>JACYFF010010365.1:75714248-75842998 GCA_017589665.1 Selenicereus undatus | reverse complement strand
GGGAGAGGGGGAGGGCATTTGGCATGTCGATTTATTTTTATGTGTCATATGTTATGTGCTATTTGCTACATGGAACGTGCTATGTGTTGTGTGCTAATTGTTGAGTATTAAGTGTTTACTTATCTTTTTTTTTTATAGGAGGTGTAAGGGAAAAACCATATATGAGGAGTTATTTAATGCACTTAAGTGATCCGTCGTCTTGTTTGTTTATGAGTTAGGTCAATATTGAAACATATCGAAGGAGCAACAGGCCCCTCTTTGGCCCCACCTTCCTCCACCACTTTGTGATGGGATAAAGATACTATCTAAGGTTCTAAAGTTTAAGCCATGTACATTTGCTGTGGCCCCAAATCCAATTCTATATGAGCATTGGAAGACGAAGATTAAAGGATTGCTTGAAGTTATGGAGTGTCCAATTAATTATAATGTGAAGTTAGCTGCTCACTTGATTGAGAAATATGCTATTTTCTATAGGATAAAGTTAAGCCAAAATAAGGTGAGTCACCACTAACTTGGGCTCAGCTTAGGGAGCTATTAAATGATTAGTACCAGCCTAAGGAGGTAAAATGGGCTAAATAGCATAAATTTCTAAAGTTAGAGCAGGGGAAAATGTCAATTATTGAACATATGGTTAAGTTTAATGAATTAATAGGGGTGTTCATGGTTCGGGTATCCGAACCAAAAGGAATTTCGGTTCGGGTATCCGAAATTTCGGGTCGGCATAATGGTGAACCGTATCCGAACCGAAATATTTAGGTACCCGAAATTCGGGTACCCAAAAATTTTGGTTCGGGTTTTTGGTTAACCAATAACCCAATTTTATAAAAATATTTTTTTCCTATTTTGTCTAATAATTTTTTTTGGTACCCAAAGGGAACTAATACATGATATTATCACATAATATGGCAATACCATAAAGTACGTTACTATTATTCACATTTCAACGACTTCACACCTCCATAAGACATAACCTTAATAACATCGTATTCATGCCGAAACCATTGTCCAAATGCGACAAAGTCTTATAGAAGACCTAGACATCTAAACAAAACAATGCAACAAAGTCAAAAACTCAAAGTCCTTGTCTTCATGGGGCTTGGGGATATGTAACTTACAAAGTTTTTAGGGAAGAGAAAATTAAAAAAAAATCTCAAAAAGAATACAAAATAAAAAAAAAGTTTCGGGTTTTCGGGTGCCCGAAATTATGAAACATCCGAACCGTATCCAAACCGAAAACCAAAAAATTTATCGGTTCGGGTACCCGAACCAAAAATTTTAAATATTTCGGTTCAGATACCCAAAATTTCGGGTCGGTTCGCGGTTTTTTGGTTCGGGTTTTTGGTTACGGATAGTTTTGAACACCCCTATGAATTAAGTAGGTTTGTTGCCCACTACATGGCTAATGAAGTGTTGAAGATGGAACGATTTAAGGGAGGCCTCAAGCCTAAGCTAAAAACGGAAATGGTTGCACTAACCTTCAAAATCTCCAAACCATGTACCAAAATGTTATCATAGTGGAGAATGTTATAGATGAGTATAAGGCATCTGAGTTGGCTATGCAACCAAAAAGGAAGCATGAGGTTGAGAGCTCATAACGAGGGGTAAATAGAAATGAGAGGAAGCCTAACTCTAATAATTGCCCTGAGAAGAATTGTACCCCATATGAACCAAGACCTCGACATGTGGCAAGCTCCACAATGGTCCTTGCGCAGGGCTAACTCAAGCATGCTTTTTTAGTGTGGACAACATAGGCATTATCATAACCAATTTTAAAGAAGAAGATCTAGATAAACATCATACTGGTCAAGGGACTAAGCTAGCCAATATACAACGCCTGCAATCTCCAAGTAAGAAGGTCATAGGCGTGACCTTACCAACGCCACTTTTGCATGATGCAAACAAAAAGAAGTAAGAAGCCTACCTATAAATACTGTCACATTTCTTACAGTTTTATGAAAAAAAATTTAGTATGATATTGGAGCATATAAGTTTCAAGGACAAAACTTTATATAAGTAAGGGAGAGGTATGACACTCGCATTTTTGGACATACTTTACTATAGAGCTTAAGCCTAGATTTGTACGTTAGATTGGTTAGTTGATAACTGAGCCTCCATTCTACCCCATCATGATCCTTATTACATATTGTTTATTTATTTAGCTTTAAGGGTTAGCGAAAAAAGGAAAGAGGAAAGACCTAGTTGACCCCCCTTAACCCGTGTAACCAAAGGAAAAAGGGGGGAGGTGGGAATTTTATTGTTCCAACTCACGACCCCCTATTCCTTCTCCTGAAAAATGAAACCCAAAAACCAAAACTTATTTCTACGCCCTAACTAGCAGTCTAGCACACACGAGAGAGAGAGAGAGTCAGTGCGAGAAACGAGATTGAGCACATCGCCACCACACCACCGTGGGTGGTGCTACCATGGCGCTATTGCGGGTACTGTGGATCAGTTCCCAAGCAGGCCAAGGGGCTCTTGACCAAGGAGTAAGGTGGTTGAGGTGGAAGCTAAAGAAGGAGAATTCAAAAGCCGACATTGAGAAGGGAATCATTTTAGGGAGGAAGATTACAACTTGAAACCTGCTAATTTTGAGGCCCTATTTTATGATTTCCTTGAATAATAGTAACATGATTTAGCTTATCAAATTGGTGAATTGGGTCATTGTTAAATGATTCAATTATATGTGTGGGTAGACCCTTAATTCCATTAATTTATGAGTTTCTTATATAATATGTTATTAGATTGTCAATATGGTGTAATGTTTTTGAAGTACGTTGTTGTTTAGTGATTCTAAGATGAATAGGAAGGTTTGATTGCTATATGACGATGTTTGATTTTGGTCAATGATATGTTAGATTCGAGAAGTGATGGGGTGAGGTGTGCATGTTGTTTGGAACACTTATATAGCGGAATTTAAGTGTCTAGTTGAATCCTCCATGTCTTTTAAATCCCCTGCAATGAAGAGCCCAATCCGGGGCCCCAAAAGCTTTGATGCCTTGTAAGTTAATTTACAGTCGTATGATATTTCATTATGCTCTTAACATTTCCTTTTAGTTCTTAATATTAAATGATTTACAACCTATAGATAAAAGCTTTTGAGATTGTTGTTTCCATTAGAATGAAACAGGCTTATAGTAGCTGTTGGAACTGATTTAGGTTACTCTATTTAAATGGTTCTAGTATTTATTCTATACCTTGTTGGGACGTAGGTTCGAATATTTTAGATCTAGAACTAAAAGCTATTTTGGGTCGGAAACTATGTTATTACAAGTTTACAAGTTAAATTCACCGTCATCTCTACACATGTGGCTTGGATGAACAAAAAGGATTATAGTCGAATTGAATTTATTGTTATGCTTTTAGTAAAACATGAGAAACTATTGAGTATGTAACACTTCGATTTCATGAAGTTTGAAACCTAAAAACCTACAATTTTAACATGAAAAGAGGACTTTAGCGCCCCTATTTTTACAACGTCAGAATGTTTAGTGCTTATTCAAACATTGTTGGGCCTCTTTTATGAACTAAAGAACTGAGGAAGTGTTTCAAAAGGGTTTTATGAAATGCAATTTGCAAAGCTCAACCTTATCGAAAAAGAGAGGGACAATTGGAAGCAAAAGTGAATAACTTTCTCTTTTACAGTTATCAATAAAACAGTGAGTTTTTTATTCAAAACATGTAGTCAAGCCTTTCCCGTTTTAACCAACTCTATGTTCAACCAAGAGCTCCCAAGGATTAACTAGTATCTTTTGAGTTTAATAGTTGTTTATGCTATGGATTAGGACACATATATTTTGAGAATTGGCTTTAAGATGGATTCAATACATTAAACTAGTACTACCATCCTTCATTCGTAAAGTTCCATCACAAAAAATAAATTTCAAGCTGCCATCAATTCATCCTCTTGGAAGGCTAAGTACTACAAAGGGCTTCAGATAGAAGGTTGATTCCAATTGGAAGTTCCATCATTTAGTGATGGTTTTATTGTAAATGCTTTAATTTGCAATGAGATTTTTAGCTCCAACCTAACTTTTGGGAAGGATTTTCGCACATTCTACTAAAGTCTAGGATTTTGGATTCATAAATTTTACTTATGAATGCTTTCTCTTTGAATCATCTTGCTTTTGAATGGTTGGTTGAACTATCTCTTGTTTTTCAAATAGCCTGCAAATTTTCCACCTTTGGTGAATATTTTGGTTTGTTCAAAATTTTAAAAAAGCCTTTTTGTGTAGTATTGGTCTTACAATGGGTTAAAATTTTGCAAAGTTTTAATGTAAGATCATCCTTTTCTTGCTAAATGGAATTCCCAAATGTGCCAAATCCAAAGCATACCTGGTTGTGTGAAATGATGTCGGTTAAGGAGTATAATTTTCAAGATATGAGCTCATAGGATGATGTCAGTTTATGAGATGGTGTACATATAGTATTTATTTGTATTTTCATATAAATAACCATGCATTTGTAAGATTAGTTATGTTTATATGTACGCGGAGGAGTTACTATATAAACTATAAGCTTAAGTCTGAGACTTAGAGAGAACGACTTAGAATTGTGCCTGATAAAAGTTAAGTTATGATAAGGCGACTCAGGGATGGTAGTTTGATTCCTGAATTCTTAGTATGTAAGTTATGTCTCAGCATAGTGAGATGTACGTCTAGATATGCATATATTGCCACTCTAGTTGGGTTCGCTTGGGATGACAATAACAAAGTATTTCTCAGAGTCTTGACTCATCACTTATGTGATTAAATTGTTATGTACTATGAACTACTTATGTTTAAAAAGCCTTTTGCACTAAATTGTAAGATTAAGTAAGTTAATTATGATAAAGTCGATATTGACTTCTTCTAAAGTTTAAGTATTTAGTTAAGACATGATTTTGTATAGTTTACACTATACCTTGGATTGTGACTTAATGTAATAGCCCACCAACCAAAATGAATTATGAAAATATTTCTAATATCATAATGTAATTTGAGTATTGTTTTAGGAGATGGGGTTTATTCATTGAGTTGTGGCTGCTCATTCTCTTTTATTCAAGTATTGCATAACTAAGTCATAACCAAAACAAGCAAGTCCACAACCCATTTCTACAAAATTAGGCGTTTACAGTTCAACGTTCAATATACATTTCTTTTCTAGTTTTCATAAACCTTGTAAAGGATAAATAGGTCACACAGGCCTGACCTTTAAAAGGTTAAAACCTATGCAAGTGATCCTACCTTTTCTTCCTTTATGATATATTTCAAGCAAGTTTAGGCAGGTTGCCTTATTATCCTTCTGTATGAGGAAGATTGTGGCTTGTAATATGACCCATCCAAGTTTAAGTGTTACAGAAAATCCTCTTATTAAAACTTGAAGGATAATCTAAACTCAATCAAAGCAATAGGAACCCATGAACTGAATCAAAGCAATAGGATTAAATTGACAAAATCAAATTAATTTTCCAAACAAGTGATACTCCCTAACAATCCCCTAATGTAATACGCGCATACTTTATATTCCGTTAAGTTGTTCGTAATGCCTTTTTGCGCTTTGAAAACCATATTTTATTAGCGCTATAAGCTAAAATTATTTTCCAAGTACCTATGTGAGCATTAATTTCATTAAAAAAGATGTTATTGTCACTATTATTATTACTATTATTAATACTACTATTAGTTTTGAAAATCTTTCGATGATTTTTAATAAGCGTTATTAACGACTATTAACGAGTACTAAATCGATTAGGAACCCGAATACGATGAGGTTGTCAACCTTAGAAGCAGCTAGATAATTAGTAAATCAAGCCTAGACATCCTTGGGAATGAATAATCGATGAATGGTCGGATTATCGATTATTGAATTTAGAGTTTGGGATGCGAATTAGGCTAGCGATACCGATTCCTGAATAGCTTGGACCAAAATTAATGAAAGAGAATAGGGAGGGGCAAACTTGTAAATTCGCGCGTGCCCTTCGTTCTCCACCCACCGCGACCCCCCCCCCCCCGACACTCTCTCTTTTCTTCCTCCTCCTCCTCTCCTCCATTAATGACGCTTCCAAGCTCAAGCCACCAGATTTTCGCCCCACAACAACCGCAAATTCATCCCCTTCGGCCTCCCCCACGAGCTAGCTCCCATTTGGTGCAAATTTGGGGTGAAATCCGAACGAACCAACCACGTTCTGGTGCTGAATTGGAGCTTGAGCGTGTACCCCAGGTATGGCCACGCAATTCACCTCTTAGTTGCTTCAATTTTCTATAAATTAGAGTAGAAATTGTTGCTTCCAAACACCCAATTCAACTTCAAATCAGTAAGTGAGTTTGGGTCTGTTTTAGGGTTCGATTTTTTTGGAAAATTGGGCGTGATTTGGGTCTTGTTCGACCGTGGATAAGCAAGTGCCGAAGAAGTGGAGTTGTTTGAGCCCCTAAAGTCGAGCCCACAACCGTGAATTGAACCTCTAGCTTGGTTCAAGGTGAGGATTCCTTTCCTCCTAATTACTACTATTTTTAATGAATTTAACTAAATTTAGTTAGTGTATGTCGATTCTAAGTTTAGTATTCAGTTCGGGTGAATTAGAATCGATCTTGAGAATTTATAAGTTTGGTAATGATTTGAGTCGATTGCATGTTGTTTTGATGCGTGGTTGAATGAACCAGATAGTTGAAGGGTTTAGAATAAACAGAAAACAGCATCAATGTGTCATAGTTGAACACTGTTTGAAGCCTAACGATGGTAACCGAATTATTAAAATAATTGTGGAACGAACTGAATAATGTTTAAGGGTTATGGTTAAATCAGTTTAGTATACGCTAAATTCTAATATGGTTATTACGGTCGCTTTATGTATTGTTAAACCTAATGTAATACCTATATATGATCGTTTTACGTACTGGTGGTTTGTTTATGCTAATATTAAATCGAGCTTGGTAGTTGGATGGCTTGAGGTGGAACTATTGAGTGTTTTGAGGCTCTTGTGGTCGGTGCTTTGTGAGAAGGGAGTTTGGGTTGTGAATTTCCGCAATCGTGTGGATTGCGAGGCCATGTGTGGCTCATTGAGTAGATTCTGTTGAGTTATGATACGAAGTGTATAAATGTGCTATGTGTGAACCTTTTTCCCCGATATGTTACGTGACGTTATGTGATTAATCCTTGAAACTTTAGACGTCTTTAAAAGGAAAAGGGTCGTTTAGAAAGCTTGTTTTACGCGTTGAAAACGCTTTTAAGTTTGTTAGTTGTTTGTTCGCTTGTTAGGATGTCTAACGTGTGAAAAAGGCCTAAATCGTTGAACTATTCAGTTAGTGATTCAACTGAATAGTCAATAGGGTTAGAAAGTTTAAAAGTGAGCTAAAAGTGAGGTCGAAAAAGTTTTTACGGCATTGGTTTGGGTATTTACTCAAGTCTCTATTGAGTTTCGATTCAAGAGCTAATAAGTCCATAATGACTTTAAGAAGCATTTATGTTGAAAATATAGAAAGAAACCTAAAATTGCCTTACAAACGAGCAAAGTACTTTAAGTTTTTAAATAGTAGCAAGTTTGGGAACGTTTTAAGCCTTTAGTTTATTTATACACCCTTCTTGAGTTTTAAAAGGAATTGAAGCGAGCTATAGAATCATAACTGAGGTTTTTTATTTCGAATCTAATTTGAGTTACACGCTAACTAAGTATTTTGAGTTAAGTTTTGAATAATAATGAGCTTGAAAACGATCGAAGCTCATAATTCGCTTAAGCACTTCTTTTTGAGTTAAAAAGGAATTTTCAAACGAATCTAGCTTGCATTTATTGCTAACTAAGTATTTAAGTCTCAATTGGGTTCGATTTCGAACTTAGTTTCAATTAAACATTAAATAAGCACCTTATGTCTCAAACGAGTTTCGATTAGTAAACGTATTATGTTTAAAAGAAACTTTTAAGCTAAAAGTGAAGTCGTTCTATGAATTAGCAAACATTTTACGTTTATAAGAAGTCTTTAGGTCAAAAATGAAGTCGCTTTATGAATTAGCGAACGTTTTACGTCTATAAGAAGTCTTTAGGCCAAAAATGAAGTTGTTTTACAATTTAGCAAACTTATTACGTTTACAAGAAGTATTTAAGTTAGAAACTAAGTCGTTTTGCGAGTTAATAAACGTATTACGTTTATACGAAGCTTTTAAGTTAGAAACGAATTTGTTTTACGAATTAGTAAACATATTACGTTTACAAGAAACCTTTAAGCTAAAAAAGTAAAGTCGTTTTACGTGCTAGTAAACGTAGTACATTTATAAGAAGTTTTTAAATTAAAAACGATGTAAACTATAAGCATTTAGTAAGGTTATGATCGTTTTGTAAAAAGTTAAGTTTTCAATATAGTAAGCAATTGAAGAAGAGAAATGAAATACGTTTTTAAAGGCTAAGAAAGTGCTAGGCAATTGGCCAGGGTTAGGAACTGGACTCAAGCTATGAATTATCTTGGTGTGAGTTGTTCCTAGAAACTGAATGCAAAGATGGCGTGAGTTGTTTCCCCCTAAAGAAAAGTTAGAAACTGGACTCAAGATATGAATTTAACTTGGTATGAGCCGTTCCTGGGAACTAGACTCAAGATATGAATTATCTTGGTGTGAGCTATTCCCCAGATAGATTATGAAGTGTGACGCGTAAGAAAACCTTGAGGGGGACTGGACTCAAGATATGATTATCTTGGTGTGAGTTGTTGCCCCACAGAGGACAATATTAAAGTTAGAGTTTATATGTTGAGACGTGTTTTGGCCAAAAGTTAAGTACATATACTCCGGGGATAACGTAGAATAAGAGTGACGATCTCACTTAAGGGCGGTGTTGACCTACCCTAGCCAGCACAATGAGATGTTTTTATGTTAGAAGTATGTTCCTAATAAATAAGAGATTTGGCAAATTGCCATTCTAAGCAGTTCAGAAAGGAAAATTAGTTATTTTAAAGTAATACAAGCCTCAAGAGGCCAAGTAAGGTGTTTTTAAGAAAAGAAGAAAGCTTTCAAATGCATCTAACCTGCATATATTTTATGAATGTGTTCTGAATATAGTTTAAATGAATTTCAAGTGTAGTTGGTTACATCCTAGCAATGCATTGAACGTTTTTTTTAATGGTGCATATCTTGAGAGAGAATGTCCCTTGCAAAGCTTTTCTTACCAATTTGGGTGTCTCATGAGTTTTTAGAAAAGTTGTCAGTTTTAAGGAAGTTTACATAATTTATAAGTTATTGGCTTATAACGTGAGTCACTATGTTTTTCCCAAGTGTGTTTGAAAGCATAATATTCGTTGTGTTACATGATTATGTGCCTGAATGCTAGTCAGAAAGGAAGGATGGTAATTAAGGGCCTCGGAATGAGTTGAGGGGCTAGCGTAAAATACCTGAGTGGTAATCCCTCCTTGGGGACTTAATTGCCTAATATGATAGTAGTACACGAATACGTGATATGTGACTATTATTGGTATGAATGCCTGCAAATAGTTTTGGTTTTAAGGAGTAGGGGAATTTTTACTGAGCGTGTGGTTGCTCACCCCTTTATTATTCCCTTTTTCCCAGGTTCAATTTGAGCAAGTATAAGAGATCATTTGAAGTTATTTCGATGCCGACCCCTCAGGAGTCTCTGCCAGTTTTGCAAAGTGTTTGATGCCTACCACGTTATAAAATTTTAAATTCATTGTTGTATGTGAAAACATGTAACCGGCTCTGTACCTGTATATGTATCATTTTGATTCTTGTTTTAATTGTTTGATCGTCAGTGATCCGGGCGAGTGGCCCGACATTGTGAACTTGGGTTATTTTAGCATATGTTATACCTATTTACCAATTACAGGTACACTTAGTTGAGTTAAGACCCTAGAATGTCGCTAAAATAGGGGGAATTTTTTCAGTTTTGTTCTAGAAAGACTATCTAAATGCTAATCCAAACCTTCGATTTTCAAGAGCCTTAAGGATTTCCTAATAAGAAGTCTTGGCGGTGTGACTCTCCCTGGGTTGTGGGCATTACACCTAATTAGAGTTATTATGTCATTGGTAGAAAAACAACATCAACTAAACAACAAAATCAACATAATCTAAACTCAATCAAAGCAATAAGAAACCATGGACTGAATCGATATTAATCAAAGCTCATAATTCACTCCATCAAGCAAATTATGATTTTAGAGGAATAGGGAAGGATTGAAGCCACCTGAACTAAGACTATTTTCCATAACGTCTAGAGCATAATCCAAAGCCAAGGTCAGAAAAGGAACCAAAATCGAGAGAAATTTGAACTGAAATAATGGAATTTCAAGTCCAAAATCAAAACCTTATTCGAATTTTATTGAATCAAATTTGATTACAGCAGTTTGTGAAACCAAGGCTAGATCTAGAAATGAAAACGAAAATTAGAGAAAAACTCGAAAAAGAAAATCCAACTCTAAGCTCTGCCCTCGTCTAGAAAACGCCTTTGAATTTTCATAGTTGGCCTTTAGAATCCAACCATTTTTGGCTCCTCAAAAACCCAGTCTTCATTGCTCCATTACGCTTCCTTTAAAGCCCTTGTAACTAGTGTTATGCATCATTCAGTCCAAACCCAGACCGGATTGGACCAGACCGGACCTAATGAATTTGGTCCGGTTCATGGTCCACAATTTTTTTTGTATTAGGTCTTTGGTCCGGTCTTGTCCAGTCCATTGGTCCACTGGTCCAGATCGAGGGCCGGATAAAAAAATTTGAAAATCGACTTTTTACTTGTTCAATTTCAATTTTCTCTTGCAACTTGTAATTTCTCATATATTCAAGAATATTGATTTTTTTTTCATGGTGGAAATATGTTAAAATGGTTCATATTGAAACAAATGTAAGATGTTCATATTGTAAAAATATTTGCCTTCAATGTCACCAAAGTTCTGAATTTTGTTAGTGTGACAATTCGGTTTGGTCCCCCCTTTTCCGATCCGGTCCCCTATTTTCCAATCCTGTCTTGGTCCAATCTATGACTTATTTAGTCCGATCTACGACCCATAACTTCTCTCTTATTCGGTCATCGATCCAATGTGGTACGGTCCTGTCCGGTCTGGGTTTGGACCGATGAACCACCCTACTTGTAACCACAAAACCATGATGGTGATGACGATGGAACTGACAGGTAACGGTCAGATGTGATAATGGGATAATAAATGTTGATAATTGAAGGAGGAGAGAGAGAAAACCAAGCTAGATAAGGAGTCGTGGGCTCTCTGCGTTCCGGGTCACCAAGGAAGAAGAAAGAAAGGGGAAGGGGGAGTTGGACACGTGAGGCACACATGGGAGAAAGAAAAATGAAGAAAAAAGCTAGACTGGGGGGTTGTTTGGGCCGCATTTCTGGGCAAGTAGAAGATCCACGAGAAAGAGATAAGGAGGAAATCTATAAGTGAGAAGAAGGAGACCAGTCGACCTTGAGAGAAGACAGTCCTAGAGTGAGGCACTGGGAGGCAGGCGCTTAACTAGGCTTCAGAAAGTAACCAGGAATTGGCCCGGTATAAGAGAGGAAAAGCCGACAGTGGAGGAGAAGGGGAAGGCGGACCAAACTTTGAGATTGGGCCATTGCTTCCATTTTTTTTCCTTTTCTTTTACTTCCTCTTGATCCAACACCATTTCTAACCCTCAAATTCATTTTATTCAAATCTCCATAATATCTACAAAAATAAATAAAATCATATCAAAAATCTAATTAACTAATTTATTATGAGCAAATATTAGGTAATAATAGGCCATAAAATGACACAATTTCAAGTTGAATAATACCCCCACACCTAAGTTTTGCTCGTCCTTGAGTAAAATCAAACAAAAATCCTAGAAAAAGAAAAATAAAATTCTAACTCACTTTGGTAGGAATCACGATTGTACTTAGCATGTGCAACAAGCCCTTAAACCCCTAGGTTACCCCTAGAGAACAAGTAAGGTCTCGTGAGGGTTTGTAGAAGACATATCCATAAAATCCTGAAATTTTTTCTTTTCAAAAACTCATATATACAATACCAGGGAAAACATATATACATATTCTAGTGAGCCACATCACTTAAGTAACACGAGAGTTGGATCACATATTAACGCAATGTCATCAAGAAACTCTTTTGTGCCATTTCTTGTAATTCTAGTTCAAGCTTGGGTTCAGGTTCGGGTTTCAAGTCATAATTGGGTTCACTCCTAACAAGTCTTTTGCTTTTGAGATCTCTAACCCAACCAATCATGCAAATCCCACGCCCTCACAAAAAGGATATCTTTTTTTGGGTCTTTTTTTTTCTATTTTTTTCTAATTTTTTTCTTTCGCAAATAAAAACAAAAACAGAAAATAAACTAATCCTAGGAACACAATGAAAACAGAAAACTCAAAATAACAAAAAGAAAAACCGAAATAAACTAAACCTAAACAAGCAAAATCTAAGAATAAAATTAAAACAAAAAATCAAACTCCTAAAAGCAGAACCCTTTACACAGAAAATTCAACACAATCACAAAGAACATGAATATATTTTTTTTCCAACGTTTAGTACTTGAACAATGCAGAAATTTCCAAACAAGAAATTATTTCCAAAAATCATAGAAAATTCCATATAGTACTAACCATCACACAAACCTTCACCTAGACTCTAAAAATCATGAGGAATCCACTAAAAATATCAACATAGAAAAAATCACACTAGAACTACTCCACAAAATTCAAACAGAATCCTAAATTCCTGAAAAACTGCACCAGAATGTTTATGTTTTTCTTCTTCTTTTTTGTTCTGTTCCTGCACAGCTTAGCCAGATTTGTTAATTATTTTTCTTCTTACAGTAAAATCAACACTAAAAATCAAGATTAAATTGACCCTAAAAAACAAAATCGAAATACTAACTCAAATCAAAAATTAAAAACACAGAAATCTAATTGAACTAAAACTAAATCTAATCAAAAATACGAAAAAGAAAACAACTCAACAACTCAAATAAATAAACCACAACTTAGCACAATCGAATTTCACAAACTCATCCCTGACAGCAGCGCCAAAAACCTCTTGTGATTTTCGCTAGCGTATGATTTATCGTCGTAGAATTTTCGGGTATCATCCTCAAGGATGAATTACGAAATTAATTCGTAAATTTCTAATCTAAACTAAGGATTAAACTGACAAAATCAAATTAATTTTCCAAACAAGCAATATTCCCTAACAATCCTCTAATTAGAGTTATTGTGTCATTGGTAGAAAAACAAAGTCAACTAAACAACAAAATCAACATAATCTAAACTCAATCAAGGCAATAGGAAACCATGATCTGAATCAATATTAATCAATGATCATACTTCACTTTATCAAGCAAATTATGATTTCAGAGGAATAGGGAAGGATTGAAGCCACTTACACCAGGACTATTTGCCACAACATGTAGAGCATAATCCAAAGCCAAAGTCAAAAAAGGAATCGAAAATGAGAGAAATTTGGCTGAAACAATGGAATTTCAAGTCCAAAATCAAAATCTCATTCGAATTTTATTGAATGAATTTGATTACACCAGCTTGTGAAAACCAAGGCTAGATCTAAAAATGAAAACAAAAATTAGAGAAAAACTCAAAAATAAGCTATGCCCTTATCTAGCAAACGCCTTCGAATTTTTTGTAGCCAACCTTTAGAGCCCAACCATCTTTGACTCCTCAAAAACCTAGTATTCATTACTCCATTATGCTTCCTTTAAAGACCTTGTAACCACAAAAGCATGATGGTGATGATGATGTAACTAACAAGTAACATACGGATGTGATAATAGGACAATGAATGTTGATAGATGAAGGGGGAGAGAGAGAAAGCCATGGCGGACGAGGAGTCGCGGGCTCTCTGCATTCTGGTTCATCGAGGAAGAAGAAAGAAAGGAGAAGGAGGGAGTTGGACACGTGAGGCATGCATGAGAGAAAGAAGAATGAAGAGAAGAGCTGCACTAGGGGGCTGTCTGGGCCGCATCTCTAGGTAGGTAGAAGGCCCACAAGAAAGAGAGGAGAAGGAGGAAATTTGGGAGTGATAAGAAGGAAACGGGTCGCGCGTGAGGAGAAGACAGGCCCAGAGTGAGGCGCTAGGAGGCAGGCACTTGAATGGGCTTCAGAAAGCAACCAGGGACTGGCCGAGTATGAGAGAGGAAAAGCTAACCGTGGAGGAAAAGGGGAAGGCAGACTGGCCTTCGAGATTGGGCCACTGCTTCCTTTTTTTTTTTTTCTTTTCTTTTGCTTCCTCTTGATCCAACACCATTTCCAAACTTTAAATTCATTTTATTCAAATCTCCATAATATCTACAAAAATAAATAAAAATCATATTTAAAATCTAATTAACTAATTTATTAAGAGGAAATATTAGGTAATAATAGGCCATAAAATGACACAATTTCAAGTTGAACATGTGCAATATGACCCATCCAAGTTTGAGTGTTATAGAAAATCTTGTCATTAAAACTTAAAATCATCAAAATTGATAATGTTTTAGCATTAATATCCTTACTGGAACCCCTCAGAGTCATATCATAGGTTAGATTATGTGAAGGAAGCTTAGCCTATCTAACTCATGGTAAAGAAATAATCAATAGGTGTACGTAACAATTTCGATGAGAGGCAGAGATTGAGTATCAAAGTCTAGTTAGAGCTCCCCTATATAAATACTATGTTAGAGAGACTGGTAAAACTGCTGGAGTTGTGTATGTATCAAAGTGAATTATATGCAAATCATATCAACACCCTTAGGTAATATTTGGTTGAATGTAAACAAGCACGTAATATAAACAAGTTTATAATTATATTTTCATTATCTTATTTGGGTGTAAAAGAGTATTACAAATAACAACTTTCTTATAATTATGACTATTATAAACTATGTAATCATGATTGCGTTATAAGGTTGATTGTATTACATTACATGCAACCAAATATCACATTCATATAGTGAATCTATAACACTTAGGACTTCATTTAAATCACTTTTTACATCATTCTCTTAGAGAAAAACACTCCTTGGCATACCATTGGCAATATGGATCTCATTACGAATGTCATTTGTTAGAGAAAAAGATTAAATTATATTTCGTTCTTTTATTATCATAATTAATGAGATTATTCACATAATTATCTTTGATTATGTTTAAGGATGTTATCGCATCAAAGTAAAGGGAAAGACTCAGCGAAAGCAGCCAAACAAGTTGAATTTCAAACTAACCCTGCATCAGTTAGTTGTCAACATTAAGCATCACATGTTGCTAGTACACTTTTTGGGCAGGCTTCTTGATTAAGTTGTTCATTGTGCAATTAGCAAGAAGATTAGGGAGCAATAATTATTTGAACATTTATTTTTAAGACAAAGAAGCCTAGATGATGATTCTATTATGGAACAAAAAGGGATTACATAAGATCAAGGAATTTTCTAAAGATGGATTACATAAGATCAAGGGATTACATAAACAACTGTCAAAATCCCTATGCATATATTTGTACATTCAAGATGAAGGGTTGACATTGAAATTAGCACCAAACGACTATATTATTTGCATCCTACTATTATGAAGCATCAAGGAAGATCTATAAATAGGAGATATTTGAAGATTTAGGATCACAACAATTGAGAAAATAAGTGTATATTGTGTTATAGCTTGTAACCATTATACTCGTCGCATATATTGAAATTGTCTATACTATTGGTGTAACAAGAATGAGTATGAGTCACTACTTCTATGTTAAGAGTGTTGTTCTCTTGAGAGTGGCAAGCTCTAGAAGTTGGGCTTATCAAAATGCCTTGAGACAGTTATCTCAATTGGTAAGGAGTTAAGGTGCTCTTGCTATACTGTGTATAAGCTTTCACAGAGTGCTTTGGGAAAACTCTCTAGGCAACAAGGAGTCATGAGAATTTTGGCCATTGTACTTTTAACATGATGTATGTGTCAAGGGAAGAAGCTACCCAAGCCAACACACATCAAGTAGAAATCAAAACTCAAAGATATAACACGGTTTAGGGGTGGCACGGTCGTGCCTATGTACACGGCCACACCGTGCCAATTTGTTGCCCACGAAACCTTGAAATAGCTAACTAAGCACGGTTTGAAGGCTCTTGATGTTTGCTTTGGTTTTGCCCTCTTTTGTGATGTATAAGCCGTGAAAATGGATGGAAATGCAAGTATTTGAAGTGGAAGAATGAGGGAATATGAAAGATATGATAAGTGAAAGAGATTAACTTAGTAATTAAGCTAATAACTTCACTTGGTAACACTACTAAAAAGCGGTCATTTTCCGGCGGAATATTCCGGCGAACGGCCGTCCGTCAAACTGGGCTGACGGATATTTCGACGAGACACCCGTCGGTCACCCCTATTTTGAAAACTGGCCGCGTTCAGGGTTTTTTTTCATTTTCGAATGGTCCGACGGACTTGTCCGCCGGAATATCCGGCTGATATTCCAGCGAAATGACCCGTCGGCCGACGGTTTTTGAAATTTGCGCCCTCTTTTTGGTTTTTGAAGGGTCCGCTGCACAGTTATGTCCGACGGACGTTCCGTCGGACAAAGAGGCCCGACGGCTATGTCCATCGGACCCTTTTTAAAAGAGGCCCGACTCGGCTTTCACGAGTCAGGCTCTCTCTCTCCTTCCTCTCTCCAAATTCGCCCCCCCCGTTCACCCCTCCCCCCCGGTTGCCGCCATCGTGTGCCCGCCCCCGCCGTTCACCGGCCTCGTGTGCCCCGCCCCCACCCGTCGACCACCTCCTTTTCACCGCCGAGTCAGTGGGCGTGACGTTGGCCGTGAGCGTCGACCGCCCACCCCGCCGCCAAGCTCCGGTGCCTCCCACCGGCGTTGCTGCCGCCACTTCACCGCCGGCCGACCTCAACATTCCCGCCATTTGTGGCCCATAAATTTCGTTATCTTGAATTAAGTATTTAAACCTAAATATTTTGTAGATTTGTGAAATTGAAGAGATAATTTTGATAGTTTTGTGGTAATTAGTGATTGGTAGATTTATATTGATTGATTTTTGAAAATTGATTGTTGTGAAAAATTAAAAATGTATGGATTGTCGCATGCGGTTTGGTAAATTAAAGTGGATTGATTATGTGATATATGTTAAATTGTTGATAATGGTTTGTGTATGTTGAAATTTTGTGTAAATTAATATGTAATTGTTAGGTAAGTGCTATTATTAGTAATTTGTTGGTGTTCTTAATTATAGTGAAGTGAAGAATGTGTTTGTATAGGCATTGAACATAATTAGTTGTGAAATGTATTTATTGTTGAGGATTGATAGAAAATAATTAGTAAGCAACTATGAGGTTATATTATTCCATTAAATGTGAAAAAGTTGTGCGTATATGTTGTGTACGATTTGAGGGAAGGGTGTTATTTTAATTTGTGTGTTAATAAGATCGATTTTTGCGGATTGTTAATATGAAGGAAATGGGTTGTAAGAGAAAACGTATTGCGAAAGGGGAAAAAATCCGTTATTGTTGCTGTGAGTGTCGTTATTGTCGGTGTGCATGTCACAACTTTGGGCTCCCACTTCAGACATTGAAACAGGTTTATATCCTGACTTCATTGTCGTAATATATATGTGTTTTTGTTGGTATCCTGTTAATCGTAGCGTATGACGAAATAATTTAATGATAAGTCCATCATGCGTTCACTTGTATACGAATTAAAATTCTCAGCATATATCGATGGTTAAAGTAACAAATGTACTGCTTACTTTGTCAATGATGAATAGTGGATAATATGTGTGGACCACCCCATCAGAGTTGGATGTATGAAAGATTTCTGTCAGGGAGAAAATCTTATAGGCAGGAGTTCTTAGAAGGAGTAGAAATGTTTGATTAATTTGCAAGGTGTCAAACAGAGTTCATTAATAACGGGCATTATAGATGTCTTTGTGCCAAGTGTGGAAACAGAGCATATAGGGAACCTGATGATGTTAAATTACACTTGTACCAAAATGGCTTTGTTAAGGGGTATTGGTCTTGGACATCTCATGGGGAGATAGAACCAACTGAATATGCAAATGTTGGCAGTAGTAACCAACAAAACTTGTATGATGACATGGCTCCAACAAGTCCTATGGATTTCGATAACACAAACTTGTTTGTCGATCGTGTTGTAGCAATGGTGAACGATGTCATTGTTACTAATGAGGTTGAAGTTAGTGAGCAACCAAATGCAGAAGCTCAAGCATTTTATGATATGCTTCAAACTGCTCAGACGCCTTTGTGGGAGGGATGTTCAAACCAAACTGAGTTGTCCAATGTTGTGACGTTGATGAGTATCAAATCTGATTACAATATGCTGCAGAATTGTATGAATGAGGTGATGTAGTTACTGCATGAGAGTTGCCCGCCAGACAATCGTGTGCCCCAAAGTTACTTAGAGTTGAAAAAGAAGGTCCGAAGTTTGGGTTTAGATGTGCATAGGATTGATTGTTGCCGTAGTGGATGTATGCTTTACTTTAAGGAAGATTCGGCCATTGAAAATTGCAAGTTTTATGATTTGCCAAGATGGAAGCCGATTAAGTCAGGCGATAATAGGAAAAAGTTAAAATCATATGCAAAAATGTTCTTCTTCCTTTTGATACCAAGGCTGCAATGCCTTTATGTCTCAAGAAGCATAGCTGAGCACATGAGGTGGCATTATAACAATAGGCATGAGGATGGTGTTCTGTGTCACCCTTCAGATGGGGAAGCGTGGAAACATTTTTGATCACAAATACCCAGATTTTGCTTCTGAGCCTCGTAATGTGAGGCTTGGTTTGTGTGCTGATAGGTTTAGCCCTTTCTCACAATCTGGCCGTTCTTATTCAATGTGGCCTGTGGTTGTGACACCTTACAACCTTCCTCCAGATATGTGCATGACAACACCATATATGTTCTTGACTTGCATTATACCGGGGTCGTCAAATCCAAAGAATAAAATAGATGTGTACTTGCAACCGTTGATTGATGAGCTCCGAACTCTGTGGGATGGTGTCCAGACTTATGACATTTCCATGAGGCAGAACTTCTTGATGAGAGCTACCTTAATGTGGACAGTGAATGACTTCCCCGCGCTCGGAATGTTATCTGGATAGAGCACTCATGGTGTTTTGAGTTGCCCTGTTTGTATGGATCAGTTTAGGGCGACACATTTGAAACATGGGGGCAAAGCATCATGGTTTGACTGTCACCGTCGATTCCTGCCTCAACATCATGCGTTTCAGAAAAACCACACCGCGTTTTGTGAGGGAAAAGTGGTGAAAGAGGGCCCTCCATCCAGGATAAGTGGTGAGGAACTGTGGAATGAGGTGCGTAGTCTTCCAAAAGTAACCACGGATGGAGATTTTGTAATCCCGGGTTTCAAGGAAAATGTTCACAACTGGGCCAAGAGAAGCATCTTCTGGGATTTACCTTATTGGAAAGACCAGTTGCTACATCACAACTTGGATGTTATGCATATAGAGAAAAACTTCTGCGACAACATCATAAACACTGTCATGGATGTTCCAGGAAAAACAAAAGATGATGTGAAGGTGAGGTTGGGCATGGCAGACATGTGTGATCGTGCCGAGTTAAATGTTGAACGAGGTGTTAACGGGAGGACACTGAAGCCAAAGGCTTCGTACATCCTTTCTTTGGACAAAAGGAAGGGGGTATGTGAGTGGACCCAACAGCTTACAATGCCTGATGCTTATTGCTCCAACTTTGGGAATTGCGTAGATATGAAGGCTGCAAAGTTCCAAAACATGAAGAGTCATGACTGTCATGTGTTCCTGCGGACGCTAATGCCAATAGCACTTCATGCGTTACCAGACGATGTACTTGAACCACTTGTTGAGTTAAGTGAGTACTTCAAAAACATTTGCTCAACAGTGTTACGGGTCGATAAGTTACAAGAAATGCAACGCAATATACGCTTCATCCTTCGCAAATTGGAGAGAGTTTTCCCTCCTGGTTTTTTCAATGTCATGGAGCACTTACCTGTGCATTTGGCAGAAGAAGCATACCTTGGGGGTCTAGTGCAATATCGATTGATGTATCCTTTTGAAAGGTAAATGCATTTCACAAATTTCCTCACACATGTAAATGTAAAACTAAAGTGTGCTTCAAACACTCATAAAATTTTAATGTAGGTATTTCGGGTGGCTGAAGAAGAAAATTAAAAATAAAACATCCCCTGAGGGGTCAGTGGTCGAAGCATATCTGGTGTTCAAGATATCACAGTTTTCTTCATTCTACTTCGGCGCTAATGTGCCTTCAATGTGCACAAGACGTCGATGAAATGAGGAAATCAATGTGGAGCTAGGAGGTGAGCCAATTTTGTCAGTTTTCCAATTTTGTCATTTTTCCAAACCAAAGGTACTGCTGTGGGAAGTCATACACAGAGGTACCTAACTGATGAAGAAATGAACGCTGCACAGCTTCATATTGTGTTGAATTGCAATGAAGTTGAACCATACATCGCGTAAGTTACCAAAAAAAAGCACCCATTGCATCCATTACATGCATTGAACGAATACCATTTTATGAATTGAAACATGGTGCTAATCAGTTAATAATGACTTGTACAGACTATTCAAACAACAAAAATTACAAGGAAACCCAAATTTCACAGAAGTGGAGTTAGATGCACTGATAGAGTCAGAGTTTATTTGGTGATTCAAGAAAGCAGTAAGATTTTTTAATTTTGCCATCATCGTTGGAAATTACTGTACTAATTCATCAGAACTTATTTGTAGCAAATGGTCCCGACCTTATGAGTTGAAACATAAATACTTGTTGGTTGACATTGTTCAAATGTTCAATGACGAACGTCAACTACACCTGTACCATTTGGCTCAACTGCCTTTGAGGAAGGTCACAACCTGGTCTGCATTTAGGGTGAATGGATTCTTATTTCATACACATAAAAGGTGTGAAGGAAAAAAGACTTATAATTGTGGGGTTTATGTGAAAGGGAGCGGGGAAGGTGGATTCGAGGATGATTATTATGGAATCCTTTAAGAAGTTATTCGTGTTGAATACCTAGGAGAACCACTAAAACAATGTATATATTCATATTGTTAGCAGATATCACATTTTGTGGCATGTAATTGTGTTCATGCAGAAGCGTTACTGTTCGGCTCCAGAGCATGAGACCCAAATACGGAGGAACTTCGAGGAGAAAGGGGCAAGTAGATTGAGGGACACATTCGGGGAGTTGAGGAAGAGGAGGAAGCAACCGTTGTGGTTGTCAGACAGCACTTGGAAGTCGCTGCAGGAATATTGGGCTTCAGAGAAATTTCTGAAGATGAGTTCCCAGGCAAAGAAGAACCGGAACAGCGAGCAGGACGGGTTAGCTCCTTCTTTGTATAGATCTAGTTCGGTCCCATTTACTGAGCACAGAAGACGCATGGTAAGTGCGTGGTTCATTGTTTCTTGTACTTATTTTTCCCAACGCCTTATCCAATTACAGCCATCCTCCTGTACGTTAACATATTCTGTTATTGTGTAGGTGAAGAAGCTTAATAGGGGGGTTACGGACCTCGAACTTTTTAAGGACACTCATGTAGACGCGGCTAACAAATGGGTGGACAAAAAATCTGAAAAAAGATGGGTAAGTCACTTGCATGATTTCTTGATTGCGTAACAAATCAGCTCAGTGTCTTCACGATTGAATGCTATGTTTGGAATGTGTAATTTTTTTGAATCTGATTTTGTAGACGGAGCACCAATTAAAGTAGGACCACATTCGAAACTCGCAATCTTTCACAGATCCCGGCTCCGAACCAACTGAAGTCCCATCCGAAACCGAGTTGTGGGTGCAAGCTAACTACAACAAAAAGGGCCGTGTGTATGGGCTAGGATCAGAAGGGGTGAAACTGAAGCACCTGGTGAAATCCACAGTGACATCCTGGGACCGTGATCATGACCCTGATGTGCGAGCATCGGTCACCCAGCTGAACAACGAGCTCAGTACGATGGTGGAGAAAAACCGTCACTTAGAAGAGAAAGTGACTTTACTCACATCGGAATTATCTGGTCTGAAAGATACATTCCGTGAGTTTATGGGAGCTCAACAAGCATCTGGGTCTGGTTCTCGCCCACGCCCTTCTATGCGCCATCGACAACACCGCCGCGCTACTCCTTACGTCCCTCCTGCACCTCCTCCTCCTGAACCGCAACCTTGTGATGATGATGATGATGATGATGATGGTAGCACCAACCTTGGGTATGATGATCGCCCTCATGACTACAGGGGTTATTTCGACTAGAATGTCCCTTGATCCTCCCCTTCCTCCTTGATACTCATTTGAGCAGTTACGTTCTCTTGCATTTGTTGCCTTGCTTTGGTTGCTTATTACTGTACTTCGTACTATTACAATGTCCATTTGGTGTGGTTGTTTATTTATACTTATTAAATGAAAGTAACCACGTGTGGTGGTTACGTTTGTTGCGAATTGTGTACAATGGATGGTGGTTACATTTGTTGCGATTTGTGTACCACGTGTGGTGGTTTTGGCTCGGTCAACATATGGTTGGCCTGAGTTTGTATATACAGGTTGTAAATTTGTATTTGGGGAACTACATTTTCAAATTATTTTTTTTTATTTTCCCAAAATTTTCGACGGAATTAAGGCTTTCCGTCGGATAGAAGACCAGGATTGGCCGACGGAATGACCAATTTCCGTCGGATATTTCCGACGGAAAAACGCCATTTCGTCGGAAATGTTCCGACGGAAAGTCCCTCCGGTGATCCTGGCCATCTTTGACCGGGTATGCCCGACGGCATAGTCCATCGGACAATTGAAACTCCGTCATCAGTCCGTCGCCCTGGCCGTCGGGCATGGCCGACGGAATAGGTAGTCTGTCAGAAGGTGTGGGTCTACGGACCGTATTCCTACGGAACATGTCCGTCGGATTTTTTGCTGGAAAATACATTTTCCGATGGAAAAAAACGTCATTTTCCGTCAGAAAATCCACCGGAAAAAAGCTGTTTTTTAGTAGTGTAACCGTGGAATTCAAACTATAACAAGATAGAACTAAACTCTAGATTGGATACAGAATCACCACCAACCTTTGAGTTTAGGGCCCTTAATCTTGATTAAGATACAGAAACACCACTTAATCAAGGTTAAGACTCACTTGAACACCACTTAGTTTGGCCTAAACTAAAATAAGCAAGCAAGACTTTGAAGGGATGAAAGCAAATGCTCTCAAACTGATTTTCTCATTCAATGGAGTTGTGTTTCAAGCTATGGCCGTGAGAATGCTTTTGTATGCAGCAAAAATGAAGGCCAAGCAAGCAAGCAAACACCTCCCTTTTCCTTACTAGTGAGGAAAGGTATTAGCTTTGCTTAATTACAACCGGTTATAGCTAAACAAGTTACAAGCACGTTTAACTAATGCTAATACATCAAACCATGAATCTAAACCTTGTCTAAGTTGATTATACAATGCTTAGCCTTTGATTAAACACTAAAACAACCTGCAAAAGACTAGGAAAGCCATGTGCTCAGCCGAAATTTCAAGCCACTTTTCGGCTAGCCAATGAGAAAAGAGAGACCAGATATTTCTAGCTTTGCTCCCATTGGTTGTTCTTTCCCATGCATCCACCAATCCAAGGCAGCCTTGAGACGTGTTCCAACCTTGGGAAGTGTGCCAAGCTATCTAGAAATGAAGGAGGCCGGCTGGTTTAGTGAACAGAAGAACCGGGTCTAGTGAATCGGGTTCAAGCAAGTTGTTGGCCGGTTTTCAAGCAAACATTAAGCATAGCAAAAGTGATCAGGATTTGGGTTTTAATAATGGGGGGGTAATTTTAGGATGTGTATAAACCCCCCCACCAAGAAATCAAGGTTAGGATGTGTTTAAGTGGGATAATCAAACACAAACTTTAAACCGTGCAAATTGGGGTGCAATCTGGCCGGTTTGAGAAAACTCCTTGATTCTTCATCCTCTCGTGTGCATGATTTGAAATCAATGCTTGGAATTGATTGTAGACTTCTTGAGGATTCCAAAAATGCAAAAATTCAGGACTTAAGCCATGGTTAGGCCTAAGTAATGACATTGACAAAACCGGGCATTTTGAGGTATGCTAGCCCGTTTGCATCTCCTTGAACATCTTGGACATTTTGAAGCAATGCTTGCAACTTTGAGTGGCAAATGGACCTTGAACGAGTTGTTGGACCTTCTTCTTTGGCAATGGTGGTGGGGACTCCATCATAACAGTTGGGGAACTCTAGAAGCTTGCACTAGTTAGAGTGCCTTCAGAAAACTATGACTATAGGCAAGGTGTCAAAGGACGCTTGTCGAATTGTCTCTAGAAGATAGTGAATTAATTGAATCCTAAGGTCAAGAAGCACCTTAGGTGGGGATGAAGGTCAAGGTTGATTTGGGTGAACCTCATGCAAGTCTTGTGTCTCAGACCTCTTTACTACCTGTATTACTTTACTTTGAATTCTACTTGCTCCTTATTGATTAAAGACTTTGTTTGATAAACTAATGTTGCTTTAACTTAAAGTTATATCTCTATTAACTCATGATTATAATTTTAGCAAATAATTTTCAACGTACCAACATTTTTATTTGTCACCCTATTTACCCCCCTCTAAGGTGACTTCCCTTGATTAACTGGAGTTTTAAGTGCTTAACCCTAAGCTCAACGAAGCCTTCAAACCCTAACAAAAATTCTTACAAAATTTCTACCTAGTCACATATAAATAAGCCCTAATCTGGTGTGATAAAAATATGTCATATGACAAGGGTGATTGTGTCACACTATAACAGGTAACCACGCAACCAAACGTCATGGACAAGCTACAAAATGGGATGCAACCATGCCAAATGTGATGGGCAGTTGTGTCACTTACAGCATTAGCCTTCGTCTTCTCGATAGGTATGTGCGGTCATTTGGCCAAGGTTTAAACATTCTATGCCATGGTAGCAGCTACACAGAAATTTAGGGCAAACTTTTGGCATGTCCAAAGTTCAACAGAGGTTAGGCTAGTGAAAGCATGCCAAGTAAATGGTGTGCAATATCTTCCCGCATTCACATGAACATTCAAAGTCAATTCATCAACTTTCCCCAACTTTCAAGTTGAAGTTGCTAGACGTACTCAATTCGGCTTATTTTTTTATAAAATTAGATAAAACCAAGTAAATTTCCAAAAGATTAGAATTTATTACCTACAAATCTAGGTAAATGACACAAGTATGATATTTTCGGATCAAACAACCCTCTTGCATTCAACTCTTGAATCTTTGCCATGGTGCTTTGAAAGGTCCTTAGCACATTTTTCCTAGCAAGTGTAACATCCTAGCCCTTTTCCTAGATTGTAGAAAGTTATCAACAATGGCTTCATAGATTGACAATTTATCCTACAAATCACCACGAGCTTGTCCAACATGCTTTGTCCCCACGCATATGCTAGGAAAAACTTCCCATGAGGTCACCCATCCCAAGACTAATCCATAACAAGCATGCTTAATTATATAGTTCTTAAGATTGGGCTCCTTAAAAAGGAAGTTACCCCTTTGATGATATGGATAGTCATTTCAAATCCTTTTAAGAAATTACACTTTATGTTATGAACTGGGGCATTACAACCATCCCCACTTGAAGATCATAACATTCTCATTGTGCCTCCTACACTGACTGACTTATGAGTCCACAGGACTGGCAGTCCAATCCCAAATCTTTTCTCCTGTAGGTGACTATCAAGGGTTCTTCCGTCGATTGGCACAACTCATGGTTTTGATTAAGCTCTAATATCGTATGTAACACCTTGATCCCTTTTCCAGCTATGGACAAGCAATAGGAATGGCTGTAAGGATCGGTGATTCGCTCATAAATTACCATGAGCCTTTCTAGCATGCTTAGCCTCACTCACATGCAATCTAGGAAAAACTTTTTAACAGACCACTCGTCCCAAGACCAATCCACGACATGCACATTAAGTTGTGACGTTCTTTAAATCTTACTCCTTATAAAAGAAGGTGCACATTTGATGATATCCATAGCCATTTAACATCCTCTAAGCCACACTTCACTCTATGTACTAGCTAGAGGAGCAATCCATGAGATTGACAAAGACATTAGTTCTTTAAGTGTGGGAGACTATAATAACTCATGTCCCATATCAAAGGATAAGGAAAATGTGATATGGTTTATAAATAGTATTGTAAGCCCAACATACCAACAAGTTGCACAACTACAAATTGTCTAACAACTAGAACCATTGTGTCAGAGAGTCATAGATGGTATCAAAGCAGACTTTGTGTCAAATAGTTGTGGACCAGTCTGTACCCATAGACAAGAGACTATAAGTTACTTATCAATGTCACTATGATAATTACAAGCATAAGGGACCTGATGACAATGTCAAAAAGTAGGGGAGATTGTAACATCTCCAACCGTAAATCAAAAATTTAAGAAAACATGACAAGGTTTATAAGTGACATAGAAGGAATACTACAACAATAAGTGCTTCCCTTATTTAAGCCCAAGTGAGGATAATAGGTTGTTAAGAGCTAACCTTCAGGTTGAAAGGCTTAGAGACTAGGTTGTTAGCTAGTAGGTTGTCTAATGACATGATCCATTGGGTCAGGGCTTTATAGCTAGAAATTTGAGGACGACACCACTGATCAATTGGAAGGAAGGAAAGTTACTACGGGCGGCAAGATCAACCATGTATAACTCAATATCAACAACTACTTGCAAAGCTTATTTTTTTATGTTATTTTTTGGTTAATTATGACTACTTGCATGACTTCTTTAATTAGTCATAAAATTATTTGACTAGCTTAGTGTTTCCAAGATGATTAGTCTAAGTTAAGTAGCTAAATTCTGCAAGCCACCTTAGGACTAGCTTTTTGAGATAAGAGGTGCGCAAGTCATGTTTCTTTTTATTTTAAACTTTTTATCTTCCTTTGTTTTAGCTAATTCAAGTGCGTTGTGCACAACTTAGGTACTTACAGATGGGCCCTTAATAGTTTGTAAAACTCACACTGAAGTTGAATGAAGCCAGTAGCTATCTAACGTTGTTCATTATGTTTAAAGTCTCCCATTTTAGAGGCTTAGTAGCGAGAGTTCCTGATGCAGTAGAAATAATCATCATGCCATGTCCAAGGTAGATTTCAAGGGCCTTGTTCTTGCAAAAATAGCTCACAACATTAGTTCGAATCAGTCCAATTTCTGCCCATCTTTGGAGCTGAATTTTCATATAATTTGGGGTCCAATTTACTTTGGATCGAACCCTAATTTATCCTGAATATTAGAGCGTTAACTTTCATATGAATAAAGTTGCAGCCATTTGGGCAAAAATTTGCCCACTGAAGCTTGCAGTTTATTTCAAGGGTACAAATTGCCAATTTCACACATGAAGTAAGACTTGACTTCAATTCTTGATCAACTTTAGGTGACTTTTAGTCTTTTACTAGCTTTTAAGGCACCAAAATATGCCTAAATATTTGTCAAAATTGATCACAAAAGTTGGCTCAGAAATCTGGCCATGGCTCCTTTTATCCGACTGAGGATGGAGAAAGCATTCTCTTGTCTGTTAATGCATTTTTGACAGTCCACTTGCATTTCCTTCCGTTTGCATTTCCTTCCATTTCAAGCCAATCTAAGGTTTCTACTTTTTCTTAATTTAGTATTAGTTAGTTTGTTGGGATTTGTATGTAATTTTAACAAATCATATGGATATTTACACACTCAACCGTGATGTCAAAGCTAGCTTAAGGGCTTTCTTAATCAGATTATACTATGTCTAGCTTGTTTGAGTTTTCTTGAACTTTGCAACTTGCACGGGTTGTTACAGACTCTCTTTGGGATAGGATGTAATTGACCCCAAACAAATTGAAAAATTCAGAAGACTATGTCGCATGAAAGTCACATGTTTGCAATCTCAGAAAACTCTCTTAAAATCTTGAAGTTCTTTATCTGAATTTCGATCTAGTAGTGAGCTCAAGTGGAATATTTATTCTTAGGGTTGGTGGTTATCTTTATCACCTTTGGTGGTGCCTCTCGAGCTTGGTGGTGGCAATTTTGTCCAAGCTAAATCTTTTTCATTGCTTGTTTATACTTCTTCTCAATTCAAAACAATATTTGGTCACTCATGCAAGTTGATGCATCAGTTCCCAAGGTTGAGTGGTAGAGTTCATCCTTTATCTCAGTTCATATCAAATTCTTAGTTGTTTAAAAGCTGCTTTCACGTGTTAACGAGCTAGTTCATGCATCACTGGTTCCAAATTTTTTTAAGCCAAGAAAGTGAATTCTTTAGTGATTGCTTTGTTGGCCCTAACATTTTAGAATTGGTGAAACATAAAATGGTATTTCGTTGGACACTATGTATGATACATAGTAAATCTTTAAAAAAATATTTTATTTTTGAGCGGTAGCAATTGAAACATAATTCACTAATTCTTAGATAAGACAATTTTATAAGAAATGATTTTTATGCTCTCTCTTTTTTCTTTTTTTCTTTTGAAACATTACCAGGGTGCATTCATATTTTCTTATGTCTTATAACCCTTTTATGTCTGATAATGCATATAAAATTAGGTTACAATAGTAATATCTCTTGGATCTTATTCAATATGCATACGAACTCTTGGATCTTATTCAATATGCATACAAACAACTACATTTTTAAGTAAATAAATGGATAAGGTTACTATTTAAATTACTAAAAATTGACGTTTGAGAATTGAGAGAGCGTCATATGAATTACATTTCGCAGAGCACCTAGTAAGGTTGGGAAATAGATTAGGTTAGATCGGATTCGTAAACAGGTTAAAAATTTCTCGACCAGAACCCAACCTATTTGTAAAATAAGTTGAAAGACCTTGACCTATACCCATGGTTTTTAAACTAGTTGACTCAATTTCGATCCTTTTAATACATTTAAGATAAACGGTTAAAGTTCAGGTTGCCTTATTACCTATTTGCCCGTTTAACTTTTAAACTAATATGTAATTATACAGTATTAAAAAAAAAGTCTACGAACCATATCCAACAATTATTGCCTAAAGCTCCCCCAGTTCATCATAATTCACTTTGTTATATGTAGCTTTGATTTTTTTTTGTTCTTAATTATCAAGTAAAATGATAAATTGGAAAATTATAAATAGGTAACTAGGTTGACATGCTTAACCTTTTAACTAAACGGATTAAATAGATATTTTTTTATCGAGAATCTCGATTTGAACATAATCAATTTAATTGAACGAATTAAATGTGTCAATTTATTTAATTAAATGACTTGAAAATCTATATCCAAATCAATTTAACTGTACCGTTTCGGATTGTAATTGCTCAACTCTAGCACCTACTGTAGACAATCACCATGCCACCTAACGGGGGTAGGAAGGTAGGGTAAAAATTCTTCATCTCCTATATGCCAGTTCCCACTAACAGCCTTGGAGCTCAACTACCTTCTTTTTCTCTGTTATTTTTCTCAAATCTAATTCACTACTCGACAAAAAATTCAGGAATACCCATTTCGATATCATCAACCAATTTGACCAATTAGTTACCTAAAACCCGCCCATAGTTTTTTCACTAGTCAGTAGCCCATGTCAAATTATCGACAAACCCAGTGCAATATATTAGTCGAGATCAACCATCTTTGTCCCACCTAACCCATATTCAAGACTTTCTTTCCCGATTTCCTCTTTGCCTAGAACCATTTCTCTCAAGAATGGACCTTACGGGCACGCCTGAGATGCAAATGGTCGCCATTGGCGTGGCCGTTGCGGTTGTTGCTGTTACAGCTGCTTATTTCTTGTCTAGCAAGAAGAGATCCAAAGGTCTGTTTGATTTGTTTGATCTGAATGTTTATGGGTTTTACTAGATTTATGAGTTCTCTAAGCGTAATTCAAAGTTTTGAGTATTTTGGGTATTTGCGACATTGATAGGTTGCTTGGATCCTGAGAATTTCAAGGAATTTAGACTGGTGAAACGCGTTCAATTAAGCCATAATGTGGCTAAGTTCACATTTGCACTCCCTACTCCCACTTCTGAGTTGGGTCTTCCCATTGGTCAACACATCAGTTGCAGGTTTGATTGATTTTCTCTATTTATGTTTTCGGGTATTCTTTATTGTTTAAATTCAGCATATATTGAGTGGCATCCCTGTTGATTTTGAATGTCAATGTTTGGATGTGTTTTTGAGTAATAGACAATATGCAACTTCGTACAAAACTAGAGCAGTGAATCCTTCCTCTAGCACCAGGCGTATCATTGTTGTCGACTTTTTTCTTATAGTAAGAAGTGTAGTAGCTCAGTGAGAGTGTCGAGAGTTTTTTGTACTTTCATTGGTTGAATAGAACAGTCAATTAGCACATAAATTTTCTTGAGGTGCGAAGGAGGAAGTGGGATCTGAACCCTGGCACCAAACCCACAATTACTTTGTTAGCTGTGCTAGCAGACACCCTCGCTGCTTACCAATATCAATAGGGGAAAGTGTTGTGATCATCTGCCAACCCTAATTTACTAGTGAAAACTGTGTTTTAATTAATTTGCTACCCTGCATTGAAGAGCATGTATCTATAATTTTCAATCATGGTTTTAGTCCTATGTCCTAGTTCTCACCCTTATATATTGACTCTGAAAAAATCCCTCTTTGCTGGAAAATGTTGTAATGCGTTCCAAAACAGGGGAAAGGATAGTCAAGGTGAAGAAGTCATCAAGCCTTACACTCCAACTACATTGGATTCAGATGTTGGGCGCTTTGAGTTAGTCATCAAGGCATGTTTCGAATTTCTCTGAGGGTTATATTTTATGTCCTTTTTCGTTATTTGACATTGTGTACTTTCTTTTTAATAATCTTAAAATTGATGCTCATTGAAATGTTTGTTCTCGACAGATGTATCCGCAAGGAAGAATGTCACACCATTTTCGGGAGATGAAGGTCGGGGATTATCTAGCTGTAAAGGGACCCAAGGTGAGTTCGTTGTTTTATCAATTAGAGATTTTCTCTTTGACTAGCTGGTTATTGTTTGATGTGAGGTACCCTTCATCTGCAGATGCGACATGGTCTAGTTTTAATCTGTGTATCACTTTTTGATGTTTTCAGGGGCGTTTCAGGTATCAGCCTGGTCAAGCTAGAGCATTTGGAATGATTGCTGGAGGTTCTGGCATTACTCCCATGTTTCAAGTATGTATTTACAGCTCTCTTTGAGCATATCTTGCAGCCGTTTTTAGTGTTCTGAATCTTAATTTTATTGATGTTCCAAAACTTGCAGTTGATCCGCCCCCCCTTTTCTGTGTTGACATCAGGTTGCTAGAGCCATATTGGAAAACCCAAAAGACAAAACAAAAGTCCATCTAATCTATGCCAATGTGACATATGAAGACATTCTTTTGAAGGTAATAGTTTGACTTTCATGCCTCACTTAAACTTATGCTAATCCGAAATATGCACAAGTTGACACTTTTTGGTGGAAGGAAATCTGCATCTTCTTGTTTGAGCGTTAGGCTTTATTCTTGTGGGTCTTATGCATAGATTGGTTCACTAGAGCCCTTGCATATGGGAGGTTCCATTTTCTTTTAATTTATTATAGTGGCCTGTTTTCTTGGATGTAAAGTTGGACATGTTTTGGTTTTATCTGCCAAGGTAGGTAGGCCGTAAGCTTCTTGCGCTGTAGTGGCTATGGCAAGAAATAAAAAATGTGTTTTGTGAATGCCCAGAAAGAAATGGTACTGTATGCATATGACATGCAATGAAGCCTTTGAAGAGAACCCGGGGGTGGGGAGGGCAAGAGATGTCTACTGTGCTCAGATGTGATTATGGATAACCTGCTGATCCTTGGAAGCCATGCTTTTATTTTGTTTTTCTCTTGAAACCAAGAACAACTAAATTAATTGTGTCTCCCTTCTATACTATTAGTAGTAGGACCTTTTTGTAGCTTTATCAAGGAAAATTGAAATGGCGCCCCTCTGACTTGAGACAATATCAGTGTGCATTTTTTCCGCTGGAAATCTATGGAGTGCTCCCTAGTTATGAGTAATGCTCATAGTGACAGTAGATCTTCAGATATTCGGAATACGAAATTGCTCTTGCCCGAATGCTGTTTTTTGGCTTAAAAATGTCAAATGTTCGTTCAATCTTTATACAGGTGAATTTCATTGAAGTTTGCTACACCTCTGTCATATGCATCAATTAAGCACTGCTACGTTGCTGCCTCCCCATCCAGCGAGCAGCCCCCCTATCATTACCCCTCTCCCTCTACTCACCAATGCTCCCCTCCCGCTTGGCTACAGCCACTCTTAGCCACTCTCACCCTCTCCTGGTGTGTACCTCTGATCCACCCGTGTTGTCATCTTTCATCATCACCTCTATTTCCCCATCTTCTCATTTATTGGTTCTTTCTTTCTTGACCTTCCCTTTTTTGTCATCTCATCCCCCACTTCACTCATTTTGAACAGCCATTGGAGGTCTTAGTCTCTTAGGTAGGTAGTTGGGAGGCTAGACCACCAAGCCCCCCCCCCCCCACCAAAAAAAACCCTTCTACTGGCCCTTTCTTCTAGCCCTTCCGTTTTCACCTAGGTTTTGGTGGTATTTGTACCTCCCAGTCTTGACCAATGTTTTGTTTCTCTAACTATGCTGGATGATCATGATCATCCGATAATAACTGGTATTGCGAGGGTGGCCCCAAGCCTTGCTGAAGTTCTCTGTCTCTCACATTGTAAATCTAGGAAAATTTGATGTTTTTCTCCTCATTGAAACTAGTTGAGTACTAGCATCATGGTTTTGATTCTAGTGGAGCGCTTATGCTGGATGCTGTTGAGAACTTGCAACTGGACAGTATCATGGTCACTCCTATGGGTGAAATATGGATTCAAAATGTGGTTGTTCTGTGACAGGAGACTGCAGCAGAATGGTTTCTAAGTTGAGCGAACTACGTTTTCGTCCCCACGACAACTACGATATTTAACGCGATTGTCATATTAGAGCAATTTTCTAGTGCTGGAACCGAAACTGCACTTTGGATCCTTGGGTGAACTATAACCTCTCAAAATTTTTTTCTTTATTGATCCGATTTGATCCGAAACCAGAAATGGACGGAAATCTTTATTGCCCCGATGCAGACCTGAACTTGAAATGACCCGAATTGATCCAACCTTTATACAAATGACCTGAATCCAAATCTACCCAAATCCCAGTTTGACCCGAACTGATTCTAACCTGATCCAATTCAAACTTAAAGTAGTGAGTGATGATATTAGCTACACAACATCACTTGATATTCAGGATGCGAAAGGCGAAAGCAAATGACACCACCTTATTTTAAACAAATGAAATAATGCGTTTGCAATTTTGGAAGAAAATGACTAAATGAGGATTTGACTCATTTTAGTAACAAATATGGAAATATAGAATTGAGCAGTTAAAGTTATTTTGTGGTTTATGTTGACTACGCATGACTCTTCAATTTACTTTTTTTAATCTTTTATTTGATGGTTAGGGAAAGGGGTGATTTATAGCACTATTTGTTCATCTAGTTAATTACTTCCTTGTGTGATGCATTGGGAGTAACCCAATTGGATCTAAATCGTGGACGAATTGGAAGAAGGAGATCTATACTTGATCCAAAATTCAAATTGATATGGCTTTTTTTTTGGTGCAAGATTAAAAACTAATCCAATTTAAATATAATCTTGGATGAATTAGAAGGAGATTAAAAACTAACCCAATTGAAATTCATGGCCATATAACCTCCTTCTAAGTCGTCCAAAATTCTGTGGCTTATGTGGGTATGTAAGATATAGAACTCAAACCACATATAAACCGACTCAATCGAAATATAAGCCAATCTGAAATTCCGATCCGCCTAACCCAAAACTGACCCGAATCCATAACCAAAACCTACCCGAACCAACTTTGACCCGTTAGCACTCAAATCGATTCGAACGAGCTTGACCCAAAGTTGACCCGATTCGAGCTTCACCCGAACTGTACCCGAACTTGAACTAAATTCGATAAACTTGAACTTAACCCAAACCGAATTTAACTTGAATGGTGAATTGAACCCGAACCCGAATCAAAATTGATCAGCCCGAATATTACCCGAATCGAATATAATTCGACCTGAACATAAACCAAATGACCCGTTTACCAGGTCTAGTCAAGGATGTTTCAGTTTTGCAGTATTAGATACAACAATCAAAATAGTCAGTATGAGACAATTTTGTAGGCAAATTAGTCAATTGGTAAAGCATAGGCATTGAAACATGAAAGTAGAGGGGGTTATAGTGTCTGCAACATGCCTAGATAAGGGATACCCCGCGGATGCCAAATAGAGTTCTCTTGAGTAAACTTTAGCATTTCCCATTGTTGTATACATTGGCCAAGATGGATCATTTTGCCAACCGCCAAAAAAGAAAAATGTAGACTTTCCCATTTTTAAAACTAGTGAAACCAACATGTTTGTATGAGGGGAGTACTAGATGGAAATGTTAAAGATGTAGGACAAATAGGCCCTATTTGTCTGTTAGTCGTTAAATATTAATTGTATGTATTAGTTGTTAGCTATTTGAATTAGTCGTTTATATTAATTGTTTGATTTAGTTGTTTTTAGAAAAAATGTGGTAAAACTAGCTCTTTCTAAAAAATATATTGGTAAAATTTCATTTATGCCTTTTTTTATAAATTACTCTTTAATGACATGTGTAATTTTTCTAAACTTATGGACAAATATATCATTTTCACAAAAAACTCTTCTCAAAAGGCTAATAAGAATAACTTTTTGAAAAAGATTTTTTTCCGAGTCAAACAACCATTGCAAATACCTATTTACCAAACACCATTTGGCTATTTGATTTGATCAATACAACTAAACATCTTTCCAAACAGTTATTTTCGCCCAAACAGTTATTGCTACCAAACACTCCCGCAATCTAAAGGTGTCAACGGTTTTGTTTAGCAATCAGCTAGCTGTTAGCTGGTTATATTAGCTATTTGACTTAGTTTATTGTATTAGCTATTTTTGAAAAAAGTGTTTGGTGAAATTAGCTGGTTCTAACGAAGTTGTTTTGTAAAATTTCACTCATACTCTTAACTCAGTTTCTTATTCTTTTTAACGTAACAATCTTTATAAATTACATATTCATCTTTCTTTTAAATATGAATTAAGAATTATATGATATACAAAATTACAATTATACCCTTCTCAATTTTGGTTGTGACCATATTTTTGTTTATCGTTATCTTACAACAACAACTCCCAGTGCGAGTCCCGCTTTAGCGGGGTCTGGGGAGATCCAGATATAGACAACCTTACCTCTATTAGCAGATTTTTCCATAAAGAGGCTAATTCCAAGAGACTCACAAAAACCAGAATTTGTGAAAACAATTTATAAAAGAAAGGTTTCGGGAAAACATTTTATGGTGAAAACTAAGGATGAGTAACAGGGAATGAATTAAGAAATACGAAAAAAATCAGGCGACATTAACTAAGTGATCAAAAGTGCAACAAAGCAGAGGGAGAAATTGTACCTTAACACCTAGAAGTAGGCAAACAAAGTCTCTTTCCCGACACAAGAACTACCTGCATGCAAACCTAACATACAAAGAAGCCACTGCCAGACTCATTCTACTGCCCCCGAGAGACTAACTACGAGGCCACCTCTCTGCGATTTAAGATCTTAATCCTATCCCATCATAGTCTCCTATCCTGAGTCAAGTCCTCCGTTAACCCTACCACTCTCAAGTCCTCTTTAATAACCTCGTCCAAACTCTTCTTTGGTCGACTCCTCCCTTTTTTACCTATTGGGGTGTTAATCCCCTCACATCTTCTCACTGGAGCGTCCGCACTCCTTCTCTTTATATGATCAAATCATCTGAGTCTTATTTCTCTCATCTTATCTTCGATGGGGGCCACTTTAACTAAGTCTCTGATCACTCCATTACTAATTCTATCCATTCTCGTGAAATCACACATCCATCTAATCATCTTCATCTCTGCTGCCATTAGCCTTTGAACTTGAGTCTTCTTTATGGGTCAACACTCCGATCCATATAACACAGCAGGTCTAACTAACGTACGATAAACTTTGCCTTTTAGCCATGCTAGCATTCTCTCATCGCACAGCACACCTGAAGCATACTTCTATTTTTGCCAGCCCACTTTAATGCGATGACTAATATCCTCATCAATGTCCCTTCATGGTGAATGATCGAGCCTAGATACTTAAGCTTCTCGACCTTTGGTATCTGCACTCCCTCAATGGTGACTTTTCCCCCCGCATCTTCCGCATCTTCCCTTCCACTAAAACAGCACTGAACGTATTCCGTCTTTAATCTACTAATTCTAAAGTCTCTAGACTCTAGTGTATGCCTCTACCGCTTCAGTTTTCCATTTACTCCCTCCTTGGTCTCATCAACAAGAACAATGTCATCTGCGAATAACATACACCAGGATAACTCATCTTGAATCCCTTTTCTAAGTTTATCCAAAGTTAGAGTGAAAAGAAAATGGCTCAAAGCGGAACCCTGATGCAGGCTCATCCCAACGTAAAAGTCGTTGGTAACCCCTCCCGGCGTCCTAACATTCGTCCTACCCCCCTCATACATATCCTTAATAAGATGGATATACGCTGGCGACACTCCTTTCTTTTTCAAGCATCTCCATAATACCTCCCGCGGGGTTCTATCATATGCCTTTTCTAGGTCAATGAACACCATATGAAAATCAAGCTTTCTATCTCTCTACAATCCCATGAGCCTTCTAAGGTGGTAAATTGTCTTTGTAGTCGACCTGGCAGGCATAAAACCAAATTGGTTCTCTATTATCACGATATCCTTCCGCACTCTTTTCTCAATCACCCTTTTCTACAACTTCATGGTGTGACTCAACAACTTTATACTCCTATAATTATTATAATTTTAAATATTATATTTGTTCTTGTACAATGGGATGGCTGTACTAAACCTCCATTCCTTTGGCATCTTAGCAGACCTAAAAATAACATTGAAAAGCTCTGCGAGCCACTTCAATCCCTCTTTACTCAAACACTTTCACACTTCCACCGGAATCTGGTCTGATCCCTGTACCTTCCCATTTGTCATCTTTCTTAGGGACTCTTTAATCTCATCCTTACTGATGGGTTCACAGAAGCGAGGGTTTAGCTGACTCGACTCTCCGCACTCTCTCTGCTCCTGCGTCGAGAATCTCCCAACATTTCACCATTTAGGAGATTAGAAAAGTACGTCTGCCACCTCTGCTTGATTCCTGCATCCTCACGTAGCACCCTATCATCCTCATATTTGATGCACCTCACGACACTCAAATCCCTTTATATTCTTTCCCTAGCCCTTGCTAATTTGAAGACTTCTTTCTCATCTTCCTTGGTCTCTAGTTTTTGGTATAACCTATCATAAGTCATGCTCTTTGCGATAGCCCCAGCTTTCTTGGCTGCATTATTTGCTGTTATATATCTAACTTTACTAATCTCTTTCTCTTCATCCGACCCACTGTTTGTGAAAGCAGCGAATGCTTCTTTTTTCTCCTTGACTTTCTCTTTTACCTCGTCGTTCCACCACCAGGTTCCCTTTATTTTGTTCCCACCTTTTCTAGATGTTCCAAGAATTTCCTCAGTCGGCCTTCAAATACAGTTTGCCATTGCCTCCTAGATTGCATCTGCATCCTCTGCCTTCTCCCAAACGCCTCCTTCAGAAATCCTCCTTGCTAACTCCATAGCATTCTCCCTAGTAAGATTCCACCACTTAATTCTACGCTCTCCAGCACTCCTCTTCCATTTAGAACCTTTGAGCTCTACATTCAACACTAGCAATTTATGCTGAGTCCCTAAAAACTCTCTTGGTAACACCTAACAATCCTTACAAACACTTCTACTCCCTGCCTCTAATTAGGAAGTAATCAATCTGAGTCTTTACGGGACCCCTCCTGAAGGTCACCAACTGGTCCTCCTTCTTCATGAAAAAGGAGTTTGCCACAAGCAACTCATAGGCGATTGCAAAGTCTAGGACATAAATCCTTCCACTATTTCGCTTTCTATAACCGAAACCTCCGTGAGTTGTATCATACCCTTCTGCCTCAACCCCAATATAGCCATTAAAGTCCCATCCTGTGAAAAGCTTCTCGCTCTGCGGAATGTTCTGAACGACCATATCCAAGTCCTCCCAAAATTGTTTCTTAATATCGTCCAACAAGCCTATTTGCGGTGTATAAACACTAACCACATTAAGGATTTCCGAACCCACCACTATCTTAATGGACATAATTCGATCACTCTTACGCCTCACTTCAACAACAAAGTTAATAAACTCCTTAACAACAAAAATACTAACTCCATTTCTCGCATTGCTGGAGCCCGAATACCACAATTTGAACCCATCAACTTCTCTAGCTTTTGCCTCCGACCAGCTAGTCTCTTGCACACAAGCGAAGCTGATCCTACGTCTATGCAAAGACTTAACTAATTCTGTAGACTTACCAGTAAGCGATCCAATATTTCAAGACGCTAGGCGCACCTTCTGAAACCCTACCCTTTCCAACCCCCAAATTATTAATGATATTGGAAATTTATCCTTAATCCATTAGTACTCTAAGGTTTCAAGAGTCTTTCGTAATCTTTTATCAAATTTGTTCCTTGATTTATATCCTTTGTGGGTTGCTTTAGATAACGTGCATAGGTGGATGATTGGATGTTTAAATTGACAGTTTTCTTCTTTTTGACTGAGGTTATTAAAAAAAAAAAAAAACCAATGCTGCCCAGACCAAGTTTTTGTTATAGGTATATACAACGATAAAGAAATGTGATCAAGGAAACATGTTTGGTTCTTTGCATTCCGATTCAGATATTTATGCCTAGACTTGAAGATAGTTGAAATTGTTTTCTCAATTTTTCTTTATTTGACCGATCATACATCTAGAAAGGAATATGTATTCATTCTCTCCATGACTAGTATTATATATAGAGAGATGGGATCACCGGATGAGGTCCCACCCTTAGGGTGCCCGATTCCTTATGGTACAAACTCCAACACTTGTTTTGTCTCCCCCCCCCCCCCCCGGCGGGTATGGCTGATGTATCTTCCCGTGCAATCATTATTCATCTTTCAATAATAATATTCACCATCTATTTAAGGTCGACCGTTATATCTACACAACATGAATTGATCTCAAGCTGCCATGTAGCACCACATGCAAAATATATTATACATTTTACAATGTAATTGTTCTCTTTAAAACACAGACATTGATTTTTAGATAAATGGATTATCATTGCTTTGTGAGTGAACATTCACTTTTTGAAACAATGCCACTCCCTCTGTCCTATATTGGTAGTCAAGTCTAGGGAATGTGAAAAATGAGTATGAACTGCATTTGCATTGATGAAATGGTTTTTCAACCGATAAAAGCAATGTTAAATTTTTTGAAAAGTAAACTTTGGCAATAATATGGGACTAGACAAAATGATGTTTTTGACAATGAATATGAGATAGAGGGAGTATTTTTTATTTTAAACTTGCAAAAATATTAGCTTGATTTTTTTTTTTTTGGTTGACAATATCCGCACAATCAGGGGATCCCCGTCTCAGACCCAGACAGGGCTACCCCCCACCCTTGCACGTTGCAAATTGTGAGAAGGCATATTCAATTCACAATTGGCTTCAGCTGGGAATCATTATTGTTTGATAGTATTTGAATTAGGCGCTGGAATAGTAAGGATTTACTAGGATTTGGAGTTTATCACTGTATGATCTTGTATAGTTTCTACAGCATTGAAGTGCTTTGGAATTTGGTACTTTTTGCTGCGATGGGACAGGAAAGAATATTATAGTTGGGTAGCCAGATCTGATATTTGCCTTCGAACGCTGCTTTGAGTTTTGAAAATCGAGTGTCTTTGTATGGATATTCTGTTCTACGTCACACCCTTACTTCTCTGAGGCCTGGCATCCTGCCGAGCACGCCAGTCTCAGGCAGCTTCATTGACTGCTGTTGAGACAATGAAAGGGTTCTCCGCCACTGGACAGCCTCCTGATGCTCCCCACCTGCCCCCTCCCCCAAGAAAAGGAAAAAAGAAGGAAAGAAAAACAGGTCATCCCTTTCTTTCCTTTCTAAGTTCTACTGGCCCCACCTTGACCACTGCTTTGGTGACCTTGTCAGCAGCCATCTCCGACTCCCACCCACTTTGTCATCCCTGACCACTCTCACTCACTACCATTCGCTAGTCTTCCCATATCCCTGATTAGCCCCCTCCCTTAATCCTTCTCCTTCTTTTGTACAATTGCGTGCTTCAGTTACCATGACACTACCAAAAAAAAAAAAAAAACAGGTCATCCTGTTTTTGCTGCAGAAGTTGCCTAGCTCATTCTGATGTTTAGGATAATTTGACCCCTTCCTCCACAAGACCATATTGGCCATGCTTTGCCGACTCTTTCGTATTCCCTCTTTCATCCCTTTTCAAGAAAAGGGTGGTACCTATTGCATAGACTGCACATGTGTGGGGGTAGGGAGTTCGAGCAAGATGGAAGAAAGAGACTTTTAACGCTGAGGATATTTTTGCACTTTTTCTTATAAGAATAAGGGAAAAAGATAGTCAACCAGTTTTCATTAATAGTGTGCCTTAGTTTAGCCCTTAGATCTCCTTGGCTTGGTGGTTTAGATTTGAGATCAGGTGTGCACCCTGGGGGCAGTGCGAACTTGATTTAAAATTTTTTGTTGGCTTTGGAAAGCATAATGAGCAATAACATCTTGGAAGTATGCTAATGAGGAGATTTACCAGTCTACCGTAGAGTCTAAATTAGTCTTGGGCTATAGATGTGCTAGATGATTATAGTGTATGTTACAGGGAAATGGGTCTTGTACGTGGGGTCTTCATGTTGTAAATAAATGTCTCTTTGAAATTTTCACTTCTCAAGGCTAATGATTTATGCTAACGTTGAACGTTTGCTTCATCCTGTCAATGCTTTTATATCTCTGGCCCTCTGAAGGCTAGGATTATTTGTCAGTGTTTTACTCCTTGCTCACTCTTTCCTGTTATCTTATATATCATAGGGTAGGGTACGACCTTTGGTTTTTGTTAGTTACAAATAATGTCACTAGCTTGTCCTCGTCAAAGTTTTGACTTCCTCCGTCCTCGTTTGTGCGTTTGTGTCCATCTTTAGGAGGGAGGGGGCCATGGGAGGGAGCTTTTGGATGGAGAAAGAAGATCAATATGGTTTGCCATTTGCTAATATCTTGGGCACTAGGACAGCCTGGTGCCGAAATGTCACATCAAGAAGCATTTCTTGTGTGGCTCTTTTGGCACTTTTAGGGGCATCTTTGGTCTTTTGCTTCTTGTTCTAAGCTGTTGATGGTTCTACGTAGGCAAACTTTTGATTTTGGACTAAGAGTGTGACTCATGAGTAACGTGGTATGGGTTCTTTATATCTTAATCAGCACCAAAAGAACAAAATCACCCCTTGGCATGAGGTAGGTCGTGTTCTGGAACTGGCTCATTAACCAATGCCAGATAGGACGATTGCTGCCATGTGGCTTCTCTCTTTACTGAGTCTTTCACCTCCTGCAAATCCCCCTAACCCTTCCCATTGCCATCCGAATGCGACCAAAAGAACAAAATTTAACAAACAAAATAGACCTGAGGAATTTCTGGCTTCCTGTGTTCCATAGCAGTGATTGAGATATCTAAATGAGATTCGCATCTGACTTGCAGGAAGAATTGGACAGCATGGCCAAGAGTTACCCAGATCGTTTCAGTGTATATTATGTCCTTAATCAGGTTAGTTGCTTTTTAATTTCACACTTAATTTTTATGTTATACCTGAATGCAAAGGGTGGGCTCTTGTGATTGTTAATCGAAGATAACCTGTGGGAGAAGAACACATACTATATATGTCACTGAGACTACCTGTTAGCGCAGGAGTGGACCTACAAATTTCTAAAGTGGTGTTGACAAAGAAATTTATTTTGTTAGATGGATATCATCATGCGTCCATCTTTTGGGCACCTGAAAAGTCTCGTTGGGTTATTTTAATATTTATGTAATTTAATGATTAAAGCAAAATTCTTCACGAAATTGTCATCAATTTTATTTGTGGATTAGTGTTCAGTTAATGATTCTTAAATCTAGGGTCCAATTAAATTGCTTCACTGCAATTCAGGAATAGGGTTCCATACATCTAACCCTTGTACCCTTTTACAACACTCTGCCTAGGTGAGAGTCCAGTGTATTCTTTAGCATGGTTAGGTGCATATGATCATGATCAGCTCCTATTCTCTCGTTCTGTGAGAGGTTGGTTGGACATGGGAAAAAATTCTCTCTGCGTGTCCTTTTGATGTGAGGATGAGTACAGGCTTAACCTTTCGTGCTTCTTTGGCAACTACCCTGGTCTTCAATTATTAGTTTCAATTGAAGACTCTGGACCTGGACTGGAGCAACAGCTAATTTATTAGCCCATGAGAAGGCTTAATGATATGCTGCAGCCTCCAGCAAGTCTACCTTGAAGGGGCATTATGATTGTTGAAAGTATCTGCCTGTACGTTATGATTGCAAATGAGCACCCAAGGATTAATTCCTCAGGTCTAGACTTGCTATTAATGCTGATGAAATGATGAATTCTGTGTCCCCCCTCCCCCAACCGAAGAGAGAACAAGAGGAAACCCCCATCTCCAGTTTATGTTTTGCTTTGTTTGGGCTTTAATCACCTGCAGACATTTGTCGTTATTATATGACTGCTTTCCACCTTACCTAATTCGTGATACATTCCTTTTGGGTGGATGTTGGACAACATTGCAGCCACCAGAAGGATGGAAAGGTGGCGTTGGTTTTGTGAGCAAGGAAATGATCAAAGAGCACTGTCCACCACCAGCTTCGGACATCCAGGTAAACTTGAGTTTGAACACTGATCTTTTTCATTATGGGAATGGCTATAGTAATATTATGGAATATCTTATCATCATCATGATTCATGATTCGAATGTTTTCTGTTGGGGATTTATGCAGATATTGAGATGTGGACCACCACCAATGAACAAGGCCGTGGCTACTCACCTTGAGGAACTGGTTTACACCCCTGAAATGCAGTTCCAATTCTGACCCTTATTATTTGATTATGCCGTGCTTCATTCAAACCACGATATCCAATTATTTATGGAATGAGATGTCGAATATGTTCTGCGATGTGGATGCAATTTCAGGAAGCAGTTAGTTTTGATGCTGGAAACTTTCATATTTCCTGTGTACGAATTGAACAAAGCAGTTTTAATTTGTGTTTTCAGATTTCCCAGTTTTCTAAATGGTGCTTTTTACAGAGGAAGAAATAATGCTTGTTACAGTGGATGAACAAAGATTTTTTTTGGGGGGGGGGGGGGGTTACAACGCGCTGATCTTTCGCAGCTTTTTATAGTGCAACTTGCAGATGTTGCTCATCTTACTTTAATTAAGGTCTGACGCTCGGAGAAGAATGATTTTATCAGAAATTCAGTATATTATTTGCTTTAGATTATAAATTTTAAAAGAAAGTGAACGTTGTAAATAAAAACGAAATTAAGGTCTTTCTTTTTAAAACTTGGGTTTACTCTCCAACATGTGGGAACATTATATTTTTATGTCATGGAAATTAAAAAGAAGTATCTTATCTGTCAGGAAAAGAAAAAAAGGTAAAAGCTTACTAAAATTAAAATGATAGAAGACAGTAAATTCCTTGTTAGAGAAAAATAGGATTTTTTGTTTTTCGTAACTAGTGTTACAATCGAAATAAAAAGAGAAGGAATTGAAAGAGGCGGAAGGGGGCTGCCAAGAACACCAATAAATAGCGTCATGGAAAATTTTTACATAAGCTTACTGGAAAAATTAGAATATAGAAATATAAAAAAATTGAGAGTACAAGATAACTCATGAAAAGGAAAAGTAAATCAGCAACTTAAATTGGGAGCGCCAAGTACGTATTTGGGGTTAGACTTGAATATATCCACCCTTTTTATGTGCTTAAATAACCTCTCTGAGCTATCTCTGGACCAATACCATTCGAAAAAGGCAAGGGAGGAAGCTTTGCAGAATCAGAACAACATGAAATTTTGGATTTAAGAAGGAAACAAAAGGTGGTTTAATCGAAACAAATCCTTCGACCTCTAGACCGACATGATTTGACAGTTGGAGATTTTTAAAAAAAAATGATTTGACAAGTGATGATCCATGTTCAATGAACGCACAATAGGGATCAGTGATTCTAGGGTACCGGCAAAAAAAAAAAAAAAAAACAAAAGAAACTCAAAGATTGGTTTCTAACTTTTAGGAATCAGAAGATAAACAGGTAAAATTGATTCCCGACAACATTATTTTAGCTTTGTTATGTGATAATAGAATCGAGTAAATTTGCAAATCAGCCAGACAGTTTTCTTTTTTTAATCACATCTTGAATTAGACCTTGGTTATTTATGTTGCATTCCCACTTCTCGCCCACAATTCGATAAAACGTAACCAACAATATTTATGTCTAATATTGTCTACCATATATGCTAGAAATTAAACTTGAAAGTGATAAATCACTAAAAAAATGAGTTGTAGCAAACTCAATCACATTATTGTCATATCGTTCTTGTAAATGGGAAAGAATATGGATGTTTGCCTTTCGTGTTGTGTTTTGGGCTGCTTGGCAAGCTAGGACTGAATACATAGCCAAACAATATCAGTAAGAGGACATGTATTACGTCCAATTCAGGTTAAAGGATGTTGGATTCACCTATGCTAGGATATTTTTATTTATAGTCTACCCACAGTGATTAAGTGTTTTGATTACTTGGCCTACTTGAAAAGTAAGGGACAAATCTTTATCTTACAAATGCTAAAATGGGTGGATGCCTAAAAATGCTTCCCTCCATCAATCCAAGCTTCTCATTAATCCAAGCTTCACAACCGTTGATCAAAATCTTATGTAATCTCAGCCCCTGGATTTATCTTGATAACCGCCAATCTCTCCCTTTTTACTGGGTACATTAGGTCTCAGGTTCGATTCCCCCCTCCCTCATTGTATTGTACTTTTTACCTCTCTCTTTTTACTGGGTGCGTTAGGTCTCAGGTTCGATTCCCCCCTCCCTCATTGTATTGTACTTTTTACTGTTCTATTCGTCCCTCCCTCATTATATTGTCCCTTTTTACTGGGTACATTAGGTCTCAGGTTCGATTCTACCCTCCCTCATTGTATTGTACTTTTTACTAGACATATTATTTTCATTATTACTATTGTTGTTGTTGTCGTCATTGTCGATATCGGCAATGTTATCTTCCTCTTTGAATTTGATAACATAGTCAATATTAATTACGATCATCTAATTATCAAAGAGAGATTAGGAGATTATAATGGATATAAATTTTTTTATTATTTCATTATTGTAGAATAAGTTCATATTTTAGAAGTTTTAGCTTAAAAAAACTGAATTATAATTACTGAACAAGCCGTAAAACCTTATGTGACACCTTATTATTAGTGCATAATGTAATATACGCATTTATATAGAAATAATAAACATTTTTGATTTTCATGATGATTATTATTATTTTGTCTTTTTTTGATACAAATATACATAGAGCATGTATTACTAAAGATAATAGAAATATAAATATGATTTCCATAATTATTTCCATTATCACTATTGTTGTTGTTGTCGTCATTGTCATTATCGTCGTTGTTATATTTCTCTTTGAATTTGATAACATAGTCAATATTAATTACGATCATATATATATAAGGATTGTGCTAAAAAATTACATATTGTAAGCATAATATAGCATACTGCAAGGGTTGAACGTGAAATAAAAAAAATTAAAAATAAAACACGATCATCATATTAGGCCCGTGAAGCTGAATTTCTTTCACATTTAATATAATCTATTTAACAGAAGAAAATAAACGAAATATTTTTCTTTTTCTTTCAAAGCATACATATCTTATAATTATATTTAATTCATATAAATCTTAAAAGTACAATTAATGTTTTAAGGTTTCAAACAAATTGACCAAAATCTAATCTATTTAATGCATAAGAAAAAATGAAATAATTTTTGTTTTCTTTTAAACCATACAAATCCAATAATCAATTTCTCTTCATAAAACATCTAAAATTATAATTAATCTTTTACCGTTTAAAATAAAATACCCAAATCATCATAATACTTCAAACTAAGAAATATCTCAACTCACAAATCTGAACTCAACCCATCTCTTGCAAGACAATATAAGGGCATTGGAAGTTTATATCAAAACCCATGAAACTATTACGTTGACCTAAAAACTAAATGTACAAACTATGAATACATAATTATATTAGCACCCCCTTATTAACCACTTTAAATAGCCAAAAAAGTTATATAATAGCATAAATATAATGTTCAAATTATTTTCGTTGAAAGACAAATTTTATTTGTGTTACATGCGAAACTAAAACTAAACCGACTTTAAAATAATTTCTACCTAACTTCACTAGAGAATTAACGATTTCACACATTTTTACTCACCAACAAGAGAGGATGTGGACTTTTTGTCATTGACATCATAAATTGACTTATCATCACCCTATTTAGCATGCTTTATAACAAATTCACTATCTATTGTCTCCATCATACTTATATAGACTTTTTTCACAATTATATAGTTTTCAAATATTAATCTCATTAATTATGCACGAAGTGTTTGTATACTTAACTTTTTCATTGAGTTTTTCCATTATCTCCTCTAAATTATAATATTAATCATGTCTACCATAACTGTTCATTTATTATTTCGATAACATATCTACAAAATGTTTATTTGAACATACTCCGTGCAAAGCACGGGTCCAGACTAGTGCATCTTAAATAGCCAAACAATACAGTCGCTGGATTTCTTGCATTGTGTCAAATTCATATAAGGATGTTGGATTAACACGTAATATTGTGGAATATTGTGGTATTGTGATATCTTAACAGATATATTTTGTAATATTTGAGTATTCTCTTTCCAGGTCTAGTTGCTTAAGTTACGGTTTTAGAGTTTTAACAGATATAATTTTAGAGTTTTATATATATATATGATAATCAAAATACAGGGTAAGGAGTGGTGTGTTGGTTGTCACCAAAATACAGTGTCACTTTGTATTTCTCCATAGTGTCAGAGTGAACCACTTAAATGTTGTCCCACTCAAAAATAACCAATGATAGGCAGTGGAGAGAAGAGGAGGTTCATGATCGAAGCACACTCGCCATATTATCTTCATCCATTTGAAGGTCTCGGTGCTATGATAACTGCGGTAGTATTTGATGTAAAGAACTATGACTTATGGGGGAGGGCTGTTGGAGTGACATTAAAAGCCAAAAATAAGCTAGGGTTTGTAGATGGAACCTTAACTAAAATCAAAGGAAACCAAAATTAAGATCTCTTGGAGGCTCATGCATGGGACATGGTCAACTTGATGCTTTGCTCATGAATCCTCAACGTGAGTAATCTGAAGCTGACGATGAGTGTAGCCTATTCTGACACCACCAAAGAGAAGTAGGATGATCTCAGGAAATGTTACGTGGTCATCAATGCTCCCAAGAGTCATTAGTTAAAGGCGAGTATAGTGGGTTGCAAGCAAGGATGTCTAGACGTGGGAGAGTTCTATTCTAAGTTGATGAATTTGTTGAATGAACTCAATACTCACTTCAAAGTACTAGTTTGTACATGCAGTGTGCGCAAGTGTGAAGCGGCGGGGAAAATTATTAAAATGTATGAGGATGACAAATCGCATTATTTCTCGATGGAATTAAATGATGATTCCTACTCAAATATCAGGAGCCAAATTTGTACAAGAACAGCTGCCCCCTCTTGACAAAATATTTAATATGGTGATGCAAGAGAAACAACACAAGAAAATGATGGTTAGAAGGGATGACTGGGTCGAGACAGCTGCTGCGTTTGCCCTTATCCATGGAGAAAGAACTTAGATGATAGCTATAACAGGGAAGGGTAGTTGTAAGCATTGTTGGCGCTTTGGGCATAACAAAAGCAATTGCTTCCGGATAATAAGGTATCCACCCAACTGTGGATTACAGGGCAAAGGAAGAGGTTGTGGCATAACGTCTTGAAGCGGTACGGCTGGTGGAAGTAGAGGTACAGGTACGGGTTGAGAAACGCATACTCACTCGGCTACAGTGATGTGTCACAACAAGCTACGGGTGAAGAGGCTAACTTAGCATCATCCTTGGCTATTCCTCTGCTGACCAACGACCAGGTACATAGGCTTCTTACCCTTATAGAACTGACCAAACCAGGGTTTGAGAAACTCTCAGGTAATTCTTCTTGGATTGTTATTTTGAGGCATCATGGCATATGACAGTGAGTTCGCAGTATCTTGTTAGGGGGAGACAATAAATCCTATTCACGTGGATTTATTGAACGGGGTCCAAGGCAGTGTACACTTGAGTCCTATATCAAGTTGGGAAAAGTTTTATATATTGTAATTTAATTTTTGTGGCTCAACTTATTAGAGAACTAAATTCTATTGTGATTTTTGACAAGGATGTTTGTGTGATACAGGATTGCACCTCAAATATTTTGATTGGTGTTAGTGAATTGAGATCCTGGGCTACAAAAACGCAGTGGATCTCCGACGGAAAACGCGACGGGCTGGACAGACGTCGGAAAATGTCAGAGGGGACCGACGGGAAAACAAGCGGGGACCGACGGGAAAACAAGCGGGGCCCGACGGAAGCATTTTCCGTCGGAAATTCCGACGGAATTTCCGACGGGACTTCGTTGGACTCCGTCGGATTTCGTCGGAATCCGTCGGGTACTTTGCGCAGATCTCGACTAGCGGGCGTTCGCGTGCGTTCATAAATTTGAGGAGAGGGCGTTTGCGTTCGGTAGTTTGTGAAATTTAGAGACAGAAGGTCTCAAAGAGGAAGAGAGGGAAGAGAGAGAAAGTGAAGGTTGAAGATTTTTGTAATCGGTAAGTTTTTTGTTTCGTTAGTAAGTTGTTTAAAATTAAATTAGTTTAGTTATTTGGTATTTTGTATGTTTTAAATTTGTCAATTGTGACCGTGTCAGATTTCTGGTTGCCGCCGTTACTGTTCATTGTCGCCGCGCCGCCGCCTCCGTCCCGCCGCCGTGCCCCACCGCCGTCGCCACCGCCCCGTAACTTTTCACGCCGGTAATCCGTTTGATATTCCGTGTTTGAAGGTTAGTCGAAATTGTTTCGTTTTAAAATTTTAAAGTTATATTTATGTTTGTTATTTTAAATCAAGTATTTCAAGTGTGTTTAATATGTTTTTGTAAATAATTTAAATAAAATGAGTTCCGTTATTATAAAACGTTAAATATGTTAACCATGTATGTTTTTTAAGATATGTTTAATGTTGTTGTTATTTTACTGAAAGTATGTATGTTTTGGTAAATATGCGAATATTATTCCTTTTTTGAGACATAGTTAATTTTTTACATGATTTGGTTGGTTTAATATGAAATTTAGTTGTTCGTATGTTTTTTAAGGTATGTTTAATGTTGTTGTTATCTTACTGAAAGTATGTATGTTTTGGTGAATATGCGAATATTATGCCTTTTTTGAGATGTAGTTAATTTTTAAAATGATTTGGTTGGTTTAATATGAAATGTAGTTGTTCGAATGTTTTTTAAGGTATGTTTAATGTTGTTGTTATTTTACTGAAAGTACGTATGTTTTAGTGAATATGCGAATATTATGTCTTTTTTGAGATGTAGTTAATTTTTAACATGATTTGGTTGGTTTAATATGAAATGTAGTTGTTCGAATGTTTTTTAAGGTATGTTTAATGTTGTTGTTATTTTACTAAAAGTATGTATGTTTTAGTGAATATGCGAATATTATGCCTTTTTGAGACGTAATTAATTTTTTACATGATTTGGTTGGTTTGATATGAAATGTAGTTGTTGGTATGTTTTTTAAGGTATGTTTAATGTTATTGTTATTTTACTGAAAGTATGTATGTTTTGGTGAATATGCGAATATTATGTGTTTTTTGAAACGTAGTTAATTGTTTACTTAAATTTCTATTTCATTTCTGAAGTGTATTTATTTGAATAAGTGAAATATTATATAATAAATATGTACATGTCACCACAAAGGTTAAATGCGTTAAACATGTATGAATTTTAAAGTATGTTTGATTTTGTTGTTATTTTTGTGAATTTATGTATTTTTAGGTGGTTATGCGAATAATATGCTTTTTCTTGAATGTTAGTTAATTTTTAAAATGATTCGATTGGTTTAGTGTAAAATTTATTTGTTCGTAACATATATATGGATGTAAGTTATGTCACAAAAAAGTTAAGTACGTTAAAGATGTATGAATTTTAAAGTATGTTTGCATTTTTTGTTCCTATTTTGAATTTATGTATGTATGTTGACTGTATATTAATATAAGTTTAGTAAGTATGTGAATAGTGATTATTTCGTTTGGTTTGTTTAATTAGATGAGGTGGGTAATCGATGGTGTCATTTGTTATTGTTATTTAATAAGATTTATGTAGAAAAATAATATTGTTATGTGAAATTAATTATTTATAGCATTCATGTGTAGTTACATTAAGTGTTTTGTTTGAGGTGTTGTGAGATTTTTTTATGATAAGGAAAAAGTACTATATTTTTCTGATTTCATATTTAGCGTATATTGTTCTGAATAATTAAACAGCATGTGAAATAATTCTAATTTAATAAAATCCTAATTTAATATAAGTTTCGTTGTGGTAAATGGTTTAATAATGTTAAGTGCGTGTTTTGTTTGAATTGTGGTGTGCATTAAGTTTTGGTGAATATGTGAATAATGTGCGTTTTCTGAGTCGTGCACATGCTAAAAAATTTGCTTTGTTCGACGGAAAATGGCGAAGGAAAATTACACTGACGGACTGTTCGATGGATCCAATTTTTGAAACTTCTCTTTGCCGGATAGAAGTGATAGGTTTTTTTTAGGAAATGCCTGTTGGAAGGAATATTCCGACGGAATTGTACGGCGGATTTTCCAACTGACACGCATTGACGTTGAAAATGTGTAATTTTGAACTTATTTGGAATGTCGGTGTCTTACTTTTTTGTTTTGCGTTTTTCTTAGAAATAAGTGACCGGACGAAATTTTCCGTCAGATGACACTTTTTCCTGAATTTTTTTAGTGGTCCACTGTCTTCAAAAACCCGATTGCTCGAGCAATGGGACACTCCACACACACACACAAACCTTTTTCTGTCTACACCTTACCCAGTGTCGCCCTCTTCTAGCCACTATCGCCGCGCTCTGCGGTCGTCCGACATCCTTCGCTCCTCCCTCGAAATTAGCCCCTTCACTGCCTCAACTGGTCGCTGCATTCAGTGTAGCACTAAGAAAATTATCATCTTTGAAATGAGTAATCGAACCCAATGTTATTGGAGAGAACATTGAATTGCCATTAAAAGATGGTGATTTTCTTGGTGCTACATTGAATGTTTCGTTCCAGATATCCGTCGGCTTCCGTCGCCTACTCCGTTGGCCCGCTTCCCGATGGCTGTCTCTCTCTGTCGGAATGTGTCCGACGAACGGGAGATTCCATCGAAACCAGCGGGTCTAGGGCACTTTTTCCTACAGTCATTTTCCGTCGGATTTTCCATCATAAAATCATTTTTTTAGTTTAATACAAAATTTATTTGTTGCTCACACATGTAATTAAATTATTACGAAATGTTGAAGTATGTTACACATGTGTAATGTGTTTTGGTTTAGGAAATACTTTAAATTTCATAAGTACATGAATATTTTCTTTGGTTTGTGATATATATATTTACGTTTTGTAAGTATGTGAATTGTAATATATGTAATTAAATTGGTTGGGATTTATTTATTTCAATGAAGTACGAAGTAATAATTGCATTTGTGTGTAATTTTTATTATATAAGTATATGAAGTGTTATGCTTAATTAGGTGTGTTATGATATATTAAATAGTTTTGTTTTGAATGTGTTCTGATTGAATATGGGACGTGTATTATTTTGAATAATTAAACAGTATGTGTATTATGTGTATTTCGTTTTCATAAATGGTTTAATAATGTTAACTGCGTGATTTTTTTGGTTTGGTGTTTCATGTTTGATGTTCGATGACATTTATTTTTCCAAATAATACGTACTGTCTTTAATTTTTCGTTGAATTGTTTAAGTATGTTAAGTATGTTTAATTTTGTGAAATATATTTTAATGTAATTCGTACATGTATTATAAACACGTTGAATTCATTTGTGCAAGAATTTAATTACAATTAAATGTAGTGTACGTAACAATTAAGGAATTCATATTAGGAACATATGGATGGGCCGTTGCATCGTCAATGGATGTATAGAAGAAGAAATCCTAATGGACATGGACTTAGAGAGGAGTGGTTGGAGGGAGTTAATATGTTTGATGAATTTGCACGAAATCAGGAGGAGTATCAAATTAATGGAGTTTATAGATGTCCATGTGTCAAGTGTAAGAATATGCAATATTTTACACCTGACGTTGTAAAGTCACATTTGTATAGAAAGGGATTTGTGAAAAGTTATTGGTTTTGGACGAGTCATGGAGAAGAAGATACTTCGGAAGTTGGGGGTGCAAGTAGTTCACATTCTATGAATTTTGATTATGATCACAACGATCATAATGATATGGAAAATATGGTGCATGCTGCGTTCCAAGCTAATGAAATGAACATGAGTAGTCCGCATGACGTAAATCCTGAGGCCTTTTACACTATGCTTGAATCTGCTCAGAGACCTTTGTATGAAGGGTGTGATATAACTGAACTTGAAACATTTGTGAGGCTACTGAGCATTAAATCGGGACACAATATGTCTCAACGTTGTTTCAATGAAGTTGTTGGCCTGATGAGAGATGTGTGCCCTTCTGAAAGTGGCATTCCCAAAAATTATCATCAGCAAATGAAAAAAGTGAGAGACTTGGGTATGGATGTTCAGGAAATTGATTGTTGTCCAACTGGTTGCATGCTTTACTATAAAGAAGATGAGAGTTTGTCCGCATGCAAATTTTGTGGACATGCAAGACACTTACCGAAGAACTCCAACCAACGAGGTCGTAAGGATGTACCATATGCAAAAATGCAGTACCTGTCTTTAATTCCAAGACTGCAACGATTGTATGCCTCCAAAAAGACTGCCGTCCATATGAGATGGCATGATGAGCACCGCCAAGAGTCGGGTGTTCTCCGCCATCCCTCAGATGGTTTAACTTGGAAGCATTTCGACCAAAAGTATCCAAACTTCGCTGCAGAACCTCGGAATGTGAGGTTAGGTCTTTGTGCTGATGGTTTCACACCATTTTCCATATCTGGAAGGTCGTATTCAGTGTGGCCGGTTGTGGTAACACCTTACAACTTACCTCTCGAAATGTGTATGACTACCCCATACATGTTTTTAAGTTGCATTATTCCAGGTCCAGCAAATCCGAAGAACAGGATTGATGTGTACTTACAACCCTTAATTGATGAGTTGAAATTGCTGTGGGATGTTGGGGTTGAAACATTTGATGTATCAAGCGGTGCAACTTTTAGATTGCATGCCGCATTGATGTGGACTATCAATGATTTTCCCGCATATGGTATGTTATCTGGATGGAGTACTCATGGGCTGCTAGCATGTCCGGTTTGTATGCATCAGAATTGTGCATTTCAGTTACAGTATGGCCGAAAGCCATCTTGGTTTGATTGCCATCGTCGGTTTTTGCCTCGGAATCATTGTTTTAGAGCTAACAAAGTTGCTTTTCGTAAAGGGAAGAGCATACACACTGGCCCTCCCCGAAGGATTCCTGGTGAGATGTTGTCTGATACTGTATCCACTTTGCCTAAAGTGACTACAGATATCAATTTCCAAATTTCGGGATTTGAGGAGAATGAACATAATTGGATAAAGCAAAGTATCTTTTGGGAGTTGCCGTATTGGAAGCATCAACTTCTGAGGCATAACCTTGATGTGATGCATATTGAGAAAAATTTTTGTGAAAATATTATAAACACAGTCATGGATATTCCGGGAAAAACGAAGGATGACATCAAAGCAAGGATGGATATGTCCATTTTGTGTAGCAGGCAAGAGTTGGACTTGGCTACAAGAGGGTCAAGTGATAGATTGTGTAAGCCAAAAGCCAAGTTTGCACTATCGCTACCTCAAAAAAGGGTTGTATGTCAATGGTTGCGGGAGGTTCATGTACCTGATGGTTATTGCAAAAATGTGGGCAACTGGGTGGATCCATCTAACACAAAGTTGCAAAATATGAAAAGCCATGACCATCATGTGTTTTTGGAGAATCTTCTTCCGGTAGCTTTTGCTGCTCTTCCGGATGATGTGTTGGGACCCTTGGTCGAATTGAGTGAATTTTTCAGAAACCTATGCTCTAGTAAGCTGCAAGTAAGCATGCTGGAAGAGATGCACAAGAATATTGTTGTAATTCTGTGTAAATTGGAGACTGTGTTCCCTCCCGGGTTTTGGAATGTCATGGAACATTTGCCTATTCACTTAGCCGAAGAAGCTTTGTTGGGTGGCCCTGTTCAATATCGATGGATGTATCCTTTTGAGAGGTACTTTGGTTGGTTGAAACCGACGGCAAAGAATAAAGCCCGTGTTGAAGCATCTATGGTTCACGCATACTTGGCGTTTGAGATAAAACATTTCGCTGAGTACTATTTTCAGTCAAGCTTGGATAGCCCAAGTATAGGGCGTAACGAGGGTATGCAACAGCTTGAATCACAAATGCCAACGCTATCGGTGTTCAACCGTAAGGGTACTCCATTTGGGAATCGAGGCTGAAGATATCTCACTGAGGAGGAGTACCGTGTCGCTCGCCTTCACATTTTACTGAACTGTGGTGAAGTGCAACCAAATCTGGAGTAAGTACATCAGTTACTGAAAGTTTCATTTAAATACTTAATAATTGTCGAATAATAAGTAAATAGTTTCATTTCTTAAACATTACAGTTGGTTCAAACATCAGTTTCGCGGTCATAATCCAAGTGCGAGTGATGCGGAAGTGGACTTGTTCATCGAGGCAAATTTCGCACAGTGGTTCGAGTGTAATGTAAGTAATTTGTCATAAGTAATCTTCAACTTCCAAAACACATTTGTGTAATTCTGAAGAGGGTTGCCTTCTTTTTCTCTCCGTAGGTCAATTCTTATCGGGTGTTTAATGATGAGAGACAAGATTTTTTGGTGAACTTATCTCATGGGCCGCTTACGGTGGTGGAGTGTTTCTCTGGATATAAAGTTAATGGTTATCGGTTTCATACCAAGGCTAGAAATGAAGGTAAAGCAACATATAACTGTGGCGTCTGTGTCAAAGGAGTTGGGGAAGGTGACGAAGTCCCAGGGGATTATTATGGTGTACTTCACGAAATTGTTCATGTTGAATTCACGGGTGAGCCAATTAAAAAATGTGTGCTTTTCAATTGTGAGTGGTTTGACCCGGATGTTCCTCGGGGGTTACGTTACCCTAAATTCACCCCATATCCCGAGGTGAATCATACCAGACGTTACAGAAAGTATGACCCATTCATATTTGCTGATGTTGCAACCCAAGTGGTATATGTTAAGTACCCTGAGGGGATATCAGGAAAAGCGAATTGGTGGGTAGCTATACCAAACAAACCTCGCGGTGCTCCTAAAGATAAAGAAAACCTAGAACTTGCCTATCAACAGTTTGGAATGACAAACATGAACGTGGACAATGTCATAGTAGACACATTAGTCGATGAAACTGCAGAGGCTGATGATGTTGATGAACATGATTGGGGTGATGATGATGATGGGAATGGTGAACATGATGATGGTGATGAAGAGGATGAAGAAGGTGAATGGGAGGATGAAGAAGAAGACACTGATGAGGGTCATGATGAAAATACGGCAGTGCAAAGTGGTGATGATGACGATGACGATGACAATGCGTCCAACCATGATTGATTGAATTATTTTGTTGTTTATATGGATATTTATGCATATGTATATAAAGCGTTCTTTTATTGCAAACTCAAAAAAAATTGTCTGTATGTACTGTAACTTTTCACTAACAATAGTATCAAAAATGGCGCGGTTTTATTTTTTTGTTCTTATTTTTTAGATGTCTGGAAACAATGGTGGACGTAGTCGTGGTCGAACGGCCAGGAGTGATGCCGGTAGAGGAGTACCACAACCGACTCCACAGTATGATCCTGCAGATCAAACTTATGAGTCGAACACCTTTAGTGGAATGTTTGGAGGTTTTCTTGATCCAAGTCAACCATTCGGAAATTATTTTGGTAGTATGAATGAGCAATCCCACCTGCAACCACCTTTCTTTGGTACGGGTATGCAAACACCAATTCAACCAAATATTCCTTACATGGGTGGTGGTTCATCTACTCCATTAGTTTATCAACAGTTCGGTACTGTTAGTCCGCATTTCAACAGTAGTCATTTTATGGGGCAACTTAGAATGCCAAGTCAGTCAGTACACAACGAAGGGGTCCGCAATGAAGGGGGAGGAAGAGATAGACACAGTCCTACACCTGAAAGTGACACATCGACCACCAACAATAAGATATATTTACAACCTGATGGTGACACGTAAGTTTATTATGAAGTTTGCAACTTCTTCACGTCTCATATTCTTTTGATACATGTAATCTTTATTACTAACCAATTCTTTTTGTGTTCTTAGTTTTGTTCCATATCAGGGTGTAGTTCAGAAAATAGTCGAAAGCTTTGCAGGTAAGTACCCACGTCCTTGGACCACGTGGGGGGAAGTTCCACAATCTCAAAGAGACATTTGGTTCAATGAGTTCAAGGTTCATAATTATCTGTGCAATAAATTTCAAAGTCGTGATTAGATTGTTAATTTGGAATGTTTGATTACTAATATGTATACTTCAATTTTGCCGCAGAAACACTACTACTGGTATCCAGACAACGAAAGTCAGATACGGCGTAACTTTGAGTACAGAGGTGCCACTCGACTCAGGGACATTCTAGGATACGCTAGGAAGTACAACAAAAAACCGAAGTGGTTACCGCCTAGTGTTTGGAATGATATGCTCAAACATTGGAGTGACAGTGACAACTTCAAGAAATTGAGTGAACAAAACAAGAAGAATAGATTGAGTGATGTTGAAGGTTTTGGTCCTTCGTTGCATACATGTGGCTCAATTCCGATTAGTGAAAGGAAAAGGCGTTTGGTAAGAAATTTGATTATTAATAAATATATTTGTTATATATAAAGCATGATATGGGTTGAGGTCCTCGTTCATCATCATCGCTTATATTTAATTGCGATTTACTTTTGTTTTTCAGATCCAAATATTAGGTAGGGAGCCCACGTGTGAGGAATTATTCAAGGACACTCACTGCAAGGTGAAAGACAAAGCTTTTGTGGACAAAAAATCTGCCAAAAAATATGTAAGTTTCACACATTCTATTTACAGATAATTCATATGTGACAATTGCAGGTTTGATTTAAAATAGTTTTATGTTGTATATTTTCAGGAGGATCATCAGAACAAATGGCAGGAGTACTCCCAAACTGCATCTCAAGGGGGTTCTCAACTGCCACCTATGACCCAAGAGGAGTTCTGGATTAATGAAAATCTCGACAAGAAGGGCCGTGTATACGGTTTTGGCGCAGAGGGGGTCAAGTTGAAAAAATCGGCTACTATTGCAGCTGCACGTCACTCATCAGCTGAGCATTTTAATCCAAGACAGCAAGCACAACTCTTCAATGAGAGCATAACCAAGCAAGCAGAGACTATAACTCAAATAGCCAAGAAGCAGGGGAAGACAGAGCGAATGTTGAAAAAAGTTTTAAGATTTTTCAAAGGTCAAAGTGCAGGCTCCTCCAGCCAGATCAACTTGAATCCCGACGATGAAGAGGACTCTGAAGATGACAACGATGATGATTCCACAAATTTATCCGACTCCGAATAGTTTAGTAATTTGTGTACATTTTAAACAATTTCCTATATATGTCGTACTTCATATTTAATTCAGCATGTTTCTTTTGACAGAAATATCTATACAATGTTATCATGGTAACTATATTGTTACGCGCATATTAATTTTGTGTAATTTTTTTTTTTGGGTTTTCAAGAAAAATTTCCTACAAATTAGCTTTTCTATCGGATTCTCAATTCTTTAAATAAAAAAACAATTTCATCCGAAAATTTCTTTTTTAAACAAAATTGTTTTAAAAGAAAATTTTTTTTTTTAAAAAAAAAGGGAATTCCGACGGGAATTCCGACGGGAATTTCCGTCGGAAATTCCCTCCCCCCATTTTCGATTTCGCTTCCTCCGATGCTGCAGGCCTGTCCGACGGGATATTTCCGTCGGAAATGCCGTCGGACACCCGTCGGGATAAATTCTGCGACGAGCCCAATCCCGACGAGCCCAATCCCGTCGGAGTTTCCGTCGGAAACCACTTTTCCCGTCGGAAAAACAAACTTTTTCCGTCGATATTTCCGTCGCAGATCAGATGTATTTTTGTTGTCAAGGAGTTTGCAACGCCGAAGATTCAAGCTTTTGTATTGGGCTCTCACAATCTATAGCATGATCTTGTCGGGAATCCGTCAGACCAAGTGTTATCTTCCTTTCTAAGGAGCTAGGTATTAAGAGTAGTTTACAAATAAAGTGGCAGAACCTTGTGATGTATGTTTTCGCACAAAACAAACACATAATTAGTTTCATGCTAGTGACAGTAAAGTGGATGATTTGTTTGAAATTGTTCAGTGTGATATTTGAGGATGTTAGAAAAGTTCTTCATTATGTGGTGCTCATTATTTTGTCACAATTGTTGATCATGCTAGTAGGGGTTTTTAGGTTTATTTGATGAGGGAAAAAGGAGAGGCCTCAAGTTTGTTGCAAAAAGTTGTTATCATGGTGAAACTTAATTTGGCAAGGATGTGAAAATGATTCGTAGTAACAATGGTAATGAATTCATCTCAGGGCCTATGAAATAATTTTATTTTGAAAAGTAAATAACGTATCAAACTACCGGTGTGGATACCCCTCAGTAAAATGGAAAAGTAGAAAGAAAGCATAGGTGCATTCTAAATGCTACCAGAGCCCCTCGATTTCAAGTGTATCTTCCCTTGAGATTCTAATGTGAGTGTGCCCTCTTTGTGATCTATTTGTTTCATAGGACACCGAGTCAAATACTTAAAAGGACAACCTCTTATAAGGTACTTTTTAGAGAAAAATCTTCCTATGACCAACTAAAAGTGTTTGGGCTATTATGTTTTGTCATTTTAAATCAAAACCAATTTGTCCGTCAAAGTAAAAAATGTATTTTTTTTTGTGGGCCGGCTATTCCTTTGGAAAGAAAGGGTGGAAGATTTTTGATTTGGAGACACATGAATTTTCTGTCACTCAGGATCTAGTATTTCATGAAACTATTTTGCCCTTCTCCAAATTTCATGATGTAGCGGACTAAGGAAAACAAGTAGCAAATTAATGATCAGGGCTTATTTTGATGAGCATGAGTTAGACGGTTTGGGGCAAAATCAAGTGTGCACAGTGGAGCGAGATATTAGGTTGCAGGACCAAGAGGGTGCGCTACTGAATTGGGCCATCTAGGTCTGATAGGTGTGCCGAATTTGAGCAAAGAGATAGCACTAGTGAACAGAATCAACAGCCGACTAAGTTGAATGATACTAGGCCAGATCAGCAAGGGTGACCAACTAGATAGAAACATCCATCATCTCATTTGGGAGACTATTTGTGCTATTGTGCGCTTGTTCAAGCACCCTCTAAGATCGTCTCACCGAAAAATGGTTCTTCAAGTATGTTATATCCCTTAGTTAATTATATCACATGTGATAATTTCTTTAAAGCACATAACCTTACTACTATCATAAAGATTGTTGAGGCTAGGAATTTTCACAAGGCTGTTAAAGATCCCCATTGATGGAAAGCAATGGAAGGACAAATATAGGCTTTAGAATAGAATTAGACTTGGATAATTGAAGACCTACTACCCAAAAAGAAACTCATCAATTGTAAGCGGGTTTATAAGGTAAAATACAAAGCTGATGGTACTATTGAACGGTTTAAGACACGGTTGGTAGTCAGGAGATATCAATAGCTAGAGGGGTTTGCTTTCAATAAGACCTTGGCACCAGTTCCTAGAATGACTAGTGTGTGAATAGAAGTTGTTAAAGGATGAGTGCTTCACCAAATGGATGTCAATAATGCATTTTTACATGGTGATCTTGAGTAAGATGTTTTTATGCGTCTACCGGAGGCATTTCATGTAGCTCTTCTAATAAGGCTTAAAACAACAAAAGTCATTGTATGGGTTTTGACAAACTCATCGCTAATGGTTTGCCAAGATCTTCTCTATATTGATTGCTTATGGATTTACAAAATCATATGCCAACTACTGCTTGTTCATGTATCGGAATGGTAACATTTTATTGGGGCTCTTAATCTATGTTGATAATATCATTCTTGCAAGTAATTATCTAAAGCATTTGCCGAGTTCAAGTCTCATTTACGTAACTGTTTCTAGATCAAAGGTTTTGGATCCCTTACATGCTTCCTTGGCATTGAGGTGGCCTCGCAAAGAGGTATTTCCCTATGTCAGCAGAAATATGCACTTGAGATTCTAGAAGAATGAAGTTTATTGGGCAACAAATCATATGATATCCTGATGGAAGGGAACCATAAGCTTGCACTAGTTAAGGGTGATGTCTTAAAGGACCCCAGTCAGCGTCAACACCTTGTAGGACACCTTATTCATCTCAAAATCACTAGCCCCAAATAAAGTTATGCAATTCACACTCTATCACACTTTATGCAAGTGCCCAGAGAAGAGCATCTGGAAGTTGTAAGGCGTGTACTATGCTGCCTCAAAGCTACGCCTGATTATAGAATTCTCTTGCGTTCCAATTGCAATCTTCAAGTTCACGCGTACTATCATGCCGACTAGGTGCATGTCCTCTCACATGTCGTTCCCTCATTGGATATCTCGTCACAATTGGTGAGTCACTGGTTTCTTGGAAGACTAAGAAACAAATGATAGTGTCTAGATCATCTACAAAGGCCGAATATAGATCATGACTACAACAAGTAGTGTGTTAATATGACTCAAATCTCCATTTGCGAGTCTTGGTGTGTTTCATGATTCTGCAATGCATCATTTCTATGATAGTTAAGCCTCCCTGTATATAGCAAAGAATCCTATATTTTATGAAAGAATAAAACATATTGAGATTGACTTCCACTTTGTTTGAGAAAATTTGGAGTAAGGAGTTATTGCCTTTGCTTATGTACTGTAAAAGCAATAGCCTACTGTTAATTTCACTAAAGCCCTTGGAAAGAGCAATTCATCTATTTGACAGTCAAGATGGCAAGATAAACCCTTATGCTCCCACTTGAGAAGGAGTACTATGGAATACTGTGACATTATGATATCTTTGTAGATATATTTTTTAATATCTAGAATATTATCTTTCCAAGTCTTATCGCTTACGTTCGGTTTTGATTACTTGAATGTGCTTGCCTAGATTTATAAACGCTGGCATTGCTTTTTTAAAACGGAAAAAATATGAAAAAGGAAAATCCCACTCCCTTGTACTTAAGTATAGCAAATCCTTCTTCTCTCTCCCCCTATGTGCTTAACGTCCTCTCTGGGTTTCAATTATTGTAAAGCCTACAGGCTAAATGCAGTTCCTCTTCCCCACTGAAGTCTATTTAATCTTTGCCAGAATCACACTAAAACACAGGAATTCAACATTTTAGGCATAATTTTGAATAGATCTTTGCATACTTAGCGATGATCTTCGATTTTGATTCACAATGTCATGCTCTCAAGTTTCTCTTCAAAATTTATAATTTTACCCTTCAAAGAGTCTCTTTCTACTTTCTTTGTTTTGGTTTGGGATTCCATAAATTGATGAGAAAACAAGAATGTTTAATTTTGTCACCAACGTGTAGAAATTTATATTTGAGTTGTCGATGTAAAAAAATACTACTGAAATTCAATTGTAAAGAAACATAGTTTTCATTTGCTTGGAGTCTGATTAACAGTAAATGTTATTGGATGAAACTTTAAGGTTCAGTACTTGATTTGTTTAAAAACTTTATTTATGCTATTTAATTCACTACTTACATCTTATTCTTCTTCTCATTGCTTATTTCTTATTGCAATTTGGCAACAAAATATACTCAACAATTACATGAATAAAAAAGAACTTAACAATGGTCATCTATAGATAGTTACATTGGATGGTAAACAGTACTTAACAACTCAATGAATTGGGCAAAACCAATTAGTAGTGACAACCATAGGTAGTTGCAATTTGGCAGTTAGCAATACTCGACATTCAAAGAGCAAAGCCAAACATAATAGTGAACAACCATAGAAAAATAAAAACTAAAGTTTGATAGAGAACAACCCATCCCCTACCTAATGAACAAACTGAATTCTCCTATTGAGCATCCTCTAGTGTTCTAATGAACCAATCTCCATTTTCATGGCAAACAATTCTAGTCAATTGAGGAACAAACTTGACTCATGTAGTGAGCAATAGTATAATAGCCCGACCCTAAATCATGTTTATTTATTTAATTAAGCGAAGTTATTAATTTCCCGCATATATTTAATGTATTTAATCATTCCGGTTGGAAAAAATTCATTTTGGGCCCCACTTTGCAATTCACGTTATTATTTATCATAACAATTTTGAGAGAATCTATAGTAGGCCCCGATAAAGATTATCAAGCGTTAAATTATTTCCCATAACATTTGAAAAATTTAATTTTTAACTACACAAAAATTTTATTTCAATGAAGTGCTTTTATTTTCCGGGCCCAATTCATTTGACCCCAATTCAAGGCCCAACAAGTTCATTCAATTGATTTAGCTAATTATCATTAGTTATGCCTAATTATACTTAGTAAAAAGTTACTTTTTGATGAATAAGTATCTACTAACTATCAATATAAGTAAAAAAAAAAAATCATCAAGAAGCAAAATACAACTTTCTTTTTTCTTCTTCTCCTTCTCTCCTCCCCACGACTGCCCCCTGTTTTGCCTGTTGCTACTATTGTAGGCTGTCATCGCCGTGCTCTGCCTGCTGCCGCCATCCAAGGGTGTCACCAACCACTTCAAGCCACCACCAACACCCCCACAACCCTAAACACCATCTCCATCCTCTTTTTTTCAACCTGTAAGTGAGGTAAACCCTAACCCTTATCTTGTTTAATTTTGATTTTTATATGGGATTTGATTATTGATCCTGTTATATTGATAGACATAAGTGCTAGTTTGAAGTTTTATTTTGTTTAGTTAAGGGTGGAAGTGAATAAGTCTTGGGTAAAGTTGAATCCATACATGATCATGCAAGCTTTATGTATAATATAAGGTTGATGGATTTTGGGTTTTGTGATCTAATTTGTAATCATTAGCATAAAGAATAAGTATGATCATGTTGGGTAAGATGATTTTGGATGAGAATTTCGATTGAGTATAACCTACATTTTTATGACTAAGCATGATTTAATTTGATTTTTGAATCAAGCATGTTATCTGGATGGAATTAGATGGAGTTTTTTAGAGGTTGGGTGTGCTAGTGGCTTGAAAAATGATGTTCTGTGAGTTTTGTCGAAATTAGTGGATCATGGAAAATCTTGTAAGTGACCAAAAGAGGTTATTTGGGTTATTCTGCAAGTAAATGAGTTTAGGGTTGCCTTTTGAGCGATTATATGAAGAAAAAGATTGAAAATATGTAAGGACGATCACGATGTGAATTTGAGTGTTATGGCCTAAGTAAGGAGATAATAAGAAGAAGACCGATGTTTAACAATTTTAGAGGAAATTGGCTTGATTTATTAGAGGAAGAAGCAAACCATGAATTTTGGAAGCTTACTCAAAAGTTCCAAAATAACTATGGATATTGCAAAGAAATTAGAAAGTTTAGTGAGTTTAATAACTTTGATTGTGATTAAAAGCTAAATTGGGTTGGAAAACCTAGTTAAATGGACATGTGAATTGTTAGGAAAATATTAGAGCAACAACAATAGCGGAAGCGATAGGATGAGTTAGAGATTTAGAAATTCAAGTAGAATGACAGAAACAGAAATAAGAAGACAAGAGATTTAACGTGGAAAACCCAATGCGGAAAAATCACGGACGACGACAGCACCAAAACAATCCACTATGAGTAGGAAGAATACAACACGATCACAATCACTACAGTGATTTGATCTAAGAGTAGAATTACAACCTTTCTCTTGTAATCTCTCACAAAGTACTTATATCTCTCAATGTGTTTATGAATACTGGAGTGATCAAGTTGATTTTAGATCCTAGGTATGTCCCCTTTATATAGGGGCAGGAAGGCTAGGATGAGGAAACCCTAGCCACCACGGTATCTTGGTCACCAAACCTCATCTTTCCAAAAAGGAAGAAAATCTTCAACCCAAAATATGAAAATAATATAATTTCTATAATATAGAAGATCTCAAACACACAATATGATCTTAGATTCCAAGTAGCCGGTAAAAGGGATTTGGGCCATAAACCCAACAATCTCCACATTGGACCAAAATCCAACACCATCCCTCGATCATCGTTATCGCACCCCGAAGGGTGATGCCCCCCAAAAGGGGCAATGCCCCGAAGGGCACTTAGTGGCTGTGGATCCCTACTAAGTCCAAGCAATACTCGAACTTAGCCAATGGTAGAGGCTTGGTTAACATGTCTGCAGGATTTTCTGACGTGTGAACCTTCTTCACTGTTACTTCTCCAACAACAACTGTGTCTCTGATGTAGTGATATTTCACACTAATATGCTTGGTCTTCAAGTGATAGGCATCGTTTTTAGTTAGGTGGATGGCACTCTGACTATCAGAAAATACCACAATAGTAGCTTGTGGGACTCCGAGCTCGATCACAAGGCCCCTCAACCAGGTAGCGTCCTTCACCCCTTTAGTAGCAGCAATGTATTCAACTTCTGTGGTAGATAAGGCTGCAATAGACTGCAACGATGCTTTCCAAGAGATAGCACCTGCACACATGGTGAAGATATACCCAGATATGGACCTCCTCCTATCCAAATCACCAGCATAATCAGAATCAACAAAGCCTGCAACATCGGATGTAACAACTTTGTTTCTATCAAACACCAACCCCTTCCCTATAGTACCCTTCACATATTGAAGGATCCATTTCACAGCTTCCCAATGATCCTTCCTAGGATTGTGCATATATCTGCTTACCACACTTACAGCATGTGATAAGTCAGGTCTGGTGCAAACCATAACGTACATTAAACTACCAACAACACTAGAATAAGGTACATTGGACATTCTTCTGATGTCTTCCTCTGTTTGCGGGCAGCATTCCGCAGACAATCTGAAGTGCACAGCAAGTGGAGCAGAAACTACCTTGCAGTTGTCCATGTTGAATTTACATAGTACTTTCTCAAGGTACCTTTCTTGAGACAAGTACAGTTTACCTACTTTCCGATCCTTGTGGATCTCCATGCCCAGTATTTTCTTTGTTGCACCCAGGTCTTTCATCTCAAACTCCTTATTGAGTTGAGATTTCAACATGCTAATTAAGGTCTTATCCTTAGAAGCGATTAACATATCATCGACATACAATAGTAGGTAAATAAATGTACCATCAGAATACTGCCTAAAATACACACAATTGTCATATCTACTGCGTGTATACCCTTTATCGATCATAAACGTGTCAAAACGTTTATACCACCGCCTAGGAGCTTGCTTGACTCCATACAAGGACTTTTTCAACTTACACACCAATTGTTCCTTCCCAGGAACAGCAAACCCTTCAGGTTGCCTCATGTAAATTTCTTCTTCCAACTCTCCATACAGGAATGCTGTTTTCACATCAAGCTGCTCCAACTCCAAGTCAAATAACGTAACAAAGGCAAGAAGCACTCGAATAGAAGTATGTCTAACAACTGGGGAGAAAACCTCATTGTAATCAATACCTTCCCTTTGGTTGCAGCCACGAACAACTGACCGTGCTTTCCATCTTGCATCTTCAACTCTAGGAATTCCTTCTTTCTTCTTGTAGATCCATTTGGTAGTTAAGGTTCTTCGGTCTTTAGGCAGTTCACATAGTTCCCAGGTTCGATTCTTTTGCAGACTCTCCATCTCCTCTTGCATAGCTAGGATCCAGTTAGGTGAACTTGGGCAAGTGATTGCTTCAGTATAGTTTGAAGGTTCAACACCTTCAGATACTTCCTCTGTAACTGAAAGTACGTATGCTATCAGTCCCTCATCATCGTTGTAACGAGCAGGTCTCCTGATCTCCCTTCGAGGACGATCATGAGCTATAGAATGGGCAACCTCCTCCTGAGGTTGATTGGAACTGATGGTTCCAGGTTTAGTAACCTGGGTTTCCCTATTGGACTTATTAGCAGCTCCACCTTGAGCTGTAACAGTCTCCACCTCTACCTCCACACTGATATCTTCCTGATCACCTGCACCAATTGAAGAAACAACCGACTCCTCTCCAGGAGATAACATAGCAGTCTCATTGAAAGTTACATCCCTACTCTGAATGACTTTCTTAGACTCAGGACACCACATGCGGTATCCTTTAGATTCAGATGCATATCCAAAGAACATACATTTGACAGCCCTAGGGGCTAATTTCCCATTATTCACATGGGCATACACAGGACATCCAAATATTCTTAAACTAGAATAATCAACAGGATTACCTGACCATACTTCTTATGGAATTTGGAAGTCAATGGAGGTATGTGGTGAACAATTCACTAAGTAGCAGACTGTAGAAATAGCCTCTGCCCAAAAATCTTTGCGATCCCAAAGCCCGGCATTTGAAAGCATACATCGAGCTTTCTCCAGTAGAGTCCTGTTGATTCGTTCTGCAACCCCATTTTGCTGTGGTTTGCCAACCAAAGTCTTGTGCCTAGCTATGCCATTTATCGTGCAGAACTCTTCAAACTCTGACTCAACAAACTCAAGACCATTGTCAGTCCTAAGTTTCTTGATCTTTCTCCAAGTTTGGTTCTCAACCAGAGCCTTGAACTTCTTGAACATAGAGAATGTCTCATTTTTCTGTCTCAAGAAGTAAGCCCAAACCTTGCGTGAGAAATCATCAACAAAAGTTAACATGTAACGCTTACCTCCATAAGAAGGAACCCTTGAAGGACCCCACAGGTCAGAATGAATGTAGTCGAGGATCCCCTGAGTACGGTGTTTTGCTTTTGAGAAACTCACCCTCTTTTATTTCCCGAAAACGCAGTGATCACAAAAGTCGAGCTTACCCATACTAGTGTTACCAAGACAACCTTTCTTACCCAGAATGGTCATCCCTTTCTCACTCATATGGCCCAACCTCATGTGCCATAACTTTGTGTCATCTGCTGTACCAACTGCAGCTACGCCTGTAACTGTAGTTCCTTGTAGAATGTAGAGACTGCCTTGCCGCAGTCTCTTCATTATCACCATGGCTCCCTTAGTTACCTTTAGGACACCTTTTTTCATAGAAATCCTGTAACCATTAGTCTCAAGAGTACCCAATGATATTAAACAACGAGTCATGTTAGGTATGTGGTGCACTTTAGACAATGTTCTAATTGTCCCATCATGGGTTTTAATCTGCACCGTACCTATTCTTGCAACTTTGCATTCAGCATTGTTGCCCATAAGTACCATCCCAGTGTCAACTGTCTCATAGGTGGCGAACCAGTCCTTATGAGGGCACATGTGAAAAGTATAACTAGAATCTAAAACCCAATCAATATCCATTCCCCTTTCAGAGGTGGTAGCTAAAGAAGTAGCAAGTAACACATCACTAATAGACTCTGACTCTACTACACAATCAGCTGTATCAGTTTTCTCCTTTTCCTCCTTCCCATTCCTTTTCTTTAATTTCCAACAATTAGCCTGGATATGATCCAATTTCTTACAGTAGTGGTAGGTTTTGGTAGAGTGAGGATTCCTTGACTTAGAACAGTTCTTTTTCTTATTACCGTTCCCCCTTTTCTTAGTAGTTCTACCCCTGACAACTAATCCCTCAGCCGGATTAGCATGGATGTCATGGTCAAATTTTTCTTTAGATAGCAGGTTAGACTTGACATCCTCAAATGATATAGTATCCGATTTACTATATAACATAATTTCCTTAAAGTGTTTGTGGGAAGGGGGTAGAGACACAACAAGTAGAATGACCTTATCTTCATCCTCAATTTTAACATCCAAACTCTCCAAATCTACCAGAATAGAATTAAATTCATTTAAGTGTTTTTGGACAGGAGTACCTTCAGCCATACGAAAGGTGTACAACCTTTCTTTCAGCCGGATCTTGTTGGCTAGACTCTTCGTCATGTAGAGTTCTTCTAGTCGAGTCCAAAGATCAATAGCAGTTACCTTGTCAAGTACCTCTCGGAGAACGTGAGGTGCCAGACACAGTTGTATGGATGAAACCGCTTTCAGCTCCAGTTCCTCCAATTCGTCATCCGTTAGGGACCCACGTCTCTTCTTTACATCTTCAACCCACTGTTCTTCTGTCAACTTTTAAGGTTTAACATGAGATCCTTTCAGAACCTTCCATAACCCGTGCTGGATTAGAACCGCTCTCATCTGCACCTTCCAGAGATTAAAGCTAATCTCCCCATCGAATTTCTGAATATCTATCTTCATGATAGAAGACATCCTATAACCAAAGCTCTGATACCACTTGTTAGGAAAATATTAGAGCAACAACAATAGCGGAAGTGATAGGATGAGTTAGAGATTCAAAAATTCAAGTAGAATGACAGAAACAGAAATAAGAAGACAAGAGATTTAACGTGGAAAACCCAATGCGGGAAAAACCACAGACGGCGAAAGCACCAAAACAATCCACTATGAGTAGGAAGAATACAACACGATCACAATCACCACAATGATTTGATCTAAGAGCAGAATTACAACCTTTCTCTTGTAATCTCTCACAAAGTACTTCTACCTCTCAATGTGTTTATGAATACTGGAGTGATCAAGTTGATTTTAGATCCTAGGTATGTCCCCTTTATATAGGGGCAGGAAGGCTAGGATGAGGAAATCCTAGCCACCACGGTATCTTGACCAAACCTCATCTTTCCAAAAAGGAAGAAAATCTTCAACCCAAAATATGAAAATAATATAATTTTCATAATCTAGAAGATCTCAAACACACAATATGATCTTAGATTCCAAGTAGCCGGTAAAATGGATTTGGGCCATAAAACCAACATGAATGAAATCCGAGAAGTGGAGAGAATAATGACTCAATAATAGTGCTTGTTGGGCCAATTCAGTGTGATCGAGAAAATTCCGAACCCAATTACACCCGTCTCGGCCTTAAACCCTTGTTATTCATCTTCGAAATATCAAAAACCCATATTCCATTTATAACCATAAAGGTCCTTTCATTATAACCTCAATTATTTTATTTTTATCTATTTTGCTCCAATTTCTTTTACCTCGAGTTAAATGACCCTAATATATTTAGTTTTTGAATTATCTTAGTGTAATCTATCTTATTTTGAAATGTTGAGTTGTGGATGCCATTTAATTAATCAATTTCTACTAAAGTTACAAATTATGAAGGTAAGCATTGGTTAATAATTACATATACCTACCATTACATTTTTTAAGTAGAATTGGGGCTTACTCTATCGTTATCATTATGCATAAGTATTATCAAGTGAGATTGCATTTTTAAAGACCTTAGGTACATCAACTGCCTATATCTTTAGAAATCAAAATGCATTTATCAAAGTCATAATGTCATGGAAAGTATATCAATGAATCAGTTTACCTAGTGATTTATCACTTAATCAGTGACCCCGTCAGTTATCATTTATAGGGCACTTGACCTTCAGTTACACACGTAGCCACAAGCCAGGTGTCCCGACCGGCTTGGCAGGTGTACACCTATCTATAGATCGTAACAGTTACAAGGGGTTCACTAACAGATAATAATTGGCAACACAGTGTTACATTAATCTCATTCAGTGTTTTAAAGTAAAATGAATTGTAAAGCGGACGCACAACCAATTTTTCATTGATCATTTAACAATATAGGAATGCATGTACTGAGCTTCAACTAATATTTCGAAATGTTTGTCATGTTTTGTTTTAGTCAAATGCTCAATGAATCGCCCTCATGCTAGCAAACCAGTTGAAGAAAGTAAGTGAGCAAGGAAATATCGATGGATCAGTAATGATGTTGGTTCAAGAATATTTTGAGAATGGAATTTTGAGATTTTCAGTTGATGAAGTTGCAACACTTTATGGAGAATTGCTTTATTGTGTTATGTAGACCCTATGGTGGTTAGCAACTGTTTGTATATGATTTGATAATGTCTAAATGTATATGATTGTGATCTATGCTTACCTATGTCATATCTAGTACACATACTTAAAGCCTTGCCCTTTTGGCAGCGGTAACGCCCCAATCATCGGGTTAATCAGTTTTAATTAAGAGTTTAGTCAAAGGGTATACAATCAGTGAGACATGCGTATTGGGGGCATTACAGTTTTATAATCAAAGCCAGGTTGAATTTTCCTTGATAGGATAGGGAGATTAGAGGTAGGAGGGTGAGAAGGTTGGATAACGAGGGTTACTATTACATCATTAGAGATTCATGGCAATAGTAATTTTTGCGTATCTCTTGCACGTTCTTCACTTATGTTCTTCTCTGCTAGATGGATCCATATACAGTGAATATGATGCTGGGTACTTCTGTGTCCACTCACATGTCTTTACTACATGATAGTAGGGTAGCCCACATGCAAGACCCCTTTTTTGAGTTTGATAGTGTTGATGTCTGTACATGTAAATAGGTGGTCCTTGCCTACAGTTGCCCCTTAGGTTGCGTTTGGGGCCCGATATTATTACTTTATGACTAGTGGAGCCCGGGATGGAACATACGTAGGTTCCGACTTCAGGGGGCTTGGGCTACCATTAGCACCGAGCTGTTACTCAGGGAGGAGTTTGAGTTGAGGGGATTAGCATGGACATTCTACAGTATCTATTTTTTTTACACTTTGCACTCCCCCCACCTACACCACATCCCCTTGTGCAGGGACCCCCATCGTCATCTGCAAGGCGGGCTCCCCAGCCGCCCGACAACCCAGAGTCATTGGAATCCAGAGAGGAGATCTCTCTATTTGATGGATCAGGGGAGGTTTACATTGTGGTAGATATCCTTGATACACCAGAGGTAGTGGAGTTTAGTAGTGATGATGAGCTCATGGAAGATCCACAGGAGGACCCAAAGTTAGGGGAGCATCAACCTAATCATGATGTCGAGGATGTAGAGTCGGGCACCTCAGACAGTAGTTTGACTCGGGCGAGGAGCATGGGCATGAGTATGAGCCTAACTATGATCCATCTAGGGATTGCTAGATTGATTTAGGTGTTGATTTCTCAAATAGGTTACATTTTGAGCCCTACATGTATATAGTACGGTCAGTTGGATAGATGAATTTTAAGCAGGTTATGACATTGTATATAGTTAGGCAGATCTTTATGACTGTGTTGACTAGTCACACCCTCTTTTGGGCATGTTGTGGACTTAGTTTATTAGGGCTAGGTAGTGTTTAGCTAGGAGGCAGGACTAAAGGATGACTTTAGGTAGTCAACTGGATGTGATATTCTTTTGTTGATCCATGTATATGTATGTAAGCGAATAGTTATGGCAAGGATATAACGAAGCTTTGGGATTATGTTTTAATAATACTTAAACCGTGTTAGTTTGTCTCTGTTGTGTACATGTATCATATATGTTGGTTGTAGTCAAGTGATTGGATTACTCTGCTTAATGTATAGTCAGAAAGTTTGAATCTATACAAAACAATGCAGAGACCCACATAGGAGATAATTCGGATCATGGTCAGGGGTCAGGTGACTAAGTTTCGTGTAATGTGCAATCAAACCTTAATAAAATGCCTCGATTTCCCCTTGAGTTGGTTAGTAACACGGGGAACCCTAACTATTAGTAGACCTTGCTGTCTTAGTTGATGAACGAATTCCCCCAACACCTTCTGAAATCCCTCATAAAGTCAACAAATTAGCAGATAGGCCAACCCTAAAGTATATGATGGAAAGTATGACCCAGTGAAATTAGAAGAATGAATTAGAGGGATGGAGAAGACTTTCATAGTAATGGAGGTTTCAGATGAAAAAAAGTGGCGAACACTGGGATGTTTTACCTAACTAGAGAAGCAGACATCTGGCGAAACACTATTAAGGATAGGCTATTATGGCCTAAATTCACTTGGAATAAGTTCTTGGAAAAACTGAGAGCCAAATTTTCCCCAGTTATGGTTCAATGGTAGAAGGAAAAAGAATTTATGGAACTAAAGATGACTGGTAGTATGACGGTAATGCAATATGCTAGTAAGATTATAGAACTATTCAGGTTTGTTTTTGAGTTGTGTCATCTGAAAGACTAATGATGAGTAGATTTAAAGAGGGTTTAGCTTTCTATATTCATAATCAATTAGTTGGTCAATCAATCCATACCTACTAAAATTATATGAGCGGTTGAGGTGGAACTCTCTTTTTAAATTTTAAGCCATTTCGTGTATTGTTTAATTCGGGTGCCACTCATTAAGTTATATCTACTTGATTTTCCATGCAATTGAACCCTGAGTATATAAAGGCAAAAACCAATTATAGAATCATGTTACCCAATGAGTTTATGGTTGAGTGCCTATCTCTTAAAACCTTGTTCTTATTATTATTGGTGGAATCATATTTCCTAGAGATTTGATTCAATTTGATTTGTCAAACTTTGATATCATTCGGGGGATGAACTAGTTGCGTACTTATGGGGCTAAGATTGATTGTGAAGACCTCAGGGTTATTTTGAAGGATGAAACAGGGAAAGAAGTATGTTTTTATGGGCAAAGGGAAGAAGAATCATGTCCCTTAATTTCTGCTATGAAAGCAAGTAGACTATTGTGAAAAGGATGTAATGGGTATTGGTGTTATGCCATTGACACTTAAGAAAAGGAAGAAAGAAAAAAAAGTAGAAGATATTCCTATAGTCTGTGAATTTAGAGTTGTTTTGAAGAGTTACTAGGATGATCCCCTCAAGGAGAAAGTGATTTTGAGATTGACTTAATTCCTGGTGCCGAATCCATCTCCAAAAAGCCCCATATTGTATGACCCTGACATAGCTTAGAAAAATGAAGATTCAATTAGATGAGCTATTATAGAAGGGAGTTATTAGACCAAGTGTGTCACCTTGGGGTGCCCCAATTTTCTTTGTAAAGAAGTATGGAACCTTGAGATTGTGCATCGATTACAGGGAACTGAACAAGATCACCATAAAAAAAAAAACCCTTTGCCCTAAATCAATGATTTGTTTGATTAACTGTACGGAGCAGGAGTCTTTTCCAAGGTTGATTGGGAGTCTGGATACCATCAGCTTAGGATTAAACTTGGATGCTATCAACTTAGGATTAAACCTGAAAACATCACCAAAACCGTGACTAGGACCAGGTATGGTCACTTCAAATTCATGGTGATGCTCTTTGGCCTGGCCAATGCCCCTGCGGCCTTTATGGATCTTATAAATAGAGTTTTCAGACCCTATTAAGACAATTTTATGGATGACACCTTGATATACTCCAAGGACAAAGGTGAACACATTGCTCATTTGAAGACAGTGTTGCAGATCTTGAGGAAACAACAATTATCTGGCAAATTAAAGAAGTGCGAGTTATGGTTAGAAAAAATAGCATTTTTGAGACATGTAGTTTTAAAGGAGGGGATTACGGTTGATCCCTAGAAGGTGAAAGCAATTACAGAGTGGCCAAGGTCTACTAATGTCACTGAGATTACAAGCTTCTTGGGTTTAGCTGGCTATTATTAAAGGTTGTAAAGGATTTTTCAAAGATAACATCTCCCCTGACCCATTTTTTGAAGAGAGCTATTAAATTTGAGTGGACAGGAAAGTGTGAAAGGGCATTTCAAGAATTAAGGTAGTGATTAACTATCACCCCAACGCTAACACTATCAGTAAAAGGTAAGGAATACTCTAATTATAGTGATGCATTGAGGAATGGGTTGGGGTATGTTCTAATGCAAGAAGAAAAAGTGGTAGCTTATGCCTCCCGACAACTTAAGCCTTATGAGAGGAATTACCCTATCCATGACTTGAAACTAGCATCTCTGGTCCTTGCAATAAAAATTTAGAGATATTAATTGTATGGAGTACCTTATAAGATTTATACTGATCATCAAAATTTGAAGTACATTTTCAGTTAGAAAGAGCTCAATTTAAGACAAAGGTGCTGGCTAGAATTACTTAAGGATTATGACCTGTAGATCCAATATTACCCAAGAAGGCAAATGTTGTGGCAGATGCCCTGAGTAGGAAGGCACAACATAGCCTGAACACTGTGGTGATTACTCAGTTGGACCTCCTAAGAGAACTTAAGGACTTGGGTGTTCAATTAATGTCACATAGGCAGGCCAGTGTTCAATTGTCAGCAATTACTTTACACCCCTCCATAGTGGTGGAAATTCGAGTGAATCAAGATGATGACCCTGAACTCCAAAGGATAAAGTAAAATCTTAAGAGAAGGAAGTCGCCTAGAGTTGTTGTACAAGAAGATGGAACCTCGCGATTTCAAATCAGCTATATGTACCCAAAAATGCGAAATTATGGAAGAAGATCTTAGAGGAGGCTCCCAACACCCAATACTAGGTGCACCAAGGAGGTCCCAAGATGTATAGAGACTTGAGACAATACTTTTGGTGGAATAATATGAAGAAAGAGATCACAGAGTATGCTGACAAGTGTCTGCTTTGCCAAAAGATTAAAGCTGAGCATCAATGTCCCGTAGGTGAACTGTGACCTTTAGAAATCCCCACTTGGATGTGTGGCTCAATCTCAAAGGACTTCTTCATAGGTTTACCTTTTTCTACTTCAAAGAAGAATGCCATCTGAGTAATAGTTGATCGACTCACTAAATCTGCCCGTTTTTAATTCACGATACTTAGGGAGTTGTAAAACTAGCCTAGCTATATGTTTAGGAGATAGTTCAATTTCATGGAATTCTAACAGACATAGTATTAGATAGAGATTAGAGATTTCAAGCCTATTTCTATTAGCAGACACTTTAAAAAGCCTTTAAACCAAATTGAATTTTAGCAGCTGCTATCATCTTGAAACAGATGGGCAAACTGAAGGAATGAATCAGATTCTAGAAGACATGTTAAGAGCTTGCGTATGGGAGTTCCAAGGAAAATGGGAAGATGACTTACCATTGGTGGACTTTTCTTATAATAATAGTTACCGGCCCACCATTAAAATGACCCGTTTAAGGCTCTGCATGGAAGAAAATACAGAACTCCATTATGCATGAGTGACTTAGATGAAGCATTGAGCTTAGCCCAGAACTGATCCAAGAAACTATTTGAATAATAAGGAAGATTCAAGAGCATATATGGGTTGCCTCGAGCTGACAAACAAACTATGCTGACAAAAGAAGAAGGCCTTTGGAGTTTTAGGTAGGTAATAAGGTTTTCTGAAAATTTTGCCAACTAAGGGTATAAAGAGGTTTAGAATGCGAGGTAAATTAGGCCCAAAATATATTAGACCATATGTAGTCATTAAAAGACTGAATCCCATAGCTTACCAACTTGATATCCTTGTAGAACTTAAACACGTACATAACATGTTGCATGTCTCACAACTCAGGAAGTACATTCCAGATCCGGACCATGCTATCGTAATCAAACCCATTGAAGTCACTGGGGCTCTAGTGTATGAAGAACGGCATGTCTAGATACTAGATCCCAAGATTACGTAGCTATGCAATAAGCAGATACCTTTAGTTAAACTACTTTGGATAAATCATACCTCTTCAAAAGCCACTTAGGAAACTGAGGAAGAAATAGAAGCCAAGTACCTACACCTATTTTAGGTAATTTGACATGTTTGACAAATTTCATAAGTTTTAAGGACGAAACTCTTTAAGTGGGGAAGGCTATAACAGCCTGACCCTAAATCATATTTATTTATTTAATTAAGCGATGCTATTAATTTCCTACATATATTTATCGCATTTAATCATTTCGATTGGGAAAAATTCATTTTTAGCCCTACTTTGCAATTTGCATTATTATTTATCATAAGAATTTTGAGTGAATCGATAGTACGCCTTGATAAATATTGTTATGCAACAAATTATTTCCCAGGACATTCCAAAAATTTAGTTTTTAGCTAAACAAAAATTTTATTTCAATGAAGTGCTTTTACTTTCCAAGCCTAATTCGTTTGTTCCAATTCGAGGCCCAACAAGTTGATTCAATTGAGTTAGCTAATTATCATTAATGATACCAAATTACACTTAGTAAAAAGTTACTTTTTTGTGCACAAATATCAGCCAACTATCAAGATAAGAAAAAAAAAATCATTGAGAAGCAAAATATAACTTTTCTTTTTCTTCTTCTCCTTCTTTCCTCCCCACAGTTACCCCCTGTTCTGCCTGCCGCTGCCGTAGCCGTGCTATACCTGCTGTTGCTGGCCAAGGGTGCCGCCAGCCACCACCCACATCCCCTCAACCCCCTAAAACCATCTCCATCCTCCTCTTTTTAAATCAACAAGTGAGGTGAACTCTAACCCTTATCCTGTTTAATTTTGGTTTTTATGTGGGATTTGATTCTTGATCATGTTATATTGAGGGAAATAAGTGCTAGTTTAAAAATTTGATAGAATCAAACTAAAACACAAGAATTCAACATTTTAGGCATAATTCTAAATAGATCTTTGTATACTTAGCTATGATCTTCGATTTTGATTCACAATGTCATGCTCTCAAGTTTCTCTTCAAAATTTGTAATTTTACCCTTTGAAGAGTCTCTTTTTACTTTCTTTATTTTGATTTGGGATTTTATAAATTGATAAGAAAACAAGAATGTTTAATTTTGTCACCAACGTCTAGAAATTTATATTTGAGTTGTAGATGTAAAAAAATAATATTGGAATTCAATTGTAGAAACATGGTTTGCATTTGCTTGGAGTTTGATTAACAATAAATGGTATTGGATGAAACTTTGAGGTTCAATACTTGATTTGTTTAAAAACTTTATTTATCCTACTTAATTCACTACTTACATCTTCTTCTTCCTCTCACTGCTGATTTCTTATTGCAATTTAACAACGAAATATACTCAACAATTACATGAATAAAAAGAACTTAAATATGATCATCTATAGATAGTTGCAATTGGACTGTAAACAATACTTAACAAGTCATTGAACAAGGCCAAACTAATTACCAGTGACAACCATACATAGCTGCAATTTGGCAGTTAGCAATACTCGGCATTCAAAGAGCAAAGCTAAACATAATATTGAACAACCACAGAAAAATAAAAACTAAAGTTTGATAGAGAACAACCCCTCGACTACCTAATGAACAAACTAAATTCTACTATTAAGCATCCTTTGGTGTTCTAATGAACCAATCTCCAATTTCATGGCAAACAATTTCAGTCAATTTAGGAACAAACTTAAGTCATGTAGTAAGCAATAGTGCAACAACTCGACCTTAAATCATGTTTATTTACTTAATTAATTAATATTATTAATTTCCCGCATATATTTATCGCAGTTAATCATTCCTATTGGAAAAAAATCATTTTAGGCCCCACTTTGCAATTCGCATTGATATTTATCGTAACAATTTCGAGTAAATCGATAGTAGGTCCTGATAAATATTATTAAGTGTTAAATTATTTCCCATTACATTTCAAAAATTTAATTTTTAGCTATGCAAAAATTTTATTTCAATGAAGTGCTTTCACTTTTCGGGCCCAATTCGTTTGACCTCAAGTCAAGGCCCAACAAGTTCATTAAATTGACTTAGCTAATTATCATTAGTTATGCCTAATTACACTTAGTAAAAAGTTACTTTTTGATGTATAAATATTGGCAAGCTATCAAAATAAGTAAAAAAAAAAATCATCCAGAAGCAAAATACAACTTTCCTTTTTCTTCTTCTCCTCTCCTCCCACAACTACCCCCTGTTTTGCCTACTGCTACTGCCGTGCTCTGCCTGCTGCTTCCAGCCAAGGGTGTCGCCAACCACCTCCAGCGTCCACCCACATGCCCACAACCCCAAACACCATCTCCATCCTCCTTTTTTTAAACGTACAAGTGAGGTAAACCCTAACCCTTATCTAGTTTCATTTTGATTTTTATGTGGGATTTGATTATTTATCATGTTATATTGATAGAAATTAGTGCTATTTTTAAATTTTATTTTGTTTGGTTAAGGGTGGAAGTGAATAAGTCTTGTGTAAAGTTGAATCCTTGCATGATCATGCAAACTTTATGTATAATATAAGGTTTGAATTTTTGGTTTTGTGGTCTAATTTGCAATCTTTAGCGTAAAGAGTAAGTATGATGTTTGGTAAGATGACTTTGGATGAGTTTCGACAAGATTTCAATTGAGTATAACCTAGGGTTTTATGACTAAGCATGATTTAATTTGATTTTTGAATCAAGTATGTTATTTGAATGAAATTAGATGTGATTTTGGAGGTTGGGTGTGCTAGTGGCTTGAAAAATGATGTGTGATTTTTTTCAAACTTAATGGTTCATGGAAATCCCATGAGTGGCCAAAAGAGGTTATTTGGGTTATTTATGCAAGCAAATGAGTTTATGGGGGCATTTTGAGTGATTACGTGAAGAAAAAGATTGAAAATATGTAAGGATGATCATGATGTGAATTTGAGTGTGTTATGGCTTAAGTAAGGTGATACTAAGAAGAAAACCGATGTTCATCAATTTTAGAGGAAGTAATTGGCTTCATTTATGAAAGGAAGAAGGAAACGTAGAATTTTAGAGGGGGTAATTGGCTTGATTGAAAAGTTTAGTGAGTTTAATAACTTTGGTTGTGATTAAAACTTAATTGGGTTGGAAAATCGAGTTAAATGGGCATGTGAATAAAATCGGAGAACTGGAGAGTATAATGACTCAAGAACAGTGCTTGTTGGGTAAAGTCGGTGTGATCGAGGAAATTCCGAACCCAATTACACCCCTCTCAGCCTTAAACCCTTGTTATTCATCTAAGAAATACAAAAAAAACCCATATTCCATGTATAACCATTAAAGTCCTTTCATTATAACCTCAATTATTTTATTTTGCTCTATTTTGCTCCAATTTCTTTTACCTCAGGTTAAATTACCCTGATATATTTAGTTTTTGAATCATCTTAGTGTAATCTATCTTATTTTGAAATGTTGAGTTGTGGATGCCATTTAATTAATCAATTTCTACTAAAGTTACAAATTATGGGAGTGTTGTTTACAAACTACATATACCTACCATTACATTTCTTAGGCAGAATCGGGGCCTAGTGTATTGTTCCCATTTTGGATAAGTATTATTAAGTGAGATTGTATTTTTAAAGACCTCATGTATGTCCATTCCCTGTATCTTTTGAAATCAGAATGCATTTATCAAAGTTATAATATCTTGGTAAGTATATCAATGAATTAGCTTACTCAGTGATTTATCACTTAATCAATGACCCGGTCAGTTATCATTTATAGGGAACACGCTCTTCAATTACCCGCGTAGCCTCAGGCCAGGTCTCCCGATCGGCTTGGCAGGTATACACCTATCTATAGATCGCAACAGTTACAAGGGTTTCACTACTAGATTATAATTGGCAATACAGTTTTACGTTTATCTCATTCAGTATTTTAAAGTAAAATGAATTTCAAAGCGGGCGCCCAACCAATTTTTCAGTAATCATTTAATAATATAGGAAGGCATGTACTGAGCTTCAACTCATATTTTGAAATGTTTGTCATCTTTTGTTTTAGTCAAATGCTCAGTTAATTGTGCTCATGCCAGCAAACCAGCTGATGAAAGTGAGTAAGGAAATATGGATGGATCAGTAAATTTTGAGATGTTCATTTGATGAAGTTGTAAACTTTATTGAGAATTGCTCTATTGTGATGTGTAAACCTTATGGTGGTTAGCGATTGTTTGTATATGACTTGATAATGTCTGAATGTGTATGATTGTTACCTATACTTACCTATGTCATATCTAGTGCACATGCTTAAGGCCTTGTCCTTTTGGATGGCGGTAACGCCAAAAAACTTGATGTGGATTTTTTATTTAGTTTTAAAACTCATTTTATTTGCAAGTACATACGGTTAATTGTGGACTAGCAAGTATATGGGTGTCGATTCCATGAGGAACAATAGTGATTTTAAATTTGCCTTTTCCGATTATAAAGAATACTTCAATTAAGGAGTTCTATTATCAATATGAATTAACGGAACTTATTCGACATACGCTAGAAGCATTAGGCTATAAATTAAAAATATGATTACAATTATCTAATGAGATCATTTATCTAGTGGTTTTGCATGAATCATTCTTTTTAGACATAACTCATCTAATTCCTAGTATAAATTATTCAATTTTAACAATTAGAATTTTAACTCCAATTACATAATCATCATATTAGCCTACAAGGTCTAATATTCATTTGAGATAGCAAATTAAACTATTGTAATCAACATGACTAACAATAGTATTAAGATGCATAAATAAGTCAAGATCAAGTATAAACTCAAAATTATGCAACCAAAGAGACAAGAATAACCGCATAAGAAATTGACAAAACCAATATTATTATCAAAGATCCATCCTAATCCTAGAAGAGTATTCTAGTTGGCCATAGTTAGCAAAAACACCATTGAAGGTAGTATATTTCACTTCCTATGCCAAAATCTTACTACTCAATTACACAAAATGATAAAACTTAGTGTAAACCTCAAGTTTGACTAACAAATGAGATGAGAAGAGAAGAGAAGAGAAGAGTAGCTCAGGAAAGCTTATTTTCTTCTAAACCCCTCAACCCAAACTGTTTTGTCTTATAAAACTCTCTCTAGAAAAAATGAAAGATGAAAGATGAGAATAAGAAGATGCTTGGGTGAGTGAATGGATGAATGAATGACTGTGTGGATGCCTCAACCCATGACCCCTTTTTATAGTGGAAAATCAACGTCTCTTGATGTCCAAAAATTAATGAAAATTAATTTCAATTAATATTTTGGCTATTATGATGCCTAAGAAAAGGCCAGTCTTAAGCAAAAAATTAATTTTTGATTAATTACATTTGACTAGGTTAACAATTAGCCATGTGAAAAATGAGGCTCTTGGAAAAGAAATTGAGCTGCTTGGAGTGATGGGCCGCGAAGCTAAGGCCCACGTGAGGAGAGAAAGAGAGGGACTAGAAGAGGAGAGGATGGGGGTGCTGGACTGATGTTGTGCTAGCTAGGCCACAAAGCTTAGGCCCATACGGTAAGATGAGAAAGGAGGAAAAGTGAGAGAGCAAGGGAAAGGGGCTAACTGTCTGGCTTGTTGGGCCACAGGCTGTGCTGAATCGGCACAAACAAGAACAAGGGGAAGGGATAGAGTGGCTGGGAGCTGTGCGGGCTGAAGATGGACCGCTTGGGATTAATGCTGCTGGGTTGCTGGTCTGCGGCTTGAGCAACGAAAGACCCAACTAGGATGGAGCTTTTGTTTCTTTTTTCTTTCTTTTTTTCCCTCTTAGGCTTGGACTCTAGGCATTGCACGCATGTTGGAGATCTGAGTAGAATTGAACAACTCTGCCCAAATTTTTTTATTTTACTTCCACCTGAAAACCATATAAATGTATCTCATAAAATATATTTCAAAGACCTAAAAGTAGGTAAAATGAAGGGTATAATTACATATAAAATATGAATTATCACACCCTAATCATCAGATTAATCAATTTTAATTAGGGGTTTAATTAAAGACTATACAATTATTGAGACATGCACATTGGGGGTGTTTCAAATAAAATTAAAGAATGAACATGTTAAAGTTTTAAAGTGCACATTCTTATAACCACTAGAGGGGGTGGTCTAGTTATTTTTGTCTCAATATTCACCAAGGAGGTGAGGATTCAAATTTCACCATAGGCATGAAAGGGATATCCTTTTCCTTAATCCCTTCTCCTTTCCATACCTTCCCCTACTAGGATGTCCCCATAAGAGATGAGCCCCCTAAAGGGGCAAGATTACCATTGTTTAAACTTACCATCATTTAAAAAAAGTGCACATTCTTGTACAATATGTGAATGTAGTTCATTACTTTTTTGTTCCTTTTTCAACAAAGAATGAATTAATTAGGCTAATTACTTCATTAATAAACAAATCTCATTTTCACAATGCACAAGCTCCACAATTTAGATCGATAAAGTGTAATGCCTTGACCCCTATTGCGACATGAACAAGTATTAGGAATAGCTTTACCGATAAGTGATTGACCCCAACCTTTCCAGCATGCTTCATTCTCACTCACACACTGCCTCAGAAACTTTTAAGACGTCACCTATCCCAAGATTTTCCATGGTAAGCGAGTTCACAAGTGGAGTTCTTAAGTGTGGGATCCTTAAAAAGAGTGGCGCTAATTTTATGATATAAGTAGTCAATTTCAATCCCTTTAAAGTCACACTCTCTAACCATACCATGTAATAGCTCAACCCTAAATTGTGTTTATTTATTTAATTACCTCTTGTTAATGATTTTCTTGTATTTATTTATCACATTTAATCATCCCAGTGGGGAAAAATTTATTTAGGCCATCACTTGGCAATTCGGGTTTTATTTGTTTATTTAATTTATTAACGAATATTTTGGGAGAATTGATAGTAGGACCTAACAATTATAATATAGGTGATTTATTTTGTTTTTTGTAACATCACAAAAGTTTAAATTTGAGTTATGCAAAAACATTATCATTACGGGCCGTTTTATTTTCAAACCCAACTTATTTTGGCCCAATTTGAAGCCCAACATGTTCGCTTTCTTAACCTAACTAATTACCATGATTAAGCTTAACCATGGTTAGCTAAAAGTCATTTTTGAGGATAAAATTTCAGCCAAGTTTGTTGGATTTGTCAAAAAAATACAAGCAAGCCCAAAACCCATCTTCTCTCTCCTTTTCTCTCTAACCACACCAGCCCCCCAGCTGTTCTTGGTGTTTTATGGCCAATTTTCGGCTAGTTTTGCGCTGCCTCTGACTCCCCTCGACACCTTGGTACCACTAGCCATCATCCTCCATCCTCAAAACCACCAAACATCACCTCCGTCTCTACTTTTTTCAACCTCAAAGTGAGTAACCCTAAGCTTGTTTCTTTGGATTTTTAATTTTGATTCTTGTTTATGTTGATTTGAGTTTTAATCATGTTTTTTTTTTTTTATGGAAACAAGAGTTATTGGTGTTTTTAATTGTTGATTGAGTTTGGATCATGCTAGGGTTTAGGGTTGTTCATGAGCATGCAAGCTTAAGGTTGGAAGTATGTGTTTCTTGGATTGTTTGTGTTTGATCTAGTGGCTTTAATCTCTAATAATGTTTATGAGGGTGTTTTTGGTGATCTTGGATGAGATGAAGAGGAAGTAAGTCGGCCAAAGTTAGGGTTTTAATGAATATGCAAGGTTTAACTTTCCTTTAATAGCAGGCATGTTATTTGTGTATATTTAATTGAGAAATGAATCTTTGATGTATATGATTATGAAGTGAAACAGAGTATGGGGGTTTTGTATGGTGATGGGAAGGGCCAAAACTTTGTCACATGATGTTATGGAGTGATTTTGGAGGAGGATTTGTGTGAAAAGAGAGGACAAAGCAATGATAGTAAGGGCTGAAAAATGACAGAAATAGGGCAAGCTTTGTCAATAAACTGGTAATGATTGACTCGACCAAAAATTATCATTTTTGGTGTATAGATAGGTCAGTGAGTTATCTTTCAAATTCCTTTTGAATCTCCTCAAGCCGAGGTCTGTGGAAAAAGTTATGGCCATTTTACTAGAACTGCACAGGTCATACCAAAACTGGAACACTTGTGTTCTAGCTACATTTTGGGAACCCTATTATGGGAACCATGTTTTGCACTGTGAATGAAATTTTTTCAGGACTTTGTAAGCTTTCTATATTAGACAATTATGTCTCAAATGGAGATCGGAAGATTAGATTACGAGTGATTTAGTTTAGCCCCTATTACACCCTTACTTTTGTTTTGCTAAAGTATTAACTATGAAAAGAAACACATTTTCTAACCATATGTTCCTATAGTGATACTTCTGTACAGAGTCAGGGCCTAATCTATCATTTCCTCCCCTTTTGTGCATAATCATACTCAGTGACATTTCATTAAAAGCCCTAGTTATGTTCATTGTCTATATGTTTAGAAATCAACATGTATTTATCAAAATTATAACGTTTTGGTAGGTACATCAATGAATCAATTTAATCAGTGGTTTGTCACATAATTAGGGACCTCGTCGGTTACCAATTATAGGGCATTGCCCTTCAGTTACTCGCGCGGCTTCTGGCCAGGTCCCTCGATCGGCTTGGCAGGTATACACCTATCTTCAGATCGTAACAGTTACTAGGGGTTCGCTATCAGATAATAATTGACAATGCAGTTTTATATTCATCTCATTCCTTATTTTTAATTAAAATGAATTACAATGCGTACCCAACTAGTTTTTTCATGGGCATTTAGCAATACAGAAATACATGTACTGAGCTTCGGCTCACAATTCAAAATGTTTTCAATTTTTGTTTTAGGAAAACGCTTAGTGAATCGCCCACCATCTGGCAGGCCGACTGGAGAAGATAAGTGAGCGAGAATGTCAAAAAAGAATAGTGATGTTTAGTGCTGAAATGTTTTAAGCATTGTACTGTGAGATATTTTGATGTTAGAACTATATACTCTGCTAAGAGTTACTATATTTTGATCTAAATTATGAGATCATTAGTTACTGTTGATATTGATTTGATGGTTTGCTTTTACAAATGCCGTGTGGTGGAAACGATGTTAGAAATAGACTTGTGATATGCCTCGATCATTTATGATATCACTGCTACTTGATGATGTTGATTAATGAGAACGCAAACAATGAATTATGTACATTTGGGGTGTTACGGATTTGGTATCAGAGTCAGGTTTTGATTTTCCTGATGGGATACGAAGTATGGAGCTTAAATACAGGAGGGTGAGAAGGGTTAGTAGTAAGGAATATCGTATACTATTAGAGACTTGTGATATTAGAAATGCATGCTGCTTATGTTCTATATGCCTCTCATTTGCATTTTCCTTGCTAGATGGATCCCTACGTAGTCAACACGATGCATGGTACATTTGTGGCTGCTCATATTTCACTGTTGTACGCTAGCATGATAGCTCATGCATAAGACTCTTTCTCCGAGTTTAACAACATCACAGTCTGTGTAAACAAATTGTTATGGTCCTTACCTCGGTTGATCCACGGGTAGAGTTCAAGCTCCGTTATCATCATTTCATGATGACGGGGAACCTAGGTTAGGACGGACCTAGGTTTCAAGTCCTGGGGGCTTGGGCGACTATCACCTCGGAGTTGATGTTGCGCGAGGAGTTTGAGCATAGGGGGATTACTATGGAGACTCTTCAGCACGTCTTTCCTTTACACCAGACACATCCCCACCTACATCGCCTGTAGCAGCATAGGGACCACCTTCACCGTCTGCACCGGGCACCCTCTGATGCTCGATAGTCCTACGGAGGCTCATGTGATGGTGGATCTCCTCGATACACCAGAGATCATGGAAGTTAGTTCTGAGGACGAGCCCATGGAGGGTTTTGACGACGAGGACGATCTAGAGGAGGATCAAGAGATTGATAAGAAAATAGAAGAACAACAGATGGATCAAGAGGTCGATGAGGCAGTGGGAGAGCAGCAGGTTGATCAAGAGGTTAACGAGGTAGAGTTAGGGGTATCGGATAGCAGCTTGGACTAAGGCGAGGAGTCGAAGGATGAGTCCAACCCAGATTACGATATGTCTAGCATCGTTAGGTTTTTTTTAGGTGTTGACTTGAGTAGGTTACATTTTGAGCCCCACATGTATATAATATGGTCGTATTGGATAGTTGCATTTTGTGTAGCATATGAGATTGTATATAGTTAGTCAAATCCTTTCGACTTTGATGACATGGTCAGTTTCTTTTTTTTTTGGCATGTGATAGACTTAGGGACTGGGGGCTAGTTAGTGTTTTAGGTAGGAGCCAGGGCTGATCTGCTGATCTTGTTTAGTCAGCTAAATGTGTTATATTTTGTTGATCATGTATATAAGCAGGCAGCTATGTATGTAAACCAGCAGTTATGAAATGATATAATGAAACTTTGGATTATGTTTTAAATAATATTTGAGCCATATTAAATGTATTTGTTGTGCATGCTTATCTCATATGTTTGGGTATTCCAGTGATTGAATTGTTTGGTTTAATGTATGATCAGAATGTCTGAGTCAGTGCAAAACAATGCAGAGATTCATATAGAGGATAACTCGGATCATGGCCAAGGATCGGGTGAACAAGCCTCACATCATGTACCACCAAATTTTTCCCAAATGCCATCAATTCCCCCGGAGTTTGCTAACAACATTGGAGACCCAAACTACTGGCTTGCCTTAGTAGCTGAATTGTTGAAGCGGATTCCCCAAGTACCTACTAAAACCCCTCCTAAAGATGGTAAACTAGTAGATAGGGTAGCACGACAAAACCCTAAAGTGTATGATGAAAATTATGATCTAGCAGTATTTGAGGAATGGGTACCACCAAATTTTGCCCAAATGCCATCAATTCCCCCGGAGTTTGCTAACAACATTGGAGACCCAAACTACTGGCTTGCCTTAGTAGCTGAATTGTTGAAGCGGATTCCCTAAGTACCTACTAAAACCCCTCCTAAAGATGGTAAACTAGTAGATAGGGTAGCACGACAAAACCCTAAAGTGTATGATGAAAATTATGATCTAGCAGTATTTGAGGAATGGGTAAGGGGAATGGAGAAAATCTTTATAGTGGTAAAGGTGCCAAAAGAAAAGAAAGTAAACATTGGGACATATTATTTGACTGGTGAAGCTGATATTTGGTGGAACACCATTAAGGATAAGCTCGTACAGCCTCAATTCACATGGAGTAAATTCCTGGGTGAGTTGAGGGTAAAATTTTACCTAGTTGTGGTCTAACGACAAACGCAGAAAGAGTTTATAGAGTTGAAGATGAGTGGCAACATGATTGTGATGCAGTATGCCAGTAAGTTTATAGAATTATCTAGGTTTGTCCCTGAATTGTGTCATCTGAAAGGTTAAAGATGAAGAGCTTTGAATAGGGTTTGGCCTTCTATATTTGAAATCATTTAGCTGGGCAACCAATCCTAACTTACCAAGAGCTATATGAGCGAGCTGCTGAAGAGGAGCGATTGAAGGTAGAGTTAAGGGCCCTAAACCCGATCAACCAAAAGAGAAAAGGGATCGAGCGAGGAACTCTGAGTGAGAGCGTGAACCAGAAGAAACCTTCTCCTGCTTCTCCCAAGACTTGTTCTGCAAGCTCAGTAAAGCCTTGTGGAAAATGTGGAAGAACAAATCACACCACCCCTGAGTGCCAAGTAGGAACCAACAATTGCATATGGTGTGGAAGCTAGAAGCACCTTATTGCTGCCTGCCCAAGAGTACTAAAAGCGATGGATAAGGGTGCAGCAAAACCCTTGGCCTTACCTCGCCAAGGGGCCTCACCGCCAAGGCCTGCATCCACAGGACGGTTGTATGTAATGAGCAAGAAAGAAGCTGCCATTTCTGGAATGGTAGTCACTGGAACTCTCCTTTTAAATTCGAAGCCATTTTTTGTATTATTTGATTCAGGTGCTACTCATTTGTTTATATCCACCTAACCTTCCATACAATGAAACCTGAAGGGTAAGAGGACAAAAAACAGATATAGGATCAAGCTACCCAATGATTATGTGATAGAGTGCCCCATCTCTTACAAACTTATTCCCATTACCACTGGTTGAACTACCTTCCCTGTGGATTTGATTCAATTTGATTTGTCTGATTTTGATATAATTTTGGGAATGAATTTGTTGCACACTTATGGAGCTAAGATTGACTATGAAGACCTTAAGGTTATTTTGAAGGATGAAAAAGGAAGAGAAGTATGTTTCTATGGACAGAGGAAGGAAAAATCTTGTCCCTTGATTTCTTCTATGAAAGTACGTCGTTATGTCAGGGGTGTATTGGATATTAGTGTTATGCCATTGACACCTAGACAAAAGAAGAGAAAGTAGAAAATATTCTTGTAGTTGGTGAATTTGAAGATGTGTTTCCTAAAGAGTTACCAGGATTACCACCCAAAGGAAATTGATTTTGAAATTGAATTAATCCCTGATGCCCAACCTATCTCCAAAGCTCCATATAGTATGACCCCAACTGAGCTTAAGGAACTAAAGATTCAGTTAGATGAGCTATTGCAGAAAGGCTTTATCAAGCCAAGCGTGTCACCATGGGTGCTCCAGATTTGTTCATAAATAAAAGGGATGGAACCTTAAGGCTATATATTGATTACAGTGAATTGAACAAGATCAGCATAAAAAAACAAGAACCCTTTACCGCAAATAGATGACTTGTTTGACCAACTGTAAGGAGCAGGAGTCTTCTCTTAGATTGATTTGAGGTTAAGGTACTATCAACTTAAGATTAAACCTGATGACATCCCTAAGATAGGATTTAGGACTAGGTATGGTCATTATGAGTTTACAGTAATGTCGTTTGGCCTCACCAATGCCCCCGTAGCCTTCATGGATCTTGTGCACAGGGTCTTCAGACCCTATCTAGACAAGTTGATAGTGGTGTTCATAGATGACACCCGTATCTATTCTAAGGACAGAGAGGAACATGCTGATCATTTGAGGGTGGTGTTACAAACCTTGAGGGAGCATCAACTTTATGACAAACTAAAGAAGTGTGAATTTTGGTTAGAAGAAGTGGTATCTTTGGGACATGTGGTTGCAAAAGAAGGAATTAAAGTTGATCGTCAGAAGGTGACGGTAATCACGGAATGGTCAAGGCCTACCAACGTCACTGAGATTAGAAGTTTTCTAGGTTTAGCGGGTTATTACGAAGGTTCGTTAAGGACTTTTCAAAAATAGCTTCACCCCTGACCAATTTACTAAAGAAAGCGAATAAATTTGAATGGATAGAGAAGTGTAAAAGAGCCCTTCAGGAGTTAAGACAACGATTAACGACCGCCCCAATCCTAACACTACCAATATAGCGTAAAGAGTATACCATTTATAGTGATGCTTCAAAGAATAGTTTGGGGTGTGTACTGATGTAGGAAGTCAAAGTAATAGCTTATGCCCCTCGACAGCTCAACCGTTATGAGAAAAATTACCCTACCCATGACCTGGAGTTAGCAATCGTGGTCTTTGCATTGAAAATTTGAACAAATTACTTATATGGGGTACCATGCAAGATCTATACTGACCGCCAAAGTCTGAAGTATATGTTCACCCAGAAGGAGCTCAATTTGAGACAACGATGTTAGCTTGAGCTACTTAAAGACTATGATTTGTGGATTCAATATCATCCAGGAAAGGCAAATGTTGTAGCAGATGCCCTGAGTAGAAAGGCGCAACATAGCCCAAGCACTGTGGTGATTACTCAGTTGAGTCTCTTGAGAGAGCTTGAGGACTTGGGAATTCAACTAGTGTCCTATGGCCAAGCAAATGTTCAATTATCAGGACTTACCTTACAACCTTCTATAGTGGAGGAAATTTGGATGAACCAAGAAAGTGATCCTGAATTCCAAGACTAAAGAACAATCTATTGAAAGGGAAGTCTCGTAGGTTTATAGTACATGAGGACGGGACCCTGTGATTCCAAAATCACTTTTGCGTACCCAAAAATGAGGAATTCAGGAAATAGATCCTAGAGGAGGCTCACAATACTCGCTACTTGGTGCATCCAGGAGGCACTAAGATGTACAGAGACTTAAGGCAATACTTCTAGTAGAATAATATGAAGAAGGAGATTGCAGAATACGTAGATAGGCATTTAGCGTGCCAGAAGGTTAAAGCAGAGCATCAACGTCCCATAGCTGAACTGCAACCCCTATAAATTGCCACATGGAAGTGGGATTCAATCTCAATGGGCTTTGTTATGGGTTTACCCCTTGTGCCTTGAAGAAGAATGCTATTTGGGTCATAGTTGATCGACTTACCAAGTCGGCCTATTTTCTGCCAATTAGGGATACTTGGGGAGTTGAAAAACTAGCCCAACTATATGTTAAAGAGATAGTCTGCCTGTATGGGATTCCCTTAGACATAGTATCAGACAGGGATCAAAGATTGTAAGCCCGTTTTTGGTAAGCACTTCAAAAAGCCTTTGGGATCAAATCGAACTTTAATAGCTCTTATCACCTTGAGACAGATGGGCAAACTGAAAGAGTGAATCAAATTCTAGAAGACAAGTTAAGAGCTTGTGTATTGGAGTTCCAAGGGAAATGGGAAGACGATTTACCGTTGGTGGAGTTTTCTTATAATAATAGCTACCAATCCACCATCAAAATGGCCCCGTTTAAGGCTGTACACGGGAGAAAATATAGAACCCTACTGTGCTAGAATGATTTAGATGAGGCATTGATCATAGGTCCCGAAATGATCCAGGAAACCATTGAAACAGTAAGAAAAATTCAGGAGCATATTAGGGTTGCTCATAGTCGACAAAAGAGTTATGGGGACAAGAGAAGAAGGCCTATGGAGTTTCAAGTAGGCGATAAAGTCTTTATGAAGGTTTCGTCGACTAACGGTATCAAGAGGTTTGGAGTATGAGGAAAATTAAGCCCAAGATATATTGGACCTTATGAAATCATTGAAAAATTAAATCCTGTAGCATATCGTCAAGATCTACCAGTAGAACTTGAACACGTGCATAACGTGTTTCACATCTCTCAGCTCAGGAAGTATATTCTAGAACTAGACCACACCATTATATCTGAACCAATTGAAATCACTGAGGATCTAGTGCACGAAGTGCATCCGGTCCAAATACTAGATTGCAGGATTAAGCAGTTGGTCAACAAGTAGATACCTTTACTCAAGGTGCTTTGGACAAACCATATCTCCCAAGAAGCCACTTGGAAGACTGAAGAGAAAATGAAAGCCAAGTACCCACATTTATTTGAGGTAATCCTGTATGACTTGATAAAGTTCATAAATTTCAAGGACGAAACTCTTTAAGGGGGGAAGGCTATAATAGCCCAACCTTTAATTATGTTTATTTATTTAATTACCTCCTGTTAATGATTTTCTCATTTATTTATCCCATCTAATCATCTCGGAGGGGAAAAATTTATTTGGGATCTCACTTGGCAATTCGGGTTTTATTTGTTTATTTAATTTATTAACGAAAATTTTGGGAGAATTGACAGTAGGCCCTAACAACTATAATGTAGGTAATTTAGTTTGTTTTCTGTAACATCACAAAGGTTTAAATTTGAGTTACACAAAAAAGTTATTGTTACGGGTCGTTTTGTTCCCGAACTTAATTTATTTCGGTCCAATTTGAAGCCCAACATATTTACTTTGTTAACCCAACTAATTACCATGATTAAGCTTAACCACGATCAGCTAAAAGTGATTTTTCAGGATAAAATTTTAGCCAAGTTTGCTAGATTAGTAAAAAAAATATAACCAAACCCAAAACCCATCTTCTCTTTCATTCTTTGTCTAACCACACCAGCCCCCAGCTGTTCCTGGTGTTTTCTGGCCAATTTCCAACTAGGTTTGGGCTGCCTTTGGCTCCCCCCAACACCCTAGTACCACTAGCCACCATCCTCCATCCTCAAAACCACCAAACATCACCTCCATCTCTACTTTTTTCAACCTCAAAGTGAGTAACCGAAAGCTTGTTTCTTTGGATTTTCGATTTTGATTCTTGTTTATGTTGATTTGAGTTTTGATCATGTTTTTTTGGATGGAAACAAGAGTTATTTTGGTGTTTTTAATTGTTGATTGAGTTTGGATAATGCTAGGGTTTAGGGTTGTTCATGATCATGCAAGCTTAAGGTTGGAAGTATGTGTTTCTTGGATTGTTTGTATTTGATCTAGCGGCTTTAATCTCTAATAATGTTTATGAGGGTGTTTTTGGTGATCTTGGATGAGATGAAGAGGAATTAAGTTGGCCAAAGTTAGGGTTTTAATGATTATGCAAGATTTAACTTTCCTTTAATAGCAAGCATGTTATTTGTGTATATTTGATTGAGAAATGAATCTTTGATGTATATGATTATGAAGTGAAACTAAGTATGGGGGTTTTGTACGGTGATAGGTAGGACCAAAACTTTGTCACATGATGTTAAGGAGTGATTTTAGATGACGATTTGTGTGAAAAGAGAGGAGAAAGCAATGACATTGAGGGTTGGAAAATGCCAGAAACAAGGGAGGCTTTGTCAATGAATTGGTAAGGATCGGCCCTACCAAAAACTATCATTTTTGGTGGATAGATGGGCAGTGAGTCATCTTTCAAATGCCTTTTGAATCGCCTCAATCCGAGGTCTGTGGAAAAAGTGGTGGTTGTTTTACTAGAACTGCGCAAGTTAGACTAAAACTGGCACACTTGTGTTCTAACCCCATTTTGGGAACCCTATTGTGGGAATCATATTTTGTGCTGTGAATGAAAGTTTTTTTAGACTCTACAAGCTTTCTATTTTGGGAAATTATGTCTCAAATGTAGATCGGGATATCAGATTATGAGTCATTTGCTTTAGTCCCTATTACGCCCTCACGTTTCTTTTACTAAAGTATTAACTATGAAAAGAAATACATTTGCTGACCATATGTTCCTATAGTGATATTTCTGTATAGAGTCAGGGCCTAATCTATCATTTCCTCCTCTTTTGTGCATAATCATACTCAGTGACATTTCAATAAAAGCTCTAGGCACGTTCATTGTCTGTATCTTTAGAAATCAATACGTATTTATCAAAATTATAATGTTTTAGTAAGTACATCAATGAATCAGTTTAATCAATGTTTTATCACATAATTAGTGACCCCATCTGTTATCAGTTATGGGGCATTACCCTTCAGTTATCCGCCCAGCTTCAAGCCAGATCCCTCGATCGGCTTGGCAGGTGTACACCTATCTTCAGATCGTAACAGTTACTAGGGGTTCACAACAACAACAACAACAACAACAACTCCCAGCTTGGGTCCCGCTTTTGCGGGAGGGGTTCACTATAAGATAGTAATTGACAATGAAGTTTTATATTCATCTCATTCCCAGTTTTTAATTAAAATTAATTGCAATGCAAGCCCAACCAGTTTTTTCATGAGCATTTAACAATACAAAAATGCATGTACTGAGCTTCGGCTTACAATTCGAAATGTTTTCATATGTTGTTTTAGGGAAATGCTTGGTGAATAGCACTTCGGCTGGCAGGCCGACTGGAGAAGATAAGTGAGCGGGAATATCTAAAAGGAATAGTGATGTTTAGTGCTGTAATGTTTTAAGCACTGTATTGTGAGATATTTTGATGTTAGAACTATATACTCTACTAAGAGTTACTATATTTTGATACAAATTATGAGATTGTTAGTTACTGTTGATATTGGTTTGATGGTTTGCTTTTACAAATTCCGTGTGGTGGAAACGATGTTCAGCTTAGTTATATTTAATTATCTTTAAATCAAGCCTTGTACTTTTTGGATGACGGTAATGCCCTGATCATTTTGGATATCACTACTACTTGATGATGTTAACTGATGAGAATGCAAACAGTGAATTATGTACATTTAGGGTGTTACAGATTTAGTATCAGGGCCAGGTTTTGATTTTCCTGATGGGATACGGAGCATGGAGCTTAAATACAGGAGGATGAGAAGGGTTAGTAGTAGGGAATATCGTATACTATTAGAGACTTGTGATATTAGAAATAGACCTGTGATATTAGAAATGCAAGCTGCTTATGTTCTATATGCCCCTCATTTGTATTTTCCTTTCTAAGTGGATCCCTACGCAGTCAACACGATGCCTAGTGCATCTATGGCTACTCATATTTCACTGTTGCACGCTAGCATGATAGCTCATGCACAGGACCCTTTCTCTAAGTTTCACAACATCACAGTCCGTACAAACAGATTGTTGCAATCCTTACCCATGATTGATTCATGGGTAGAGTTCAGGCTCCGTTATCATCATTTCATGATGTCGAGGAACCCAAGTTGGGATGGACCTAGGTTTCAGGTCCAGGGGGCTTAGGTGACTATCACCTTGGAGTTGATGTTACGGGAAAAGTTCGAGCATAAGGGGATTACTATGGAGACTCTTCAGCACACATTTCCTTTACACCAAGCACATCCTCCGCCTGCATCGCCTGCACCAGCACAGAGACCATCTTTGCCGTCTGCACTGGGCACCCCTCCGATGCTCGACAGTCCTGGGGAGGCTCATGTGGTTGTGGATCTCCCCGATACACCGGAGATCGTGGTAGTTAGTTATGATGACGAGCCCATGGAGGGTTTTGGCGATACGGACGATCCAGAGGAGGATCAGGAGATTGATGAGAAAATAGAGGAGCAGTAGATGGATCAAGAGGTCGATGAGGAAGTGGGAGAGCAGCAGGTTGATCCGGAGGTTAACGAGGTAGAGTTAGGGGTATTAGACAGCAGCTTCAACTTAAGCGAGGAACCGGAGGATGAGTCTGACCCAAATTACAATCCGTCTAGGGATTGTTAAGTTTTTTTAGGAGTTGACTTGAGTAGGTTACATTTTGAGCCCCACATATATATAGTATTGTCAGATTGGATAGTTGCATTTTGTGTAGCATATGACATTGTATATAGTTAGTCAAATCCTTTCGACTGTGATGACATGGTTAGTTTCTTCTTTTGGGCATGTGATGGACTTAGGGAATGGGGGCTAGTTAGTGTTTTTGGTAGGAGCCATGGCTGATCTTACTTAGTCAGCCAGATGTGTTATATTTTATTGATCATGTATATAAGCAAGCAGCTATGTATGTAAATCAGTAGTTTTGAAATGATATGATGAAACTTTGGGTTCTGTTTTAAATAATATTTGAGCCATATTAAATGTATTTGTTGAGTATGCTTATCTTATATGTCTAGGTATTCCAATGATTGAATTGTTTCGTTTAATGTATGATCAGAATGTCTAAGTCAGTGCAAAACAATACGGAGCTTCATATAGAGGATAACTCAGATCATGGCCAGGGATCGAGTGAACAAGCCTAACATCGTGTGCCACCAAATTTTGCCCAAATGCCACCAATTCCCCCTGAGTTTGGTAACAACATTGGAGACCCAAACTACTAGTTGGCCTTAGTAGTTGAATTGATGAAGTGGATTCCCTAAGTACCTACTGAAACCCCTCCTAAAGATTATAAATTAGTAGATAGGGTTGCATTACGCAACCTTAAAGTGTGTGATGGAAATTATGATCCAGTACTATTGGAGGAATAGGTAACGGGAATGGAGAAAATCTCTACAGTGGTAGAGGTGCCGGAAGAAAAGAAAGGAAACATTAGGACGTATTATTTGTTTGGTAAAGCTGATATTTGGTGGAACACCATTAAGGATAAGCTTGTACGACCTGAATTCACATGGAGTAAATTCCTGGGTGAGTTAAGGGTAAAATTTTACCCATTTATGGTCCAAAGCCAAAAGGAGAAAGAGTTTATGGAGTTGAAGATGAGTGGCAACATGACTGTGATGCAGTACGCCAGTAAGTTCACAGAATTATCCAGGTTTGTCCCTGAATTGTGTCAGCTAAAAGGTTAAATATGAGGAGGTTTGAAGAGGGTTTGACCTTCTATTTTCGAAATCAGTTAGCTGGGCAACCAATTCTGACTTACCAAGAGTTATATGAGCGAGCTGCTGAAGTGGAGCGAGTAAAGGTAGAGTTAAGGGCCATAAACCCAATCAACCAAAAGAGAAAAGGGATCAAGTGAGGAACTCCGAGTGAGAGCGTGAACCAGAAGAAACCTTCTCCCGCTCCTCCCAAGACCCGTTCTGCAGGCTTAGCAGAGCCCTGGGGAAAATGCAGATGAACAAATCACACCACCCGTGAGTGTCGAGTAGGAACCAACAAATGCATGTGTTGTGGAAGCCCAGAGCACCTCATTGCTACCTGCCCAAGAAGACTGAAAGCGGTGGATAAGGGTGCAGCAAAACCCTTGGCCCCACCTTGCCAAGGGGCTCCACCACCAAGGCCTGCACCGGTAGCACGAGCTTATGTAATGAGCAAGAAGGAAGCTGCCACCTCTGGTATGGTAGTCACTAGAACTTTCCTTTTAAATTTGAAGCCATTTTATGTATTATTTGATTCGGGTGCTACTCATTCATTTATATCCACTCGATCTGCCATGCAATTAAACCTGAAGGGTAGGAGGACGAAAACCAATTATAGGATCAAGCTACCCAATGATTCTGTGATTGAGTGCCCCATCTCTTACAAGCTTTGTCCCATTACCATAGTGGAACCGCCTTCCCTGCGGATTTGGTTCAATTTGATTAATCTGATTTTGATATCATTTTGGAAATGAATTAGTTGCACACGTATGGAGCTAAGATTAACTATGCAGATCTTAAGGTTATTTTGAAGGATGAAAAGGGGAGAGAAGTATGTTTCTATGGGCAGAGGAAGGAAAAATCTAATCCCTTGATTTCTACTATGAAAGCAAGTAAGCCGTTATGTCAAGGGTGTATTGGATATTGGTGTTATGCTATTGACACCCAACCAAAAGAAGAGAAAGTAGGAAATATTCCCGTAGTTTGTGAACTTGAAGATGTTTTTCCTAAAGAGTTACCAGGATTATCCCCGTAGAGGGAAATTGATTTTGGAATTGAATTAATCCTTGATGCCCAACCTATCTCCAAAGCCCCATATCGTATGACCCCAACTGAGCTTAAGGAACTAAAGATTCAGTTAGATGAGTTGTTGTAGAAGGGGTTTATCAGGCCAAGCGTGTCACCATGGGATGCTCCAGTGTTGTTCATAAAGAAAAGGATGGAACCGTAAGGCTATATATCGACTACAGGGAGTTGAACAAGATCACCATAAAAAATAAGTACCCTTTACCACAAATAGATGACTTATTTGACCAACTACAAAGAGTAGGAGTCTTCTCTTAGATTGATTTGAGGTCAGGGTACCATCAACTTAAGATTAAACCTGAAGACATCTCGAAGACAGCATTTAGGACCAAGTATGGTCATTATGAGTTTACAGTAATGTCGTTTGGCCTCACCAATGCCTCCGTAGCCTTCATGGATCTTATGAACAGGGTCTTTAGACCGTATCTAGACAAGTTTGTAGCGGTGTTCATAGATGATACCCTTATTTATTCTAAGGACAGAGAGGAACGTGTTGATTATTTGAGAATGGTGTTACAAACCTTGAGGGAGCATCAACTTTATGGCAAACTAAAGAAGGAATTAAAGTTGATCGTCAAAAGGTGAAGGTAATCATGGAATGGTGAAGGCCTACCGACGTCACTGAGATTAGAAGCTTTCTGGATTTAGCGGGCTATTATCGAAGGGTCGTTAAGGACTTTTAAAAAATAGCTTCACCCTTAACCAATTTACTGAAGAAAGCGAATAAATTTGATTAGGCAGCAAAGTGTGAAAGAGCCTTTCAGAAGTTAAGACAACGATTAACTACCTCCCCAATCCTAACGCCGCTAATAGAGGGTAAAGAATATACCATTTATAGTGATGCTTCAAAGAACTTTTTGGGGTGTGTACTGATGCAGCAAGATAAAGTAGTAGCTTATGCCTCTCAACAGCTAAACCCTTATGAGTAAAATTGCTCTACTTATGACCTGGAGTTAGCAGCCATGGTCTTTGCATTGAAAATTCAAAGAAATTACTTATATGGGGTATCATTCAAGATCTAAACTGACCGTCAAAGACTGAAGTATACCTTCACCCAGAAGGAGCTCAATTTGAGACAACGATGTCAGCTTGAGTTGCTTAAAGACTATGATTTGCAGATTTAATATCATCCAAGAAAAGCAAATGCTGTAGCAGATGCCCTGAGTAGGAGAGCACAACATAGCCCAAGCACTGTGGTGATTACTCAGTTGAGTCTCTTGAGAGAGCTTAAGGACTTGGGAATTCAACTAGTGTCCCACGGGCAAGCAAATGTTCAATTATCAGCACTTACCTTACAGGTCTCTCAAGTGGAGGAAATTCAGGTGAACGAGGAAAGTGATCCTGAACTTTATAGAATACAACACAATCTAGAGAATGGGAAGTCTCCTAGGTTTGTACTACATGAGGATGGGACCCTGTGATTCCAAAATCGGCTATGCGTACCCAAAAATGAAGAATTAAGGAAACAGATCCTAGAGGAGGCTCACAATAGTCGCTACTTTGTGCATCTAGGAGGCACCAAGATATACTGAGACTCAAGGCAACACTTCTGGTACAATAATATGAAGATGGAGATTGCAGAATATGTAGATAGGTGTTTAACATGCCAGAAGGTTAAAGCAGAACATCGGCGTCCCGTAGATGAATTACGACCCCGAGAATTTCCCACATGGAAATGGGATTCAATCTCAATGGACTTCATTATGGGTTTACCCCTTTCTTCCTTAAAGAAGAATGCTATCTGGGTCATAGTTGATCGACTTACCAAGTCAACCTATTTTCTGCCAATTAGGGATACTTGGGGAGTTGAAAAACTTGCCCAACTATAAGTGAAAGAGCTAGTCTGCCTGCATGGGATTCCCTTAGACATAGTGTTAGACAGGGATCAAAGATTGCAAGCCTGTTTTTGATAAGCACTTCAAAAAGCCTTTGGGAACAAATTGAACTTTAGTAGCTCTTATCACCCTAAGACAAATGGGCAAACTGAAAGAGTGAACCAAACTCTAGAGGACACGTTAACAGGTTGTGTATTGGAGTTTCAAAGGAAATGCGAAGACGATTTACCATTGGTGGAGTTTTCTTATAACAATAGCTACCAATCCACCATCAAAATGGCACTATTTGAGGCTTAATACAGGAGAAAATGTAGAACCCCACTGTGCTAGACTGATTTGGACAAGGCATTGATCATAGGCCCTGACATGATCCAAGAAACCATTGAAACAATAAGAAAAATTCGCGAGCATATTAGGATTGCTCAGAGTCGACAAAAGAGTTATGCGGACTAGAGAAGGATCCTTATGGAGTTTCAAGTAGGCGATAAACTCTTTCCGAAGGTTTTGCCGATTAAAGGTATCAAGAGGTTCGGAGTACAAGGCAAATTAAGTCCAAGATATATTGCACCTTATGAAATCATTGAAAAATTAAGTCATGTAGCATTTCGTCTAGATCGGCCAATAGAACTTGAACACGTGCGTAATGTGTTTCACATCTCTCAACTCAGGAAGTATATTCCAGATCTAGACCACACCATTATATCTGAATTTATTGAAATCACTGAGGATCTAGTGTACGAATAGCGTCCAGGCCAAATACTAGATTACAGGATTAAACAGTTGTGCAATAAGCAGATACCTTTAGTGAAGTTGCTTTAGACAAACCATACCTCCCAAGAAGCCACTTGGAAGACTAAAGAGGAAATGAAAGCCAAGTACCAACATTTATTTGAGGTAATCTTGCATGATATAAAAAACTTCATAAATTTCGAGGATGAAACTTTTTAAAGGGGCAAGGCTATAATAGCCCAACCCTAAATTATGTTTATTAATTTAATTACCTCTTGTTAGTGATTTTCACATATTTATTTATCGCATTTAATCATTCCGGTGGGGAAAAATTTATTTGGGCCTTCACTTGGTAATTCGGGTTTTATTTGTTTATTTAATTTATTAACGAAAATTTTGGGAGAATTGATAGTAGGCCCTAACAATTATAATGTAGGTGATTTATTTTGTTTTACGTAACATCACAAAAGTTTAAATTTGAGTTACGCAAAAACGTTATCGTTACGGGCCGTTTTATTTCCGAACCCAACTTATTTCGGTCCAATTTGAAGCCCAACATGTTTACTTTCTTAAGCTAACTAATTACCATGATTAAGATTAACCATGGTCAGCTAAAAGTCATTTTTCTTCATAAAATTTCAGCCAAGTTTGTTAGATTAGTCAAAAAAATACAACCAAACCCAAAACACATCTTCTCTCTCCTTCTCTGTCTGAACAAGCTATCCCCCCAGCTATTCCTGGTGTTTTTCGGCTAGTTTCTGGCAGTTTTGGGTTTCCTCTGACTCCCCCCGACACCCTAGTTCCACTAGCCACCATCCTCCATCCTCAAAACCACCAAACATCACCTCCATCTCTACTTTTTTCAAGCTCAAAGTGAGTAACCCTAAGCTTGTTTCTTTGGATTTTTGATTTTGATTTTTGTTTATGTTGATTTGTGTTTTGATCATGTTTTTTTTGGACGGAGACAAGAGTTATTTTGATGTTTTTAATTGTTGATCTAGTTGGATCATGCTAGGGTTTAGGGTTATTCATGAGCATGCAAGCTTAAGGTTGAAGTATGTGTTTCTTGGATTGTTTGTATTTGATCTAGTGGCTTTAATCTCTAATAATGTTTATGAGGGTGTTTTTTGGTGATCTTGGATGAGATGAAGAGGAATTATGTTGGCCAAAAGTTAGGGTTTTAATGATTAAGCAAGGTTTAGCTTTCCTTTAATAGCAAGCATGTTGTTTGTGTACATTTGATTGAGAAATGAATGTTCGATGTATATGATTATGAAGTTAAATTGAGTATGGGGGTTTTGTACGGTGTTGGGAAGGACCAAAACATTGTCACATGATGTTAAAGAGTGATTTTAGATGAGGATTAGTGTGAAAAGGGTGGAGAAAGCAATGACAGTGAGGGCAGGAAAATGACAGAAATAGGGCAAGCTTTATCAGTAAACTGGTAATGATTGGCACTACCAAAGATTATCATTTTTAGTGAATGGATAGGTCAATGAGTTGTCTTTCAAATGCTTTTTGAATCATCTCAATCCGAGGTCTGTGGAAAATGTTATGGCTGTTTTACTAGAACTGCGCAGGTTAGACCAAAACTTGCACACTTGTGTTCTAACCCCATTTTGGGAACACTGTTGTGGGAATCATGTTTTGCAATGTGAATGAAAGTTTTTCGGAACATTGTAATCTTTCTATATTGGGGATTATGTCTCAAATGGAGATCGGGAGATTAGATTACGAGTCATTTACTTTAGCCCCTATTACGCCCTCACTTTTCTTTTACTAAAGTATTAACTATGAAAAGAAATACATTTGTTAACCATATGTTCCTATAGCGATATATTTTCACAGAGTCAAGGCCTGCTCTATCATTTCCTCCCCTTTTGTGCATAATCATAATCATAATCAGTGACATTTCATTGAAAGCCCCAGGCACGTTCATTGTTTGCATCTTTAGAAATCGACACGTGTTTATCAAAATTATAATGTTTTGGTAAGTACATCAATGAATCAGTTTAATCAGTGGTTTGTCACATAATTAGTGACCCCATCAGTTATTAGTTATAGGGCATTGCCCTCCAGTTATCCACACGGCTTCAAGCAAGGTCCCCCGATCGACTTGGCAGGTGTACACCTATCTTTAGATCGTAATAGTTTCTAGGGGTTCACTATTAGATAATGATTGACAATGCAGTTTTATATTTATCTCATTCCCTATTTTTAATTAAAGTGAATTGCAATGCGGGTCCAACTAGTTTTTTTATGAGCATTTAACAATACAGAAATGTATGTACTGAGCTTCGGCTCACAATTCGAAATGTTTTCATGTTTTGTTTTAGGGAAATGCTCAGTGAATCGCCATCCGGCTGACAGGCTGATTGGAGAAGATGAGTGGGAATGTCTAAAAGGAATAGTGATGTTTAGTGTTGAAATGTTTTAAGCACTGTATTGTGAGATATTTTGATGTTAGAACCACATACTCTGCTAAGAGTTACTATATTTTGATGTAAATTGTGAGATCGTTAGTTACTGTTGGTATTGGTTTGATGGTTTGTTCTTACAAATTCCATGTGGTGGAAACGATGTTCAGCTTAGTTATGCTTAGTTATCTTTAAGTCAAGCCTTGTCCTTTTTAGACAGCGGTAGCGCCCTGATCATTTGGGATATCACTACTAATTGATGGTGTTAATCACATGGGGTGCACAATCAGCCCAGCCAGAGCAACACAATGTGTAATACCTTGAGTATAGCTTAAAGGATTTGAAGTAACTACTTATATCACAAATATACACTTTACTTTTTGGAAAGCTCACTCTTGAAGAACTTCACAGTTAAACGTGCTTGTTATGGAGAAGTTTGGGGATGGGTGACCTCTTAGGATGTTTTTAGGGGTAGCGTGTGAGCAAAGGCAAAATACGTTTGTGGGATCAGTCGCCAATTTTTGACACAATTATTGGTAACTGCTTGTGACACTGGGAGGGCTAGGGTGTTATGGATAGTATCAGACCCATCCTGCAATTGTGAATTGCACAAAGTGAACAAAAGATCCTTGGGCCATCACCCAACATGAGCAAAACACTAGGATAGGCTACCAACACAGTCAGTTAGTGAGGCATAACGAGGGCGTTGTGCTCTTTAAATAGGGCTGAATGTAATACCCTGAATATAGTTTAAAGGAGATGAAATGACTACTTATATCACTAAAGATGTGCCTTCCTTTTTGGGAAACTCACTCTCAAGAACTTAGCATTTGAACATGCTTGCTGTGGAGAACTTTTAGGATGAGTGACCTCCTAGAGATTTCATGATTAACATGTAAGCAAGGACGAAGTAGGCTAGAAAGGCTGGTGGTGATTTATGGGGTCAGTTGTCGATCTTTGAAGCCATTATTGGTAACTGCCCATGGCCAGGGAAGGCTGAGAGTGTTACATAAAGTCAGACAGAGAAATTGACATTACTTCCCATAATTGGCAGCCTCCTTGCTACTATCAAATAGGAAAAACCCGCTTTTTTGAAGGGGAAAAAACTAAATTTTGTCTAGATTATTCACATAACTATTGCTAAGAAGGGTCTTTTAAAAAAATATTTATATATTGCTTATCCATCATGGTGCCAACGTGGCATTTGGAGTACAAACTCTTGGGTGCACATAATAAATTGTATTTTCTCGTATTCTTTTACATGACTTTTATGATTTATCAATTAGTAGAAACATGTACTATTTGCGTCAAAATGTGTAAGTTCATAACAAAAGGTTGAAAAAACAAAGTTATTCAAAATAAAATAAATAAATAACAAAAAATCAAAGAGATAAAGTTAAATAGTTCCACATGCTAATTTCAATTTTTTTAAAGAAAAATAAAAACTATAAACTATGGAATTAATTCCTAAAAAGCATAACCAAAACTAGAATCTTAGCTTGTTCAAATTCTGAATTTGTGGTTGACTGGCAAAGTTTCAAGTTGATTTCATAGTACCCTATTAAACCTATGCATGTTCAACCCTACTTGCGATTGTTAGCAATGCTTAATTTGGGGCTACCATTCACCACTTAAATTAAAGATATATTGGTGGGTTAATGAAGATGAAGAAGAAGAAGCTAAAATCGATCTCTTCAAATATTTCTTGGATTATTTTTTATCTGATTCATTTGTTCAAAGGGTAAACAAATCTTTTCTTATTTTCCCGTAGCAACAACAACAACAACAATGACAACAACAGTAATATTGTGTTTGGTTAATTAGAATTAGTCTACAACAGATGCACTTTTAGATGAACTAAGAAAATAATTACCTTTTGAAAAGGATTTTAAAATATGATAATCCAAACTTTTGGAATAGTGGAAACCAAGAATCCGACCTTAAGACATAGGCTTAGCACTCTGAATTTAAGGTTATTTATTTTTAGTAGTACAAGGGTCGTTTTAGATTGCATTTTTTAGGCGATTTGAACTTCGAAGTAAACCTAGACAATGTAAATTTCATGTGTTCATATTATTATAGATGTGGAATCAACTAAAAAGTACAATTTAAAATAGCATTGTGCTACGAAAAATAAATATACTCAAAGTAAGGAGCATTAATATCTATTTTTAAAGGCTAGATTATTGGTTTCTACTACCCCCGAATTTCCAAATGTTGTATTCCAAGAGGCCTTTTTAAAAGGCAAAGATGAACTTATTAATGGAATGTCATTTGATATCTATAACAGGCATCATGTTTAAATAGATACATCACTAAAAGCACAGAGTAAATCTTTTACTTAAGAAAACTATGAGCTTTTAAATGTTCGTTGTCCTCTAATTCCTTGTTTCATGAGGTAATATTTGACAAGATGATCCTTGAAAAAACTTTCATGTAAAAAACAAAGTACTTGTAGTCTCAGTTCAAATTAAAAAATCAATACATGTTCCAAATCCTTGTAGAAACGCTGGAAAAGTGAAGGATAACACCACCTATCAAAAGAGGATGTCGACAAAGGCTTGCGAATGGTGAGTGAAATTTGGCAAGGGTAAAACTACTGATTTTGTAGAACAATAAGATAATACTTTGCTCTTTTTTTTTTAGGATGCACGATATGTTATACAACAAAGAAGCACCTTGTCATAGTAATTCATATGGGGACATAGAGATTGTGACGCTTAAACTTATGCATGAAGGCTAAGTTAGCTTTGTATTGAGAAAACTCAAGCAAACATAATATAACGAAAGGAAACTCGCAGGCATAAACCAAATGACAAAACTATCCATTCAAATAACCTACTGTTGGTGTTGAAGGCAATGTTCTATTTATCACCTTCTCTATTTTGATTTGGTGATACCTACCTTCAAGGTCGATTTTATAGAAGACCTCGGAGCGAAGAAGTTTATCAAGTGTAGCACCTAGGCATGGAATAGGTTGCCTATTTTTAACGATAATATTGTTGATGTATTGTCTAAACCACTTGCAACAAGAAGAGTAGGGGAATGCATGGGGTTAAATTTTCCCTCCCAGAGCTACAGTCAATAAGTACTTTTACTTGCCTTTGCAATTCTTTGATGTCGATAGGATTGCATCTATATGCATTATTGTTTAGGAACTTAGTATGACCATGAAGAGGAGCACTAGGAAGTAAATGTTCTAGAAAAACCATCTTTGAACTCACATAGGGGGCTGATAAAGGGTGAACAAGGGAGACTTTCTCACTCATTTTGTATTCCATCAAGAGCAAAGCAAATAGAGTTGTTCATGCTCAACGCATGCTTATCTAGTGTTTTACACATGTAGAGGTTGTTCGCACTTGTGTTATTTTTGTGAACTATCTGAAGGTGTTGGAGGAGTCAAATCTAATGTATTCCATAAAATTTGAAAGACAAGTGTTGTTTAAACCATGATAGATCACACATATATCATATTGCCTTTGTCTATCCAACAAATGGTGGCATGCATCCATAGGTCATACATCACACAACACTTCATTTCCCTTGTTGAGTCATTGAAGCCCATAAGATTAGGAAAACAACGCATTATTTTCCCTAGTGGGGGGAGAGGCATTTATAATATGCCTTTGATTTCTTTTGATATACTTAGAGTTACTATTGAATTCTTTTTTGGTTAAATTGTTAATGTTAGATCTAAGAAGATACCGATTTTGTTGATATCAAACTAATTGAGGTGATGAAGTTCACATGCTTTATAGCTCTACTTGGAAAATAATTGTTTGTTTTAACATTAGCTGATAGCTAGTAGCTATTTAGATAAGTTGTTTGTTGAAAAAACAATGTTCGGTAAAATTATTTATTTTGTGTAAAAATCTTTGGTAATATTCCATCTATGCTTATATTGTTAGTTTATTATTTTATTAAAAATGAATAAAATTTATGTCATATGTGCAAATTAGATTAAGTTATAAAACTTTTTTGTCTTGCTAATTCTACATAATTGTATTAGATCATTTGTATTGATAGTTTATCTAGCTTTCTTTTCAATCTGAATTTATATTTATGTGTGGTCTAAGTTTGATAGTTGTATTTTGTTTTTCATTATTGAGGAAAATCTTTCTATTACATATGAATTAAAATTTATATTAATTTAACATTTTATGATGTTCAGAATGAAGGAAAAAGGCAATAGATTCAAATTAAATCACTACAAATAATGTTATAAGAACTAACCTGGTGATCACCAAATCAAGTGAGTGGGTCAAAAGGTTAGCTGGTTGGATCAATTAGATCAACGTTAAATTGACGTTAGATCCATTGACCTGATTTATTGTTGCATATAATTAGACTACCGTAGCCTGATATGCCAATTTTTAATCAATAAAGTGACAAAAACAATAAAGTGAAGAAAAGATTACATGTTTAGTCAAAATATTACCATTTTTGTTATTGGCAATCAATTTGACTGCATTTCATACATATATTTGGTTGCCCAACCATGCCCACTAAAATGAACAAAATAAAAAAGTCTAGAAGACCCCTACAAGATCTGCTCTTTTTATTTCTTGCCTCTGCCATATTGGAAGAGGGTTGACCATTATCCTCTAGACCCTTATTTAGAAGAACCAGTGCCTTTAGGCTTCAAGCACCTATAATTTACTAAATTTAATAGCCAAATGATAGAAAAACAATGTATCAACATCAGATATGGCTCCATTGGAGCAGAGATAGGAGCAATGAAGGTTCATGTGTAGTGAAAAAAGCACCAGGGCATAGAAGAAATAGAGTGGCTAGGAGCGAAGAAGGAAGGAGTGAGAGACGAGTTTGAGAGAGGTCGCGAGTCAATGGCATGAGGTGGGTGGCTTGTAATGTAATTTTTTTTCAAACTCTAGGGGAATATTGCTATTTCTACAATTAAGTATTTACAAAAGGCTATTAAGAATAGTTGTTTGAAAATTAACTACTTGGACTCAAACAAGTATTTCAAACAACACTTTATCAAACACGAAGAGCCCTTGACACCGACACTCATAGAGCTTAAACATGCTGTTGTATTTGTTACTCTCATACATAAGATACTGTTGATCATGTTTATTGACTTTAGAAAACAAGTGTAAGGACTATGAAAATTAGTTTTAGTTAATTACATAGGTTAGTTCAATTAAGCCAATTTATTCGTTAAATTTTTTAATTATGTGGCATTTTATTTTGGCCAAATAATTGCTCATAATTATTTGTGATTTAGATGGTTGTTAATATTTGAAATCTAGATTTTACAATTTTGCTTAATTTAGGTCAATACTAGTTGAATTGGCCCCCTCATTCTCCTAACTCAATTATTGGCTAGGAAGAGAAAAAAGGAAAAGAATTTTTCTGGGTGAGGATTGCCCACGTAGCTTTCAAGTTTTTTTTTTAAAAAAAAAAAGAGAAAAGGAGAGGGGGGCTCGGTAGCAGCATCATGCCTAGGGGGTTACTCACACATACAAAAACAACTCACACACCAAAAAAAAAACACAACTCAAACACACAAAGCAAACCTCATGCACACAACAGACTCAACATACACACACAATCACTTCATAGTAACAAAGAGAGGAAGATAGAGCGAGGAAGAACAGGGAGAAGGAAGAGAAGAGCAAGAAAAAGAAGGAGAACAAGGGTCGAGGAGGAAGAGAAGAACGCAACCCACTCTTTGGCTAGCAAGCTTGCTCTTTCAAACCAAATTTCTCAAGTAGGTAACTCTTTCCTTAAATTATATCAATTTTAAATTAAATTGATTTTTGGGTTGGTGTTGAATATTGGTGATTATGAGTAGAATTTAGGTTGTGTAGTTGATTTATGAAATTTTGAAATGAAACAAAAGCATAATATTGATAGTTAGGGTTTGATGGATTTTGAGAGTTGTTGGATGTATTAGTGTTTAGATGAGAATTTGTGACAAAATAGGTTGATCCATGTTTTTTTGGGACAATCATGATATTTATCTGAAAATTGTTGGATTTATGTGGAAAAAAAGAGGGCTAGGAACCACAATTTTGGTGATTTATGGATTTAGGAATGTTTGATTATTGAATAAGGTAGTAAATGATTAACTTGGAGGAAAAAAGAATAAGGGAAACTAGAAAGGAGAAATTTGACGGAGATTAATAAAGAAAAAGAAGAGCTTACGTATACTAGGTATGCTTTTAAGGCTTGGGTTGGAAGTTGGTTATTGAAAGTATTATGTTAATGACAGATGTTGGAAAGTCTTAGAGATGGGTCCTCAGTCAAGTGTCTTTAATTAAAGAGATACTTTAGTGTACTATGACTAATGGTCATGTGGTAAGAAAGTGATATATATTTGAGACCGTGAATTATGCTTGAAGACTTTTGGAAGTTCTCTTGATTATAATATTCAATTGTTAGCCTTGTCAATGTTTTTATCATTTTTATAGCATCCTCATTGTTTAAGATGTTTTATCAAATAATGAATTGTTATTTGGACAATTACTTGTGAAGTGGTTGGATGCTTGATCAAGATGATTGTAAGCTCAATATGTGTGAATTTGTTTTACAAAGTGAACTATGCCAAAATGTGTGTTTGGTGCTTACGATTGGTGTTCACATTGTCACGGCTAAAATTACTTCATTTCTAAATAAAGTGGGTTGAGTGCTTAAAGTTTTAAAGAGGAATTGCGATTGTGAAAGTTGGGTTTATGTGAAAACACTTTGTTGTTGAGAACAATAAAAGGGCTTGCACTATAGTCGGGTTCCAAAGAATTGTGTGGCCTATGCATTCCAGGCCAAGGGATTCCCAATGCATTTTGGGTTTCTAGATATTAACTTTTGCATTGCAGGTTAATATTATCCTAACGAGGTTAGTGTGTCCCATGAACCTAAGTTTCTAGCAGGTATGCGTCTTAGCTGTATTGAGAAGGAACTAATGACTAGCAACTAAAGAGTGCCCTAATAATAAATTTTAATCCAATAAATATTGTAAATTTCTAAGGGTTTTGACCCTAAGTATTGTTTTTTAAAAAAAAACAAAAGGATTTTATTTCCATTCAACTGAAACTAAAAATGTGTTTTCACACTATTTACATGTGTCTTATTTATAAGTGATTTAAAATATCTTAAATGGTGCATATGTGCCGCTTTTGTGAAGTTTGCATTTAATACTTAATTGAATGAAGGTTTTAGTTTCATTCAGCTAAAAGTTTCAAAAAGCGATTTTTTTACCCTATACAGCTATTATGCCAATATTAACTGAGTGTTATTAAATAATGTATGCGTGCAAATATTTTGGATTTTAAGGGTGTTATTATTCATTGAGCGTGTGGTTTGCCCACCCCCTCTTTTTTTTCCTTTTCCAGGCTCGAAGTAAGTTCTATGTTCATGGAAGAACAATTCTTTTGCTTGTTGTTATATGTTGGGGGATGTCAATGCATTCCCTTATTTTGTTTAAATGCCCCTCCTTTAATTTGGTTGATATGGAGCTTTATCTTTTAACTTGTAACGTTCTAACACATTAATAGTTTGGATCCATTGACCTCCTTGGGGTCAACACCACCTACCCCATCCCCGAACATGTTATAACATTTCTTTAAGTGTGATATAAGTTGTTGATATCCAGCTGTGTGATCTTTGAAGACTTTGTTCATTTCTTTGAACCTATTTAGTAGTTGTTTATTTTTTTATGGGCGATGTGTACTCCGAGTGGGTAGCTCGTGAAGTAAGTGACATAATTATTGTTAATGGTGTTTTATAGGTTAACTCATTTTTAATCCTTGCTTAGCGTGACTTTTCAAGCAGGACGTAACGTTTTTCCTTCTTAAAAAAATTTCTGTTCTTTATTGTTTAAGGATTGTTTTTAACTTTTAAGTTAGCCTAAAGATTCCACATTCTCTTGGCAATGTAATATTCATCCTAGGGAAGGAGGGTGTTACATTTGGTGGTATGACAACCATAGGTTTATCATGATCTATTTGTATGCGTAAATCGCTTGAACATGTGATTGGTATGCGAATAATGACTAGTTCCATTATTTATGAATATGTGCTTAGGTGTTTGATGCCATGGTTCAGATGTCATTTGCCCTTATTGACTTTGTTTTTATGCCTCTCTGGTTGGCAACGTGGAACACTATTTTTCTAGAGATATATCAAATAATTTAACCATATAGGCCTAGAATGCCTCACAGCTGACCATAAAGTCAAGTACTGTGTGATAAAAATTATGACTGCAAGTCACTGGGTTGTGATTGCTACCAATTTTTGCCAGAGGATGCTCCCTCACAGATGGACTGATTTGACCCGTCATGAGATGGTGACTTTTCTTCTCCAGGTTGAGCCTCAACTTGACAACTTCGGTGATAACAAGTAAAGAGGCAAGTAGTAGCCAACCAATTTGTTCTAAATAAGCTAGTAGGGCTTGACCAGGGGCAAGTGGCTCCAGGAGACGAGAAGGGAGGATAAGGTTCGAGAATCACCAAATGCTAGATTGCAGCCCCTTCAAGCAATGAGGCACATGAAGGTAGCATGTATGTGGGTACGATGGGTAAATACTAATCAATTAAACTATCCTAATGGTTGGGAAGGCACTATGGCTCGCATGCTCCAACCAATAAAAGAGCAAGACTATATAAAGCTTACACCTATTCCGTAGCTGGTAGAGTAACTAGCCCTGAAGCCTGAACCTGATGATTCTAATGAGTATGGTGTAGTTAACCCTGATGGCTTGGAGGTGGAGAAAGCATACCCATATGAGACTAGCTCTTTAGGTAAAGAATAAGCATCATTGCCTTGTTGGCGTTGAATGGTAGGAGGACCTGATCCTACCTAAGCTATATTAACTTATCTTATCATAGAGTAGCAGATCCATATGAGACGAACTCTTATTGGAATTAAGAAAGTAGGTGGTAATCATTTACTGACTATAAATCACAAATTTTATAACTAACCAGTAGAATGAAACTGAACCGCCTACCAGTTGGTAAGTTTTTGAACTACATGTAATAATTTATCGGTGTATGGTGTATGAATGCTACTATTATTGTATATTAAATTACTACGTTTGTATGATTATATGAATTGATATATGTGTTTAAATGTTGCTTGTGAATGAACTATTATGAATGTAACTTTTCTTATTAAGGTAGTGGAGCTAAGTAGTATTATATGCGTGCATGTGTATTTGTGTGAGTAGTTGCCACCTAGGAGAACACCACCACCACCTCTTTCTAAGCCAATAGCCATGGATATGGTTTGTAAGTTCAACAAGCTCAAACCCCCAAAATTCAAGGTAGAACCTGATCTGTTACTATATGAGGAATGGTTGAGGAAGATGCAGAACTTGCTAGCTGTGATGGAATGTCCTGAATGCTTTAAAGTTCAGTGAGCCACCTATTAATTCGAAAAGGAGGCAAAGTATTGGTGCAAAATGGTTAAACCCTGTGAGGAAGAGCAAGCCTTAACATGGATTGAGTTCAAGGACCTTATGGATGCTAAATATTATTCTAAGGACATTAAGTGGGCCAAGGAGCAAGAGTTTCTTAGGTTTAAGGAAGGGAGGACTATGAGTGTGTTGGAGTAAGTAGCTAAGTTCAGTAAGCTAAGTCACTTTGCTCCTGTTTATGTGGCTACTAATGAGATGAGGGTGGAGCGATTTGAGCATGGGTTGAAGGGTAAGCTTAAGGAAGTGGTAGTAGGCCACTCCTATGCCAACTTCTAAGAGATGTACCAAAAAGCGGTTAAGATAGCTCAGGCGGTGGATGAGAACGAAGCTATAGAGAGGAAAGAGGTTCAAGCTAAAAGGAAGTTTGGTTCGGGGAGCTCTAACCCCCAACCTGGGAGTCACCCCCAAAGGTTCAACACTGGGCAGTTTCAAACCAAGGGAAAACAAGCTAAAGGAAGTGGGAATAGGAAGCTCTGTGGCAAGTGCTTTTGCCCACTTTGGACCTTGTAGAAACATTCAAGGGCAATTTATGGTTGCAATGAATTTGGGCACTTGGTGGCTAATTGTCCAAAAGCTACATGGAATTACCAAGACAACCCCCAAAGGCATAGCTACCGACCTCAGCAATTAGTGCTACAAGGTCACCCTCCAGTTCCTAACAAAAGAGAAGGCAAGAAGCCTCAAGCTGCAGATCGAGTTTTCTATCTGGGTGAAAACCAAGATGAGGATCCTAATGCAATTGTGATATGTAATTTGCTTCTTAACAAAACTTATGCACATTTTCAATTTGATTCTAGTGCAAGTAATTCTTTTATGACCTTCGAATTTGCTAAGAAACTTTCTAGAGATCTAACTGAAATCAATCATGTGTTGTGTGTAACTACCTTAGTTGGATTTGTGCTACAAACTGATGTTATATATAGAAACTATCCTTTTTAATGTTACTGGAAAGAATCTTTTCGTTGACTTGGTGAAAATAGAAATGTAAGGCTTTTATATTATCACGGATGGGTTGGTTAGCCAAATATTAGGTAACCATTGATTGCAAAAGGAAACTAGTTTCTTTTACTACTCCTGAAGGAGAGAAGCTTGAACACAAGAGAAGCAACCCTCAAAAAGCAATCTTGATCACGTTGACTATGCAAGCCTTATGATCATGAGAAATGGAGGCTTAAGGTACTTATGTGCAATAGAGGTGACTACTCCCATTGAGCCCAACTTGAGTAAAATCCCTTTAGCTCATTAATTTTTCGAGGTATTCAAGGATGTTTCGAGATTGCAGCCAGGTCGGGAGATCGAGTTCAATATTGATTTAGTGTTTGGTACAACTCCTACATCCAAGGCTCCTTATCGAATGGCACCAACGGAGCTAGCTGAATTGAAAGTTTAGTTATAAGAACTATTGGACAAAAGACTAATCCAGCCTAGTGTGTCCCTATGAGGAGAGCCCAGTGCTCTTTATTAAGAAGAAGGATGGAAGTTTGAGCCTATGTATTGATTACAAAGAGCTAAATAAGGTGACTATTAAAAATAGGTACCCTCTACTGAGGATAGATGATTTGTTCGATTAGTTGGAAGGATCAACAGTGTACTCCAAAATTAACCTAAGGTCAGCTTATCATCAGTTGAAAATTAAGAAAGAGGATGTGACTAAAACCACATTCAAATCTTGATATGGACACTATGAGTTCCTAATGTTACCCTTCGAGTTTCTAGCTTCCTTCATGGACCTCATGAATAGGGTATTCAAGCCCTATTTGGATAAGTTTGTAGTGGTTTCATTGATGACTTCTTGATCTGTTCTAGATCCAAGGAAGAGCAAGTTAAACATTTAAGAATCGTACTGAGGACTTTAGAGGATCATAAGTTATATGCTAAACTCAAGGAGTGTGAATTTTGGTTAGACAGGATCCATTTTCTAGAACATGTGTGACCGAGGATGGGGTATTAGTAGACACCAAAAAGGTGGAAGTAATAGTGAATTGGCCTATACCCATAATTGTGACGGAAGTTAGGAGTTTCCTAGGTATAGCAAGCTATTATAGGAGAACATGAAAGGCTTCTCTAAATTAGCTTTGCCTATTACTAGGTTGATTTGCGAGAACACTAAGTTTGAGTGGTCTGAAAAGTGTGAGCAGAGTTCTTAAGAACTGAAGAAGAGGCCAGTATCAGCTCTAGTTTTAGCAATTTCAAAGGGGACTGATGTATTTATGATCTACAGTGATGCCTCTAAAAAGGGTTTAAGATGCATCCTTATGCAAAAAGGGAGAGTGATTTGATATGCTTCTTGAGACTTTTACCTCAAAAAGGGTTCCCTTTGATTTAAAGGGAGATTATGTGTGCCAAATATTGCAACTCTTCACTTTCACTACTTATCTTGGGAGTACTAAAATGTACTATGCTATGAAAAGTCATTTTTGGTGGATTGGGATGGACAGAGATGTGACGGATTTTGTGGCAAGATGCTTAACGTGCTAGAGAGTGAAGACTGAGTACTAGAAGCTAGGCAGTTTACTTCAGTCCCTACTAATCCCGATGTGGAAATAGGAGCATGTCACCATGGATTTCATCACCGGCCTCCCTAAGACCACCAAGCACCGTGATAGCTTTTTTGTAGTGGTTGACAGACTAACTAAAGCTGCTCACTTTCTCACCATTAGGATCACATTCACTTCATAGCAACTCGCTTATTTATATGTTCAGGACATAGTCAGATTACATGGTGTACCCCTTAGTATTGTGTCAGATAGAGATACTAAGTTCACTTCCAAATTCTGAAATAGATTTCAAGCGTCCATGGATACTCGTCCCCTACACTATGTGGGTAATGGGGATAGTAGCTTGCCATTAGTGGAGTTTGCCTATAACAATACATATCACACTAGCATTGGTATGGCCCCATTTGAAGTATTGGATAGACGACATTGTAGGGCGCTTGTTTGTTAGGATAAAGTGGGCGAAAGAGCCATCTAAAGTAGAGTTGATTGACCACATCAATGAGGTGATTAAAACCATTCGCAGAAGACTTGAAGCAGCTGAAAGTAAGGCAGAAGAGTAATGCAAACTCAGGAAGAAGGCCATTGGAATTTGAAGTTAGAGGTCATTTGTTTCTAAAGGTTTCATCTCTTAAGAGGAGTCTACAATTTGGGTAAAAAGGTCAGTTTAGCCCTAGGTTCATTGGGCCGTTTCAAATCCTACAAAAGTAGGACCAGTGGCTTAACGATTGGCCTTACCACCCTCGCTTCAAGGCAATGAGGTGTTTTATGTTTTCAACAGGAAAAGAGGAAGAAGAAGAAGAAGAAGAAGAAGAAGAGCTAGGGATTGGGGAGGAAGAGGAGAATTCAACCCACTTTTTGGCTAGCAAGCTTGCTCTTTCAAACCAAATTTCTCAAGTGGGTAACTCCTTCCCTAAATTATGTTAATTTGAAATTAAATTGATTTTTGGGTTTAGGCTGAATGTCAGTGATTGTGAGTAAAATTTAGGATTGTTTAGTTGATTTATGAAATTTTGAAGTGAAAGCAAAAGATAATGTTTATAGTTAGGATTTGATAGATTTTGGGAGTTGTTGGATGTATAAGTGTTTGGATAAGAATTTGTGACAAAATAGGTAGATCCATTTTTTATTTTTATTTTTGGAACAACCATGATATTCACATGGCAATTGTTGGATTTATGTGGAAAAAAAAGGTGAGGTGGGACCACAATTTTGGTGGTTTATAGATTACAAAATGTGTGGTTATTCAATGAGATAGTAAAGAATTACCTTTGAGGAAAAAATAATAATAAGGGAAACAAAGAAATGAGAAATTTGATGGAGATTAATAAACAAAAAAAAAGGAGTTTATACACACTAGGTATACTTTTAAGGCTTGGGTTTGACGTTTTTTATTGAAAGTATTATATCAATTATAGGCGTTCGAAAGTCTTGGACTGAGGACTTAAGTCAAGTGACCTTTAATTAAAGAGATATTCCAGTGTAGTGTGACTAATGGTCATGTGGTAAGAAAGTGATATTTGTTACCATGAATTATGGTTGAAGACTTTTAGAAGTTCTCTTGATTATGCTAATCGATTATTAGCCTTGTCAATTTATCATTTTTATGGCATCCTTATTATTTAAGATGTTTTGTTAAATAAAGAATTGTTATTTTGATGATGACTTGAGAAGTAGTTGGATGCTTGATCAAGATAAGGGTAAGTTCAATGTGTGTGAATTTGTTTTACAAAGTGAATTATACCAAAATGTGTGTTTGGTGCTTATTATTGGTGTGCATGTTGCCATGGCTTCAATGTTGTTGGAATGCTTACCATGTTTTGAAAATTGCTTCGTTTTCTAAATGAAGTGGGTTTAGTGCTTAAAGTTTTAAAAGGAATTGTGCTTGTGAAAATTGTGTTTATGTGAAAACACTTTGTTGTTGAGAATAATTAAAGGACTTGCACTATAGTCGGGTTCCAAAGAATTAAGCGGCCTATACATGCAGACCAAAGGATTCTTAATGCATTTTGGGTTTCTAGAGATTAACCTTTACATTGCAGGTTAATATTACCCTGACGAGGGTAAAGTACATTATAGACTTTAGTGTGTCCCAGGAACCTAAGTGTCTAGTGGGTATGCGTCTCACCCGTATTGAGAAGGAACTAATGACCAGCAATTAATGAATGCTCTAAGAATAAGTTTTGGTCCAATAAGTGAAGTGTTGTGAATTTGTAAGGGTTTTGACCACCCTAAACAGTGTTTTAAAAAAAAAGGAGTTTAGTTCCATTCAGCTGAAACTAAAAACGTGTTTTCACATTATTTGCATGTGTTTTCATGTTTTAAATGGTGCATATGTGCCAGTTTTGTGAAGTTTGCATTTAATACTTAATTGAATGAAAGTTTCGGTTTCATTTTGCTTAAAGCTGAAAAAAGCGGTTTTTACCCTGCACTACTATTATGCCAATTTTAATTGAGTGTTATTAAGTAATGTATAGCATGCAAATATTTTGGGTTCTAAGGGTGTTAGTTATCCACTGAGCATGCAGTTTGCTCACCCCCTCTTTTTCCCCTTTTCCAGGTTCGAAGTAAGCTTTGTGTACTTGGAAGAACAATTGTTTTACTTGTTATTAGATGTTGGGGATGCTGATGTATTGCCTTATTTTGTTCAAATGTCCCTCTTTTAATTTGGTTGATACAAAACTTTTTCTTTTTGACTTGTAATATTGTAATACATTAATTGTTTGGCTCCGTTCACATCCTTTGGGTCAACGCTACCTACCCTATCCCGAACATGTTCTGACGTTCCTTTAAGCGTGACATAAGTTGGTTGATATTTGGGTGTGTGACCCATGAATACTTTGTTCATTTCTTTGAACCTATTTAGTATTTGTTTTGTTTTTCATGGGTGATGTGCACTCCGAGCGAGTAGCTCATGGAGTAAGTGACATAATTATCAGTAATAGTGTTTTTCAGGTTAACTTGATTTTAATGCTTGCTTACCGTGACTTTTCAAGCAGGCTTAACATTTGTCCTTTTTAAAAGAAATTTACATTCTTTATAGCATTGTGAGCTCTGTAAGACCCTTTTTTTTACTTTTACTTTAGCCTTAAAGATTTCATAATGTATTCTTGGCGATGTAATATTCCTCCTATGGAAAGAGAGGTGTTACACCGAGTAAAATTATGAATGTGATTGTTTCCTTATATTGCTCTAACTAATTTATGAATTTATTTATTACAAATATTTGACATATTAGTTATTAAATGTGTTAATGTGATTAATATGCTTATGATTGAAAATTTTATTGTGACTTATTCATATGATTCTTGATTTCAAAATGAATAAAAAAAAGCAAGTAGTAAAGAGTCACCACACATGGAAGCTATGAAGATCGGAATTGTTAAAGAGATGAGTAGTAGCCATTTGATTGAAGATCGTAAGTGAACAACAAGATATGGACAAGTAAACCAAGGGGCAAAATTAGAGATGGTAATTAGAGATCTTGATGAGGATTTTGTGTGCTACTCAGAGCCAAGATTCATGCTTTACCTAACCTAATGTTAGGATCAAATTGGTGCCCACCAGAATTTATACTGATCATATGTTTGCATGTCTTGTGCACTATTGCCCGGCGATGACAATTACCTAACCCACCAAGTGCAAAACAACATTATGCTTGCATTCCAATAGTTTGTACTTAAAAATATTTCTTATGGAAAAAATATTATAAAAAGTTGTAAAAGGATTTAGAAACCCAAAAGTTTTGAAAATACTTGCAAAAAAGGAAAAAACCTTGGGGTTTGTGACTTTGCTTAGCATGGGGAGCTTAAATGTGAGATCCCATGAGTAAGTGAGGTAGTAACCAATGGTACAGTGCATTGCTTTGTCACAAAAATTCTCACAGGCAATTCTCTTAAAGTAGAAAAACATGACTTGGGCCTTTGGCGACATAATCTCATCACCAAAAGGTAGCAACCAGTTTTTACTAGCCAATGGTTGCTAGTGGATCTTTGTCTTGCTCCCTACTTTATGAATCCCAAATAATTTATTTAATTAATTGTTACAATTAGGTTGACTAGCATATTTTCAACATAGTGAATGTTAATTAAGCATTTCTCTCCCATTTTGTGAAAGTTGGGTTAATGTAATTGATTTGGTTTTGGTCCTCCATTTTATAGTTTGCTTAGTGAGGTCACCTTGCTGGCACTATAAAGAGAGGCCTTCACCTCTTCGATGGAATTCTTTACCTAGAGAAGACTCTGCACATTTCTTTCTACATAAGCTTATATCTAGGTGAAACTCTCTTTCTCCCTAGGAACTCTTTCCTTCTTTCTCACCATGAAACATTTTTCAATAGCGAATCTCTACCTAAATCCTTAGTCAGACCTTTTAAATTGGACTTGCTTTCATCTTGCCTTGACATGAGGAATCAAATGCATGTTGTATTGAGGCCTAAGGTACATCCTGAGGGCTATCAACCTAAGATAATAATCTATTTAAAGCTTTCTTTTCAATTCTTATGTTATGTGATCATGCTTTTCTTTGATCTTCCATGACTACTTGCTTAACATTCATTCTTCTACCTGTGAAATAAAAATATGTTCTTAGATGTCAAATATGCTCATTAGAGGTCACTAAACGTATCGCTTTATGTTATTTTAAATTTCACCATAAAAATACTTTGCTAGTAAGTGACTACCAAAAGTATCTCTGTTGCTATTTATTGCACTAAAGAAGACTAAAAGTCATGAAAATTGTATTTTGCATGGAACTAAAAATTTAAAGTTTTAATAAATTCACTGGCAGTAGAGGTCGTTTTTTAAGCGGGCAGTCTAATGCTGGTTTTCCCCTTCCATTAGATTTTCACCCCCAAATTCATTCTCATCGTTCATAACCAGGAGTCATTTTCAATAATCCTCATTCGGTATGTCCAGAATTATAATTGTTAGAATAAATGCTTTTCCATCTCGAAAATCAAATACTCTGTCTTTTAATTATCCCTTTGGTTTAAGGATTTGCTTAAACGAAAGAATTGGGCATTTATTACATAATTTGGGGTTCGTATATTAACTTTAAAATGTGTTTTGTAGCTCTAAAAACTAAAACGCTAATCCCTCATGCCCAACCACATAAACACTTTGAAAAAGTCATCTAATGTATGCTTTGAAACAAAGCAAGCCCAGGGAGGGGGTGGTTAAGCCTTGGGAAGCCTGGGCCAACCCCACCCCAATAGGGTCCATTACCATCAGCAGCACTTTGGCCCAATGAGAAAGTGCTCGCTCTTCGGTGATGGCTCTTTGCGATTGAAGATAATAGCATGAAGAAGATCATGACATATTCAATAATCAAGATAGATGAATGTCATAACTATGCTAAGGAAAGAAACAATTTTTAAAGTGAATATATGCACATATATTAGAGAAGAGGACAAAAGGAAAATTGATCAATCAATTTCACTTTGAATAGAGATGTCAGAGTAATATCAAAGGCAAAAGATGTCAAAAGATGCATAAGAGTCGAAGGACATAAGAGTTGGATCATATATGGAAATCATTAGAGCTTGAAAGTTGTCATAACTCATAAATAGCCAAAGCCTGAAGATCGCCAAAACATATATAATATGGAGACATATCATTTGAAATTATTTGATAAGTGATGCTTATGACTAATTTGGAAAAGAAACAAGATTATCAAATTGGTGATTTTATCCAAAAAAACGTTTTGAATTCAAAAAGAAGAAAATGTTGACTGCAAAGTAGCAAACATGTCTTAACAAGTTTCAAGAAATGGCAGGTTATCACTAGCAAGCTTCCCTATACTTCCTATAGAAATAGAATACCAATGGCTAGCTATAAGAAAGCGATTGATAAGCCGTTTTTAAATTTGAAAAGTTCAAGTGTGAATTTGAAATATGCCCAACCAAATGAGATAAAAAAAACAAATATTAAAAGCCAACATTTGAGACCCTGATGAGGACCTTGGAGTCAAGGATCAAAGGCAAAAAACAATATTTTCTTTATCCTAAAGTTTAGCGCTTTTTTTCTGGGGTTATATAGAGAGGTAAATCATCTAAAAGTATAGAACCAACGTAGAGGATGAAGATTAGAACAACCAATGCTACTTACTCCTAATCTTTTAGATGTTGTTCCCATTTTTCAAGAGTGGTACTTCATATTAATATTCCATAATACTTTAGTAACCTTATACAACATGAGAATTGAGACAATTTTCTTATAAGCAAGTGTGTTGTCAACCTTAGAGTAGATGCACTCAAGCTTTGAGATGTCTAAGAGTGAATGAGCACTTTGGACAACCTCGTAATGGAGCTAATGAGGGATCAAATCAATTTTTTTAGAGTGCTTGGAAAATACCTAATGTGTTGCCAAAGAGCCAAACATGATTCTTATAAGTGATGTTTCTTTGAGAGTTGGAGAACTTTAGGAGAAGGAGCTTGTCAGAGTGCTATGAGAAAACTCAAAATCTAGGTAATGAACAAGTGCTCTTATTGAGTGGCTGGTTAGCTTCCAAAGTGCTCAATTTAGCGTCTATAGACTAGTAAGGAGCTTGAGGCTCTTGTTGAGTATTATTGTCATGCTACTGAGAGAGGATTAGGAGAGGAATTAGTGAAAGTGCTCTAACAAAGGTCTGATTGTGGAAAGGTGTCAGAGGACACTTGCTAATCCTATCTCGAGGATATATTGATTGGCTAAAATCCTAAGGGAGGACCTTAGGCAGGGATGTAGCCTATTAGGTGGGTGAACTTTGTGAAAACTTTGTGGCTTTTCTCTCTTTTTTTTACTGCATAGCTTATAGTTTATGAGCATATTTTTTTATTATCTATTAGACTAATTGTTATATTTGCTTTTGCATGTTAATTTATTGTTTTCAGAGTATCAGAACAACATGCATCTACACATTATTAAAGAAGGAACCAATCAAACAATGAAAGAAAATGACAAATATAGAACAATTCTGTTGATCACAAGCATAATCAGATAAGGGATTTGAACCAACAACTAACCCACAAATCCACATGACACACTAATCACTAGAGCCATTAAACTGCAAGGATTTTTCTAATTCATCCTTGCCTCAAATAATAAATAAAAATTCATGGGGATCATGGGCCCTCTCGCTCCCTAGTTTCGTTGCCTATGAGGATGTGTAGTTGTTGGCTAGTTAAGCCTCTCCTGAAAAGTGTTAGGTGCTACATTAGTGCAGCTTGATGCACTGTTTATAATTAGGGTGCATGTTCTTGCCTTCAATGGTTCACTTAGTTTGGAAGATGCTCTATTTGGCTTTTCTTCTTTAGCACTTGCTTAGAATACAACACTATTTTGAGCATAAGAAACTTATCTTTTCAAGTCAAAGGTAAGTGACTTCTTCCAACATGGTCTCTCCTTGCCCCAGTATAGCAAAGAGCCAAGGAAAGGTTTGTTGTTAGTTGTATTTAGTCTTATGATAGCCTAGAATGTTGTCTTAAGAAAGACTAATATGTTTGAATATTTTGTTACAAATTTTATAAAGTCAAAATTGACAATATTTGTCGTTCTTGTAGACTGTGGATCAACTTGGCATGCTATTTATGGGCGGTCTATGGATAATTTTGTCAAAATTTCTAGTCTGGGTGAATTTATATGTTCTTACAAAGGTACAAAAGAGAAGCTATATCTAGACTTAGTAAAGATCCTTAGTGACGCAAGTGACCTTAGCACTGCTAATTTAGACAATTTTTTCAATCTTGGGTTCTCGACAAAAGTTAGAACTTATAAGCCAAAGGTTTTAAAATATTTAAATAATGCTAGTGCCATTAGACTTGAAAATTTTGATAAATCTAAGGCTATTAATGAAATTAAGGAAATGTGATATTAATGACAATCAATTAGCTAAAAAGAGTCTTTGCAGCAGGAAGTCCAACCAACACATCACACATGATGAGAAAAGATCTAGTTGTGTCATAATGGATATCGTAGACAACTAAAAATGGCATCTCATTTTTCATAAGCTCGATGACAAAACTAAATAGTTGAACTTGAATGCTTAGGGGCCTAACAGAATGATAGCCCGAAATAAATTTAAAAAAAGAGCAATAGGTCAAGGCTATGGGAAGAACTGGCCCAATGGGCAAGTCTTTGTGTGAACCTGGTTAGGCTCACCCCAGCGAGAACCCGCCCGGGTTCCCTTTCCTTACTTTTACCGAGACCTATTCCTATTAGGCTAGGTTAAGCAGAACCTCACTAAGATTGGATTTTCGAGCTTAATTAAATTAATGTCGGTTAATTAATTAGAGTTCTAGTCTACCAAGACTATATATTTTAGGTTAAGCTTAATCGAAATAGGAATAGGAAGATTCATGTAGCCTTCTCAACTGCTATAAAAAGGGGGTTGACCCCTTGGTTGAGGGGAACGAAACATCGTTGAGAACGGAATAGAGCTAAAGAAAAGAAGAGAGATTTAGAATCTCTTTTCTAAAAAGTGAGAGACAATGTTAGGAGAGAAAGATCACAAATCAGTTCCATAAAGCGTCTTTGTTCGGTTCCTAGAAGATCTTGGTAGGGTTATCCTGAGAGCGCGTTTCATAGCATTCTCCGCCTTCTCTTTACTTCTTTTATTGAATTTGTCAAATTGTAGTTTGGCAAAGATGTACTCTTTAGCTGGTTTCATCCTTGTCCGTTGTACCAATTTGAACAATTTCTCTTTTTTGCTCACTTTTAGATGACATTGTGTTTTGATTATATCATGATCCTAATTTGTTGCATGAATGTATATTAGTATGATTAAGTCTTAATTTGTCGTGTTGATAAGTAGAGGCCGATGGTGATGACGGGAGCTAATGAGATGCATACCATTGCATCACCATACCACCGTGCCCGAATCTAGAATCTTGGCTCAAGACCAAGGAGTCAGGTTTGTCCCCATACTAGCGATGGCTCAGGGACCTTTCTAAAACCATTTTGAGGCACCGTCAATTTGTCCCTTCAGTGCCTCTATCGACATGATCTACTTCAAAGGGTGGTATGGTTTGTAAGTTTTCCTAAAACTCACTAGTAACTCTATTAGTTAAAATATTAATGTTTCTTTTCTTCATTATTGCATTTAGTGTCTGAATTTTTGAATTTGGGGAAATAGATTTTGATTCTTGCAGTGGACTTTGCTTGGATCAAAATCGAGGCTTGGGTCAGCCTCAGGAATCCGCCTGGGTTCTTGGATCAGACCTACACCCAAATTCTGGGTCAAGCTAAGGAATTTCCTAGAGCCCAAACCAAGAAAACTGGACCTGGTCGTGCCCAAGGAACCTGGTCAGGTTCATTGGCCAAGTCCAAAGCCCAACTTACTATGTCCCTGTGAGCCAATTCTACATGCTACATATTAAAAAATGTAAATTAAATAAGTTAAATATGCTTTTAAAAAATTAATGTACTTAGCACATGAGTCCTACCATTCGTAGGTGATTGCACCCTTAGAGAGGTAGATCCTTATAGTGGTGACTCAACTGGAGACGGTTTTTTTTTTTAAGAGAGTGAGATTTGAACATCAATATACGAAATTTTCTTATGCATACTTGCATTAGGCATACTTGCATTATAAGACGCCGCCTATGGGGGATGAACAACGTCTCCCGCCAGATCCCAAATTCTACCCCTCGGAAAAGTGGTTGGTCACTCAGTGGGTTCATTTAGGCTTTCACCTGAGCAGGCAGTCACTTCACCCACTCACGACATACTTTCCTGGTATCTACAACTTAGGAAAGCAATCAAAACGTTCCAGTCTTGCCACGCACGCCATGGATGGTGTACGAAGCGTTTGTGTCTAAGAGGATTGTTCTAAACTTGTCTTGAAACCCTTGTAACAAAGAACTCTTGTGGAGGTTAGAACTTCTGTATACGATTTGGAATGCAATGTGCCCTTGTATTATTTAACATCTTTAGCCTAAAGGACTATGTATTGATATAGTGAATCTTAGGAGAGCCTAGATTAGGGAAAATTGAGTCTAGGAATTAGATTAGGAACCAAAGCCGCTTCTAGGCCAATTGAATCCTACTAGGACTCTTGATCCAGAATATGAAAAGGTCCTAACTCCAATTTAGAGTACCAATTTGGTCTTAAAAAAAGGGAAACTCTTGGCCCAGATTCTTAAAAAAACAAAAACACGAAGGTGAATTGGCAGTCTATGTGTGGGAATAGATAGAGTCCGTGTACAACCTAGTAAAACCCGATCGAGATCCATCAAAGTCTAATAGCAGAGTCTGTTAGTAAATTCATTGAAGAGTCAGAATGAAAAGGGGTTAAGCATGGGGCCTAGTTAGAACCTGACCGAGATCCAATTAGGAAATCAAGTCAAGTCTTTGTCCTTTTAGAGTCTGCATTCATGGCATAAAGTTGTATCCTAAGCTTTTAGTCTTAGAATTAGGTCCATAAGTCAGCATGATTAATGTAGGGTCGTTAATTAAAAAAATTCGTGTGAGCTAGTCCTGAACACTTTACATTGTCAATAAGGATAGGGGAGGCAAAGAATATGTATGAGCAAAGTCTACAAACTAGGGGGCTTCTATCATCAGAACAATATGTACGAGCAAAATTCAAATCCAAGTCCAACACAACACCAATTCCAGTGGCCAGAAATAGTAATGAGATAGCTAAAATCCTAAAGATGCTAGGAAAAATGTAGGCTAGGATGGACGAAAATGATAAGAGGATAGAGAAAATGGTTGTTGCACTCCAGGACCACAACAAAGAACCTCATGGTAAAGAAGCTGACGATGAATAGGAAAGGGAGGGTAAGATGGAAAGCCTGGAAGCAGTGGAAAAGGGAGAAAAGGAGGAAAAAGTGCTCCTCTCATGGATTCACAGGTCAATCGTGTAGAATAGTTACTGAAAGAATCCTCTATGTTTAATAATTCCTATAATAATTAGGCAGGATTCACCACCATCCCGAAAGAGAAATTGCCTCCTAAGTTCACTATACCAGACATAAAATCCCATGGAACTGAAAACCCTACTCTTCATGTGAGGAACTTTTTCAGTGCCATGACTCTAAAATCGATTGACAAAGACATCTTTCACTTTATATTCCCCTGGACTTTTGATAAAGACATCATGAAGTGGTACATGCCATGGACCCATTAAAGGTCACTAACTGCAAAGATCTATGTGGAGGGTTCTTGCATCAGTATTCATACAACAATGTCTCCTAATCACTCTTAGAGACCTAGAGCTCATTAACCAAGAAGAAAAAGAGGGCTTCTCCGACTATCTTGCTAGATAGAGGGCAAAGGCACCCCATATGGTGGACAGACCCTCACAAACTGAGCAACTAAGATTATTCATTAGTACTTTACATTCCACGTATAGGCAGCACTTGCGATTTACTCCCTTTGAGAATTTCTCCAAACTAAGAAATGTAGGGATGCTAGTAGAGGAAGAGCTAGCTAGAGAAACACCTATTAAAACGGATTGGAAAAGTAACTACCAGAATAAAGAAAAGAAAATTGCCAGTTCATCTAATAAAGAAGTGCATCCGATAAATCGCTATATGGAGTATATTGGTATTACCGCAAGTGTATGGGTGTTGTAGTTAAAAAGAAAGTATCGTCCACAAAGACCAAAAGCAAAATTATCAAGTTCTTTCTATTAGAAAATGCTAAGGAATTACTTAATCGAGGATTTTGATTTGGCAATTCAACAATTTCTAAATTCAATAAAGGGAAAACGCCTAGGGATTTATTTAGTTAAGAAAGGTGTTGGATCATACGATTAACATGTACTTTTCTTTAAATTGGATAATTTTGAGGAATTATAATCGATTTTGAATTTAGGCTATTCTTTCAAAATCGACCAAATTGCCTAAACCAAACCAAAGTCATTCTTTCAAACTAATTTGTCTTAATCTAGGTTCAGTATTTTTTGATTACTCATTCATCCTCCTAACATGCAAATTTCTCTTTCAAGCCATTGTTATGCTAGGTCCTATCAAACGGTCTAACAATTTAATATCACCTTTTAGTTCTTCACTCAATTGTCTCAAGGGTGCAAGCAAATTTGGCCAAGTCCACTCACAACATGATAATTACTTAATAAAATAAAATCAAACCAGCATGAAAAGAAAGCACGATTCTATTGAATTAAAATGATCCAACTACACTTCCATTAACAAAAAAATCCCTAGACAATATAAACTACTCTCTCATAATTAAAAATTTAAACAACTAACCAAATGATTCAGTGGAATCTGAGAGGGAAAAGCTTGGCAATGACAGCCTCCAACAAAGTCTTCAAACCTCCAACAAAACTGAGTTCTACGCTCGAGATTCCCACTTGCACACAAAATCAAACTAAAATCCCAACTACTAAAGATAAAATTTGGGAATGGGAATGACTATCTATCATGAGGGGTTCTTCTTCGCTACTGTTGAGGGACTCCATTTTAAGCAAAAACTCAAGCTTTCTCAACCACATAGCTGAAGGGAGACGAAGAGGCCACAATTACACATGTACCACAGTCCGTCGCAGCGACCACAGTTGGACTGTATTCTTGGCTAGAACCGAATTCTTCTACTCGTCTCTTACTCCACGAGCATAGGGCTTGGGGTACCTCCATAGCAGGTCCATAAGTACTCAAAATGGGGGTCAAATGCTGCGTTAAACGATCCAAAATCCTGCAAATATCATCAAACAACTATACCCAAGCATAAAACGGGAATAGGAGTATAAATTACAGTATAAAGCGCACAATTCTCCTTAAAATGCAGCAAAGTAATCTTAAAATGATATATACATTAAGCACTTATCATATATCCCCATCGGGACTACCTATGCCCAAGATTTAGAGCAGCTGCTAACTAAGGGAAGAATTAATCTCCCTTTAATCAAGCCGGAGACCAAAATAACAAGGCCGGTGAAGAACTTCGATCTAACCAAATATTACAAGTATTATAAGGTTCAGGGACATGACCTTGAAGAATAGGTTAGAACGAATGTTCAAACTAGGATAGCTACCTTTGCCTAAGGCTGCTCAGAAGCCTAATAATAGCAAAAACCCAATTGTGGACCACCATAATATCTTTATTATCAGCAACAATCCTGAGGAAGATTGGGACCCTTTAGGTTACATATAAATCAGCGGCGAACTAAGGCCCATGGTTTGCCTCCCTGCACAGCAGTCAGGAGTTTGTAGCCTATGGAAAAGCGATGAGGAAGACCCGTATGAAACTCAAGAACGATTTTGGCCTGATGAAGGGAATGATGAAGACTTATAGGGAGAAGACGAGTAGAAGGATTCTCTAGTAAAAGGAGATGAAGATAAGGTCCAGCATCTCACAAAAACTAGGCGATGTCAATCCAAAGAAGGTCCACGACAGACCATAAAAAAAGAAAAAGGTACAGAGATCAAAGAAGAATATCCTATGCTAAAATAGCTGAAGAAACTTAAAGCCAATACAACCATCTGGTAGCTTATACTGGCTTCACAAAAGCACAGGCAACTCTTGATTAAGGAGATAAATAAGATAAACCTACGACCTGACACCATGCCCAAGGAAATGATAGCCTCTACCACTGGAAGGGGGTATTATAACCTTTAAAAGTGAGGATCTTTTACCAAGAGGCACGTCACATAACAATGCTTTATATTTAACTATGACCTGTCTTCAGAAACATGTGCCCCTTTTCTTAGTGGATAAGGGGTCATATATGAATGTTTGCCCTTGGAGGACTGCAAAGAGGTTGGGAGTTAATGAGAGTTAGCTCTTAGCCCCATCAACACATCTTAGAGCATATGATAACTAGAAGAGATTGGTTCTATGTAATATTCTCCTTCCTATTAATATGGATCCCATTAAGAGAAATATAGATTTTTAGGTCCTCGACATTTCGATGACTTTTAATATGCTCTTAGGACGCCCATGGCTCCATGAACATTAGCCGGTTCCCTCCATACTGCATTAGAAAGTAAAATTGCTGGTAAAAGGAGAAGTGGTCACCATTGAGGGCGATAGTCTATGTGTCACTATTACTGTCGAAGAGCCAGTGTTGGAAGTAGAGCATAGCCAAAGTGATAAAGAGCTCTACAATTTCAAAATGATAGCAATCTTGGGAAATGATTAAGCTCCCTTTGACTTTGATCCTTACTCAAACCTAAATGTGAACGTTAACCTCAAAAGATGGGGATATTTTCTAAGATTAGCATTGGGGCAATGAATGCAAGGTTGGACCACCTTTCCTTAACCCAACAAGAAATTACAAATTTAGGCTAGGGTGCCAACCCCTTCCTGAAGAAGTAGTTGATCCCAATGCAAGGAGCAAGGGCGAAAAGCAATGACCAAGAAGGGATACTAGAGGGACTAGGCCATAAAACCATATTGGCGCACTCTTAATGGGCAATTCCTCTACCAAGGAGATAATTTCCCTTTTTATGGTTTCTTTGAACCCTACTATATAAAATAAACGGGAATCTGGGTTCTAGGGTAGGAAATACTCAGCAATTGCCAATTGTTGGAAGAGGAGGCACTTACCTTGAAAGGCAAATACCGATCCACACTAGATTGGATTAATCAATTTGGTAATAATGTGTTCAGTATTTTGTTTGGTAAGAGTACATGAAGAGGGAAGGCCCCATTACTGTCTTATCTCTCACCATGGCTAACCCAGGTTTCAACCCTACTAAATTCATCACTGAAGCCAGCACGAACAACTGCACAGTAGTGACTTGGAAGGCTAAGGAGGAAGGAAAAATATCCACTATAGCTTTAGGAGAGTCTAGTATGGGAGTCAGGGTAGAGTCTAAGAGTCAGTTTTCTGTTTCTGCTAATTTTGCATTAGATGTACTCATTTTTTATTTTAATAAGATGAAGTTTTTCGCTTATGACTCATGTCATTCCTCTCCTTCTAAATGCTTTACCTCTAATAATGATGAAAATGAAGAAACAATTCCAAAAGATTTAATTGAAGTAGTGGAAGATCATGAAAATTGAACTTTCATAATAGAGGATACAACAATAATTAACTTGAGGACAATTGAAGAATACTGAGAAATTAAACTAGGAAAATCCTTAATTCCTGAGGCACATGAGGAATTTATTTTACTCCTAAGCAACTTCATGAATGTGTTTGCTTGGTCTTACAAAGACACGCTGGACGTAGATTGAGATATTACAGAACATAAGATTCCTCTCTATCCAGATGTCG
>JACYFF010010365.1:75694398-75714238 GCA_017589665.1 Selenicereus undatus | reverse complement strand
AGATTGAGATATTACAGAACATAAGATTCCTCTCTATCCAGATGTCGAACATATAAAGGAGAAGCTTCGCAAAATGAAGCCAAAGTGGCTTTGAAGATAAAGGAAGAGGTCCAACAACAATTGGATGTTGGCTTCAGCGAGGTTGCGCAGTACCCTCAATGGGTGGCTAACATAGTCCCTGTCCCTAAGAAGGATGGAAGGGTATGAATGTACGTAGATTTTAGAGATCTTAATAAGGCAAGTTCAAAAGATGATTTTTCTTTGCTACATATAGGCGTTCTGTTTGACTACACCGCTGGGCATGCTCTCCTATCATTTATGGATGGGTATGTTGAATACAATCATATCAAAATGGCCAAAAAAGACATAGAAAAGACTAACTTCATCAGCCCTAAGGAACCTCCTACTACACCGTGATGTCGTTCAGATTAAAGAATGCTAGCGCAACATACCAAAGGACTGGCACCACCCCTATTACATGACTTGATGCACAAATAAGCAGAGGTATATGTGGATGATATGATTATAAAATCCAAAGAAAAAGCTAGCTATGTCCCGACCCTTTGGAAATTCTTTATGAGATTAAGGAAGTACAACATGTGTTTAAACCCATAGAAATGTGCATTTGGGGTCACCTCCAAAAAGTTATTAAGATACATGGTCAGTCTAAGAGGAATCGAGGTTAAACCTTCAAAAATCAATTCCATATAGGAGATGCCACCTCCTAAGATAGAAAACAAAATATCATGATTTTTAGGGCGCCTGCAATACCTTAGCCACTTTATATCCAGGCTAACCTTGGCATGTGAGCCCATCTTCAAGAAATTAAAGAAAGGGGTTAAGCCACAATGGGATGAAGAGTGCTAAGAAGCATTTGATACAATTAAGGAGTACCTCTCCCATATGCCAATGTTAGTTCCTCCGCAACCAGGCATTCCTCTCATTCTATATCTCACAACCACTGCAACAGCAATGGTGCCATGGCAACACAGAAGATTGAGGGTGGAAGAAAGGGTAGTCCACTATTTAAGTAAGAATACCTCGAACATGAAACTCGGTATTCTCCCTTAGAAAAAGGTACCCTTGCCTTTGTATGGGCATCTAAGAAGCTTTTACTTTGACATTACATGTTGACTCATACGATACATGTATGGCACCCATGGACCCCACACAGTACCTACTATAGTAACTAGTGATCAATGGAAACGTGGCTAGGTGGACAGATGTTATTACAATTCGACCTCTACTACCTTCCAAAGAAATTGATCAACGGAAGAGTTGTGTCCAATTTCTTAGCGAATCTACCAACTAGGGAGCAAGAAGAACAAACCTTCAATTTCACTTTTTTTACTCACTTTTAGATGACGCGGTGTTTTGAAAATATGAATGATTCTAATTTGTTGCATGAATGTATTTTAGCATGATTAAGTCTGAATCTCTCATGTTGATTAGTAGATGTGGTCAGTGATGATAGACGATGATGAAATGTATCTCATTGCATCATTGTACCTTCACCCCTGAATCTAGAACGTCGGTTCAAGACCAATGAGTCGGGATCGTCCTTACACTAAGGATGGCTTAGGTGACTTTATAAAACCCTTTTAAAGCAACATCAATTTGTCTCTTTGGTGTCCCTATCGGTGTGATCTGCTTCAAAGGGTTGTATGGTTTGTAAGTTTTCTTAAAACTCACTGTCAACTCTATTAGTTAAAAGATTAATGTTCCTTTTTTCATTATTGCATCGATCTCGTATTTGCATTGTTGAATTTGGGGAAACAGATTCGGATTGTGGCAGTGAAATGTGCTTGGGTTAGAAATAAGGTTTGGGTTCCTGGATCATACCTGCACTTAGATTCTGGGCCAGGCTGAGGAATCTGCTGGAGCCCGAAGCAGGAGGACCGGACCTAGCCTTGCCCAGCGAACCTATCGAGTTCCTTGGTTAGGTCCAAGGCCCAACTTCTTGTGACCCTATGAGCCCTGCCCAAGGAACCTGCTTCTAAAACATTAAAGTACCCAGCACACAAGTCCGACCATTCGTGGGGGATTGCACCCTTGGGGAGGATGATCCTTATAGGTATGCTCAATGTAACTTTTTGGGCATCTGTTTTTAAAATTTTTTGTAAACTTTTTTCTAACTATGGTTTTTGGTAAACAAACTTTACGAAAATGTTAATTTTTGTAAAAGTCAACTTCCACGGGACCACAGGAAACTGGAAGATTGCAAGTTTTCATATCAAGTTACAGTGAACATAGGGATTTTATCATTAATGCTTTTACTCAATACTAATTTTGAATTATGTTTTTACATTTTACTTTACATATTGACTTTTTCCTTAGTAAAGAAGGTATTCACTCATTTGTTTTTAAAAAATAAATTGCTTTGTTGCTCTTTTTTTTTAGTTCGGGGGAGGGGGAGGAATTGATCTTATTTTATTTAAACAGTGAACAAAAATGATCATATAAATGCTTAGCAGATGTAATATCTTAATGACTTACCACAAATTAAAACAAAAATTCTATCAAATATAAAAATGTTCATAATCTTATGCATTTTATATGAAGAAATAATGAATAAAATAAAACAAGTCATTCAATTAATATAATGAAGTAAATAAAATGCACAAGTAATTATCAAACACTGAAGTACAACTTTGCAGACAACGACAACACAGTTACAGAAGAATGAGACAATTAGAGAGCAACTCAACAAAGTGACATTACAAACACAACTTTTTCAGATATAGCCAACATCGGATGATGTTAAAACTAGATTCAAAAGTTGGTTTAGTGGAGAAAAGGCATTTTTAGAGATATTGGTTTAATAGAGCTTGATATTATTCAGAATAGTTAATCATTAAAAAAAGAATCAAAGATAAGAGGAAAGAATCAAGGAAAGAAAAATGAATTAGACATCTCAATAATGAAATTTATTTGGTAAAGAAGCTTGAAGTGTTAAAAAGAAAAAGGTGTGATTAAGGTTTTAGAGGTTAAAGATACTTTTTAAGGAAACTGGCTAAGATGTTCCCGAGATAAGAACAAAATTTAAGGTCAACATCTTTTAAAAAAGATTGTTAAATCTTACAATTCTTGATCCCTAGATAGGCCTCAGGTGCATTGTGGCTTGGATTTTGCGTTCAATTGCCATAGGTTAATTGTATCTTTTAAGCGTTTTTTATATTTTATAATTTTTATTTTATAAAATTAATTAATTTTTTTGATAGGAAAAATTAATTACTTTTTTAGGTGTATCTAAAAATATAAAAATTTTATGTGCAATTTTGATCATTTACCTAATCAACGATTGCTCAAGACATTATCCTTAGTAAAGTACATTTGAGGCACTATACCCATTGGTGACTAATTGGTCTTGTTGCTTTAGTGTATCTATGTCTTTGTATTTTTTTGGATCGTAACGGATGTGCTCCCATTGTTAGAGTTTATTTGTATTTTGGAGGCATAGTAGGTTGTAGGGCTGAGCAAAAAAATTGGGTACCTGGACCCAAACCCAGACCCGTTTTGGACCTGACAAGTCTAGACTCAAACCTTGATCAGCCGAGACCAGGACTGATTTTAAAATTCAGGATCCAGTTGCAACCGGTTTCGGGTCTAGGTCCTGAAGGTTTGGAATCGGAATTGGTCCCTGTAGCAGATTACCCGATCCATCTTCTAAAATTAAAAAAAAATCAATTAAAATATATATAAACAAACCCTAAAATTTCTCCAGAACGGCAGAAACCTCCTTACTTCCTCAGTCCTCCCCCTAATCGCCTTGGCTGCTTCTCTCTTTCTCTCTATCTCTGTCTCTCTCTCTCTCTTTCCCTTGGCTACTCAGCCTCTCTCTGTCTCAGACTCTCACTCTCCATTCCCCGTGCAAGCTCAGGTGCTCAATCACCCCTCAATCTCTTTCTCTCTCCTTAGCTCAGGCGCTGAACCACTCCCCTCTCTCCCCCTCCAGTTTAGTCGGCTACGGTGAGTCGGTAATTCTTCTCTGACGTTCGTCCTCGGCTACGGCGACAACGAGTCAACAAATGTTCTCTCCGGTGACCCGCGACCCGCAACTGACATCTCTCGATCTGTCTCCCCGGCTACGGCGATGAATTTCTGTAGACAACCAACAGTGAGTAACGCTCTGTCTCTCTCGAGTCTTGATCTATGTATTATTGCAAGCTCCCTGATTTATTTTTGTTTAGATAGACTTGTTCGTGTTTTTGTTTAGATCTGTTTGTGTCTAAATCTATTTGTGTTTTAGACCTGTGTTAGTGTATTCTATTACTTGCAAGCTCCCTGATTTATTTTTGTTTATAGCTCCAAGGATTAAAACTTTTGAATTGTTCATGTTAATCACAAAGTTGAAACATTATGACCCAAAAAGTGAAAACACCTTAACTAATAACTACAAGAGCACGGAAAGAAGTCAAAGAACCCCACACACGCAAGGTTTTTTTTACTGTTTTATATCAAGTCAAGTAGTTTACAGTTTGTGTGTGTAACTAGTAATTAGAGCATGTGCTAATTTAACAACTCCAAAAGCAAAGGAAATGATACTACACCTTAATGTCTGGGAAACTTGTATCATTTTAAGAAAACTAAGGGTGGATGCATGCAAATTGAAATTGAATTGGAAACAGAAAAACAGTGTGAGGTCAGGATGAAGTCCATCCAAAATTCATCTCCCGTAATAGTCTTTTCTATTATCGGTCGAAAAATATTTTTGAGGCTAAGAAACTCACGACTTAGTATAGATACAACACAAACAATTCATTGCAAGTAAGAAATTGTAATTTGTAAGTACTTACTATTTCTTCTGTTATTTTGAAGAATATCATCATGGTATATCATATTGATTTGGAAGAGCAGAGTAGTGCTAGTTCTAGTTCAGCTTGCCATACCAAAACTAGCAAGGAGCAAGTAAAGCCTAGTGGCAAGAGGAAATCAATTTATTGGGATTATTTTACTGGCATCGTTAATCTAGTGATCAAGAAAATTGAAAAAGTGAAATGCAAGTATTGTAGCAAGGTATTGTTTGTCAAGCCTAATAATGGGACTTCTACTTTGAGAAAGCATCTTCAGTCATGTTCTAAATATCCTTACAATGTGGATAAAAAATAAAAGAAGATTTCCTTGTATAGAGACCCACAAACTGGGAGTGTTTCTCTCTCCAGTTGGTCCTTTGATGTAGAGGCTATTAGGCTAGCTTTAGCAAAAATGGTTATTATTGATGAGCACTGATTTTCCGTAGTTGAAAAGCAAGGCTTTAGGGGTTTTGTGAATGTTGCTTGTCCACAATTTGTTAGTCATGTCCCATCTCGCTTCAATGTTGCCAGAGATTGTAAGAAGCTTTATCTTTCTGGGAAAGATGCCTTGAAAACTACTTTGAAAGGTTTGAAATCTAGAATTGCTCTCGTAACTGATTGTTAGACATCTGTGTAAAATTTGAATTATCTTTGCTTGACTGTACATTTCTGTTTGAGCCAAAAATGTGATATTTTTAAGGTACTTTTCCACCAATTTTATGCTTGTTTTAATAATATTTTTAGGGTTTTAATTTATTTTATTTTATTTTGCAGATTTTGAATAAAGGTGAAAAATGGGTTTAAATGGCGGAAAAAGCAAGGAAAAAATAGGAAGAATTTTCAAAGGCTGAAGAACCGGGCTAAAAAGCAAGAAAAACCAGCCAAGAGGAAAAAGAAGAAAACCAGACCGGTCCAGTTGAACCGGACCGGCCCGGTTCAGCAAGAAACCGGTTCAGTTCCACTTAACCCCCTCCCCTTCGTGCGTTTTCTCTCTCCTCAATTCGACCCCTGCTCTTTCTCTCTCCCCGAAACCCTAGCGAACCCCTGCTGCCTTCGAAACCCCAGAACCTTCCTCCACCATCGTTCTCCTTCTCCTTTCTTCTCTCTCTGCCTCGTCACCGTTCTCTCTCCTCCAGCACACCAAGCCACCTACACCCTCTTCCAGAAGCCACCTTCCAGCCACGACAACCCCGTCTCTGGGTATCATCGCCATCGTCCACGCAACACCATAGATCGACGGTTGAGAGAAGAGCAGTTCGGGTATAAAAGCAAGGAGCCGCGACACCATTGACCGAAGTCGAGTTTTAGGTAATTAGGGTTAGAATTAGGAGTAGATTAGGTTTCATTTTGTTTAATTTCGTTCAATTTCAGTGTTAATTTCAATTTCGAATCTCAGAAATTTCAGTTTCAATTTCGATTCATGTTCTTCGATTTTGATTTCGGATTAGGGTTCGAATTTTGGTTGTTTTCAGCGTTTGAATTCATAAAGCTAGGTTTGGATTGTTGCTTTCGAATGGGCATTCCAGGAATTTGGTTGTAATTGCAAGGATTGGGTTTATTTGGTTGCGATTTCATTCAGAGTAGTTTCGGTTCTGTTCCCCCATACTCCTGCTCGAATTCCGGTTGGGGTTCGATTTTCATATTCGTGTTCATCTGCGTTCGTTTGCCTACAGGTTGCTCTGTTCTCAGGTTGAATTCCCCTTCCCTTGTTGTTGAGTTCTATTCTTACTCTTCTGCTTTGCTTCGAATTGCTTCCCCTGTTTGTTTTGCTTTCGATTCTGCTTCCCCTGTTTTTTTTACTGTCGAGTGTTGTTCTGCCTTAAGGTTAGCTTCAATTCTTCCCCCTCCCTATTGCCTAATTATTCATCAACATTTTGAAGTTTAATTCTAGTATAATAAAAGTGATTAGGTTGTTAGTTTTTAAACCATGATTAATTAAGTTTAGTTAACTTGATCAATTAATACAAGTATTAGTTTAGGTTTAGTCAATTTGGTTAATTAGTTTATTTTAATGTTTAATGGTTTAATGAATTAGGATTAGATGAGTTTAGTGAATTTGGTTGTTAAATTGCTTTAAATAAATCCACTTAGTTTAATTAGTTAATTAGTTTAATTATTTTTATTTTAAAATGACCATAATTTCACGTGTTTTCCCTGTGGACCGACCCTTAAAATACTACGACTGACAATCGTGAGTATTTGAGGTATCATTTCTTTTGTTTTTAATTTATTTTTCCATCCCCCTCAAAATCCATCAACAATTTCATAAATGATGAATGGAACTTACATAAGAGAATTTTAAATTTTAAGTTGATGGATAGTCATAAACACAAAGAAATTGGAAAAGTTGTGGAGAGTTGTGTTATTGGTTGGGGTATTGAACATAAACTATCTTGTTTAATTATTGATAATGCAAGTTCCAATAATGTGGTTGTTGGTTATTTGAAACACAATCTTGGAGATAAGCTTGTTTTGGATGGTATTTTTTTCCATATGAGATGTGCTGCTCTTGTTTGAATTTGGTTATGAGAGATAGTTTGTCAATGGTTAAGGATTCCATTCATAACATTCTTATGATATTAGATATATAAGGAGTTCTCCAGCGAGATCTGCATTGTTTGATACTTGTGTCAAAGTTGTTAAGGTTCCTTGTAAAGGTTTTTTGTATTTGGATGTGTGTACAAGATGGAATTCTACTTTCCTCATGTTGAATATGACTTTGAGGTTCGAAAATTCCTTTGAAAGATTTAATAATGGTGATTGTATTTTCGAGAATGAGCTTAAGGAAAATGTTCCTATGAAAAAGGATTGGCAAAATGCAAAAGTCTTGGCAAAGTTTTTAGAGCAATTTTATGAAGCCACTAAGAGGATGCCTGACACTTTGTATGTCACTGCTAATTTACATTTTTCATGACTTATTGAGCATACTTACTAACTTGTTGGAACGGGAGAAAGATCTCTCTCCTAGTCTTCAGGATATAGCTTTCCAAATGCATAAGAAATTTGATGATTATTATGGAGATTGGGCAAAAACTAATCTTATTGATTGCGGTTGTTTTTGATCCAAGGTATAAGTTGAAGTTTGTAATATTCTCTTTTAGAAAGCCTTATCCCAATGACTTTGCCAAGGTAGATAGAGTTTATGATCATCTCAATAATGTGCTTAAGCGATTATATAGTTCATTCTCTTTTTATTCATGTTGATAATTCAAAGATGTCCTTAAACAATGATACTCTTAAGGAGTTGTACTCTTAGTAGCATGAGGGTGGGGAAGATGATGTGTAAGTTATTGAGAAAATTGAGTTGGATGTGTATTTAGATGCCTCGTGAAAAGGTAGATGGCACTTTTGACATCTTAAAGTAGTGGAAGAGACATAGTGACACTTAGAAGGTGTTAGCTGAAATGGCAAGGGATATTCTAGCCGTGCATGTTTCTACCGTGTCAAGTGAGTCTGCATTTAGTACGTCAGGTCGGGTGCTTAATCAGTTTTGTAGTAGCTTGGGACCCAAAGTAGTGGAGACCTTGATTTGTGCTCCAAATTGGTTGCGGGCATCCACCATTTACATTGACATTGAGCAATTTATGGACAATATGGAGAAATATGAAGCAGGTAATTATATATATACCTTACGTTTATCATTTTATTTCATAGTTATTCTTAAATGTTGAACTTTATTTTCTAACTTGTTTTTCTTTAATTTAATATTGAGGTTTGGGTGAGGAAGAGATACCCAAATTGATCAAATTATGGGCGATTGAAGTCTCGAAAAGGAGCCAAAATTGGAGGTTATCTTCTATTGAGGTATCTTCTTAGTTTTTTTGTCTTTGGTTTTGTCTTTTGGTCTTCTTGATTCTAACATAAAGTTTCATTTTTTAAGGTCCAAAAAGTTGCATAAGGATGGTTAGAGCCGTTGGATTGTCAAGTTATGGGTCTTTGCTTGGTTGGAAGCAAAACTGTGATTTAAGATCATATTTTTCATTATGGTTATGGCTTTTGTAAACTTAAAATTTGTAATTTTTTTGAACCTTGGTTTGTATGATGTGCTTCTCTTTATTCCTCCCATCCCCGAAATTCCCAAACTTGGTTAGTTATATTTTAAACTTCAAATTGTGGCCTTGTGAGCTTATTGCTCATTTTAATCAAATGAATGAATGTACTAATAATGGTTTGGTTTTTTGACAAAAAAAAATTGGTTAAAAATTAAATTAAAAATGCCAAAAAAAGTCACCAAGTACTCGGTTGTGGAACCGATCCCAACCGATTCTAGGACCGGGTCTAGAAATCTTGGAACTAGTCCAATAGAGACCTGGACCAGTTCTCATATTTCTGGACACGGTCGAACTGGGACCAGGACCAGTTCCATTAAAATCGACTGGGTACCCGGTCCTGCTTAGCCCTAGTAGGTTGTGTGCAAGTTATACTAGTTGTGTTTATCGATTGTTTACTCTGTTTTCGTAGTCATACCTCATTAATTATGCTTGTATTTCAATTTTTCTATAACTAATTATATAAATGAAAGGTTATATATACCGTATGTGTTAGATTCAATCTAAATTGTCTTCACATCAAGCTTTATATCTCTCTTCCTAATAAGAAAAATTGTTATATATTTTGAAGAATTATTCGTTGTAAACAATTTCAAATAAATATTCAAATGTTTTCGTAATTTAAATAAATATTCAAATATTTTTTACCTTTAAAGTTCTTCTTTTAAAATTTAAAATGATACAAGCATAATAATAAGTCTCGTAGGAGACTACATTGCATAACACATATTATGAGGTGGACGATTCATGGTTTTGTAATAACTAGCTAAAGCCTGGGCATTGCTGCTAGGTTAACTTTATTAAGTCCATGATACTCCAAAAATATAAAATAATTTTTTAATGTAACAACTAAAGGATAATAAATAAGAAAAGGAGACAAGAAAGAACTGAAAGCTAATTGCAAAGATGAAGATCAACACAAACGATTTGTAGTCTACCTATTGCCTGGGCCAAGGGAGAGAGGTGCAGTGGGGGAACACAACTTGAAATAAATTGTTTTAGAACATGAAGAAGTTAACAGAGTCTAATTTGTAAAAAGGACCATGCCCTCCCAAAATTGTCTTAAGAATCACCATATAAGTAAGTAAAGGGAAGCATAACATTGAAATCAATGACACAGTGCCTATTGCTATCGGTCTCCTTTGCATTACATTACCCAAAAAATTTGGGGGGGGGGGGGGGGGGGGGCGGGCGGGTGAAAGAAAATACAATATTCTGATACCTATCACCTAATTGTAAATGTTTGAGGCATATTTCAACGGAAGAGGCAATGGGAACTCCCAAATTTTCCAAGCTAAACAAATTTCGGATTCATCACTCGTAAAAGTTTTCATTAAGTAGATAAATATTTGAAATTTTATATGCCAAATACAAATTTGTGTAAATATTTTTCCCCAGTACAACAATTCAATTCTTAAACAAAGAGAATGAACCCAAAATTTAATAGAGACAAACACCTTGTCTCATCAAGGGGCAGCAAAAATGTGAAAGACTTGTTTCCTCCATCTACAAATCATCACTACTCTCTAATTTGTAGTGTTTGTTCACTATCTCCCTTTAGCCTAGAGTCAATTTTCAAAGAATTGCCTACAAATGGTAAATAAAATCTAAAAATTAACTATCAAACAATCAATCACATTTTCTAAGAAAATCCACCATTGAAAGCCCTCGGACCCAAAAAAGGGGAAAATTCCACCATTGAATTTTTTCTGCATGCCATGGGTGCTTTTTTTTTTTGGATAGGATTGCTCACAGAGTCAATTAACACTACCGATTGTGCGTTATGTAATACTACTCTCTAATCTCTACAAATCACATAACCTCTAGTGCCTTCTGAGTTAACCCTCCCTCCCCCCTAAAAGGAAAATCATTCTAGTGAAACTAAAGACAGGGTTATACGGTAACGATGATATATTTTCCTATCACTTGTATAACATTAGGTCTTGATGGGGATCAATCAAGTATGAAACTTTAAGGTTGAAAAGACTTATTATCAACTAATAATCAGAAAAAAAAGTACTTATTGTCAACTATATAACGTTAAATTTATAACCAAATTTCAATCAAATAGAAAAAGAAAAAAAAACACTACGGAAAACAGGCCCACACCCCCCCCCCCCCCCCCCCCACCTAAAAGAAAAAGGAAGAAAATACTCACATGGAATTGTTCCCACACATTAGGGGCTCTATTTTGAGTTGGATTGCTCATAGACTCAATTAATACTATACAATGTAGATTATGCATTATGCAATACTACTCCCTAATCCCACCAAATCACATAAACTCTACCCCTTTTCGATTTAACCTCCACACCCCCTCCCCCCAAAAAAATAATTGAACCAAAAATAGGTAAGTTATATGATAACGATGATGTGTTTTCCTAACACTTGCATCGATTAGGCTTTGATGGGAATAAATTATGAAAACCTGAGGTTGCAAAGACTTATTATCAACTAATAATTTTAAAAAACTTACTATCTACTATAATATTAAATTTACAACCTATGTTCTCAATCAAATATAAGCAAATGTGCTATTGAAAACAAAATAGGGTTATGATACCAACGATGTATTTTCCTAACATCAATTAGGTCTTGATCGAATAAACAATGAAAACTTAAGGTTGCAAAGACTCAATATCAACCAACAATTAAAAAAAAAGAGAGACTTACTATCAACTACAATATTAAGTTTACAACCAAACTTTCAATCAAATATAAGCAAATGTGCGATTGACAACAACACCCCTTCCCCCCAAAAAATTCTAGTGGAACCAAAAATAAGGTTATATGATAGCGATGATCTATTATCCTAACCCTTGCATTTATTAGGTCTTGACGGCAGTAAAACTCAGCAGTTCATTCTCAAAGCAGACATATCATTAAAACTTGAGGTTGCAAAGACTTATTATCAACTAATAATTTAAAAAAACCTTATTATCAACTATGATATTAAATTTGCAACCAACCTTTTAATCAAATATAAGCAAATGTGCTATCGAGAACGACCCCACCCCTTCTTCCCCTCCAAAAAAAATTGATTCTTGAAAATGCCAAAATACAGTAAGATGGCAATTAAAAATGAGGGAGGAAGAAAAAAAAGTTACCAACTGAGGAGTCGGTCTTAATTGGAGACTAACCACTGTATTTGAAATTTAGATAAAGAAAATATTATCGTAAACATGAGAAGAATACACAATTATGAGTTAGGACAACAATGGAGACATGAAAAGAGAGAAAATTATCATGTAGATTCATAATAGACTAATTTCTTCTAGATCAAGTAGTCGAAATTAAATCTTGATAGTCCATATATAGGAGCACATCATCAAACTCAAATTCAAGGGATGAACTAGCTAAAAAAGCAAAACTTTAGTAATGCATTGATGATTATAATTCAAAATAAAAAATATGAATACCCTTTTTTAATACAAAGGAACTCAAACATTTGTACTTGTTCAAATTACCCTCCATAAGTACATCAACAATAGCATCTTAATGCTTAACATCCAAAATAGATTATTATTTTTCTATAAAATTCAATTGAGGAAGCCTATAGGCCACCTATTAGCTTCGCAGAGAACATAAGTAACATTATGATCTTCGGAAGCATTACTCAATCTATTATGGATTGAACTTTCCTGCATTCGTATTATGTGTAACAAATCATAAGTTCCTTCAATGATGTAATTTTCTGACACTTTTGTATTGACATTATTGATCTTGGCCCCAGCTATTGCTATGAAGTTACCATAAGTGAAACTTGCCCCATCACCCGACTAGTATTGGGTCGGCTATTCAGACATTGTTGCATCCACATTCCCTACTTGATATCATTTGTAGTTTGCATATGGTTCCAAATGCTTTCTATATCCCTTTAGCTTCAATATGTTGTCCTATTTTCCTCCCTTAATTGCTTATTGTAAAATGAGATTCAGGAAGTAAAATAAAAAAATTAAAATTGAAAAAACTAAGGCATAAAATTCTCAGTAGCTACACTGAGGTTATTCGTCAAAATCATAGATTTGAAGAGAGAGAAATGGACAAGAAGGGTTCATAAAGCAAATCAGTGGGGGGGGGGGGGCCCCCATACATAGTTATTTTGTTCTCCAAATAAATGGAATGACTTAACTGCCATGAACAGAGAGGGAGAAAGGGCATGCAGATGCAGTTATAGAGAGGGAGAAACGCGCGTGAGAGAGGTAGAGAAACATGGCAGGAGTCAATATCTAATTTCTAATTTTTTAAATTCCAGGGATGTTAAATGGTTGAGATGGAACTGCACTTAAGATCAAAGGTTGTGAACGAGATTAACCCCTAGCCTCTAAAATTAAGAAGAGAGGAGTCAAATCCATTGCTCCTGTCATAGATTTAGATTAGGTATCAGGACTAATAGTTTAGTTTGGAGTAACTGTAATAAAAGTCACTATTAAATAAATTGGCAGTCACTCACAAGTTAAAAAATTACGTTAGAATATATTATCAGTTATCTCAAAATATTCAGAAGGTCTCTATCAAAAGAGTTCATTTTAAAATAACTCTAATGTGAGACAATCACACCCAAAAATTTTTATTATAACTTGCAATTTTGGTTGAAGACGAAAAAAAAAGCAAAAAGAAAAGGGAAAAATCAACCGTTAATTGCGATGGAAAAAGACACAGAAATCAGAGCCCGCTTCTTCAGTGGAGACCTCATTGGCCTATTCTCCCGCTTGTTCAACTCGCATGTCGTGTGCACGCATACTACAAGGAAAGAGGGGGAAGAGAGTGAGAGAGAGGGACAGCTTTATCCATCACCATCCTTCAGTTTGGTCATTTGGATCGCGTTCAATTCGCGGTACGCTCACCATTTGTTTTCCCTTGAGATTTCTGTTGACCAATCACTTCCTGCGTTCCCCCTTAATCTGTTTGTCCTGAATAGTGAATATTGCCCTTAATCTTGGTTTTTCATACTGGGGTAGTTCCCATATTTCCTCAGTTGGAGCTTCCGTCTGCCCCATCTGCGTTATCTTCTGATTTGATTTTCCAACAATGTCGTCGCGGACTTTCCGTTTCTGAGATCTGTTTTGATTAAAATGGTGCCAATGCCATGTGCAATCCAAGAAGATTTGGTATTTCTCATTGGGAAGAGCACTTTCTTTGTCAGAAATTTCAGTTGATTATGATTTGAATCTTGATTGAAGTTTTCTTGGATGATTGTGAGGTTCTGATTAGTGATTGATCTAGTGGGTTGTTCAACTCCCTTGTCAATACTATTCAACAGAAGAGAATTTTAGCCCATCATATAGTTTTGTAGATTTTATAACCTGTAGTGCAAATGCTGGTTGCCTGACAAACATTTGTGTTCCTGGTTGAGCACTAAAGCTGTAATGGCAGATAGGAGTTCTCCCTCATGGAGAATTCATTGTCGGAACTCGTTGTTGTGTTTGTTTAGTGTGGTATCCATTCTCTTCATAGTCTTCTGGTTCTTTCTATTGCAGTCAGCAGGCCGTTCACGCCTTGTTCTGTTACCTAGTTTGAAAAACCACATTGTATCTGACAATTCAAGTGTTGGATGTCAAAACCAGTATGCTCTTGGAGGAGGTGCAAAATGGGGTGATAACGAAGAAATTCTGAAGGTTTTCATGTATGATTTGCCTCCTGAATTCCACTTTGGCCTTTTGGATTGGAAGCCTGAGGGACCTAGTGTTTGGCCAGATATACGAAAACATGTCCCTCTTTATCTTGGAGGTCTGAATTTGCAACACAGCATAGAATATTGGCTTACACTTGATCTCCTCTTTTCAGAATATTCAGGCGCTTCACCTTCTCGAGTAGCTGTGAGAGTGTATGACTCAAGTAAATCAGATGTTATATTTGTTCCCTTCTTCTCATCATTGTCGTTCAACATCTATTCTAGGACTAGGAAGCAAGAGAGACATAGCCATGACAAATTCATGCAGGATAAATTGGTCAAGTACTTAGAATCTCAAGAGGAGTGGAAAAGATCAGGGGGAGTGGACCACATTATTATGGCTCACCATCCGAATAGTCTATTGTATGCAAGGAATCAACTCTGGCCTGCAACGTTCATACTCTCAGATTTCGGGAGGTATCCCCCAACTATTGCAAATGCTCAAAAAGATGTCATTGCTCCTTACAGGCATGTTATTAAATCATTTGTAAATGACAACTCAACTTTTGATAGCCGTCCAATATTACTGTATTTCCAAGGTGCCATTTACAGAAAAGATGTAAGTAGACCTTTTGATATTCTGTTTCAGCACCTTCTTCTATGAAGCATGCTTTCCCTACCAGGTTCCCCTGTTGTAATTTCCAAAACTACTAACAAAGTGATTGTTTGCTTCTACTGACTGCTGAATTTGTGCCACAGAATGACTACTTTTTCACTATATGCTCATAATCAGGATGTGCCAGTTGGAAACAGTGCCATAATTAATCGACTTTGTGGTCTTGTTGGCTTTCATTAATCTCTGAGAAAGTATAATAGGCAGTCACTTGAATCACTTCTAAATATGATTCCCCAAAACCTTTTGTTATTTTGCTAGTTGGTAACGACATAGTCAATCTACCTAATTGTTGATCAAGTTGCTTTTGATTTTCATTGTTTGCTTCTGTTGACTGGAATAGTTGTGCCATAGACAAGACATTTTGTAGGAATTACAATTAGGTGAACCTTTTTTTTCTCCCACTTGTGTCAATCGATGAGTTTAACATCTGCAGAACAAATCTGGACGGCAAAAGGTTCAAAATTCTATTACATATCATATGCCCGGGTGTATAGTAATGGAGATGAAGATGTGCAGGGAACGAAGTGAAGATACGTTGTCGATGTTATAAGAACGGCCTATCAGTATCATGTTCTGTCCTATTTTCGGTTGTTGAGCAATTAGATTTGGAGGGAGAGAAGTTGAAATTTTCCTTTCTTTCTTCCCTTTGACAGAAGACAGCCTTATTGTTCACTTCTTCCAAATAGAGTTGAAGCATGGAAATCTTATTATTTCTGTGAGGGGGGGGGGGGGGGGGACAACAGTAACTGGTAAGGATCGAGAAGATTTCAAGCAAGGTTGTTGAATGGTTCACATGGCTGGGTCCTAGGAGCTAGTTGAGTTGGCTGATTTGCTTATATTACTTGAGCATCTGGGCATTTTCACAAAACCCATGTGCCAAGTTCATGGTTAAGAAGAATTCAATTAGTTTGATTCGATCTCCTGTTTCTTTCTGCTTGGAATCTGAAGAAGGATTAACAGTTCGAATCCGTATAGATATGGTTAATTTACGATTCTTCAAAGTCTAGAATCTGGATCAATGTGGATCTGAATTCTTAAATGATTTGGAATCTGCATGAGGAGCACAGATCATGTGTTTTATACTAAGGCCTTTTATGTTTGTGAATAACGCTTTGGACTGCAACATCTGTGACTCTCAGAACTTTCTTGGCTTTTTGCCCACAATTTCCTTATCATATGTGAGTTAGACACACCTCCACATGGTCTAACATTCTTATAATTAATTTCAGTTTCTTGCAGGGTTTAGATCTTGCTTTAAAATAGCACCCAATGTCACGTCCAAGAGAAATAACAATAATGTTTTGCAGGACATTCATAACTAGAAAAGCCTTTGTTTTCATTATTTTAATCAAATATAGGAGGCATGAATATATCGGTCTTTATATTGATCATATTATGATGTTGTGATCATGCTTTCTACCTGAGGCTTTTGCTTGTCATGAGCATCTGCTGATTTCTCTTGTTTGTTAAATGTTAATCCTTGGTTATCTCTTCTCTTCTTTCCTGCCTAAGCTAACATTCTCTCTTCTGGACTTTATGGAAGCTAAGTACAAAGACCTGTTGCGCTAATTTCTGTTGACTATGTGACGTTGACACTTTCCTGTTTACTTTGTCAACATAACATGAGATCTGACCCAACTCAGCCCTAAAACTAGCACCACATCGTTGACCAGAATCTCAACCGACTCAATTCAAACCAATCTGGAATTTGTCTCATGAATATTAATTACAGTTTCTGGACTAGCTTATTTGACAAACTGTTAGCATATCTGAATATTACGAGAACCCCAAATAACCTACCTTACTAATTGGACTTAGGTATCTCCACCAATAGGGTTTGGCCTGACATGGCCTGTCAGGTGGACCAAATAACCTGTTTTCTGAGTGAACTTTTTTCCTTTGTTATCTCAGTTGTCCAATTTGCCCGGTATATCTGTCCCATAACTAACATCTGAAGTTAGAACCATGTACGTGATATGTTTTCACATATGATAGGAATATCACATACTTAAAATTCCTAATGGACCCATCTTGGACATTTCCTACGAAGTCCAACAGTAAGTGTCCAAGCAATGCGGCTTTGAATTTTTAATTTTTAATTTTGCTGTTTGTTTGAGCTCTGAAACCGTAGTCAAAGCTTGCCTGATGCATGCCTAATCGCACCTCGATGTGAGACTACATGGTCAACTCCTTGGAGGCGATGAGCTGCGCCTCAAGGATGCAAGGTTGTATCTTCCCCCTTTTCCCTCTTTTTCTCGGCCTTGTCTTTACCTGTTTTCTTCTTTTCTTTTCTTGGGAGCTAAAAGGTGAGCTATGGTTCTACAGTAAGTGTGTGCTTTGAGGAACTATGATTATAAGATAACATACCTTACGGTTATTTGTAGTGTTAGTAGTTATATTAAAGTCTAGTTACTTTTGTTATGCATTTATCTAACTTGTTTCTATACAATATCCTTTGTGAAATGTGAATGACTTCCAAAATTTTTTGCATAGAAGTGCGCCTCTTATCCGTGATGCGTGCGCCTTTGCCTCACACCTTGCGCCTAGTGCTTTGGGGCCTTATGCGCCCACACCTTTTAAAACTAAGTCTGAAACTGTAAATAAATCTGACCGTTCTGTGGGAAAACTATATTAACAAAAATGTGATAACTTTAGTTGTACATGTGAGAGGAAGGACGCTTAGCAGTTGGTATGTGTCTGTCTGCTGAAGTACATAGTTGATGTCAATTTAAACGTTTCCTGCAGTCTCTTAAGGCTGCCATAAACTTTCTGCTTGTAATAAGGATGACGCTTATCTATCTAGGAAAGAATAAGTGAAGATAGAAAAAGGATTGAAATTTAAAGTATTCCCCTGCATGCATCTACTTGCACATAGATTTGTCGAGTTTAGCATTGAACTCTTTGTTGAATGTGTATGCCATGGTGCAGGCACCATATGTGCTGATTGGCCTTCAGCTACTCTGAAGCATTTTTTAAATTTTTTTTAAAGCATCTGCATCTCTACCCGTGAACTTTTTATTTTCCCATTTGTAGTTTATTTTGTGTCTCTGAAAGTTAATCTGTTTCTTGGAACTTTTGCTTGTGATTTCTTCTTTTCGTCTTCTCCTTTCTTTGTCAATATCCTCATGAGTGGGTTCCCTATCTGTAGGGTGGATTGATAAGGCAAGAGCTATTTTATCTACTAAGAGATGAACTGGATGTGCATTTTACTTTTGGAAGCATTCAGCATGGTGGTGTGAGTAATGCTACCCAAGGGATGCATTCCTCTAAATACTGCCTCAACATAGCGGGTGACACCCCATCATCAAACCGTCTTTTTGATGCAATTGCCAGCCACTGTGTCCCTGTCATTATCAGCGATCAAATCGAGCTCCCCTTTGAGGATATCATTGATTACTCAGAATTTTGCATCTTTGTGCGAAATTCTGATGCTTTAAAAGAGAAGTTCCTTATAAATCTCATCAGAGGCATTGGGAAGGAAGAGTGGACTCGAATGTGGAGGAAAGTTCAAGAAGTTGAGAGGTTCTTTGAGTTCAGGTATCCATCAATGGATGATGATGCTGTTCAACTGATATGGAAGAGCATATTGAAGAAGGTACCTGCCATCAAGTTGAAGCTACACAGATCTAAGAGGTATTCTCGCACTTTGGATGCCAGCGTAAAGAAGGAACCCTCTTCATTTGTTGTGCCTCACAACTTTTGGTAACAAATGCTGAGATTTCTCTGTAGGCCTGTTATTTCAAGGCCTGCTGAAGCTGCTTAACACTGGTAAGGAACTGCTGTGCTGTCACATAGAAAATTTTGGGACAGTAATTTTTTCAGTTGAAGATAGGAATAGTCTAGTCCACCATTCTAAAGGCACTAGGTGATATCATTACTCCCCTTCAGAATTGATTGATTTCTGGCATCTTTCACACACTATTTTTTTATGTTCAATGTTTTGGCATGTGGTTGTTCTAGCAACAACCGAGCCAATGCTCTGGTGGTTGTCATGCCTTTTCCCATTGGAGTTACCTGTCCAATACCGAGTGGTATATCAAGTGCTCCTTAGAGGAGGGATTTGAGGGAAGGCAAATGGGTACTAATGGCAAGTATTTAGCACTAGACACTAGGCTCAGTAGGGAGTCTGCTTACCATGCAAAAAAATCTGCTTGCTTTGACTCAAACTAAACGGTTAGGGATTGGAGTTTAACTACTGACCCTGCAGTCTTGTTGCAGTCCTTTTCGTCGATAAATTTGGATTCCCCACCCCTTCCCAACCCTTCCCTACTTCATGAAAATATTTCCCTCTCCTCCCACTCTCGCAAGCAGAAACTATTTGCTGCCCCTTCCCACCTCTCCCCAAAATTTCTCATTTCTTCCCACTCTCCCACTCCGTTTCATTTTCCACCGAAAGTACAGGTTAGGCAAATGTGATAGATTCCATTCAAGGAAAAGCCAGATAGTGTTATGATCTCTATGCAAGTATACGATGATACAAAACTTTAATCCTGAAGGGAGTTTGCACACTTAACGTGTTACGACACCATGGGACTTTAAGTACTTGAGCAGAGTAAATAAACAAACCAAATGGGCATGAGTTTCCTCTTCTGCTGCACATAGAGAGCACTCATCTTGTATTACAATTTACAAGTGGTCAAGAAGCTGCTATCTTTTGCGTTCATTATATAGGCTCCTTTTTGCCGCCGGGGGGGGGGGGGGGGGGGGG
>JACYFF010010365.1:75676721-75694298 GCA_017589665.1 Selenicereus undatus | reverse complement strand
CCCCCCCCCCCCCCGTTCACTACATACGCTCCCCCCTCCCCCCCCCCCCCCCCCCCCCCCATTAAAATAATCTATTACCAAAAAAAACTACCATATTTACATCATATACATTGTACTAAGACACCAAGTTGGGCGTTGCCTGCTTGGTAGCTATGGCCTTGTTCAATGACAACCCCTAAGATTAATTCCTGCGACTGCGAGGAGCAGTTCCCTGTTGTTTATCGTTCTCTAAGTCTACAACGGGCCATTGGCCCCCTTTCCTGAGTCATTCTAATTCTATTGGGTTCCTTGAGATAAAGCCAACAGAGCGACCCCCGTTTATATCCCCCCCCCCCCCCAACCCAGAAAAATGAAAAATAAATAATAAATTGCATTATACCTAATTACCTAGACAGATGCCCAAGCACCTTCAAGGCAGAGATCCCCACCCCCCGGATAATTGATTAGGTTAAACTGGAGATACACGCATATTCTCAAAAGCTATTCATGAAATCTATCTATTTGCACTGGTGAATGTGATTCCTATTCAACCTAAAGGGGCCCCGTTTTCCTATTTCAATATCCTCCGATTCTGACTTTCAGGCTTCGTTTGGACCTTGAAAAATGTAGTGGAAAGAAAATTTTTTAGGAAAATTACTTTTTTTCTTGTGTTTGGTTTAGAGAAAAACACAAAGAAAAAAAATATAGAGGAAAGTTAGGTGGTGGAAAAATTGGTAGAAATAAGTGATAAGACTTTCCTCATAAAATTGTGAGGAAAGTTTGAGGAAAATTTCCAATCTTCTCCAACCTCACGTTGCTTAAATGATATCAACCTGATTCAAGTAGTTCAATATTCAAATTTTTCATCCAAATTTTTGTATTTGTTCCTCAATCCAAACAATAGAAAAAAAATTATTTTCTCCACCAAATTTTCTTAGGACCAAACGAAGCCTTAGTTTTTCCCTTCGCTGTTCAAAATTTTGTTCAGGCTCAATCTTTTTGTCGTGATGGATTCTTCCATTTCTTCGCGTGCATAAATTGTTATAATTTCACTGACCTGGTTCTTTCGTTGGTAAATCCATTTTTACTAACTTCTATCAAGGGCCTGTTCAGTAATAGCGTTTTAGGTGGCGTTTGGTGTTTTGACTAAGTCAATGCACTCATCAGGTAATTTTTAGTGTTCTCTAATATAGTATTTTGACTAGCTTTTTAAGTAGCGTTTACCGTTTTAAGCAGCGTTTCTGAAAAGCTAATAGTATTAACGTTTTGCATTCAAAAGTAGCGTTTCATATTTTTGTGCCAAAAAATATCATTTAGAAATTTTGTCTTTGAAAATTATCTATATTATTTTATGTTAATTTACATTAATTAGCTAACCCAACAGTTAAATTTACTGAACACATTTATTTCATACTGCTCATCTAAACAACTATCTGCTGATAGCTAAGGGCGTGTTTAACAACAGCGTTTTGGATAGCGTTTGGTGTTTTGACTAAGTCAATACACTCATCATGTAATTTTTAGTGTTCGATAACATAATATTTTGACTAGTATTTCAAGTAGCGTTTAGCGTTCTAAGTAGTGTTTTTGAAAGGCTAATGGTATTAATGTTTCGCGTTCAAAAATAACGTTTTATATTTTTTTGCCAAAAAATATCCTTTAGAAATTTTATCTTTGGAAATTATCTATATCCTTTTATGTCAATTTATATTAATCAACTAATCCAACAGCTAAATTTATCGAACACATTTATTTTTACTGCTCATCTAAATAACTATCTGTTAATAGCAAAATTAGAAACGCTATCCGCTACTTGAAACCCTAATTTTGCCGAATAGGATCTAAATTAGAAACGTTATTCGCTACCTAAACGGTTATCTGTTATCTGAACTGCTATCCGCTACTTGAATCGCTAATTTTGCCGATTAGGGTCTAACTCTTACCAATTTCAATTAACTTCTATCAACTTTTACGAAAAAATTCTAATCATTTCTAACTCTAATATATCTTTTTCAACTCTAGTCAAATTCTACCAATGTCCTTCAAAAAATTTTTACAAAGAAATCACTATTTATTTACATTTCTTACCAACATTCTCCAACTTCTATAAATTTCTACTAACTTTGATCAACTTCTTTCAACTTTGATCAACTTCTTTCAATTTTTTCTAACCTTAGTCAACCCCCTACCAATCATTCAAAAAAAAAAAAAACTAACTTCTATCAACTTCTGTAGCCTTCTACTATTCTTTACTAATTTCACTAATTTACCAACCTTTATTTGCGAACGAAAAAAATAAATCCTAATCATGGCATACTTAGCATTTCACCTCCTGCTAACAAGCATGCTCTTTGCAATCACGACAGACCATCTCTCCATGCGTTTTGCCACCTAATTGAACTGTGTTAAGATGGGCTCCTAATTACACCTACCAAAACTCTCTCACTGTCCTGGACCATCTTGCATTATGGACAATCACATAAGTGATAGAGCTAGCCATTGATGGTTTCAAATGAAAAAAAATATATATAAATCTAGTTAACTGAATTTATTCTATTTTCTTATCCAAGCTTCTGAACCTGAATATCTTCACTATGATGCTAGTTTTTTCACGTCTCTTAAGATAAGTGTTGGATATGATATAGTAAAACCAGCAAAATATTCATTATTATTCATAAACTAATATTATACTGTTATAGTGAAAAGCTTAGGAAAAAGCCCCCTTTTGCCCTCAAAGGGGGGGAAAAAAAATTTCATAGGGGCAACTCGTGCCCATTGTCCACCTGAAAAAGAAAGTGCATGCATTCTTTAAGCTGTTTTTTGTTTTTTTGTTTTTTTGTAGGGTTTAAATGGATTGTGAAACGGATGAAACATGGTCCAAATTTCACGTAGATCTGAATGCATTGTTTAATGATAGTGCACTAGTCTCAACTTTCAAGTCTTGGCTTATGCTGGTCAACTTGAGTGGTAGTGCAAAAATATGAGGTCTCGTCGAGGATAATTAAATTAGATATAATGTAATAGTTATTTAATTCTAATTTATGATTATTATTGAATTTTATATTATATACTATTAATTCCAACATCCCTCTCTAAAATTCCTGACTTCACCACTGCATATCTTTTTTCCGGTCCTCACGCACATAAATAATTGTAACGTCTTATCGTAATTACATGCTTATATTCTTTAAGCCATAAACAAGTTTTAAAAGCCACAAGCAGATTGGCGTGATTGTATTTCCCCACCCTCCCCACCCAGGTTCAAATCTCGGGGTACCTTTCTTTGTCAATTCATTCGAAGAGGGAGGGTAGAGGGTTGGGTTGGGCCTTGGCAGCTTTGTCTCTCTTCCCCTAGATTGGTTGGCCTGTTGGATCTTCCCTAAAATAGGGAGCTGAATAGGTGATCCATATTTACTATAGTAAAAAAAAAAAAAAAAGAGTTTTAAAAAAGTGGTTACAATGTAGATTGTACTTTGCCCAATTACACAAAATACCCTTCTTCTCCTAACTATGTTGTATATACAGGTGTAAAAATTTGGACATTATTATATCAGTTTTTACAACAATCTAGAGGGCTTCTAGGACTCGACTGCCAATTCTACCTTTTCAATGAATAATATGCAATACAATTTCCTTCTTTTTTGTGATTAAAAATATTTAATAATATATTACACATGTTACACGTCTTTATCAAAATCCTTAGTAATTACATTATGCTAAATATCTTTATGTTACGAAGCACTATTATTTTTCTTTTGTTTGCGAGGAAAACACGATGATCATAAATTGTCGAAAAAATTCAACTTTGATTCGCTTTGCGAGTCAGCCGATAATTTTATCCATCTGATCGAATCATAATTATCACAACCGACAGAATCACAATTAGTTGGAAAATACTAATTAATTAGGCCGTCTTGTGCTGTATGTCGCGTAGTGGAGTGCAGTTTTTCGTGTACATCCTGATCCTACTGGTTTTCCCGGATTAGCTTGTTTGTTCGTCAATTAAAAAAGATCACTTCATCATTAGTCGATCCCCGCTAATAACTGACAGATAGGCAAGCTTCAAAAAAAAAAAATTAAAGAAGAAAGAAAGACGAAAGGAAAAGAACCTACATGCTGATATGTATGTTTTTCAAAAATGATCGAGCTACTCGTGCATTAACCGTGAAAAATTGATGTGTTAATTAGATCTGCAAATAAGTAATCGGATTTACATTCAGGTGGGTTAACTTCGGATTGGATAATGTTCATGTCATCACAACTTGATTTGGTTTTGGTTTCAGGTTAACTTTGTTAAGTTAGTGGCCCCGTTTGGCAAACAGCTGTTAGCTGTTTGTATTAACTGTTAGTTGTTTGAGTTAATTGTTTGTATTAGCTGTTTGAATTAGCTGTTTGTTGAAAAACTGTTTGGTAAAATCAGCAATTTCTGACAAAGTTGTGAGACAAAAAACTAATTCTTCAAAAATCTTATGGAATTAGCTTTTTCAAATTAGCTTTTTGGACCCAAAAAGCTCTTTTAAAAAGCTCTTTCACCAAACACCCAAATTAGCTTTTTCACTTGGTCAAAAAACTAATTTTGATCAAAAAAACTCTTTTTGACCAAAAAACTCTTCAAAAAGCTTTTTGCCAAACAGCGCTAGTATCAGATTTAATAAGCTTATTTTCCAAAGAGAAACAATTTTGGAGGAACAAGTTCGAGTTGGGTTTGGCTCCCTTCAAGTCAATTTCGATTTCACATCCACTTTGGAGTAGATGTTTTGCATGTCAAGTCAGGTATGAGTTTGGATCATTTGGTTTGTATTTTGGATCAACTTTGCCAACTCTATATTTCCAACAATGTTTGTCTATATTAGATTGTTTTGTTTATTTATTTTTCGGTTTAGATTTTATAGGGAATGGCTGAAAAGCCAACTTCGATTAATACCTTTTTAGTTTAGGTAGTGTTTGGTTGGGGAGAGCGGAAATGATTTTCTTTTTGAGAAGATAGGAAGTTGATTTTCTTCATTCAACTATTTGACTGTGTGGTGAGTTGAAATTTATATGCGAAATTCGATTTAAACAGTTTACATCGAAACTTGAGTATCCAATGGGAAAGATAAAAATAAATTCAAATCTAAATTTTGAGTTCAAATTTCTTTCATTGGGTCGACATTTATCTCCGCCATGACAATTTAATTCGATATTTTTTGCCACAAAAATAATTCAGTTGACTCACTACTAGAACAACTTCAATGGTTTGAATCAAAATTTGATCACCGGATAGGAAGGATTAAAATATACTCAAATCCAAATTTTGAGCACGACATTCCTTCATTTGGTCAATATTTTTATTCGCCATGATAATTCAGTCGATATTTTTCACCACTTAAAAAATTCAGTTGATGTTCTTTGTCATTAAAACAATTTCAATGGCTTAGATCGAAACTTAATTATCTAAGATAAAATATTAAAAGAAAACTCAAATATGAATTTTAAGCTCAAAATTCCTTCATTTAGTCAACATTTATATTTGTTATGACCATTTAGTTGATATTTTTTGCCATTTGAACAATTCAGTTGACATTGTCTTTTTTTTCTTATGAAAAATTATTTATCTTGTACCAAACAACGAAAAATGTGACATAAAAATTAATTTTTCTTAGAAAAATATTTTCCACAAGAAAATGATTTTGAGGAAAATCATTTTATTTTCAACCAAATACTACCTTAGATTATCAATTGGAGTATTATTCGAAGTGGAAAAATTCAATTAAAATTTGCACATTTAGATATGGATATGAGTACCGTGTTTAAAATGGGCATAGCTAGATTCTTAATAGCCATACTTGATTTGCTAATAAAGGGAGAGAAACATGCTAAAACCCAATTAAAACAGTAGACGAGAAACTACAGTGGGGAAATCTTTATTGCCTCATTGTTTACATTGGACTTTATCCTCAAATTTTCTTTTTGTGTATTGCCTTTGATATAACATTATTCTACTAGCTAGTTACAACCATGAACTTAAATATCAATTTCGACTTGGTGCAAATGAAAAATTGACTTTTTTTAGCTACAACTTGAGCATTCACAAGTCAAGTTGGACAAGTTTGTTATTTGCATCGCTCGAAATTGATAATCAAATATGATGTGTATCTGAATATGGTTTAAATGTATGTGATACTTTATACGTTATCAAATCAAATTCATAAATTCAAAAAACATGATGAATATGAATGCAAGTGTTATTTCCTAAAATCCAATAAATATAACATAGGTGTGACTTTTAAAAATAGATATAAATATGGGTTTGGTCATCCCTATTGTTCTTTAAATTTCTCGAGCATCCATTGTCAAGCTACATTAGATATCCATCCTTCTGCTGGGACGACCAATGGTATAAAACGAGCAACACTGTTTCAAATGTGTCCAATTTAACAGAAGACCGCAATTACGTGGTCAGGCATCGTTACGCCAACAAGGGGAAGTGGGGTGGCAATGAGGATCCTGATCTTCATATTGTTCAACTTCTTGATGTTGGGCAGCACCTTCATCACCGTAGCCACATTAACCCCTCATCTTGATCCCTATCTTGAACTAATGCCACCACCTGCGTCCACATTACCACATCCACCGCCACCTCCAACTCGGCTGCTGCCACTTCTTCTTCCTCCTCCTCCTCTGCCACCACTACCACTACCACTACCTCCACCACCTCTGCCACCATCTCTTACCTATGTGTGCACTCATGACGACCTCAACAATATTGACATTTGTACAAGAGTTTTTCAAGAGCCAGGCAACCCTGATATGATGATCGTCACAGAGCGTGTGGTTTTGTTACCGGTTGTCGTCGAAGACTCCAGGCGCGGTGGCAGAATCATGTTCTCCCAAATTAATGTTCTTTGATAATGTTAGTAGTTTATCGTAGTTTCTTCAATGGCACTTGTTTCATGGTTATCGTAGTTTGTCGTAGGTAATGGTAAGGTTAGGCGTGTCAATTGACTAAAATCTGGGTGATGATGTTGGGGATAAATCACACTGCTGTTTGTAGCTCACTGAGACAAAAAAGAAACGTCAGGGATAAATTATGCCGACTTCTGTTGAGTTCAGTTTTTATTTTAGCTTAATGGACTAGATCTGTTTTTGGATAATTTGATCCAATCTAGTGCTTCGATCCTCGAAAGTATAAAATTCTTCGATCCTAGTGCTGACCGCACTTGTCATATTAGCATAACATGAACTCTTGCAAGTTATTATATTGTGATAAACATTTTTGGCAACTCCAGAAATGTAACTCAATTTTTTTCTTTTTTTTATTAAGGTAGTGTTTGGTTGGAAGGAAAATTGATTTTTCAAAAAATCATTTTCTGTGGAAAATGTTTTTCCAAGGAAAATTAATTTTCATATCATATTTTCCGTTGTTTAGTACAAGATAAATCGTATTCCATGAAAAAGAGAAAAATGTCAACTGAATTGTTTAAATAACAAAAAATATTGACTAAATGATCGTAGTTTTGAGCTTAAAATTCATATTTGAGTTTTTATTTAATACTTTGTCTTGAATAATCAAGTTTCGACCTAAACCGTTGAAATTATTTTAGTGACGAAAACCATCAACTGAATTATTTAAGTGGTGAAAAATGTCGATTGAGTTGTGGTAGAGAAAAATGTTGGCCAAATGAAGGAATGTCCTAATCAAAATCTGGATTTGAGCCTATCTTAATCTTTTATATCCGATGATCAAGTTTCGATTCAAACTATTGAAATTGTTCTAATGCTGAAAAACATTGATGCACTATTTAAGGGGCGAAAAATATCAATTGAATTGTTGTTGTGGAAAAAAAATGTTGACCAAATGAAAGAATATTGAGCTCAAAATTTGAATTTGACCCAATTTTAATATTTTCTATTTGATGATCAAGTTTCGATCTAAATCGTTAAAATTGTTTTAGTGGCGAGTTGACTGAATTGTTTTAGTGGCAAGAAAAAGTCTATTAAATTGTCGTGGTGGAGATAAATGTCGATCAAATGAAAGAAATTTGAGCTAAAAATTTAGATTTGAGTTTATTTTAATATTTCGCATCGGATAGTCAAGTTTCGATCCAAACTGTTGAAATCGAATTTTGCGCTTAAATTTCAACTAATCATAGCATCAAAGAGTTGAAGAAAGAAAATCAACTTCCCATCCTCTCCAAAAGGAAATCATTTTCCTCCATTGGGGAGAAAATCATTTTCCTCAACAGGGGAGAAAATCATTTTTCTTGGAAAATAGTTTTCCATCCTTTATTGCGCCAAACAACGAAAAGTTGCAAAATCATTTTCCGGGAAAACCATCCCCCCCCCCCCCCACCAAACACTACCTAAGAGAAAAACATGATTAAATTTTGGGGGAAACCCTCTTATAATTTTTAAATGCAAATGCTACGTTGCTATATCATTTATGTCAATCATTTCACAATAACTTAGTATATTACATAAGATTTATTTATCAGTTCAACTTTTATCCACTTAGCCCAACTTAAACATAAAGAAATTTGTTTAAAGGAATAAATGTTAAATTATTTGAATCGACTTGTGTTGATATCTTAATCATATTTGTAATTCCTAATTTATGATGGAATTTAATTCAAATTTTGTAGCTTTGGGGAGGTTGCAAGTGAAGAATATGGAGTAGCACTCTTTGTCCTGCACAGGAAGAGAAGAGAGAAAATGTGGTTTTTATATTCATTCATTCAAAGAGACATTGAATGAAATTTGGGCCAAAGTGTGTATAAGCTAAGGAAAAAACATTTGCACCCCGGCCATGCTGAGCTCAGGCATAGGGCTCAGTTTGGTAACTTATATTATGTATATATATGTATTTAAATAATTAGATTTAACTTTTACAAATTGTTAGCCCTAAGTTAGTTACATTGAATCACCCAAAGGGGGAGGCGCGTAGGGTGACACTAAGTCATTGCAAGTAAAAACTTAAGCACATATAATATCAAAATATAGCAAACTCAAGGACGCCGAACAATATTCTCAAGGACACTAAGTAGGCAGAGGAAGGGAATTGAGCACATTAAGAACAAAACAGAATATAAAGCACATAATGTTTGTTAACGAGGTTTACCCCTCCAATTAGGCTACGTCTCCACTTGAAGATGCTTTCTTAGGATTCAACCAACTTGTATTAATCTACTTTGACAGTTACACAATTAAGCATCCACCCAATGACCTTGAAAAACAATAGGCCCTTTAAGTACCTCATGAAGTGGTTTCTCATAAGTATCTACTCAGGAAGGATGACTCTTCTGATCCACCCTGTTTAATTCTTATAGGCAGGATTCTCCGAACCCTCTTTCCCTACAAGGAAAAACTCAAATGTGTGGACAAAGATTACAATGATTCTGAATAGTTCACTTAGGAGTATAATACCACTTCGTATGAGAGTTGAACTCTGTGTTTGTGTGTTGCATACTCCTCTTCTTCAACAAGGTCTCTGTTATAGACAGTGAGATTTAGATCTTGATGTAGCCGCCGGATGCTTTACAATATTCCATCGGATGCTAGTCTAATGGCTATATCTTGGTTCAAGGGCCTTGACTGATACCCGTTATGTTGATAGTTGTTCAGTCTTCTTTTGGCTTCTTTGTGAATTCAAAAGGAGCTGTTGCAACATTCATTTAATGTGCTAGCCATTTCATTCTTATTTTGATAAGGTAGAGGAGCTTCTTTCTAAACTTGGATGTTGACATTTGCAACTTCTAGCAAGGTTGACTGCAGCTGTGTCTTATTACAAAGCACTTTTGGCCCTTGCTTGTTTTGGAATACATTTGAATCCACTTTATATGCTTCCAAACTGTAACCAAATGTAATATATAAAAACCATAAAGTTAATCTTGTATCTTACATCTTGCATCTTGAGGAAGGAACCATGAATGACTAGTAAGATTATCATTTAATTAAATCAAAAATCGTTCAACTAACCTAGTTTAAACAAGTGTGGTGATTCACTTCTATTTAGGGCAAAATCCATAGCCAAACATTTATCAACTAATGATCAAATCAGTTTAATGATTTATGCTATGATTCCCTAGCATGGAATTACATGTACACAAATTTCAGTTTTAACTCAATTGATCGGAATATCAAACAATTCATTTGATCTGATTTAAGTGAATTTCATGCCACAGGAATTTATGATTCTGACAAGGGTTTATTTCTGACATGCCTATCAAGGTTCTTGATAGTAAGAATTGAATCTGGTTGAACCCTATGGCTAAAGTTTTTGGTAACTAATGATTTAGGGGGCTTGTCAATAGAATTTTGAGATCAATAACACAGCGATATAATGCAGTAACTATTTATTCATAATTAAGCATTTCATACATCCTGACAAATGTTCCTTGAAAGGAAAACTCATAGAGACATTGTAAGCTTATAATCGCATCATATTGAGGTGATTCTATAATCTCCCTCTCTTTGGTGAAAGACCACATTTGTTATTTATGAGGAAATAGGAGTGAAAGATAGTGAAAAACAAATCTGCACAATGCAAAATCAAGTAAACGATGCATAATACTTCACAAAAGATTGCTCCCCCTTAATCTTTGGTATCATTTGATCACAGTGACCATATAAAGCATACTTTTCTAAACACCTAGACTATGAACATGTCTTCTATAGCATGCAATAGCATGTTATGAGCATATCAATCATCATATGGGAACAGATATGAGCATTTTAACCACTTGAATGTGGCTAGGTAGAGACAAGCACATAGAACGTAAGTAGATTATCAATGCAATTCATTATATCTAAGCATTAGGATTTCAATGCTAACATAGGGATACCAAGTCATCCTTAGCCCAAACTACTAGTACCTGATTAAAAGATCCTTAATTCTCTTCCCCTTTGACTTTCATCAAAAGTTGGGATGAAATCAGGATAGTATGTGTGGGGGATTATCTTAAAATTTACAGCCAGCAAATTAATTGTCTAAAATCTAAACCAAACTACAGAATTGTTTTGTAAACCACCATAAAAATCTTGAAATTGTCTTGAAGAGGGAACATGAAATGATATTTCCTTGAGATGAACTTATTATATAACCTAGGCTATAATGGGCTTTTTTGCTGGTTTGGACTAGGGGGATTCAACATTGTTAGGATGGGGTTGCCTCTGGTGATTCCTTATTCATAGTCATGTGTTTTTTTCCTGTGCTCGGTTGACTAAGTTTTATTTCGTTTCCTTTTCCTACCTTTTCCTCCTTTAGCTTCCTAAGTTAGAGTTTTATTTAATCAAAGTCTTAAACTTTCTAGGTTTTCATTAATGGAGGTGAAAGAGTTTACAAAACTAAGTTAGAGAGAGAAAATACCAGCTAATATGTAAGTTAACCTAAAAGAGCCAAAAACCCCCCATTTTAAAGCCTTTAGATCATTGTTTTAATAAAGACACAGCAAAGGGGGCACGGTGCCCCATGCCAGATCTCTACCCTAGCTTTTCTTCTGCACCCTGCTTTGTGACATGCCCTTGCTGAATCCTAGCACTCCCCACTGCATTTGGAACTCGTTCTTAGCTAGGCTTTAAGATGGGTTGGGCTTTGCTGCAAGTTGGACTTCTTCACTCATTTATATCTATAAAACATAAAACACTATTAGTTAGCTAATTTAGAGGTCATTTGTCAGCCAAAATCTAATGTAATGAACATCAAAACTTTGCCTGATTGAGAATCGAGGAAATACCCGAGACTTAGATTTTACTCGTCCTCGAGTAAAACATGAGGTAATAATTTTTTCATAGGTGAGATGGTCGCATTTATCATATAGAATAAGCCCTTTAAACCACTTGGTCCCCCAAGTGGAGGGTTTAAGGATGATAAACCCACAAGTCTTTGAAGAAGAAAAAGGAAAAGATAAAGGAAAAGGGAAAAAAATCTTGTTTGGGTTTTTTTTTCCACAAATTTTCGCAAAGGAACATCAAAAGGATCATGCATTCCTTAAGTCAACAACTCACCCTAATCACCAGGAGTCACACAACACATGCGTAGGGTGCAAGATCAAGGTTCCTGGTCCTCCTAAATGACAACCATGCTTTGATTCTAACCCTTTTTAATGATAAGTAAGCTATGTTAAACTCGCTTTAAGTAATGTGGAACTCTCTTCTCAAGTGCTTGAAATAATGATATGGATGCACCCATGCTCGACACCAAAAATGCACTCTACCGTATGTTTGGTCTAGTTCTCATTCTCCACCACTAGGGTGCATATGCACTTTGATGATCAAGAGGGCTTTTTAAGGGTTATAATGGGGTTTGGGTTAATGGTTGGGGAAGGGTTCACATTTTTAGGAGTGGGGAGCTAACTAGTCTTACTAATGAGCTATCGCATCCACCACCATCAATACATATCCTTCACAATCACACCTTATCTAATAATGTGAGATAATGACTTAAGTATTCTAGATATCGCATAAACTATCAATGCCAAGACTTTTATTTCCTTTTCTTCTTTTCCCTTTTTTCATTTTTTTCTCAATTTTGTTTTGCTTTTCTTCATCATTTTCCTCTCTTTTTTTTTTCTTTCATTACAAAAGACACTTGGCAAGGAGGTTCTCATCCAAATATGCACTCTCAATTTTGCATGGACTCAAGTCAATCCCGTCACTTTAGCCTTTCCTTCTTCATATGCGACATCAAATACGCAATCCCTCACATAAATTCCTACCCCTTCATCATAGTGATACTCATTAGCCTCGGCTTAGGTAAGGACGATGTTCAAGGCCAAATGCTAATAGAGTGGGTCACAACAAGAATAGGGATAGGTGAGGCTCAAAAGGGGTAACAAGGGATACAATTATGTAGAAGGAAGACTTTTTGGCGAATGTGGATACAATCATGCACAAAGATTGCCTATTTCCTCTTGTGCATGCTAGTTTCCTCTCATCAATCATACAAATGCAATATATGTGAACAAGAGCCCTAACAAGGAAAGAAAAAGAAAAGGAAAAAGTGAAAGAGAATAAGAAAAGTACACACAAGGGGGGAAAAGGTGGAATACCTTGAAGAAAAATGAAAATGGCCACACATGGATTCAAATATACAATGCAAATGCATAACTACTCTAAATACAATTATGTACATTGCCTATACTCCTCTTAGTCCATTAAACATGCTCAAATTCACCACACAAGGATTGCACAATCACAACATCCACACATCATCCTCAACTCACAAGGCGAATCACAATCAAATTTCTCCTCATATGGCCATCACAATCACAACATACCAACAACAAGGGAAGGGGATAGAAGAGATAAACACATGTGACCATCTAAACTAAATGCGATACCACCTAACAAATATCCATATTCAATGAACCCTTCAAAATATATTATGCAGTAAAGAGCAAGGGAGGGGTGGGGGATACAACTCATAGTCATTGAGCCCCATTAGGCCCAAGTGGTGGCAAAAAATGCGGTGAAAATGGCATGAATGTCGATGAGCTCCCTTGATCACCTAAGAAAGGATGGAACGGTTGCTCTAATTATTGGATGGCCTCAGATTGTTACTGTAGAAGCTCATTCATCTTCCTCCCCTCTTCATACTCTCGGTCCTTTCTCATGGCTCGCTCCTCATCTCATCGCTTCCGTCTCATCTCCCTTTCCTCTTGGCAGTCCATAATTCGTTTAAAATACGTCATCCCCTTTTTCAATATACTCCATGCGTCCGATCATACGATGAATATCTTGATGGACCTCATTATAACCCTCTCAATGACCGGCTACCTCCAGTTGGAGGATAGAGAAAGATTGGAGGAAAGTGGAGTCAAATGGCATTTGAGGTGTTAAAGAGGACCCTCCCATTGTTGGTATTGTGATTAGGGTTGGGATTGTTGCATTGGATCATCCTCAACTTGGGTTCCCCTGGACTATTAGGCCTAGTGCCCATCTTCCTCACATTTTCCCTCATCATCCTCATTATGCTCTTCGTTCTGATCATCGCCCTCATCTCATTCCCTAGGTGACACCACCTCCCAAACAATCACCCTCTCATAATTCTAATTTCTTTTGTTAGATATGGTGCTCTAGGCCGCATTGGCAAAAGTGAAGAGAACTTATTTGTGGTGAGGGTACTTGTTGATGCCACCCTTTGTATCAATTATACTCGTATGGGTGAACGTGGCAATATTAATGTTCACCCTTAAGAAGTATGGCTCAAGAGTGTTAAATTTTCCCCTATGACCCAAAGCTTTGGTAATTATGGCGATGGTGCCTCCATACCTATCACATTCTGGCGAGTGGTTTTGGCCACCTCAATAAAGTAGCGAATGATGAAGGCCTTGATATCCGCATGAGTGCTCCACAAGGAACACAAAATGAGAAACAACTCTGCTTTCCTACACACGTTTTGGCTATCATTACGCCTAAATATTATATTAGCCATTAAATGTTGCATGCAGCGGATATTAACATTACATTTGTCGATGGCCTTGGCTTGCCTAGGGTCATAAACTCGAGGTTGCCCAAACCTATTGGTATACGATTTGCGTTTGAAGCATGTGATGCTCAACTAAGTAGGGTTGAGTCTCCACCTACTTGGAACTTTCCTAAATGAATCCGGATAAATTGGAAGGCAAAGTAACCCATTGAACTTGCTCAAACTCATTTTATGGTCAGTGTTAAACATTCAAAACGAAATGAGGACCTCTTGACCCCTATATGACCTAGCCTAATCAATATGCAAAGAGCCAAAAAAATCAAGTATTACTTGGTCATATGACACACAACTCATTTCCATATGCTCCACCCAACCGAAATTGCTAAGTAAAGCAACAACATCATCAAGCATGCCCAATGCCCTCAAAGAATCAACATGCCAAAACTTTTGTTCATTTGCCTTTCTAACACTCAAAGTCTCATATTTCAACTTTTGTTCTTCATTCACAAATACCAAATCCCTAGTGCTAGGAGGTAGAATCAAAGGGTAAACGTCTTTTATACCATTAGTTCTTGAAGGTGCTTAGGAGAATGAGGAAGCCCTTGAAGATTTCTTGGGTAGAGATAGAGCTTGTGAGGATTCACCAACTCTTTTCTTGCCTATTTGTTCAAATTGAGAGAAAAATCAAGCTTCCCTAGTGCAAAAATGGGGCAAGAGATAATTTTTCGTTCTCTACAACCTTCAGCCTTAACAATGAAGGTCAGGTTTTAGAGAGAGAAAGTAAGTGGGTGGAGGAGATGAAACAGGATGAATTTGAGAGAGATTTTGGCGAAAAAGGGAAGATTATGGATGAAATTTGTGAAAAAAATTGAAGAATTTAGGAAGGATTTGAGTTGAGAGTGGGAGGGGAAATGAGGGTCAGTGAGAGAGAGTGTTGGGTAGAGTGAGAAATTGGAGAGGGAGAAAAAGAAGAAGAAATGAAGAAAGAGGGCCAAAAAGTCAGGTTTAGTGCTGCCAGGAGCTGGCACAGTCGTGTCACCAGGCATAAGGGCCCTATGCCAAATCTCTAGCTAGCACCCTAAACTTCCTGCTGTGGCACACACGTGCCCCTTGGCAAGGGTCCACCGTGCCAAATCTCTGTGAGCGTTATTTTTGTGTTGCTTGAGGGGCAAGAGGGTGCCCCTTGGCAAGGGCTCCTAGTGCCAAATCATTACCCAAAACTATTCATCTTCTCACTTCTTGGCCTTGATTGTTTTTCACTTTTGTTTTGTTTATCTCTTCTGACCTCACTTCCCCTTCTTTTTTGCCTTTTTTTCACTCTTTTTGTTTACACCCTTTTTCTCATTTTTCTTTTTTTTTCTCATTTTCTCAATTTTTTCTTGGCCTTTTTAATTTTTCAGCACACAATACTTACACATATATACACTATACACAAGTATATAAGGAGTTGAGACTGTGATTGCTCAAGCAAAAGAGATTTGTGAAGGAGGAGACACTTCACATCCTATCTCTAAAAATTGTTTCAATCTATGCCCATTGAATTTAAATACATTGTCCTTGGTGGGGTCCTTGATTTCAATTGCCCCAGGGGGGACTTCCACTACAATGTAGGGGCTAGTTCACCTAATCCTAAGTTTTAGCGAGAATAGATAAAGATGGGAGTCATACAAGAGGACTTTTACCAATGGGAGAATTCTTTCCTATGGATGAGCTTATCATAGAAGACTTTGGCTCTTTCTTTGCTTAAGCAGGTGTTATCATAAGCCTATCTCATAATTTCTTCCAGCTCAATTTCCTTTCCTTTCCTCACCGGCGGCATTTAAGTTAAAGTTGAGGGACCTAATTGCCCACCAAGCCCAATGCTCGAGCTAAACGGGCATATGGCATGGACGCCCATAAACCTCCATAGGAGGCGACATGCCCAAGGACGTCTTAAATACCGTGTGGTAGGCCCACATCACCTCTATCAACTTCTCCCCCCAATCCTTCCCATTTTTGTTCATGGTCTTTTCAAGGATTTGTTTGATTGGCCTATTAGACACCTCTACTTGATTGTTCGTTTAGAGATGGTAAGGGGTTGTAAGGCGGTGAAGGATAAAAGACCTCTTTAGTAGTGCATCAAATGACCTATTGTTGAAATAGGTCCTTTGATTAGTAATGATTGCTCTAGGCATCCTAGACCTAGCAAAAAGGCTCTCTCTCATGAATCTTACAACCACCTTGGACTCGTTTGTCCTTATGGGGATTACCTCCACCCATGCACACACGTAGTCCATGCACAAAAGGATGTACTCATTACCAAATGAATTTAAGAGCGGACCCATAAAATCTATCACCCATACAATGATGGAGATGAGTGGCATAATGTATTTTCTACCTATCTTGTCCTATTGTTGGCAAAGGCAAGCATCTTTTGCAATAATCATGGGCATCTCTAAATAGGGTAGGCTAATAAAACCCGCTTTGAGGAAATTTTGCTGTGATCTTTCTCCCACAAAAATGCCCCTCGCAAGATTGATCATGACAAAAAGAGAGGACACTGTGAATTTTATCATCGAGGACGCATCTTCTAATTATTTGATCCGGACAGTATTTAAACAAGTAAGGGTCATCTAACATATTGAACCAAACCATTGAAAGAAACGGGCCCTATCATCACTGTTCCAACTCTTAGGCATTTCCCCAATCACCAAATCATTCACTATGTTGGAAAACCATTGCTCCATATGATCCCTAAATAGTTGCTCATCGGGGAAGCGATCACAAATAGGGGACTCACTTGCATCGCTAGTCACTATCCTAGAGAGATGGCATGCTACTAGGTTCTCGGAACCCTTCTTAATCTCGCAATCGAATTCTTGCAAGAGCATAATCCATCTAATTAACTTAGGCTTTGCACCTTTCTTTTCAACAAGATGTTTCAAGGCTACGTGGTTGTTTGAGCTAAAAATGTGCAATTTTTAAGGTACTTTTTCACCGGCTTTATGCTCGTTTTAATAATATTTTTTAGGTTTTTAATTGAGTTTATTTTATTTTGCAGATTTTGAATAAATGCGGAAAAAGGGTTTAAATGGCAGAAAAAGTGAGAAAAATAGAAGAATTGTCGGAGGTTGAAGAACCGGGCCAAAAATCGATGAAAAACCGACGAAAGAAAGAAGAAGAAAAGGGAAAAAAAAACCAAACCGGTCTAGCCT
>JACYFF010010365.1:75598005-75626721 GCA_017589665.1 Selenicereus undatus | reverse complement strand
CTTTTCTTTAATTTAATTTTCCATTCTCCCTCAAAAATCGCTCAACAGTGGTTGGTGAAAACAATGACATGAGACCCATAAGGTAAGGCCTAAACTTTTCAAATCCAAAAATTACTGCCAAATCCTCTTTTCAGTCACAGAATAATTCACTTGCACCTCATTCAAGGTATGACTCGCATAGTAAATTACGTGGGGTTTCTTATCAATCCTTTGTCCTAGAACTACCCTAACCAGATTGTCCAACACATCACACATAAATTCAAAAGACTCTCCCCAAACAGGAGGATGCAAGATGGGAGCTGTGGCCAATGCCTCTTTAAGCTTCATAAGTGCCACTTCACATACCTTGGAGAAGTGGAATGGCGTATCCTTGGCTAGAAGTGAGGACAAGGGCTTAGCAACCTTGCTAAAGTCTTTGATAAATCTCCTGTAGCAACTGGCATGTCCTAGAAAAGATCTATGTTCTTTACACAAGTGGGGAGGGGGAGGTTTGCCATCAACTCCACTTTTGCCTTATATACCTCTAAACCCTCACTTGAGATAATATGGCCCAAGAATATCCCCTTCTTGACCATGAAATGATACTTTTCCCAATTAAGAGTTAAATGTTTATCTCGACACCTTAGAACTTTTCTGAAATTAATCAAGCAATCCTCAAAGGAGTCTCCACATACAGAGAAATCATCCATGAAAATCTCAAGGCATTGCTCGACTAAATGGGAAAATATCGAGATCATACACCTTTGAAAGGTGGTCGGGGCATTGCAAAGACCAAAAAGCATCTTCCTAAAGGCATGAGTGCCAAAAGGGCATGTACATGTAGTCTTTTCTTGATCTCCGGGGGGCAATGAGAATTCGGGTATAGCCGGAATGCCCATCAAGAAAGCAATAGAAAGCCTATCCGACGTACCTCTCCAATATTTGGTCCAAAAAGGGTAATGGGAACTGATCCTTTCTAGTGGTGGATTTTAACTTTTTGTAGTCAATGCATACCCTCCACCCGGATTGGATTCTTATGGGAATGAGCTCATCCTTGTCATTCTTGACCACAGTGACACCGCTCTTTTTAGGTATGACTTGGACGAGACGCACCCACTTATTTTCTGATCTGTAACACCCCAACATTTTCGAAGAATTACTTTCACAAATTATCTTATTTAAGCGGAAGCTTAAAAGCCGGGTGTGCTATACTGTGTCACCTAAAGGCGACACAAGGCTCATACTATGAATAATAACATTTGTTATAATAAGAAAAGTAGTAACAAGGAACTAATAATTTTGTTTTAATTGGATAGTTCGATAGAGTCATTACTATAAGTCGTGTATTATATAAATAATTGACACTGTAAATAGTGAGCCTATATCTTTTACACGTGATCTCTCCCAATAGTTGAATCCCTTTTTAGATGAACCTGAAAATACAAAATATAAAAACAGTAAGCCAAACTAGCCTATTACAAGATGACGTTATATAGTAAAATAATTCAGTGTACAATTAAATTCATTTTATTCAGCAAACGGAGTTAAAATATTTTCTCCTGTAACTATCTTATGGTGCCACCCAATATTATTGGATTATCGTCCCATTAGTAAAACATTTAACAGTAAGATATTTAATCTCCATTACGATGATTGAACATATATGCGCATACTTGGACTGATCGGAAAGCCCAAACAGTGGCAGATCTTGACGTTCAAAACAGGGGTGTCCATTAACTCCACTACAACTTGCATTATTTTCTTAATCCTTTTGAGGTTGTTTATTTTTCAAGTATCACGAAATGGAATTGGATTGATCCGTATGAAATTTGGGGGAAAAACCAAAGACACAAACTCAACGATGATGTCAAGCAACAACACAAGGTTTCTGTGTGATTGAGTATGAGCAACAAACCGATTTTACTAAGTACAAAATTCTAGCATGAGAGGACTAATTAAAGAGAGTCAGATTGGGAGAGAGTTGAGTTGTGGGTTTTTTAATTTAATTAATGTCAAGGTCTTTACAGGTTTTTCTTTAAAAAAAATAAAATGTTGGTAGGTAATTTATTTGGGTTGTGTGAATGGAAGGTTGCAAGGGTTTCCATGACTCCTTTTGGGTCTTTTCTAGGGGTGTCCATATATATTACTTTGAACCCCTTCAAAATAACCTATAAGTATTTTTTTTTAGCTTAGGGGTGTCCATGGACCCCCTAGACTATATGCACATCCGCCCTTGAGCCCAAACTTCGTTGATCAACGTACAGTAGAGTAGTAAGAGGGTCCACCATTAATATGACAAAATAGCTAAAACAATTATCTCACGTTACACTTTATTAGCCACAAGGATTCAGTAAAATAACATAACCATAAGGGTATAACCATCATACTGTACCTTAACTTATGCGATTGTTTTCACAAATTTAGCTAAAGAGATCTAAAGCCTCATGAGCCCTAGATAAATGAGAAGTAGGTCACACAACCTTAACAACAAAGCCGCAAAGGCAAGAATAGGTCGACCACAACTATGTTACTCGATCCTTCACTTACATGGGTTGAAATCCCACTATTCCATTAATTTTGCTTAATAGGGAGAGAAAGAGAGAAAGAAAAAGAGAGACAATAGAGAGTGTAGTAAATAATAGATGATGTGTGGCAAACTGAGGAAGGGATTTGGTATTTATAGGGAGTCTTAGATGTAAGATTAAGTCTGCTTCTTATGGCACAAAGATTTAGAAATGACAAGGTGAATGTGTTATAATTAATACTAGTAATTCCCAATGTGATGCATTGTAATCAACTAATTACCTAGTCAAAATAATTAAGTGGTGGTATTCTCCATAATCTCAAGTTCTAAGCATTCCCACCAATATTGGCCGGCTTAACTTTTGGTTCTACGAGCCCAACATCTCAAAAAAATTTAGCCCATTCTTGTAAGTGCACACATGATGATGATAATGTTTTTTTTTTGTTCTTTTCATGTTAATAATGATAAATTGGTATTACATCCTTCCCCTCTTAAAGAAAGTTTCGTCATCAAAACTGCTACTCATTGTCAAATTCTCCAATCAAACCCTACCGTTAAAAAAAAGCCTCTAAATCCAACAATGTTGTCATATGTTTTGATACACCTCTGTGTATGCTGAGCTTAATACTTGAGATCTCCTTTTGATTTTGGGTCACAATTGAGTCCTCCTTGGGTAACACACCCCTAAAATTTACAAATGATCCAATTATCTTATAGACTCTCTACTCTCTATCTAGTTCCATCAAAACAATCAGAATCACCCTTCACATAGATATAAAGCCTCTACTATTTAACTCATAAACACGGAAGACAACTATATTTATAGTTTCCTTGATATCAAGTAACGCTATAATTCCCCTTATACTATTACTCATGTGTATGCGGTACCTCATATAACATCCCAAGTATCATATGTATTTTCCAACCTTAAATTTTGTCTTAACATTTATCTGTATTTTCCAATATATAAGTAGCCTCAACCAAGGTGACAATGAAACACATATATAATTAGGGCTGAGCAAGACCGGGTACCCGGTTCATTTTCATGGAACAGGGTCCAAAAATTTGGAACGGGTCCCGTAATCAGTTGGGACCGGGTCCAGAACTGGATACCCAGTTCCTAATTTTGTTTTATTTCATTTCATTTAAATTTTTGGCTTGTAGTTGTGATTTTGTGAGAGAATCAATACACCCAACAAGCTTGCTAATCGATCATTCAAAATCAAATTTAATGGAATGGGAGCTAGACATTTATCATGTATTAAAGTCCAATTGGTTAACTAACAAATAACATTTCATTTTATCCAAGCATAAAAAAATACTATCTTCCCATAATATTATACATTCACAAAAGGATTTAGTAATATCAACGTATATCCGGAAATTATGGGGGCATCGGAAGAATAACATCTAGTGTCAATGGGTAACCAGATGACTTGGACTTTTTTTTTTAAAAACCAATTGGACTTGGTAACCAGGTAACGGGTCTGGTTCTGGTTCCAAGTTTTCAGGACTCGGCTCCGAACCTGGCTGCAACCGGTTCCAGGATTTTGGAACCAGTCTCGGACCCAGTTCAACCGGGTCTGGGTGTGGACCCGGTGGATCCGAACCGGGTTCAGGTCTGGAACCGGGTTCATGTCTGGAATTGGGTACCCGATTTTTCTGCTCAACACTATACATAATCACATACATACCTTCAAATTAGGATATGAACTTTTACCCTATATTAGCAGTCATATAAATTATGTATCATGACTTTAATATCTAGTGTCACTTTTATCATAAGTAAATGACCATTAGCCATAATCAAATATTAAAATAATTTGACATCCATAGATTAATCCAACATTGAATCCAACCTCAAAAGAATATCTTCTCACTGAAATGTCACTTCTTTGATGAACTGCGAACTCCAAAAGGTCAGCCAATATTCATAATTTTAATCAACTATGGATCAATATAAGCTAGCTTAGGGTTTCATTAACGCAAAGTCGCAAAAATATTGCCACACGAGACTATCAAAAGAGAACCACCCAAATTGAAAATATCATGCTACCAAAAATCTATAAAATAATTTTACAATTTCATATGTACACACTTCCCTGTAAGGATCCCACTTTTATCGTAAGTAAATAACCATCAACTATTATCAAATATAAACATAATTTCGTATGGTTAAGTATTTCTATGTTTCTCCCAGAACGATCAAACACTTAATTATGATAAACACATTATTCACTTAACTCGTCACGTATCCCATATAATTCAAAGTTGAATGTGACCCTAAAGGATATCTTATCCCCAAGCTATGGAACCCTTTTGAACTTTTTTTTAAAGCTCTTAAAAGCCTTGATTGATTATGTCTTGGGTAATTAGGTCTCATTCCAAATATTCGCAAAATGGTCATCCTACAAACTCTTCAAATTTTTGTTATCTGCTTCCCAAGTGATCAAGATAATCACAATTACACCTTATACTGATATCGTGTCTCTGTTACTTAACCCACGTAGCATGTAGAACTACTAGAACTATATTTATACATATATATGTATTCTGACTAAGTCACATAGCTTGAACAAGCATTATTAACTCCTTAATTTATATCATTATATAAGCACATATAAAATAAGTCATACAATGTCAAAATCATTAGGTATATATATTCTCCATCCTTAATTCTTCCTTGATTTGTATACTGTGTCCAAATAAAATAACAAGAACTGTGGTCACTCATATTAAAGAACTTACAAGACCTGTAGTCTTCCCTCCCAAATAATATTGATAGATATCATTAAATGTTTTAAAAAAAGTTCAAACATCAACGCTCTATTCTTTATCATCCTACACACAAACATATATTCTTGCGTATGATTCTGACATTGTGCATATTATTATGCTAGACTTTTCATGATCCAAACAACTTAGTAGAACCTTCAAATGGTTCCTCAAATACACTTTTCATGCATCCCATATATCTATGCATATACCCTTCTAACTTCATTCAAATAAGCTCAACATCCATAAACATGCAACCCATCAAATTCACTAAAAATCATAAATGTAGAAGGTCATACTATATCCATTTTAATCTCAAGATGCATACCTGTAAATTTATAAAACTGATGGTAGACATGCAAAATTAAAACAATATAATACACATAGCATTACATAATAGCAGTGTAATACCCATACCCGGTGTATTGTGCCTACTCAATCTTATGGCAACTTATTTTATTCCATATCTTATTCTCCTCTTGTAAACCTATGGCTCTGATACCATCTGTAACTCCCCAACATTTTCCAAGAATCACTTTTAGAAATTATCTTATTTAAGTGGAAGCTTAAAAGATGGGCATGCTATGTTGTGTAACCTAGAGGTGACACAAGGCTCATACTATCAACAATAACATTGGTTGTAACAAGAAAAGAAGTAATAAGGAACTAATCATTTTGTTTCGATTGTATAGTTCAATAGAGCCATTACTATAAGTCGTGTATTATATAAATAATTAACACTATAAATATAAGCCTATATCCTTTACATGTGTTGTCTCCCAACACTTGAATCCCTTTTTGGATGAACCTGAAAATACAAAATATAAAAACAGTAAGCCAAACGAGCGTAGTACAAGTTGATGTTATATAGTAAAATAAATCAATGCACAATTAAATTCATTTTATTAAGCAAACAGAGTTAAAACATTTGCTCTTTTAATTATCTTATGGTGGCACCGAACATTATTGGACTAACGTCCCATTAGTAAAGCATTTAATAGTAAGAGATTTAATCTCTATTACGATCATTGAACGTATATGCTCATACTTGGACTGATTGGGAAGCCCAAACTTTGTTGATCAACGTATAGTAAAGCAATAAGATGGTCCACCGTTAATGTGACAAAATAATCAAAACAATTGTTTCATGCTACACTTCATTAGCCACAAGGATTCAGTAAAACGACATAACCATGAGGGTATAACCATCATACTATACCTCAACTTATGCGATAGTTTTCACAAATTCAGCTGAAGAGATCTAAAGCGTCATGTGCCCTCGATAAATGACAAGTAGGCCACACAACCTTAACAACGAAGCCACAAAGGCAATAATAGGTGGACCACAACCATGTTGCTCAATCCTTCACTTACATGGGTCAAAGTGCCACAATTCCACTAATTTTGCTCAGTGGGGAGAGAAAGAGTGAAAGAAAGCGAGAGAGTGTGTGTGGTAAACAATAGATGATGTGTGGCAAAGCGAGGAAGAGATTTGGTATTTATAGGGTGTCTTCAATGTAAGATTAAGGCGCCTTCTTGTGGCACAAGGATTTAGAATGGGAAGGTGAATGTATTATAACTAATAATAGCAATTCCCAATGTGATGCATTGTAATCAACTAATTTCCTAGTCAAAATAATTAAATAGTGGTATTCTTCGTGATCTCAAGTTCTAAGCATTCCCACCAATATTGGCTGACTCAACTTTTGGTACTACAAGCCCAACACCTCAACAAAATTTAGCCCATTCTTGTAAGTGCGCACATGATGATGGTGATAATGGTTTTTTTTTTGTTCTTTTCATGTCAATAATGATAAATTGGTATTATATGATCCAACCACTTTAGGATTTCTTTCTTTACCACTTCTTGAAGGTTAGGGTTCAACCTTCTTTGTCTATCCTGGCAGGGCCTGGCATTGTCCTTAAGGGGAATTCAGTATTGCACTATGGTGGGACTAATGCCTCTGATATCTCCTAAGGTCTACCCCAGAGCCTCTTGGTTTTTCCTTAGCAAGTCTAGGACTTAAGTCTCTTGATCCAACTGCAAATTATTAGCAATTATCACAGGGAAAGTTTCATTTAGACCCAAAAATGCATATTTGAGTGTGTTGGGAAGGGGCTTCAATTCAAGAGAAGAAGATGAAGGCACACTAGGAGGTGCCCCATGAGATTGGAGAAGGATGACAAGAGAGGGCTGGAAGAATCGATGTATGTAATGGGTCATCACATTGTTACTCAAATGCAAATGTATCAATTTGGGTTCATACTCCACACAAAACAACTAAAACCCACATCATATTAGCTGCTCTTCATGATCATACTCTACCCCCTAATGAAAAGTCACCCACATAATTAAGGTATAGTGCTCAACGTCATCAAACCACCTTGGTTGCTTTTAGAGGTTTAATACATTAAATTCCATTGTCATATTTTTAAATGGAACTTCATTTTCCCATCCCTATAATTAATGAGAGCATGAGAAGTAGTAAGGAATGCTCGACCTAAGATGATCGATATTTTATTTTCGGGACTCATCGCAACCTCGGTCCCTAAAACTACAAAGTCAACCGAAAATAGAAATTTTCCTACTTTAATCAACACATCATCAACCATTCATCTGGGGAGCCTAGTGGAATGATCGGCTAATTGAAGGACCATCTTTATAGGTTGTGACCCCCCTAAGCTTAACCTTTCATACATTGTAGAGGGTAGAATGTTAACACTAGCAGCTAAGTCAAGTGCCTGGTGCATGTTGTGATTGCCAATCATAATTGAGATTGTGGGGCATCCCGAGTCCTTAGACTTAAATGGCACTTGGTTCAAAATAATTGAGTTCACATTAGAGGCCAAAAAGGCCCTTTAGGGATATTGGTGGCTCTCTTAGAGGGGCACAAATATTTGAGAAAATGAGCATAGGGGGCCATTGTTGTATCACATCAAGTAGAGGGATGTTAATTTTGACTTGAGAGAAAGTCTCTCCAATTGTATGAACATGAGACTGCACCCTTTTTGCCCTTCAATTGGGCAGGGCAAGAGGTCAGGGCTTAGAAGCACAGGGGGAAGGAGTAAAAGAATCTCTAGGAGAGGTAGAATCATGGATTGACTCACTCTTGTTGGGTTCATCTACCTCCTTAGATGGTTGAAGCAACTAGGGAAAGAAGCATATCACCACTTCGAGGGGAAGGGAGAGAATATCATGTGGAAGGGGAATCATTCTTATTTTGCTCACTACATTGGTGTCAACCTTTTTGTCCAATTGCAAATAAATTATGACATTCACTTTTTGAACGTCATTAGGTTCAAATTAAGAGGAGGATCTCCCTCTTGGGTTCACTTCTGGTTGACTAGGAAAAACCCGCTTTTCCCTATTAGACATGGCTAATTGTGCGAAGTTCGCTCATTATCATCATCATTTTCTCATTTGACTGCTTAAGTTCTCTTGTCTAATTACTTGCAACCATGAGTGTACAAAACCGTAAAGATCCCACTCAGCCCCTTACCCTATTGAACTCCACCTTTGGGGCTGTGGTAGATCTAGTGGGGTCTCCATGACCTCAAAGAAACCACCTATTGTCCAAAATAATTAATAAAAGAAGAGAAGCGTTTGTACCCGTCAGAGCCGCCAAGGAGGGGTGTGTCGTGTATGCCATGCACCGTCGATGAAGGGGTTCAGGCTGCCTTCTTCCTCCTTTGTCCCTCTATAGCACCCATCTATGCTTTGTTGACTAAGGAAACCCTAAAACAACCACACTTGGATGCGCGTGAGCAACATGCACCGCCGACTGGGTCGCGTGTTAGTCGCACGAGGCACATGCTACGGCTTGTTTTCGACTAATCTAAGCGGTGGTTGTGATGGTTCTAGCCGATTTGGGCAAGATGTGATCTGAGAGTGGTGGCAATCATCCTTCGTGAAAGAAAGCGGTGGTGGGTAGGGCTCAAGTGGTGGTTGACCACCGAAGCCATGGTGGTTGCTCGGAAAAGGTGGAGGATAACTGAAAGGAGAGTCGTGGGCAGAGGCGACGAAGGCCCAAAACTCCATTTCGGACCTACTGGAAGCAGAGGGGTAGAAAGAGCACAATAGGGTCGAGAGGCAGAGGAGAGAGAGAGGTGTTGGGGTTAGAAATGGGGAAGGGGGAGGGGCTTGGGCTTTATGGACTGAGGCCCCCTCCTCCTTATCAATTTTTTTTTAATTTTAAGCACGTGATGTTATGAGTAAATGTTAAGCCAAAAATCATGCATTATTTTTATAATTATTTCGATTATATTATATATATTATTTCGTCTAATTTGTTTTGTTTTATATATTTTTCAGGGTTAGTATTAATTTAATAAAGAGGAGAAGAGAGGACGTAGAAGCTCGGGTTTTACACACTCGGCTATAAAGACGGTCCAAAAATAATAATTATAGAGAATATTATTTTCATAATTATTTAATTGGGCTAAGGTTTCAAAAGTTGGTGAAAAGTTAAAATTCTTGAGGAAGAAGAAGCCTAAGGAAGAAAGGAGAAGAGAACCCTAAACAAAAACCCTAACCCACCTTAATAAAATCCCCTCTTCACCATCATCTTATAAACCCTTAATCCCACGGCTACACAACCAATCCCACGACTACACAACCATTCTCACGGCAAACCCATCTCCTTCACCTTCATATAGCCTTCTTCCTCCTCATAATCATAATCTCATCACCATCATATAGAACCTAACCACACGCCTAATGCTCTTCCATCACACCCCTTCAACCTCATCATATATATCATCATCATCACACTCCACGCATCACGCAACCTCACGTCTACTCCTTCAATCCCCCATCATCACCGTGATTATCATCCCTCTCCATAATCACCATCAACCCACCTCATAATTCTTATTCATCATTCCCCAATCTTCACAGTCCACCCCTAACATGACTCACGACTCTTTCTTCTCCCTCTTTTGATTTTTATATTTTTTTTGTTATTTTTTTTTATTGTGTTTAGTTTACTATTGAACATGGATTATTTGAGTGAATTTGGTGATTTTTTTTAATATGAGTGATTAATTTCCTTGTGCTTAGTATAATCTTCTTGAAGTCATGTTAAATTTACTATTCTGAAAAAAGTCTTATGTGTTATTGCCTAATTGATTCATATTCATGATTCTATAGCGATTAGCGTTTATCGTTTATGATATTCGTGTTAAATTAATTAGAATGCATGCTAGTTAGTTTAATACGATTTCGATTGATAGTTTAGAATACAATAATACGTAAAAGTTATAGTCTTTTATGCTTTGGTATCACCCTAATTAATCATGGATGGCTCAAACCCATATCTTTTAATTAGGTAATCGCTTTAGATCTTTGTTAAATCGATTTGCTGGTAAATTAGTTACAAAATGTTAAATGATATTTTTCTAATTCTTAATGCTCTAGTTTGGTTAAATTTTTACGCTGGTGTAAAGATTATCAAATTAGTAGGGTTTATATTAGGGCTGGACTTAAGTAAACTAGAATCTAAGGAAAAACGAGGAAGAACCGCTGGTGGATATCTTCTACAGTTTAACTCATTAATAAAATTAACTTGTGTGTTGATGATAAATATTAATTTGCATGGTGGATTGAGATTATACTAAGTATCCTTCATAAATTTGATAACTTTTGAAGATTATTTGTTGCGTAGAGTTAATTTGATTAGTTCGTTAATTTTTATTCTATTTTTATTAGCTTCAATATAATTTCAATCGACCCCCCCCCAAATATAGTCTTTTAGGAGTGTCTAGGTAATTTTATATAGCTTAGATTTTGATTTTTAGAGTGGTTATAATTTTAGATTGATTTATATTCAGTTTTAGTATTTAATTACTGGTTTGTTAGAAATTAGACTAAAAATAGTTATTTTTGTTCTTTTTCGATTTTTATTAGGTACTAGGGTTTATATAGTGTCCTAGTCTGCCCATATTTAATTTCGTAAGTTTTGGAAGTTATTTGATAATTTTTCAGAATTATTTTGTGAAATTGATATGTGCAGGTTTTCAGGTTATTAACTCTAAAAATTTCGATTTTAATTATTAATTCACGATTATTAGGTATTGTTAAGTCCATAAAATTTTTTCCTAGAATTAGGGTAATTTTATTAATTATTTTCGTATTTATATTTATGCAGATTATTTTATTTTTGATTTCAGATCTAATATTCTGCATTGATATTCTGTGCTAATTTTCTGATCTGATTTTTCTGAAATAAATTAGATATAATTTAGAATTTATAAGATTATATAATTGAATAATAATATTTTAGGTTACTGTTTGAAATTTTTAATATTTATTTTCTGACTATTATTTGCTGTTATTGATTTTTAATTAGAATTTCAATTACTATTCTGTTTTTATTTTTCTCAATTATTTAGGAATCTTTTTACTGTTTTATTTCCAGAATATGATTTAGAATATTTAGGAGCATCATTAGGTGTTTTTCTAGATTTTTATTCATGAGATTTTAATTATTTTAGAATTATTAAGATTAGACTTAATAACTTGGATTAGTAAAATCATTTAGGATTAAGCTAGCCTTTTTACAACAATCTTTCCTCGTGGATCGATCCCTACTTTCCTATGCTATAAAAAGTATTTAATAACCAAAGTAGTAGTTAAATTTGTAACTCTCAACAAGCTTTACAGTAAAGGTTGTTTTTTTTCTAAAGGCCTGCTCATATTATTTAATTAGTCTCATATTAATATGCTTGAGGCTTTGCTAATGTTTTTACACTATGGATATGCTTTATAATGTGTGAATTTGTTTCATTATATGATTATCATGTAAGTTTTATATTTTTTTAAAGTTTAATGTTATTGTATAAATAAGTTTTGTAAATAATATGAAATCTTTGAAGTTGAATACATAACTTTGTGTTATATACTAAATAAAATAATTTTTTTTAAAATGAATTAGTTTCATGAAGTTACTGAATTAAAATGTTAATTAGTTTAACAAGACTTTTATAAACTACATAATAATTAAATTAAAGAAGCTCCTAATTCATACGCATACATGATGATTATGAGTTTAGCGAAATTTTCGAACAAATAATATGAATGATGGGGTTCTCCTGATAATTTAATTATTAAATAATATGTCTAACAAATAATGTATATACATCCCGATATGGCAGCTAAAAACATGATAGGTTGTATGCAATCTAATAATAAACTGGATGGTCAAATTACGACGTCTAGCATCTAAACGTCCAGTTTGCCTTAAATGATGTTGACATGCTGGACCTCTTGACCTCTTCAATGCCTGCTCCGGCAGACAAAAATGATCAAGGTAGAGATATTACTGCTAATGAGCAGTATCAAGAGAACCTAAAAACATGCCAATCCTGGTTCAAACGTGATCGTTTTGGATGTTACAAATGTTGTCTTGTATGTAGGACACACTCCTGGGTGAGTTTGAATGCTTCCCCACTACTAAGGGCATGTGGGCGCAACTTAAGATTAGGTTCGGGCAGACATCTGCTACGAGGTTGCGTACCTCGCAGCTAAAATGGATGCGGTATACTATTAAATCTAGTCGTAGTATCCCTAAACACCTTCGAACTATGAGTGCCATGGTTCGAGATCTTAAAGCTGTAGGGCAAGAGATTTATGAGGAAGAACAGGTCCTGAATGTGAATAGGGCTCTTCCGAATGATAATTAACATCGGAAGAGCTTTAAGGTCATTATCACACACAATGAGAACATCAAGACCTTCGAGGCAATCTCAAAGCTCCTCGGAATGGAGCAAGAGCATATAAACATATATACACCTGCTAGTGTGGCATTTATTGCCAAAAGGTCAGGGCCCAGGGGCAAGAGGCCTTATCATGGTAAGAAGCCCAAGAAGGGTTCCTATCCTCCTCAAAACTCTCGCTTCAATAGTGGTACTGCCAACAAGCATACGGCTAAAGGCAATGGAGCTAAGGATATGGCACGTGTGAAGTGCTATACCTGTGGAAAGAAGGGCATTATGCTCGGGATTGTCCTGAGCCAACCAAGGTACATCTTCCCACTAAAACTCCTAAACTATATGTTTGTTCCCATGAATTAACTCTTTTCCTCAATGGATTGTAGACACGGGGTCAACAAAGTACATAGTTCAGAACAAGGCTGAATTCATGGAATTCCATCGCTATCCGATGGGTTCATGGGCTATCATACTAGGAAACGACCGTGAAGAGAATGTCCTTAGAGTAGGACCATATCAACTTAAACTCCATGGAGGAAACAAGCTGCATCTTCATGATGCCCTCTATGCACCTAGGTTTTGATGCTCCTTAGTTTCTTATGTTTCTTTGATTAGATTAGGTTTTACTTTTGGATTTCGTCCAAATGGTTTAGATTTTTTTTATCATGGCAATTTGTTTGGCCAAGCGACATTGAAAGGAGATTTCATTGTTTTAGATTTGGATTATCCATATAATAGTATATCCTCTACTTTTGTTTCATACTTTGACTCCAATTTGGAATCTATTAGGTGGCATGCTAGACTTGGTCATGTGGGTCAAGATAAGATAAGTGGGCCAACTAAAGAAGGTCTTCTAGATCAACTCACCAAGGTCAAGTTACCTAGGTGTGAGTCATGTCTAGCTGGCAAGGAAACAATAAAGCCTTTTGGTAAGGCTTCGAGAACATCTAGTCCCTTAGAGTTAATCCACTCAGACATTTGCGGACCCATGAACATTAAAGCACGTCATGGGCCATCTATTTCATTACCCTTATACATGATATTTACGATATGGGTATGTGTACCTATTTATCTCATTGCTGCGAGGCACTTGATGTGTTCAAACGCTTTATAATAGAGGGAGGGATGCTACAAGCAAAAAGCCTTTTAGCAACGCATCAAAGGTGTTACACTAGATACCAAAACTGTTGCAGTAGATCTATGGCAACGCTACGCAAAATGTTGTATTTGGTGTATGCTACAATAGTCTATGGCAACAATTTTTACTCTATGGCAACGGTTCCTAGAAAAAACGTTGCCAAAAGAATTTTGGTTGCAACGGTTTTCTTTTACACCATACGCAACAAGTTTCAAACCGATGGCAACGATTTGTGATGCAAAATGGAATTATGTATTTCTAGCTCTATTGTTGGTACTTGAAAGTCAATAAATGCCACCTGTTTGAAAACCATTCTGAACAATCAAAACAAAATTGCCAATGAGGAAAGAAAGTTTCTAGTTATTGTACAAATTTCAATAGACTCGATTACACTCGAAAGGGAATACAAATCATTCAAACTTACTTAGGTATAATCACAAAAAGTTGTCTACGAGATCTATAAATCAAATACACCGATGATCTAGCTTGTTCCAATACCTAACTATTGCTTGAGAATTATATCTAACATATACATATAAATTTGGATCCTAACCCCAGTGACGTGCCCAAAAGTGTGAAACATATGCAATGAGAAGTAGACACCACAAGAGACTTTCCTCATCATGAATTCCATCATATTGCAAGCAGTAACTTCCCAAGAAATGTGTTTAGGAGTCCTATACATGAAAAATGAGGAAAAAAGAATAAATATATATAAGCAAAATAATCAATTGTATGTAGTTTACGATAATAACACTTTAGGATTTTAAAGAAGACTAACTAAAAGCAATCAATATAATTCATAAGTAATCCAATAATCAAACATTGTTTATATATAAGTTGTGCAACTTCAGCCACCTTGAATTCATTTCAGCCAAAATATTAACCATAATCATTAAGTCCCAAAAGGATAGCTTCACAACTATATAATATAATTTGCTAAGATGAGCTTGCCTAAATATGACTTTTTGGCTACCTGAAAGCAGAACAAAATGAATATAGAAGCAAAGATAATGACTACTAGTTTAAACTATAGATAATGAGTATTAGTTCAAAGAGTAGATATCAAAGAGGTATTAAAATCTAATCAAAATCATAGCTCTAGTATATTATGAAACTAATAAAGGAGTTTCACAAGCATAAATCACCTTCCAAGCCTCACTTTCAATGACTAAATTGCCTTATCAAGCTACCACTATGCAAGGATCTCCTAGTTACACCATCCAGATAGTATTAGTCAATGACCTTCCTTATGTACATCATGTCCAAAACATAGGATAACTCACTCTACGTATTAAGAGGGGAAAAAGACACTTATACATCACATCAAAACTCATTCGTCCTTTAAAATTTTAGGAGTTTGAAAGTACTCTATCTTATACAAGTGAAGAGAACAAACTCAAATATTTTGTGAAAACAAACCAAACATACTAGATTTTGTCCACCAAGTTCAACATTACATCTCGCATGCAAATTCCAAGGGTACTGACCAAGTTGTTATCTAAATTACATACCCAAGTAGCTTCATGGTAACTCTAAAGCTATATTGTTACATGAACAACCTATATTAGATTCAGGTACACACTCATAGCAAGATCATTGATTTGTTGTCAATGAAGGATAGGAAAAGACAAGTTTATTCCTCTCCAAATAAGCTCATAAAACTATGGAAGCCTAGAACCATTTAACAATCTAGTATTGAATCCTTAATTTCATTCCACTATAGGGACAACAACCCCAATTCCTATTTTTCAACACTGTGTATCAACCACCTAATCATCAGGATACCAGAAATAGAACCAACTGAATTAAATGAAGGATTCCCATTGAAGTCACACACAATACATGCCCCTTACTCAGATATTTTGCAAACAATACAAAAAATTAAAAAAAAAGTATTTGAATGACTAATGCTTCCTATTAAACATAACCACATAACCACATTGCAAACTGAAAAGCTATATTATACCAAAGCAATTTCACAAATAGCTTCATAATCTCAATACTCAAAGCAGAGTTCACTAGTTTAGACTTTCAATTTGGGGCCCAAAAACGGGCATGTGTGAACTTACTGTAGCGTAATTCCACTCCTGCGCAGAGGGCTTGCGTCTCAGGATTCAGGGACAATGATTCAATGAAATGAGTATGCTTGAGTTTGCAATTCAACCCATCAAAATCCTATAAGCAAGAAATTGACAAAATTAGAACCCATATACGAACTTATATTAAAAATTTACAATATAAATTAGGGTTTTGCCCCTTTTGGGAGAGAATTGGCCAATTGCAAAATTTTAATCGAAAAACAAATCTTGACAAAATAGGTTTTCTACATGAACACTAAAGAAAGTACATACAAAAATTTTAGGCTCGAGACAAGAATCGATCCATCAAATTTTGTAAAACATAATCCAAGTTTGAATAAGAGACAGAAAGAAAGGGAGATAGAGAACCAAACTCTGAATTTTTCGAAAGATATTTTGATCAGTAGTTATTGAAGATGAATTAGAATTAATTACCTTGTTCAATCTTGCAGTAGCTCTCCTACTCAAATGATAAATAGAGTGTGCAAGGGAGAGGGGGCAGGGAGAGGGATGAGGCTTTCGAATGTTTGAGAAGGTAGAAGTAGAGGATGGCTTAAATGTGTCTCATGGGCCTCACGACCCCTTTCCCCATTTTTCTCTTTTTTTAATTTTCTTTTAAAAAAACATTGCCATCAACTGGCTATGGCAGCAGCTTTGAGAAACTGTTGCATTAGGTTAGATCTTATGCATCAATACTGTGAGGCATTGCCAAAGGTACTCAATCGCAACAACTCTTACTAATGTTGCCATGATCGGCGTTGCAAAAGATTCATTTTGTTGTAATGGGACTCAATTAGAACGAAGAGTCAAAATCCTTCGGACTAATTGCAGTCATGAATACCTCTCTGATATGTTCAAAGAGTTCTATGAAGAAAAAGGCATACAAAGACAACTAATGATTCCACGCACCCCACAACAAAACGGTGATGCGGAACGTAGGAATCGTACATTACTTGACGTGGTTAGGTCAATGATGGCACATGCAAATCTCCCAATTAGTTTCTGGGGGAATGCGTTGCTCACGGCAACCCATATCCTTAACCGTGTGCCAAGCAAGAGTATACCTGCTACACCATATGAGTTATGGCTTGGTAAGAAGCCATCCTTAGACCATTTATGCCCATGGGGTTTGGGTGGCTATGTGCATAACCCAAGCCACAAACATAAAAAAACTTAGTCCAAGAGCCACCAAAATGGCGTTCATTAGATATCCCACACAATCTAAAGGATATGTGATTTACGGGGAGCACTCTAATGGTAGCATGATAGAAATAGATTCCCATGACGTCGATTTTCTCGAGGATGAGTTCCCGAGGATGAGTTCCCAACTAATGGTAAAATCAAGAAAGATGCCGAACTGTTTGAGTTATAGCATGATATTCAACCATCTTTCAGTAAGGAGGAGAATTTGAACTCTAACCAAGTCACCAAATATAGTATGCCTCGCCTATCCGAAAGGAATAGGGGAGACTTATCTGCTCAGTAGAATGAGATTCATCCTCAATCTCCAATACATGAGGAGAGTCAACCTGTGAATGAGATCCATCCTCAATATCCAGTTCCCGAGCATGTAGTTAGTAAGAGTGATTCTCCACATGCTCAGGGTCCCACACCTCTAAGAAAAAGGGGAGGGATGCCTCACCCAAGCAGACAAATAATGAAGGTCCCAGGATCTGAAGGAGTAAGCATGGAAGAATTCCTAGATGATATTTCTAAATTGAAGAGAAAATATTCCTATGCATTCCCTTGAAAGTTGATGAGCCTACCTCTTATAAAGAGGCGATTGACTCAACAAACCACAAAGAGTGGATGGACGCCATAAAGGATGAGATGGACTCAATGGTGAGAAGCAAGTGATGTAATTCAGTCAGACACATCCCAGTTAAATCCCCCGAATCAAGGTAGTCCAATTACACAAGTCCAAGTGCAAGGAACGAGTTATGTTTTGCAAGTCCAAAAGGAGATGGTACCTGGGTTTACCCCCTTGCACATACCCAGTTTTGTTTTTTATTATTTCATAGTTCAAACGACATCCAAATTATGTAATTCTTTTTTTTGTTAGTTAAGTTAGGATGTCTAGTTTATTACTTATGTTAAGCACAAATCCAGAAGAGTACGTTAAGGGGTCCAGTTTAGCTAATTTTGTCAAACTGCCCAGCAGGCATTTGAAACTGTACGATTGGAAAGATATGACTGATTAAGGTACCTAATGATGTCCAAATCATAATTTTCAAAAAGGCGGGTTTCTAGACATCTTGAGGTTTCCCCCAATTGAAGACAACCATAGATTAGTCATCAAAATGCAGTGGCCCAACAACAGTAAAGACTGAGCTCCATGTGCCACCTAGCAGCCGGTTTCTTAGCAAGGGCGTTTTTCCCTCTTAGGTGGGTTTTCCTCCACCAAGGTGAGTATGTTCTTGGCTGGCTGCTTGACCTTAGTCACCTAGTGACTCATCCAGGATGAAACAGCCATGTGGAACAATGAAAAGAGGCCATTTTGCAAGCATTCATTTGGACACTATGGCATGATGTGTCAAGCATGAACAAGCCTTGAACTTTTAAAGTGGCAGTCGTGTGTGGTTACCCTCCTAGGGAGGAAAGATGACTCTTGCTGCCTAGGATCATTGAGGATTAGCCAAAGTTAATTATTTTGAAGCTAATGCACTCATTTGTTCTTGTTTCATTCATTTATGTACAAAACCGTGTACTTAGCTAGTTAAGAGTGCTTAGTGACTTTCCTAAGCATTAAGTAATCTCTTAAATATTACCTAATGACTAATAAATGGAATGGGCAAACCTTTTAAGTATTGTCAACAACCCTTTTGTACTTAGTGTTGAGAAATTGAAATCAGAAGTTAAGTTTAAATGCCTCTGTATCGTTACTTGAAATCTCTACTTGCTTATCTCTAATTAGGCCAATTAGAGTGGTGTTCAAGTGAGTCTTAATATTAATTAGGTGGTGAAATTTGTATCCTAACCTAGGAATAAGGGCCTTGAAACAGTTCTTAGTGGTGAAATATGTATCTAAGAAACGTTTCACCTCTATCAATACCAAGTTCAGTGCCTTGATTTCCTTCTTCAAGGCCTTGAATTCTCCTTTCCTCTCACACCATCTCCCTTGGTTTCCCATGCCATCTCCTCTCTTTTCCCCTAAACATTTAAGCTTTCCTTTCATTCCCTCTTTTCCCAGCGTGACTACATCAACAAGGTTTGAGAATTTGTTGATCTTCCAACCCGACATAAGTCTATCAGAAACAAGTTCATTTTCTAGATAAAACGTCGGGCACATGGTTTGATCGATAAGTTCAAAGCCCCGTTTAGTGGCAAAAGGGTTTACATAAATTATTGGTGTAGACTATAAGGAGACATTTTCTCCTGTGGTGAGATTTGCCTCTATTCGCCTACTCCAAGCCCTAGTTGCCCATTTGGACTTAGAGTTGTTTCAAATGGACATAAAGACTCCTTTCCTCAATAGCAGCCTTGAGGAAAAGATCTATATGGACCAACCCATTAGTTTTGTATCTAAGGGATAAGAGAACAAGGTGTTTCATTTTAAAAGGTCCATATATGGTCTTAAGCAATCTTCCAGATCTTGAAACTTAAGATTACATGACGTAATAACTTCGTTTGGCTTATCCATGGTTTCAGAAGACCACTGTGTGTATGTCAAAAGATCAACTGGGGGGATTATATTTCTTAACCTATATGTTGATGACACACTACTGGTTGGGAACACCTTGGAGATGCTCGAAGCCACTAACAAGTGGCTATCCTCCGTCTTTGAGATGAAGGATATTGGTGAAGTCAGGTATGTCCTACGCATGAAAATAGTTAGAAATTGGCCTAAGAAACTCTTAGGTATGTGCCAAGAAGCATATATCAAGAAAGTTTTAGAACAATTCGATATACATTATTCTAAACATGTAGACACTCTAGTTGAGAAGGATTTAACATTTAGCCTCGACTAATGCCCAAAAATAAACAAAGAAAAAGAGGCAATGAGCAATGTCCCTTACGTAAGTGCTGTAGAAAGCTTAATGTACGCCATGTTTTGTACACGACCTGGCATTTGCTTTGCGGGTGGCTTGGTAAGTCGTTACCAGAGCAGCCTAGGACTTGCTCATTGGCAAGTCTTCAAGAGAATCATGCGCTACCTTAGTGGTACAACGGACTTGGTCCTATGCTACCAAGGCGGGGACCTTAAGTTGAGAGGATATTCAGATGCTAATTGGGGTGGTGACCCGGATGAGTCCAGGTCAACCTCAGGGTATGTCTTCACCCTGGGTGGCGAAGCCATATCATGGTGCAGTAAGAAGCAACACTGCATAGCTCATATGGAGGTAGAGTATGTCACATGTAGCCTAGCCACATAGGAGGCAATGTGGCTCAGGAGTTTCCTCCAGGATCTTAACCTCACTCCCAAAGTTGATAACCCTGTTGAGATGTTATGTGACAACATAGCTGCCATCCACTTTGCTAAAGATCCGAAGTTCAATCGGAAGACCAAGCACATCAAGAGGCGCTATCACTTCGTGCGAAATGCCATAAAGACAAAGGAAGTTGCCATCAACTATATATCTACTAACAAGATGATTGTTGATCCGTTAACTAAGCCGATTTCGAGAGATGCTTTTAAAGCACATTCGTTGAGTCTAGGACTTCGTAGAGTTTAGTTTTTCTGTGAAATCTTGTTATGTGTGACAAATACGCTCTTCTTGTAATTAGCATTTTAGAAATAAAGATTGAAGGTTCTTTTTCTAAATGCTGTATGATTTATTTGTTAGACATGTTGAAATTTCCTAGACTTCTGATTGGCTTAGTCACGTAGGTAATCGCCCTAAAGCTTGAGTAGGGGGCCGGATGAGGCTGGATGATATTGGCATTAGGTGTGCAATATTGATTACTCATATTGAAAGTGTATAAATAATATAAGATATAGTCACCTTTGTAAGTCTAAAATGAGACTCGAGGGAGTTGAACATGAGATATGATTTCATATTGAAGCCTTAAAAGCCAAATCTTGAGTGTCAAGATTAACATTTAGTATGTTAATCTAGTGGCTCAGGTTAGATTTTTGGATGAAAATCTAGACTGACGATTCGCACGGCATATAGAGTGGCGAGCTCAGTTAAGTGGAAGCTATGTGATGCCACACATCTCATACTGTATGTGCTTAAAAGACGACCCATACACGGAGTGACAATTGGCCTCCGCATCTCTTGTCACTGTGTGACCCTAGGACGATGAACCTTTGACTTAAAGCTATCGTATGAAGTCGAAGCTTAAGGTTGCTACTTTAACGTGTTTCTCAAGGGCCACGATGTGTGCGGTTTAACGAGAACATGTTAGGAAAGCAATTAAGCTAAGATGCAATATCATGAGTGTTTAAGAAAAATCTATCCATCATCACCATATTAGCCCCGGCGATTATATTGAGTATATAGTCATATGATATATCATGGCATAAGGGATTAGAAATGCCACTAGTGATGTTTTCGGATGATTTGGGGTATCGCATTTCGTGAAAGTGTTATGTTAGCTAGATGGTAACTGAATATAACACTAATTGTTACTTTTTGGTCGCACGTCCTATTCCTGGTATGACGAGTGAAGGGTTGTGATTCGTGGAGGGCATATGTTTTGTCGCCTATGTGGCCGAGTGAGGGCAGTTGGCCGAGCCTAATATTTTAGGCCCGACGACCATTGAGGCCGCTTAGGGCGGCAACCCTAATTGTCTACCCAACCTATATAAGGAGGTTTTAGGGGATCAATTAAAAATACACGTAGACACAGAAATCTCACACTCTCCTTCCCTCCTCTCACGACTGTCTACCGTCACTAGTGGGTCTTGGGTCTAGGATGTGAAATCCCAAAGCCGACTTTAGTAGCCATCTTATATTCATATCATCGTGGGCTATACCCTGCAGTCAATTCTGCAATCGAGGTTAGTCTTCATTTGTTCAACAGTTAGCTTCAAGCTAATAGTTGTAGTGTTCCCTTGTGAATTATTATGACTTATGTAATTATTGTCCTAAAAATTGCAGCAATCTTATATAATGAGCATACCAATAGAAGATACTGAAACATCTAAATCTAACATCATGAATTGCAATGGAGATCAATATCTCTATTTTCTTTTCATCTTTGTATTCGAATAGGTTGAGAATCTCACTTTACACCTATAAACACAAATTTCGTGCCCAAAATAAATTAGACAAGAAGTTGAGAAACAAATTTAATTTTGTATTAATGTTGTATGTGTAGGTAGAATCTTTATATTTGTTAAAAGATGAACAAATAAATAATTCCTCTGATTCGATCTCCAATTTATACTTGAAAGATGGTTGATTGACTTGAATCTCAATTAAGTTTATTGATTTAACGTCCTTTGAATGAACTTCAATTAATTTGATCTTGAGAGAGGGCCTAGTAAGCTTGATCTCAATCAAGACGAGTTTTATTTGATCTTTAAAAGTAGACAACACATACTTTGATTGTGCTTGTTGTCTTCCTCTAGGAAAATTAACCCTTTGAGTATTCAGAATGCCTTCAGAGTGCATGAATTTTCAAACCCCATGTGAGTAGGAAAGAGTACTACTCTATTCATAGGGAAAGAATCTCCTTCCCCTTACTAGGGCTTGCGACTTATGTGCCTTCTTAGGCCGTTGATTGGGCCTTTGACTTGTTAGTCTATTTGATTGGCGATTTAATAGTAAATTTGACTGTTGGCTTGGTGGTCATTTTGGTTAATTTGACAGTGTTTTAGATAATTAATTCTTCCAATTTCTTCAGGACATACGCCTTGACTCTGGGAGTTCTATAAGTCCTTTCTCAAGAAGGTTGTCAAGCATTTCTGGCGCATCCAACTCAGAATGAGGGCATTCCTTCTGTTTAGAGCCTCTAAGCATGGAGTTTTCATTTCTTGATGATATCATTAATTCATCATTGTTGAGCTGTCTTCCATAGTAGACAATTGTAAGCTTTTATACCATGAGCTTGTGTTGCCAATTCCTATAATGTTTTGGGCTTGTTCACTTGCAAGGCATAAAGTATATCCCAATCCATCCCTTGGGCACACATCTCAAAAGCCGAAGATTCGAATAACTAGTCTTTACACTTCAAAGAAAGAGCATGCCAATGGCCTGTGCAATCAATGACTGACTTATTATCCTATTGCCTTTGCTGGTCAACTCTATTATGCTAACTATGCAGTGTGTGCTATAGAACATTTTAAGAACTCACTTTTCATTTGCCCCTAACTATCAATGGACTCCTAGTCAAATGCAATTCCTCTAAGGGATCACATGAACTATTTCACCAATCGGTCTCCTTCAGTACCAGCATTATTGCAGGTTTTGATGAACTGAGTGATGTGTTGTTTGGGGTTACCCTAGCTATCAAATTATTGCAACATAGGTGGTTGATCGCCATGAGGCATAGAAGTGCATCAATCCTCTTTGTGTAAGGTTTCTTATACAGGTAGGTTCTATGAGAATCCCCTCTCAAATGAGCCTTCACGACATCAGCTATCAATTTTTGAATTTGCTCAATTGACATTGAGTTTAAGGTTGAGTCGTTCTTTAGTTTGCGTTCATCGTCAGACTCCTTTTTATAATTGGAATCTTTGTAAGAATGTTCACCGCCTAAGCCTTTTTACGAGGCTTTAGATGGCCACTTCCCTAATTTCTTTTTCTTATCAGCAATCTCCTTATTTGGATGCTTGATTCTAGCATCGTTTTCTTCACTCTCCTTAGAGAGTCTTTCCAGAATTCCTTTCATGTTTGCCAATTCTTCCTCCAGGTTGGTAGCCTTTGTCACCATGATTGGCGCGACGATAGTGTTGGACAATTCGACTTCAACTTATGAGAAAAGTGAATCCGTTAGAGATATTGGTGAAGAATCTCTACTACCATAGTCATCATCCTCCTCACAGAAAGGATGGAAGATAGGATTGATGTAAGCTTGGAATACATCTAGTGCATAGGGCAGAGTCTTCCTCATATTGAAGATAGCAAGAGATTTTAACTTCAAATTATGGAGACAAGCAATTTGATTGACCCCATTAGCAGGCAAGGTAAAGCAAGAGTTTTAAATTTTGTGTAACTGCAAAGTTGGAGCCACGACTTGTTGTTTAAAGGTGATGGAGGTAGAAGCTTTGGTAATGCTCCAAGTCATTACTCTAGTGCTTCGATTGCCAGATACAACACTAGCCTTTGCAGATCCTTCAAATGTAGATCTGAAACTGTCCTTCTTCGAAGATTGAAGGGTGGCGTTCTTGGGAGCCATTTCTTCTTCAAAGGAGTGTAGAACTTATTTTTTGGGAGAAAGAGATGAGAGAAAAAGAGGTTCCACTGGACGTGCCAAAAATTTGTAAACACAAATTTCGTGCCCTGGATAAATTAGATAAGAAGTTGAAAAATAAATTTAATTTTGTATTCATGTAATACGTGTAGCGACAATCTATGTATATTTGTTACAAGATGAACAAACAAATAATTGCTCTGATTCAATCTCCAATTTGTACATGAAAGAGATTCAATTGACTTAAATCTCGATCAAATTCATTTATTTGACTTCCGCTGAATGAAGTGCAATTAATTTGTTCTTGAGAGAGGGCCTAAGAGGTGTGATCTCAATCAAGACTAGTTTTGCTTGATCGTCGGAAGTAGATTTGATTGTGCTTGTTGTCTTCCACTAGAGAAATTAACCATTTGAGTCTTTAGAATTCCGTCGAAGTGAATGAATTTTCAACCCCGTATATAGGAGGGAGTACTGCTCTATTTATAGGGAAAGAATCCCCCTCCTCTTACTAGAGTTTGCGACTTATTCGCCTTCTTGGGCTGTTGATTGGGCATTTGAGTTGTTAGTTCGTTTAACCGGCGATTTAATAGTCAATTTAACCATTGACTTGGTAGTCGTTTGGTCATGACTTGGTAGTCGATTCAACCTAATTTAATAAATTAAATTAATTAAATGAGCTAATTCGAAATCATTAATTTATATTAATTGTCTGATGTGGCACTTTTCATTATTTTTTTAGCGCCTACAACACCAAAATGAAAACCCCTAGCTTGAGCCATTATCAACATTACCCTCCCCCCCCCCCCCCAAAAAAAAGAAAAACCTTTAAACCCATTTGCGGGAGATTTCTATCATTGTGGTTTTGGATATCTAATCCCCTATTTGTTCTTATTTTGTTGGCTCTACAAGCCTTTTTTTTAACTTTTTTTTTTTGAATGGGGGCGAGTAAGATGTTTATTTACCGAGTGTGTTGTTGTTAAGCAATGTTAATCTTAATAACAGTATTGAGACTTTGGTGAAAACAGATAACACTTGATAACATAGCACTAAATTGAATCAAAAGATATGGTTAACATAGGCATCTAATTATTTTGTTTTTCTTGTTTTTAATAGTTACGCAGTGTGTGAGTGCATTCAAGCTCCCTAAAAGTTGCTCCCTGTTCAAGTAAAGGATGAGACTGTAGGACTGGTGTAATGATACTTAAGAATTCCTATTTCAATGCGTATTTGATTAATAATCAAGCGCACTATCATTAAGTGGTTGCTAATAATAATCAAGTGCAATATCATTAAGTGACTACTTAATGTCACTGGTGGGCTCATATATTTTTAACAATACTGTAAGAATCATACGTTGTTCATATTTGAATGTCTATATGCAATCTGCTTCCCTTTAATTAAAGTTATATTAGTCTCTCAGTCAAATTGAAAAAAGTGACCTAGTATTTTTCACTTTTCCTGGAAGTAGAGTCAGTAATTAACATACTCAACATGCTCATCCATCCAATGCTTGCAATTTGGAAATAAATAGTTGACGACTTATTTTTGACTTATTTGACTATTGATAACTTAAGGAAATTTCTTCTAGGTGGTCCTCGCCCTCTCCTGATACATGTTGAATTGTTGATTAAATTTTTGTATGACATTTCTTGATCGCATTTACCTATGCTACTTCCCTCTTATTCTTGGATTGCTTAAGTTGTACGAATCATTTAAGATTGTTGAGCTTATGATCTGGGATGATAAGCATCATACAAAGGACGATATTTTGGCCCATCCTATATATGGCAATCCACAAAAGAACTTTGATAAATAATATTTTGATTTTGCATCGGATCCTTGTAAAATAAGGATTGGGCTGGATACCAATGGGCGTAATTCCTTTCGCATCATGACTAGCGTGCACAGTACATGGCTAGTCATGCTAATTCCATATAATTTTCCCCCATAGTTATACATGAAACAATCGTAAATTATTTTGTCTATGATTATTCATGGAGAAAAGGCTGCAAGCATGGACATTGGCGTGTACCTTCAACCCTTAATTAAAGAGTTGATGTACTTATGGGACGGTGTAGATGCATATAATGCATATATAAGGAAGAGATTTACATTGTATGCATCTTCCCTCAACTACAAATGACTTTCTTGCTTATGCTAATCTACCGGGATGGAGCATAGAGGATACTTTGCTTGTTCATCTTATGGTATGGATACTGAATCAATTTGATTGGAACATGGTGGAAGTTTTGTTCTATAGGTCATCGAAGATGCTTATCTTAAAATCATCCTTTTCAATATGATAAGGATGGATTTGATGGAAATATAGAATCTGGTGGCTCTATGGCTTTTTTTTTATGGGGAAACATTGTTGCATAATTATAAGAAAACTTACAAAAGGTCAGTCTAACATGGATATTGATAAGAAAGACAAAATGCAAATAAGGAAGAAATGAAGCATTTTTTTAATCTCATATTGGGAGTATAATCATCTTCATCATAACTTAGATGTGATGCATATTGAAAAGAACATATGTGATAATTTGTTAGGACCGATCTTGAATTTGGAAGAAAAGATTAAGAACTTGAAGGCTCAACAAGATCTTTAAAAAATGAGCTTAAAGCTCGGCCTCTACCAAATTTGCTGCCAAATGGCAAATATCATGTGACCCTAGCTCCTTATAATTTGTCTCTCAAGGAAAACACTCGCTTGTTGAAAGTCTTACACCACCTAAAAGCATTAAATGGATATGTAAGCAATATCTCTCAGTATGTTAATTTAAAGGAGTGTAAGCTATTTTATTTGAAGAGTCACAAGATGTTCTTATGCAAGATTTACTTCCAATAATGTTGGGGGCGATTGACGATGCTGATGTTGTGTATATAATTTCTAAGTAATCTACATTTTTTAAGGAATTATGTTCTAAACAGCTTCACGTTGAGAAATTTGGGTGAGCTGTAAAATAGTGTGGATATAATATGTCAAATGGAGAAAGTGCTTGTGCAAGCTTTTGCCAGCATTGTGGTACACTTAATTATGCACTTAATAGAGGAGGCAAAGCTTTAAGGGCCCGTATTTTTATAGATGGATGTATCCCATAAAAAGATAACCTTCACCTTTTGGAGTTATATCCGCTAATTTATTATTTTCACATTTTTTTTATGTTCTTTTTTTTGCAATACATATAATGCATAAATTTTTGGACAATTTTAGATACTTGGCTTGACTGAAAGCATATGTGCGAAATTGAGCACATATGAGGGGTCAATAGAAGATATGTATATTGCACAAGAGTGTGCAACATTCTGCTCATGATGCTTTAAAAGGGGGAAACTGTTTCCAATCATAAGGAAAGAAATGATGATAATATGCCTAATGCAGAAATGCATTTGTTTGACATTGGTGGTCAGCTTGAAGTAAAGGTTGCAAGGGTAGAAATTGATGAATGGGTAAAGCAAGCAATGGTAGTCATTTGACCATGATTTTCACCTTAGCTTAAAGCAGGCAGATAGGGACATGAATCTTGTGGCTTGGCTTCTACATCTTCAAGCCTTTCAAAGGAACTCAATAGTTTTGGTGAACTCAAGTTATTGGAAGTAAATGGGTAAACTCGGTAATAAAGGTAACTTGTAGCTACTCAAGTGATGGTCTTTTATTTTTTATATGATAACTTTTAATTAATAATAGTTTATTAGTTTTTCTTAAAATCTTGTTCACAAGATGCGTCATGTGTCTCAAGTCTCAACCCCTTACAACACTAAGGGCCTGTTCTTTTCATGGGTCAATTTATATTTACCCATTTCAACTTATTTCAACCCATTTCAACCTATTTCAACCCACTTGAAAAAAAAATACCAACTTCGGCCCTGTTCTTTTCGTTGGAAAATTGACCCACCTCACACCTACCCACTTCTTCCCCCCTCTTCCCACTGTTTCCCACACTTAAAAAAAAATACCACTCCTTCCCATATTCACCCACTCCTTCTCATATCTACATAAAACAACCATTTCTCATATTTGAAAATTTTTTATAATTTACATAATTGTGTGTACGAATAATCTGATAGCAATTATGAGCAGTTTTAATTTTTCGGATGTTATGGAACAGTTCTAGTTTTTTTCTTCTTCATTAATTTTTTAATTTTAAAATTTTTTTTAACTTTTTAATTCTATTTTTTAATTTTTAATTTTTAATTTTTTAATTTTTTAA
>JACYFF010010365.1:75575994-75588005 GCA_017589665.1 Selenicereus undatus | reverse complement strand
CCACATGCATATATATATATATATATGCATGTGGATTAAGTAATTTAATCCTGTAACTATTATAGAATTTTGTAAAATAATGAAGAACAAATTTTTCTTTTTTGTTTATTAAAGTTTAGATTAGTTTCAAGCTTTATTAAAAAGGAATGGTAACAATAATAACACTTGAAATTGTGGAAGAAATTACACTTTTTTTGCACCTATATGAAGTACATATTACCTACAGACGATGTCTGGGTAATTATACTTCCAGCCATATATACTTGTAAGTGTGAGTAATTCAGCTATGCCCAGACTTGAACAAATTGTAGGAAAAATTTTGTCGCATTTGTCTATTGGCAGTTTTAGTTCCACATTTAGAAGTGCAGTTCATAGCAAAATTAAGTCTGGAAAGAGACATCATCTTTTGTAGTTACCTTCCTTTTTGTACGTAAATTGTTCTCCGAGGCATTAATTAAAATTTCTTTTTATTATTTATGACTATCTTTTCTTTCCTTTTCATTTTTCCCTCTAGGCCAGCTCATATTTTTCTTTCCAAAATTGGTGGGGAAATAGGCTATATAGTCGATCGTATCTAACCTCTACCTTTTTGTGCCCAGTTTTCACTACAAAAATGTGGGCCTTTTTTTAACAGATACATCACATAGAAAGTTCATACAACTACAAAGTTTTGAAACCAATAAACTTGATCACCTAATACAAAAAATAGAGGCCATTCCTTTCCCCTAATAACTCATATTTTTATATGAGATTTTTCTTACATATACCCGTTTTTAAGTCTTTCAAATATATTTTTATAAGCAAGTAATGAATATTTCATATGATTTTCAGATGAAAAAGAAGCGTTGAATTCACGAATGGAGCCGAATAATTTGAGCAATTTTATTAGAACTCCAAATCACAATCCAATGCTTGAGGGCCCAAGTTCAACCCAGCTCCGCATGGACCCGTTTTGTTCTTTGTGTACGGCCTATCAGCCCAGTCCAGCTTCAACGCCCCACTCCTTGTCTTAGTCCTCTAGCAGCTCTTCCCCTTCTTACTTGTCACGATTGGGCCTGTTTGGCAGCCCAACCAGCTGCTCCCAGGTACCTTCGCTTCCCAATCGTATACTCTCTTCATTTGGGCTTATATTAGGAGCAGCGTGGGCCCGCATTCACCCAGCGCCCATCTAGCCAGCTGCTCTCCACAGTCTACTCTGTCCTCCATGTGGGCTTGTTAGTTCTCCAAGCTGTGGCCTAGTATGCTCTGCGGCTCAGCCCAATTCTTGTCCAACAGCCTCAGCAACCAAATTTCTCTTCTTGTGAGCAAGACGTAGTCAAACATAATTAATCAAGATTAGTTTTTTGCTTAAGACTAGCCTTGTCTCATGCAATATAACAATAAGGAGTTAATTGAAATTAATTTTTCATTAATTTTTGAGCATAAAGAGGGGTTGAGTTTTCACTACAACATGGGGTCGAGGTTGGAGCAAAAAGGAAGCCACTCATCCAAGCATCCAAGCATTCTTCGATTCTTTCATCTTCCATCTTCCATTTTTCAATTTTTAGAGAGAGACTTTTGTAAGAAAAGGCATTCAGGTTGAGAGGTTTAGAAGGAAATTAGCTTTGTTGGCTATTTTTCTCTTTTCTTCTTATCTCATTTATGAGTCAAATTGAAAATCTTGTGCTTAATTATACCATTTTGTGTAATTGAGTACTAAAGTTTGGACATACGAAGTGAAATAAACCAATATTGAGCGATATGACTAGACCAACTTCAATGGTGTCTGCGCTAACTATGGTCGGCTAAGTTGCGCTTCTAGGATTAGGATGAATACTTGATTTATAATATTGATTACTAATTTCTTTCGGGGTTATTCTTGTCTCTTACATTGCATAATTTTGAGTTTATATTTGAAATTAACCTATTTATGTATCTTAATACTATAGGTTATTTATGTTGATTGCAATAGTTTAATTTGTTATCTCAAGTGAATATTAGACCTTGTAGGTTAATATACGTTATGCAATTGGGTTTAAAATTATAATGTTTAAAATTGAATTATTTATGCTAGAAATTAGGTGAGCTATGTCTAAAAGGAATGATTCATACTGACTACTAGATAAATATCACTCCATAATTATGATTCATGTTTTTAATTTATGACCTAGTGCTTGTAGCTCAGGTTGAATAAGAGACTAATTGAACCTCTATTTGAATTCGTAATTCAATAGTTTGTGTCATTGGTGAAATCCAAAGTTCTAGATCTTTCTCTGATTTGATTTCTCTCTATTTTCTTAACTCATTCATTTGCTATTGTTTCTTTAATTCATATTGATATTTGAACTCCTCACTTGAACTACCCTTTATAATTGGAAAATTTAAAATTTAAAATCACTATTATTCCTCATGGGATGGACACCCTAGACTTGCTAATCTACAATTGATCTTGTGCACTTGCAAGTAAAAAGGGTTTTAAAACTAACCATTATTCATCATCTAAATGCACCTCCTCGATCCCTAGCGAATGCCTTGAAGGTTCTGACATGACATTGTCGTAGGACATTCTCATAGGACCACTTCAATAGCGCAAACGTGAAAAATAGATGGCCTAGAGTGTTGGCTAATAAAAAAGACTCATATCCAAAACATGATGATAGTAGAAATGAGGACGATTTGTTGCATGTGTCTCCATATGTGATTTGATCTGATAAGAAATGAAGTGATTAGAGAGAATGTCGAAGTTGCACTAATTGAGGATAAGGCATGGAAGACGAGACTTAGATTGTTCGATCATATCAAGAGATGGAGTTTAGAGGCTTATGCAAGGAGGTCTGAGAGGAATCACATTCCAAAGCGTAAAGAGGAAAGGCAGACCTAGGAAAAACTAGAATGATGTTATCAAACTAATTTGATTCAGGCAAGACTTATAGAGGACAGCGACCAACTTAGGAATTTTTGGGGGTTTTTTGCATTTAGCACCTTTCAGGTTTTCAACATTAACTTTTTCAACCCTAACATTTGTTATTTGACTTTAACTGCCCGAGTTTTCAGTAGCAAGCAATTTAAGTGATAGTCCATCCAGAGTTTGAAAAATATAATGATCGATTGTCGTTTTGCCGTCATTTGATATTGTTGTTTGAACAATCATATTTTTATGCCTTTTAGGATGATGAATAATAAGGATGAGATCCTCTATTACCCACTCTCTCTCTAAAGACATTATTTTACCCTAACTTATCCTTTATGAGATCATCTCTCTCTATTTATTTGCTCGAATAATTTTCAAAATACCAAGTCCCCAACCACTTGTAAAAGGGATAGTTGGGGGCATTCAAGGCTACTTTATCTGCCTTACCATTATCCCACTAGACTTGGGTCCTACATTAAACATGCCTCAATGATTAAGGGTGGTGAAAATTAAGTAAAAAACGTCAAGGTTGAAAAAATTAATGTTGAAATCCCGAAGGATGCTAAGTGGAAGAAATCTGAATTTTGGGCGTTCAAGTATTAAGGTAGCAAACTATGGGTAGAATCTCTAGTCCTGGTTGTAGCTGAGCTTAATGGTCATAAGTATCATATAGTATAATCTTATAGATGAGTTTTTTAATGTATCTGTTTATTTACTTACTTATTTATTCATTTTGATCAACTTTATCGGGTCTTCATTAGTTAGTTTTTCATAGAGCATGGGTGCCTTTGGGGTCAAGTATGTTGCTTAGTGGCTTTTACTCTCTCCCCATTTTCTACTCCATTTATCTATGCATCTAGATATTTATTATTTGTGGATTGTAGTTTCACTGCAACAACACCTCCTAGTCTGAGTCCCGCTTTCGCGGGGTCTGGGGAGATCTAGTCTTAGACAACCTTATCCCTACCTGCATTCCTGCCTGTAGAGAGGTTGGTTCCAAGAGACCCACCAAAAGGATTTTGTGAAAAGTTTATAGGAGAAAAAAAAAGGCAATTGTGAAAACATTTAGTGATGAAAACTCGAAACTATAAATTCAGGGTTGGCTGGGTGAGAACACAAATGCTAAAGATGCTGGAACTGCAAGGAACAGAAATAACAAAATAACAGGGGGTGGGAACATACCTCAACCATCCATGATACGCGGGCACTGACTCTTCCCTGGCATAGAACACATGCCGAGATCGCCACAAACCCCTACTAACACTAGGACGATGCTACCGCTGCCGCCACTGACAACTACGAGGCCAGCACTCTACTATCTAGGGTCCTAATCCTATCTCGCCACAGCCTCCTATCCTGAGCCAAGTCCTCCGATAACCCCACAACTCTCAAATCCTCCCTAATCACCTCGTCCAAATTCTTCTTAGGTCTACCCCTCCCTCTCTTGCCGCCGGGAGGGTCAATCCTCCCACCTCCTTACTGGTGCGACCTCGCTCCTCCTCTTCACGTGGCCAAACCATCGAAGTCTAGATTCCCTCAGCTTCTCTTCTATGGGGGCCACTATAGCTAAGTCTCTGATAACTTCGTTCCTTACTCTATCCATTCTCGTAAAACCATACATCCATCTAACCATTCTCATCTCCGCCACCATCAACCTTTGACCCAGCGTCTTTTTTAGGGGTCAGCACTCCGATCCATAAAGGATAGCCGGTCTTACTACCTTCCGGTAGACTTTGCCTTTCAATCCTAATGGCATTTTCTTGTCGCACAGCACTCCTGACGCAACCTTCCATTTCTACTAACCCGCTTTTATTCTCTGGTTGATATACTCGTCGATATCCCCATTCTGATGAATGATCGAGCCGAGGTACTTAAATTTTTCGACCTTTGGTATGGGCCTCCCCTCCAGGGTGACTTCTCCCCCTGCCTCCAGCCTTCCGCTGAAGCAGCAATGGAGATATTTCGTTTTCGATCTACTCACTCTAAGGCCTCTAGCTTCCAGCGCATGCCGCCATCTCTCTAACTTGTCCTCCACTCCTTGCCTGGTCTCATCAATCAACACAATGTCATCCGCAAACAGCATACACCAGGGAACCTCATCTTGAATCCCTCTAGTAAGTACATTCATAATCATGGTGAAAAGAAACGGGCTTAAGGCTGAACCTTGGTGCAGACCCATACTAACGGCGAAGTCATCGGAGACTCCTCCCGGCATCCTGACACTCGTTCGCCCTCCGTCGTACATATCCTTAATCACCTGGATATACAACGGAGACACCCCTTTCTTCTCCAGGCAGTCCCAAAGCACTTCTAGCGGGACTCTATCGTACGCTTTCTCCAGGTCAATGAACACTATATACAGATCTACCCTTTTGTCTCTGTATACACCCATGAGCCTTCTGAGGAGGTAAATCGCCTCTATAGTCGACCTGCCTGGCATAAAGCCGAATTGGTTCTCCGAAATCTTGACTTCCTTTCGCAATCTTGTCTCAATCACCCTCTCCCATAGGTTCATAGTATGGCTGAGCAACTTAATGCCTCTAAAATTATTACAATCATGGATATCCCCTCTATTCTTGTACAGGGGGATGACCGTACTGGATCTCCACTCCCTGAGCATCTTCGCGGTCCGAAAAATGACATTGAAGAGCTCCGTTAGCCACCCTACTGCTACTTCGCCCAGACACTTCCACACTTCCACCGGTATCTGGTCTGGGCCCTCCGCCTTCCCCTTAGCCATCTTTTTCAGGGCCCCCTTGACCTCCTCTTTACTAATGAGGTCTCGGGCACCGGGATCAAGACGCCTGTCACAGCACTCCTGGGCCCTACTATAAGATTCTACCAGCCCTTCTCCATTTAGGAGATTGGAGAAGTAACTTTGCCATCTCCCCTTGATCTCCGCATCCTCTGACAACACCTTACCATTCTCATCCTTAATATACCTCACCACGCCTAAATCCCTAGTTTTTCTCTCCCTAGCCTTAGTCAGTTTAAAGACCTCCTTCTCCCCTTCCTTGGTCCCCAGCCTACGGTACAGTCTCTCAAAAGCTGCGTTTTTTGCTACCGCCACTGCTTTTTTTTAATTTGGTAGCCTTCTTAGTCGCCTTATATCTGACTCTCCTATTCTCTCTCTCCTCCTCCGAACCGTTGTTCATGACCTCCGCGTAAGCCTCTTTTTTCTCCTTGATCTTCTCCTTTACCTCCTCGTTCCACCACCATGCACCCTCCATATTGCTCCCCCCCTCCTAGAGATGCCCAGTAAGTCCTTAGCATACCTCCGAATACATTCTGCCATCGCCTCCCACATAGCATCTGCATCCTCAACTCTTCTCCAAGCTCCTTCTTCCACAATCCTCTCTGATAATAACCTAGCACTATCCTCCGTGAGCTTCCTCCACCTAATTCTAGGGTCCCTGACTCTCCTCTTCCTCCTCCTAGCGCCCTTGAACTCCGCATCCAAAACCAACAACCTATGTTGGGATCCTACATACTCACTAGGAATCACCTTGCAGTCCTTACAAGCCCTCCAGCTGCCCGCGCTCATCATGAAGAAGTCGATTTGGGTCTTTGAATGGCCACTTTTAAAGGTCACTAAGTGCTCATCCTTCTTCTTAAAAAAGGAGTTGACCACCAACAGTTCATAGGCCACCGCAAAGTCCAGCACGGCGACCCCTCCTACGTTTCTCTCTCCTAAGCCGAAGCCCCCGTGAATTGCATCAAACCCGACCAATTCTGCTCCAATATGACCATTAAAGTCTCCTCCTATGAGGAGCTTCTCGCTTCGGGGTACTTCTTGTATGACCATATCCAAATCCTCCCAAAAACGCTTTTTAACATCCTCCGGCAGACCTATTTGTGGCGCATAAACGCTAACCACATTAACGAACGCGAACCCTACTAAAATCTTAATGGCCATGATCCGATCACTCTTACGTCGCACCTCGACCACCGCGTCCACGAACTCCTTTTCAACCAGGATGCCGACTCCATTTTTTGCCTTGCTTGCCCCAGAATACCAAAGCTTGTACCCATCAACCTCTCTAGCTTTAGCTGCCACCTACTTCATCTCTTGGACACACGCTATGCTAACCTTACGCCTACGCAGGACCTTAACAAGTTCTATCGACTTACCCGTAAGGGACCTTATATTCCAGGATGCAAAGCGCACCTTCCTCAACCCTACATCCCTCCTAACCCCGTTACCCCCCAGAGGACTGGCTGGAACTGCTACATAACCCGTCGAAATCCTAGAAAACCTTACCAAAACTACTGACGATAGCGACCAGGCCTAAAAAGCGGCACCAACAGCAGGGAAAAAATTTAACACAAACCACCAACCGCTGCTAAACAACAAGAAGCACGAAAAGAGCAAATTAAGCAACGGGGATGACCAAGGGGGCAACCGGACTACTAACTACACAACTTAAAGAACCAACACACAAATCAACCACTAGCCAAGCATAGGTAAAAGGGCTAAACAAAAACTTAGAGGCAACACTAGAACCTACTCAGGCACCACTAGAAAGAGCTCAAGAGCCTGACAAAACACCACGACAAACAAACCACCCAAAAGACAGCCCCAACACACAAAGGGGGCCAAGGCAGAGCCGAAGGCCAACCAAGGAAACTAGCTAAACCACCAGCCGGCACCTAAGCTCCTCCCTAGCCTCAGGCGACCCAACCACCCACCCGACTAACAACTCTCCCACCGTAAGCCTACCTAGCCAAACGGGTAACACCCAGCCCCCGTCTACTCTCTAAAGCAGGCCTACTGCCAAGAAAAGGAAAAAAAAACTATACAGCACTGAGGTTAAACACCCCAACAACGGGAAGCCAGCAGAACCAGAAAAGGGGGGGAATAGAGTGTCACGCCCCTCACCTCTCCGAAACACAAGAGCAGAACAGAGGAGCTACAGACGAAAGACCACTGGTGACCAAAGAGGGCACCTCGGACAGAGGCCAAACAGAGTCGCTCCGGCTGCCTACAATCACACTAGCACCCAAACCAACTCACCCTAGCACCGGGAGACCGCTTCAGACAGCGAAAGGGACAGAACAGGGAGACCACAAATATCAAAGTAGAGGGACAGAACGAAACAGCATGAAGCGACAGAACAGGCAAGACAGAGGACGCAACAGAGAACGAAAATAAAAAAGAGACAGAGAACGAAACAGAGCAACCGCTCTGAGCTACACACGAAACCCGGGGACCGAATAGACACCACAACAGCACCCAATAAAACCAGGACGGTGAAAAACAAAGGGGACTCACCTCCATGACCTGGACCCCGAAACAGAGCAGTGACCGAAACCAAAGCAGGGACTCACCTCCGGTACAACAAATACAGAGCAGAGGAAGGAAGCTCACCGCCAGTGCCCGACCCCGTCTCAGCTGTTCTTGCTCAGTGACCGTTCTGTGCTCACGTCGGCTGACCTGCGTCCTCGAGCTGAGTGGATGGGCTGCGGGCAGTTAGAGAGAAGGGAGAGAAATATCAGCTAGAGAGAGAGAGAGAAGGGATATCATTGATTGTAGTTTCACTACAATGTAATAATGTTGACTCCTGGGTTACATAATTTTTATAATATTCATATGTTACACTTGATTCTGGCATTGTTTATTCATTTGTTTGATGTCTAATGTCGATTAGTATTTATTTTTAGTGCTTATGTTTTCAAAACATTTTACTTGAAAATTTTCTGTTGGCTTCTTAAAATTAGTCTCTCTACTTGGGTAGGTGCTCGCAGGCATAAGGCTGCTTAAATTTTGATCTCCCAGATCTTATGAGAGTGAGCTCCATACTAAGAGTTGCTATTATTGTCGTTGTTGTATGTTTGCATGTCTAGAATATGATTTTTCATTCAAAATTGCCTCAGTTGCTTGGTGGATATTTGATTTCGGTATGAAGAAATTAGGTCCTTTCTTGAGAAGGATACTAGCTTAGTTACTAAAATGCTCGTAACTCATTTATGAATCGTTAACAATTATCTTTCTTTTAGAACATTTTATCATAGTATCTTATAGGGTGGTTTTCAATTAGATGGTGATTTTGCATAAGATCTTGTTGTTATTGATAATTCTATGAAGGCACTTGTGTTTTGCTCTAGTTTTACTTTGCATTGTATGTTGTTATCAAGGCATGAACAGTTGCCCTCTTCATTGTTTTCTTGTGGGTGTACATGTGGGGGAGGGATAGTTCCATTGTTGCAAATGTATTGAGTACCTTATATTGTTCTTAGAGGCAAAGGGTCTAGATCTGACCAAGGCAAAGCATAGAGATTTATAGGAACTCATCCCGCTATATAAAGGTTTTTTTAGAGTAGTTTTCCTTCGACTAGATCACTCAATTATGGATTTTGATTCACTTCTGGTCTTCAATTCTTGCAATTAAAGAAAAGTTTTTTGATGATGCTTGCAAAGTTCTATTAGCTTAATTTTAACACAATTTTTGTAGCTAGCTTGTGGCTTTAGAACAACTCCCTCCCTCATCCCTTGGGGGGGGGGGGGATAAGAAGTTCATGTCACTTTCTTTAGGGATGTTTTTGTTTTTAGCGACGCGAGTGTGTAGGAATAGATGTTCTAAAGTGTCGGCCCCTTTGATTTTTAAAATTATTTGCAATTGAAAAAGCTTTAGGTAATTGAACAACTTTGTTAAAGTGCATACATAGGTGAGAACGAACTACTGTAGTTTAGAATTTAGAGGCACAATGTAGCTCAATTTCAAACCCAGTGAGGCATTAAAGAAATCTCAATCATATCTACCGTCATATGAAGTGCATGCAAATGACCTCCTCCATTAGTGACTTCTTATTCACTAATGCCACTATTGCTACTGTTCTACTGGTTTGGCATTGCGTAAGCCATTGTTGCATTCTTATCCTTTGATTACATCTTTATAGTGAAGAATAAAGTTGTAGTTTATGTTGTGTGATGCCAAGTTAATAGCTTTGTATTGCAGTTCATTTTGAATCTAACGCTTATGATTATTTATCGGAAGCTGTGGTTTTGAAACAAATTAAGACTTTATAGTGTTTGGAGGTCAATTGCACTTGGTTTTGAATGAAGAACAATCCATGCTGATAAAATTCTATAAATAATTACATGATTTGTACTATAATGTTCATATTTCTAATACAATCTATCTCTGTCTCTTTGCTTGTTGTTGCATCCATTGCCTTGTCTTAGCGGCAGCTGCTATATGTTACCTCAATGATAGGGGTTGTTGCTACATGTCTGCTGCCGCTATTGCACTGAGTTGGTGGATGTGGCAAGCGCTCACTTGTAGATTCGACTCTTTATTTAGTTTTTTCTTCAAATTTCATGGTGTTATTTACTTTTCTTTTAATTGTTCTTCTATTTAACTTTTTTTTTTAAAAAAACTTGTAGATAACTCAAGTTGTGGTTGACGATGCACTACAATTTGGTTAGCATGCTGAAGATTAGATGGATGTTTATGGTTAGAATATATGTTTTCAAAGTATGGCCAACGACATTACAAAAAATTATCATGCTTCTGCACTTGTCTAACCACACATAACTAAGTGTGGTGGATAAACAAGGGAATCACGTCTAATCTCTACACTTAATAAGAGCGGGAAAAATATATCAATTCTAATAAGAGTGGGAGCATCTTATAAAGCTATGCACATGCATATTAACTATTAAGCGTGATAATCATGTATCATGAGTAGGTTCTCATCTCCCACTCATATCAAGTGTGGTAGTTGTGTTTTTACTTGTTAATGTTTTTATATTAAAAACTCATTAGTAACTCTTAACATGTGTATTGCTCCTCTTGCTTCTCGTTTGCACCCATCCAAATCCCAATTTCTCACACCTTGCCTCTATTCTTATGCCTTCATCCTAGACAACGCCTATGTTGTCACTATTTACCTTCTTCGCCACTGCCCATGTATTCGCCTGTGAGATTCTGCGTCTGTTTTTTGTGTATTTCGCCAGAGAATTTTAACCAATGAAGATTTCCACCGGTAATCCATCATTTTAGGGTTTGAATGTCTGCATTATATCTGTACAAGACTCATTTTTCAGCTTTGTGGATTTCGCTATCTCATCTAGGCCTGTTAAAAATTGACCTGACTTGAAAACGCGACCCAAACCCGTCTGGAAATTTTGGATTTTGAACACGATTTTCTCGACACGAACCCGAAATAAACCGAACCCCAAAAACCCGCAAATTAGCGGGCCAAACCCGACCCGAACCCAAACCCGCCCGCGTGACCCGAACATTATATCCTTAGTTTTTCATTTTTCTCTAATTTATCTCTTTTGACAATAATGGTTAGTAATTTTTATTGAGTATTTTGAAAAGATATTATATAACTGTTGCATCTATTTACTAATTAAACAATAAGAACCTTATTTTTTCTTCTCCATTCTCTGAAAAGAAAACCGTACACAACTTTTAAATGAAAAAACTTTTAAAATAGGTATAAAATTGCATGGAATAACTGTCTAATATTTTTAAAAAAGTTAATTTAAAGGAACACAAGCATTAAAGAGGCGAAAGTCATACCATTATATAGTTAGTTAAACAAATCTGTCTAATTTTTTTAAAATTAATTAATTTGTAATAATTTAAAATTTTTATGTTATAATTGAAAGATAATATCTTGTACTTCTTTTATTTAATTTTATTTGGTTTTAGTTCTGACTAATCTTGAACTATGATACTAACGATAAAAAAACGACTATCCGTATTCGTATTGGGGTCGGTCCATTAACAAAGTTTTACCTGATTAGACATTGGTAGGTTAGTTAATAAAAATATTAAATTATTAAATTGATTATTAGCGGTGAAACTGCAACAATCCATTAAGGGGGTGTTTGGTGAGCAAAAAAGGGTTGGGGACTTGAATCCTCAGGGTTCAACTTCCATTCCTTAATGTTTGGTGATAAATTTGGGAAAAGGAACCTGATACCTGGGGGAATCAAGTTCCTCCATAAACCCCTGGAACTTGAACCCTCCCATTATTGGGGGGTTTCAAGTTCTCATCCCCAGGGTTCAACATTATTGTTGTTGTTGCTACTACTACTACTACAACTATTATTATTATTGTTATTATTATTATTATTGTTATTATTATTATTATTATTATTATTATT
>JACYFF010010365.1:75559988-75575594 GCA_017589665.1 Selenicereus undatus | reverse complement strand
TTATTATAGTAAATATTATTATTATTATTATTATAAATATTCATACTTGCATATAATATTTCTAAAATAAAAACAGAGTTAATTCCATTCCAAAACTACTCACCAAACAGCAAGGAGTGGGACCTGATTCCATTCCAATTTTCACCAAACAACTGGGTTTAGAATTCAAGTTCCATACCCAACCCCCCAGGATTCAAGTCCTGATTCCATTCCATTTCAGTTTCCCTCACCAAACAGGGCCTCAAATGCTCTAGATGGGTTGTCCAATAAATGGTTGACCCACTATTAACCTTCTTTCAATGTAAGGGTTAATATACCCAAAATCAAGTGGGGCTTAATTCTTTACCCGCTCATACAAGATGTTCATATACTATAATAAAATATTTCAACATTTTAATATTCTTTTGAGAAATTACAATTATTATGCATTTTCATTAAATAATGATAATTTTGAGTAATAAATATGCATAATTTTTGATTTAAAAAAAAGAAAACTAACTCACGGAAAAGGCGCTCTAAACCCGTTGGGCTGATCTGAAACCCGTAAAATCGAAATACACCCGACCCGTATTTTACCCGAACCCGAAATACACCCAACCCGTATTTTACCCGAATCCGAATACACCCGACCCGTATTTAACCCGTCCGCCCGAACTGACAGGTCTAATCTCGTCCCATGAGAAGTCTTTTGGTTTTTAGCTTTTTTTTTGTTAATAATTGTAGTATTTATTATCTAAAAATGCAAATTACTAATTCAGAATCTTTATAGGATCAAGCTGTTAATTATTGTGGATGTTCAGTTTGTTTATCGTATTGATCTTCGCACATGGGAAGGGCATCTGTTTATTAGGGAAAAACTTGCTTTTGCTTTGGTGTGATATGAATTTAGTTTGGAAACAGTTACAGTTGAAACTGCATTAAAATTTAACGATTTTAGGACTTTAGGAAGAGACCTAAAGTTTGGACATGTTCTAATTAGAGAATCTTAAGACGAGTGTACGAGATTTTCAAAAGTAAAACTATAGCTGCAAGTGCACAACTTTTGCTATAGTACTTAAGGGTCGTCTGCTCAGGGACGATGATGAATTTAGGCCATATAACTTACTAATTATGCTTCAAATTAGACCGAATGAACTATCTAATTGTGAACCTAATGCAATTTTGTCAGTTATAAATGAAATAATTCAAAGACAAACCCATAAACTAAGAAGCTAATACTAGATAACCATTCAACTTTGCGTAAGATAACATTGAATATTGAGCATAAGATTAAGCGAACTAAATGAAAACTAAAAATAACCTAAACAACGCCCAAACTTAGAAAAATGAACATCATCATCCCACTCTTAGGCTCCGTTTGGACATTGGAAAACTTGATGGAAATGAAAAAATTTGAAAAATTAACTTTTTTTTCCTTGTGTTTGGTTTAGAGAAAATCACAAAGAAAATATTTGGAGAAAAATTAGATGAAAAAATTGTTAAAAACAAGTGATAAAATTTTCCTCATAAATTTGTGAGGAAAGTTTGAGAAAAGTTCACAAAAGGATTCTTGACCTCCTCCAATCTCACAATGCTTAAATGATATCAACATTATTCAAGTAACTCATCAACATTCAAATTTATCATCCAAATTCTTGTACTTTTTTCTCAATTCAAGCAAGAGAAAAAAACTCGCTTTCTCCCTACTTTTTTTTCATTCGCATTTTTTTTATTTCAACTTTTTTTTCTACCAAATTTTATGATGAGTAAACGGAGCCTTAAGGACAACAAAACAAGTCACCTTCCAAGCTTTATTACTATGATTAGAATCTTTTTCCTTGAGCATCACCATCAATCCAACTTCATTTACAGCACATGTCTAGAAATCTCACACCACAATCAATTGAATTAACGCAATGAAGAGAAGCACAAATAGCAGAGGCAGCCATAGGCATCTGGTTGCGCCAAAAATATGCTATTTATACAATACCCTTATGTTTAATTATGCTCAAAATAATTGGTATTTTTAGATTTTTATTTGATTTTAGTTTGCTTTGCATGAAAAGAATGAAGAAACTGACCCATTCTTTGATGATCCAAAAACCGGAAAAAGCAAGGCAAAAGTAAAAATAAAATAAAAATCCTAATAGCTACCTTCCCCCATGTGCCCTGCATGTGATTGTTTACCCCCCTTATTTCTCAATCCTTTCTGTTTCTCTCCTTTCTCGGTTCTCACCAGTAGAAAGCCCGACATCCCAGCCCCTTCCTCGATCTCAGCTTCTCTATCTCTATCTCTCTTTCGAACTCACAACATGCATCATCATCCACCATCTCCATCATCTTCCACCATCACTACCTTCATTTGTACATCAAACCCACACCAAATCATCTCCTTCAAACGCCAGCTTGCATCATCACCACCATCCATGACATCTCACATCAAGGGCCGTGATTGAAGAGGAGAGGGTATAAATGGAGGTTGCGGCGATTGAAGCTAGGTATTAATTTAGGTATTAGTTTAAGTTTCTGAGGTTTTAATGTTGGTTTTAGTAGTTTAACTCGAGTGTTAGTAATTTAAGGTTTTGAATTCATTTTCATCTATTTGATTTTCGATTTTGGACCCATTTCTAGCTTTCAAATTCATGTAATTATGCTTTGTTTTATTAATTTGGAGTAGCCTTTGATGATTTTCAGTGTGATACAGAATGAATTTCTTGTTTGGCTTGCGATAATTTGCAGTCTCCCTCTCGCTCGTTCGGGCTCCTCTGCTTTGTCTAGATTTTCAAATTTTAGACTTGCTTTTGGTCAACAATTTGAGGCCTTAGATTTGTTGAATTTGTTGATGCTTTGTTGTTTGTTGACTTCCCTTGTTTCATTTCTGGTTGCATCTATTTCAATCTCATTTCTGGCATTTTCAACGAGGCTTGAGGCCCAATATTGGATTGTTACTTGCTAATTTTGGACTTCCCTCTCCTGTTTATGTCTTGCGTGGTTTGAATACCTAAGCAAGGATGAGTTTCGGTTGTGGAATAAAAAGCCTTGTGTAGAAGGCAAAAATTCTACAACAAATCACATGATGCCACGTGTAAAAAATGGACCAACCATAAAGTGCCACGTGTCATGTTGACTTTGGTGGACCCGCTTGGTCAAAATTAAGTGCAGCCAATCAAAAGCCGCCACGTGTCGTTGATGATGCAGAAATTAGTAATTATTTTCTTTATTTAAAAATAAGAAAATAATTATTGGGTCTGGCCCAAAATATGGCTCTAACCTTAGCCGACAGAGCCTATAAATAGGGGTCCTCTCCTTTCATTTGGGGATTCAGCATTTGCAGAATTCAGAGCTCAGACGGCAAGAAGCATCCAGCTACCAAGCGAGAAGGATCAAGACTTGTAGAGTTTCAGAAACCATAATTAGCCACTTGCAGATCAAAATCAAGAACAACCTTCAGAGTTCTTCAACTGATTTGCATCAACCGAGATCAAGTATCAAGCCCTCGGAATACTCAAGTCATTAGGAGATCGAATCAGAGGATAATTTTTATTGTATTAAATTCAGAGATTGTACCTACACACTACATCAATACAAAATTAAATTTGTTTCTGAATTTCTTGTCTTTATTTTAGACTCGAAATTTGTGTTTACAAATTTTTGGCACGCTCGGTGGGACCACTCTGACTCTCATCTCTTTCTCCTAACAGCAAACAATACATTCCTTTGAAGATAACATGGCCCCTAAGAACGCTATTAATCAATCTTCAAGGAAAGCTATCCGATCTGCATCGCAAGGATCAACAACTGCTAGTGCTGCATCTGGTGGTGTCATGACCAGAAGTATGACAAAAGCTGCTACCACTATCATCGGAGAGCAATCAATTGTGGCTGCACCATCACAGTCACATAAGATCCAAAACCTCGGCTCCAAGGTATCTGATGGAGTCAATCAAATCGCTTCAAATGTTTTGAAGCAGAAATCTGTTGCCGGCTTCATCATGCCACAAACAATTCCGCGTGGGATGGATGAACTCCAAACCCACACCAACCCTGCATTCCAACCCTTCAATTCTGAAGATGATGATTATTCGAGCAGTGATTCCTCTTTGGCATCCTCAAAGGGGTCACTTTCCTCGCATACTGAAGCTGAATCATCCGACACCGTCGTCATGCCAGTTATGGTGACAGGGGCTACTAACTTTGAGGAACAACTGGCGAGCATGAAGGCTACCTTGGATAGGCTCTCCAAAGAGAGTGCAGAAAAGGACGCCCAAATCAAACGCCAGGATGATCAGATTGCTGAGCTGATGAAGAAGTTGGAAAAGAAGTCCTCTGAAGCTTCCAACAAGGGTTCAAGCGCCGAAGACTCTGATAAAGAGTCCAGCCACAGCGAAGAATCTGTGGACGAGCGCAAGGGAAGAAAGGACCGCTCTTTAGGCTCAATGTCTGTTGAGCAAATTCAGAGCTTAATAGCAAATACGGTCAAGGCTCAGTTGGGAGAAGGATCTCACAAAACCCACCTGTATACAAAACCTTATACGAAGAGGATTGATGCCCTTCGCATGCCACATGGCTATCAGCCTCCCAAGTTCAACCAGTTCGATGGCAAGGGCAACCCCAAACAGCATATTGCCCACTTCATTGAGACATGCAGTAATGCTGGCACAGAGGGGGACCGGCTGGTGAAACAGTTTGTTCGTACTCTAAAAGGGATCGCATTCGATCGGTACACAGACTTGGAGCCAGAGTCCATTGACAGCTGGGAACAAATGGAGCAGGAATTCCTGAATCGGTTCTACAACACTCAACGTGTTGTTAGCATGACAGAGCTAACAAACACCAGACAGTGGAAGGACGAGCCGGTTCTTGATTACATTAATCGCTGGAGGTCCCTAAGTCTCGAGTGCAAGGACCGTCTATCAGAAGCTTCAGCCGTTGAAATGTGTGCTCAGGGTATGGAGTGGGATTTACTATACGTCTTGCAGATGAGTAAGCCAAGGACCTTCCAGGAATTGGCAACAAAAGCTCATGATATGGAGATAACGATCGCAAGTCGCCGTGGCAAGTCTTCTTCCTCGTCTGACGCTAGAAAGGACAAGGGTGAATTCAAGAAAAATCTCAAGTCCACTAAGTCCTCAAACAAAGAAGCCATGGCTGTTTCAACTGGGGAGCCGGTTCGAATCTCCGGAAAGCCCAAGTATGAAAACAAGAAGGGTGGATTCTCCAAGGATTCTGGAAAGAAGCGTCCTACATTGAAGGAACTGCAGGAGAAGAAATACCCATTCCCTGACTCAGACTTGTCAGGAATGCTTGATGATCTCCTTAAAAACGGGGTTATCCAACTTCCAGAACCAAAACGGCCCGAAGAAGCTGGAAGGGTTACCGACCCAAAATATTGTCGGTATCATAGGGTGGTTAGTCACCCTCTTGAGAGATGTATTACACTCAAAGAGCGTATTATGCAACTTGCCAGGGAGGGGAAGATAATATTGGATTTGGACGACACTGTTGAGACAAATCATATCTCCGCTCAGCTAGAGTGTTCCTCATCGCCCTGGAAGCCAAAGCATACTCAACCTTGTGGTAGAGTAAACACTGAATTGATTTCCTCAATTGGAGAGAAATTAATTACAATTCAATTTGGAAGTTTGGAGCCTGTGGTAGTTCTAATTCAATCCAAAGGACCCCTAACAGAGACTGACCCTTTTGTGGATGTCTCTGACAAAGCTGATGTTGATGAAGAGGGATGGACTCTTGTCACTTGTCGGAGGCCAAGGAAACAAAGCCAACTGCAATCACCGCCCCTCCGCCGCAAGAAGAAACAAGGAAGAAAGAAGAACCCTCGTCATTCAAAAGGAAAGGAGAAGACCAATGACGTCAAAAGGCACGAAATTCTGCCTATTGACCTACTTGAGCAGGAGCCTCTTGTCCCTGTCACACTCGAAGAGTTTTTCCCAACAGGTTTCTTTGAGAAAGTCACAGTCAACATGACATCATGTTCTAAGCTTGAAGAAGAGGAAGACGAAGGAAGTGACGGACAAGAGGAGTCTCCTAGAGTAGCTGATAAGACCTTAACTGTCTTGGAGGCTTTGCCAGCTCGCATGTGCTGGGAGCAAATATTTTGTGTGCCTGATGAGATGCGCCAGCATGTTGTTACTGCCTTACGACATCCAGAACTTTATGCTGATAAAATCAAGGATGCAGGAGCATCCACAAAAGACCCTGTTCAGTGTGCCTATTGCAACACCGCAATCACTTTCACTGACGATGATTTGTTGTTGGGATCTAAGCCCCATAATCGTCCTTTGTTTGTGACGGGTTACATTAAGGAGCAGAAAGTCAGACGCATTCTCGTGGATGGAGGGTCAGCCGTCAACATCATGCCCAAGTCTACAATGAACGACTTAGGCATCACAGTGGAAGAACTGTCTAAGAGTCGAACGATGATTCAAGGCTTTAACCTTGAAGGTCAACGTGCAATCGGCATGATTCGTGTTGAACTGATAATGGGAGATTTGACGACGTCCTCCATCTTCCATATAATCAATGCTAAGACTTCCTACAGGTTATTACTTGGGCGACCATGGCTTCATGAGCATGGGATAGTGGCTTCCACTTTACACCAATGTCTTAAGTACTACCGTGATGGGGAGAAGAAAATAAGCGGGGATGTCAAGCCATTCACTAAGGTTGAGTCTCATTTTGCAGATGCAAGGTTCTTTGAAGAAGGTGCTGCACCTAAAGAGACCATGCCGTCAACCATTTCTTCCACAGGCAAAGGTGTCGCAAAGAAGGCCCCTCGAGTAACAAAAGATGGTGCTCCTAAGCAGCAGCTCGAGAAAGAAGCAGGCAAGCAAGGTAGCACCACTTCTTATATTGAGCAAGTTGCTAAACAAGATGTCGCGTCAACAGGATCAATGCCACCAGTTTTAAGGTACATACCTAGGTCTCGCCGTAAGGAGGGCGAATCACCCTTTAGCGAGTGCACAAGCAGAAGCATTGAGAGTAAAACTACTAAAAGGGATGACGGAGCTAGCATAATCACCTTAAAAGGAAGTGCAACAGTTCCAACGCTAAAAATGTGGCAGGCTAAGGTGAGTAGGCCCCCTATTTCCGGGTTTGTCGTTTCTTCTAAAGAAAGCGATGACTTGCCAAGTGCACGGACTAGGGAGGGATTTGATCCTAATGCATACAGGCTTATGGAGAGGGCTGGCTACGACTTTCAAAATCCAACTGCCTTAGGAAAGATAGCCGAAGCCAAGCCTCATGGCCTTACTGAAACTCAAAGAAAGATCTAAGAACAGGGAGGCTCAGTAGGCGTCTCTAAAGATGGACTGGGTTTTACGCCACCGCAGCCAGTCAGAATCTCTGGTCGACGAAAGGACAAGAAGTTGGCAATTCAACACATCTCAGCTGAAGAAGTAGATGTGAGTGAAGATGAAAGTGCTTCACCCAACCCAAAGCCCTCTGTGTTTGATAGGCTACAATCATCAACTTCTAAAAAACGTCCGTTAGTATTTGCCCGTCTAGGGAAAGGGAAAGATCACAAAAGCTCTGTTTTTAACAGAATCAAAGATCATCCCCAGCCAAAGCCTTCAGTTTTTGCCAGAATAGGAGCTGGTGAAAAGCCCTCGAACTCACGACTTCAGCACGAGAAAAGTTCTGCATTTAGTCGCTTGGGAGTAGTAAATGAAGTTCAAAGCTCTATCCCGTCTCGCATGAAGCGCTTCTCTAGTCTGGATGTTAAAACAGATGGTTCATTAAGAGTAAAGAGGCGTATTGTGATCTTCACAGGTCAGCAAAAAACTCTGACTCTAACAAGGAGGCGAAGGAAGAAGAAGTTGTTTCTTCCAACCATATCACAATCCACGAATGTGATGACTCAGACTCAGAGATAGAGTTGGCAGAAACTCCTAAGACTTTCGAAGATGGAGGACAGGCTACAGTTGATGATTTGAAAGAGTTGAATCTTGGAACCGATGAAGAGCCTCGTCCTATCTACGTAAGTTCATCACTCACAATCGAAGAGGAAAAACAATACTTGGAACTCCTATCAGAGTACAAGGACGTATTTGCCTAGAGCTATAAAGAAATGCCCGGGTTAGATCCAAAGGTCGCAGTCCACCGTCTATCTATCAAAAGGGGTATTCCGCCTAAGAAGCAGCCTCAACGACGTTTTCGCCCAGAGTTGGTACCGGAAATTGAAAAGGAAGTCAACGAACTCATAGAGGCAGGATTCATTCGCGAGGTCAAGTACCCAACATGGATTGCAAACATCGTGCCTGTCAGGAAGAAAAATGGGCAACTTCGTATTTGTGTGGACTTCCGGGATCTTAACGACGCTTGTCCAAAGGACGATTTCCCATTGCCTGTCACAGAGCTTATGATCGACTCAACCACAGGGCATGAAGCATTGTCATTCATGGATTGTACCGCAGGATACAATCAGATTCTGATGGCGCCCGAAGATCAAGAGGCCACGGCTTTCCGCACACCTAAAGGCATTTTTTGCTATAAGGTGATGCCCTTCGGACTTAAGAATGCAGGGGCAACATACCAAAGGGCAATGCAAACAATTTTTGACGATATGCTCCATAAGAAAGTCGAGTGCTATGTCGATGATTTGGTGGTGAAGTCCAAAAAGAGGCAGGACCACATACAAGATCTTCGTTCGATCTTCGAACGATTACGAAGATGTCAATTGAAGATGAATCCACTCAAGTGCGCATTTGGCGTCACCTCTGGAAAGTTCTTGGGTTTTATCGTTCATCACAGAGGGATTGAGATCGACCAATCAAAGATCAAGGCAATCCAGGAGATGCCTGAGCCTAAGAATCTCAGGGAGCTTCGCGGACTTCAAGGTCGCTTGGCATATATCCGAAGATTCATCTCAAATCTTGCAGGACGCTGCCATCCCTTTAGCCACCTTATGAAAAAGGGCGCACCTTTTGAGTGGGACGAATCGTGTCGTACGACATTCGAGAAAATAAAGGAATACTTGACCCATCCTCCTGTGTTGGGGGTACCCATCCCTGGTAAGCCTCTTCGACTGTACATTGCAGCTCAGGAAAAGTCCTTAGGGGCACTGTGTGTACAAGAAGACGAGGAAGGGAAAGAAGTTGCCCTGTACTACTTAAGTCGTACATTGGTCGGCGCTGAACTGAAGTATTCCCCTATTGAAAAGATGTGCTTGTCGCTCATCTTTGCCATCCAGAAACTCAAGCATTACATGCAGGCCTATACAGTGCAAGTGATCTCCAAAGCTGATCCCATCAAGTACATCTTGTCCAGGCCAATCTTAAATGGGCGACTGGCAAAATGGGCGGTCATCTTAAAACAGTAAGATCTCGTCTATGTACCCCAAAGAGCGATTAAGGGGCAAACGTTGGCAGATTTCTTAGCAGATCATCCCATTCCCGATGATTGGGAGCTAAATGATGATTTGCCAGGAGAAGGCGTATTTTACATCGATATCCTCCCCCCCTGGGAAATGTATTTCGATGGTGCAGCCAGGCGTGATGGTGCTGGTGCAGGAGTCTTCTTCGTTTCCCCCGAAAAGCACATTCTTCCGTATTCATTTGGGCTCACTCAGTTATGCTCTAACAATGTGGCGGAATACCAAGCGCTTAACTTGGGCCTTGAAATGACTATTGAAATGGGGGTCACCGATCTCAACATATATGGTGACTCGCAGTTGGTCATCAATCAACTAGTTAACGAATACGAGGTTAAGAAAGAGGACCTTGTCCCGTACCACAGGCAAGCATTACGCCTGCTAAATAAGTTGGACATGGTCAAGTTAGAGCACGTACCAAGGAGTGCCAACAAGATGGCTGACGCACTAGCAAGCCTCGCAGCCACTTTGGCACTGGGGGCAGAAGGAGAAATGACTATTCCAGTATGTAACCGTTGGGTTGTTCCGCTGGATGATGAAGACTCAGAGGAAGACGTCAACATGATCTGTGTTCTTGAAACAGATGCAGAAGACTGGCGTCAACCAATAATTGAGTACTTGGAGCATGGAAAACTCCCGTGTGACCCAAGGCATAAGACAGAAATACAGCGGAGGGCTTCAAGCTTCCTTTACTACAACGGGACGCTCTATCGACGCTCCTTTCTCGGTTTTTGGTTACGATGCTTGGACACGGAAGAAGCAAAGCAAGCGATGGAGGAGGCTCATTCAGGTGTGTGTGGAGCACACCAATCAGGGCCTAGGCTACATGATCGCATTAAAAGGATGGGCTATTACTGGCCCACTATGGTGCAAGATTGCATAAATTATGCAAAAAGGTGCGATGCTTGCCAGTTCCATGCTAACTTCATACATCAACCTCCCGAACCTCTCCACCCAACAGTTGCATCTTGGCCATTTGAGGCATGGGGGCTTGATGTCGTTGGACCAATTACGCCTAAATCGTCTACTAGTCACTCCTACATCCTAGCTGCCACTGACTACTTCTCTAAATGGGCGAAAGCAATCCCGCTAAGAGAAGTCAAAAAAGAAAACGTGGTCGACTTCATAAAGACACACATTATCTATCGGTATGGTGTGCCAAGGTACATTATCACCGATAATGGAAAGCCCTTCTTCAACAGCCTGATGACTAGCCTCTGCGAGAAGTTCAAGTTCGCTCAATATAAGTCTTCCATGTACAACGCCCCTGCAAACGGCCTGGCAGAAGCCTTTAACAAAACACTTTGCAACTTACTCAAAAAGGTTGTCGCAAAGTCTAAACGGGATTGGCATGAAAGATTAGGGGAAGCTCTTTGGGCATATCGAACAACGTACAAGACGCCAACACAGTCGACCCCATTCGCTTTGGTCTATGGAGTGGAAGCCGTTCTACCGTTAGAGCTTCAAATCCCATCACTTCGCATCGCCATATAGGAAGGTTTGACGGAATACAAAAATCACAAGCTTCGCTTAGCGGAACTGGAGGCCTTGGATGAGAGAAGACTTCAGGCACAACAAAAGCTAGAATGCTACCAAGCCCGTCTATCAAGAGCGTTCAACAAAAAGGTTCGACTGCGATCTTTCCAAGTCGGGGACCAGGTGTTGGCAGTAAGAAGACCGATTATTGTCTCCCACAAATCTGGAAGCAAATTCACCTCCAAGTGGGATGGTCCATATGTGGTCAGAGAAGTTTACACAAATGGAGCCTACAAGATAGTTGGTGCTGATGGAGTGCGCATAGGACCCATAAACGGCAAGTTCTTGAAGCGCTATTATCCTTGGAATAGAATGTTGTAAAGCTCCTAAGTAAGAGCCTAAACTGCTCGTTCTCTCAAGTTAAATTCATTTGTAATACTCCTGGTCCGCAAGAGTCTAAACTGTGAACGGCAAAACAAAACCAATAAAGAATGTTATGTTTTTGAACTACGTATAGCTTGATCCTTTAGGATATTACATTCCTTTTAGGAATGTGGGCAACTTGGGCATATTTACTAATTACAGCTAATGTAGGATGAATAAATTGTGTTAGTACTCATTGGTTTCATTCGTTGGCTATATCTACATATTATTGCGTAAACTTGAATTGAAAGACTCATCTTATTGCAATATATCAAAACCAATTCCAATTAAACCATACTGAGTCCAAAAAGGAACAACAAATGGTGAAAAAAAAATTATTATAAAAAAAAAGAAGAAGAATCTAGAACAAGACGATTGGGTATGGTCTAAGCAGCCAGTGCGCCTAAAAGCTCTTGAACCCGTTGCCTTGCTGCTTTAACTTGAGCGGTTTCTTCTGCAGTAACTTGGGGCGTGACATTTAAATCAGCAACTTCTTTTTTAAGAAGAGATACACCGGCTTTGGCTTTCTTTAATTAAGCTTCAGTCTCGACTAATTTGTCTTGCAATTCCAGCTCATTCGCCTTTGCTCGCTCAAGATCTGCTTCAAGTAGCTTCCTTCGCTTATGAGCTTGGGCGATGGCAGTAGTAGTCTCATCAAATTGTGCACCAGCCTTTTCCACTGAAGCTCGTGCCTCCCCAAGTTTGTCTATTAAGGCTACTCGCTTGTTTAGCACATCTTCAGGAGGAGTCCGATCTTCTAATTGGGCTTTCAACTTTAGGTACTGCCTGACTTCGTTCAAATATGCCTCGACACTATTCTTTAGCCCCAAATAATCTGTCTGGAAGGATGATAAAGTTTCATATATCTGCTCAGCTTCTTGGCGAATGTTTGCAAGATCGTCTTCTGTCTTTGGGATGAATTTTTTTAACTTTTGCTGAAATCATTGCTTGACACTCAAGGCCAGATCGTTAAATACGCAAGAAGCAATTCTCCCAGGAAAGTAGGTTGCAATAGAAGTAGTAGGTGATTGACAGCGCTCTGCTCGTTTCACTGGCGACGACATTATGTTAATAGAATCATCCTCAGTTGACTTGGCATGCGGCACAGTCAAGGTGGCTTCACTATCTTTGTCACCAAATGCGGCCTTAAGTGTGTCTCCAATTTCGACGGTATGTCCCTACATTAAAAGGAGGATTAAGTTCAAAAAAAAAAAAAGAGGAGCGAAAAGGGGGCAGGATAACAAGATGCACCTCTCCCTTTGCTTTGTTTTCTGATTTCAGTGAGCTCGTCGCACTGTTAGACTTGTTCTTGGATTTAGGCAGCTTGGTTGCAACGTCTGGTCTGATCTTCGAGCCTGACAAATTCTTCGCTCCACTAATAGAAGACTTAACACCCAAACCTCTCAAAGCTTCAATCTTCTCTTTCCCAGGGGAACAACTTCTACTTCTTTGAGGAGATGTGTTTGCCCCCAACGAGGAACTATCGCCTCCCTCTTTTCCAAGCTCAGCCGACGATAAGGCATGTTCGTTAGGTTGTTGCATGATTGGTTTATGTGCATTCGCTTTACTGGAAGGGACAACTAAGACGGATGCAGCATCAACAACTCTCACTTTAGAAGCTCTTCGTGGCTGCGCAGCCTCGCCTCTAGGATATTTAGGTCCTTGAGAGAAAAGATCGCCCCACGAAGATCGCCACCAATTAGCATATGCAATAGTAACCAGTGTAGACTTCTTATCAGGAGGAGCAGGAATTATCACGCTGGACCTTGTTATGTGTTCAGTAAGGTTGAACCAATAACGAGCTACGTCCTGTAGGGTACCCTCTCGGTCATTCATTCGTGGCTCACTTAGTACATCTTGATAAAAGCCAAACTGTCGACCAAACTTGCAGGGGACGTACGACTCAATCACAATTGTCCTTCCTTGTCGCAAGGTCAAAAACCCAGAGCGGAGGCAAATCAAATATGCTTTCCAGCTTGAGGATAAACTCTGGGTGTCAATCAAGGTGATCGATGTATCCTTCATAAGAGCATTAGAATACATGACAGACGGATCCTTGCATTTCAACAGCTCTCGAGCTTCTTGTACGTCGGGAGTCCGATTCATCTTTTCACCAGAGAACCTCACCATCTTAGGATGGTCGTGCCGATGATGGGGATGATCAAAGTAAGTTTGGAAGTAAGTCCCTAACCATTCGTAAACGTAGTGAATGGGGAAAATTACTTCCAACTTATTCAGGCTTCGAGCCGTAGAAATCCTATGCAGACCCCGATAAATGCTAGCCAAAGCAGGAATTGAGAGGTTTAGACATTCCCCGTGAGCCAGCTTGCTTGCAGCTACGAACACAGCTGGGCGAATAAGGCACACTGCTTCAGTTGGTAGCACAAAGGAGCACAGCCAACAGGAAATGAGGGCAGCAAGGTAAGTCTCTTCGATTAGGGCCTCAGGAATGTTAAGCATCACAAAGGGGTCCTTCTCTCTCTTCGTTCGCCCTGTTCGAGGAGCAATCATGCCAGACGGACATGATGTGTTTGTTGGAGCTTTAACTCGCTTTCTGTTGTCACGGCTAGGAGGAGGTGTGTAAATCTGTCGCCCTCTATACCAGAAGCGTATCCATTCAGAAATAGGAAGTTGAACAATGCCATGAACATCTTGGCATAGTCTGTGGAATGCAGAAAAGAGGAACGTGCAAGTCGCTGGAATACCATTGTCTCCACGTCCTGCAGAAAGGAGCTCTTTTGCGGATGGAATAACTTCTTCGTAGTAAGCACCGTCAGCTGGAAGTCCACCTATAGTCCGTAAATCCCATAAGGAGATTGACATATCGCCGCTCTCCGTGCAAAAGGTGTTGGTAGTGTGGCACCACAGTTCGCAGAATGCTTTGAAGACGGTAAGACTCATGTCATAAGAGAATAAGGATGCATACAGTCCGTCGTAAAGCCTCCATTCCTTAAGTCTGTCTTTGTTGCGACCAAGGACGTCTTCAAGCCATTCCCAATAGCACGGTATGAAGAAGTTGTCGGAGAAACAAGGTGAAAAGCTGCCCCAGGATAGTGTCCCATCCATGATACGATGTCGAAGTAAGGGTGTTACTCCTTGAGAAGGGGTGGAAGACGCAAATAATGGCGAACTAAGCTTCAAGACTCTCAAAGTGGAGATGACTCCGTCTGATCTTTGTACTTCGCGGGTAGATTCCACACTCCAGCATGAATCTGCAAGGTAGTTATAGAGTAAAGAGCGTCTGGACGGTAGCGGTGTTGGCACATCTACATGGAGAGTCACGCCTTCTTCAATTGGATCGTCTTCTCTGTCCAGGATGGTAAGAGTTGGCTTCTTGGGATTGGATGACGAGTCCAGGAAATGCACCATGGTGAAGGAAGAGATTCAAGTCGACCCCAATTAGATTAAGTGAGGGAGTCGTCTGCGAAGAATCGAATCTACGGAGAGAAACGATTCCTCGTCTTAGAAGTCGACCTCACTTCACGATCTAACTGGAGGAGTCGTGGCAGGAAGGAAGAATGGCTGGAAGGAAGAATGGCAAGTCGACCCCAATTAGATTAAGTGAGGGAGTAGCCTGCGAAGAATCGAATCTACGGGGAGAAACGATTCCTCGTCTTAGAAGTCGACCTCACTTCACGATCTAACTGGAGGAGTCGTGGCTGGAAGGAAAAACGGCAAGTCGACCCCAATTAGATTAAGTGAGGGAGTCGCCTGCGAAGAATCGAATTTACGGGGAGAAACGATTCCTCGTCTTAGAAGTCGACCTCACTTCACGATCTAACTGGATGAGTCGTGGTTGGAAGGAAGAACGGCAAGTCGACCCCAATTAGATTAAGTGAGGGAGTCGCCTGCGAAGAATCGAATCTACGGGGAGAAACGATTCCTCGTCTTAGAAGTCGACCTCACTTCACGATCTAATTGGAGGAGTCGTGGATGGAAGGAAGAACGACAAGTCGACCCCAATTAGATTAAGTGAGGGAGTCGCCTGCGAAGAATCGAATCTACGGGGAGAAACGATTCCTCGTCTTAGAAGTCGACCTCACTTCCCGATCTAATTAGAGGAGTCCTCGCTGGCAGAAAGAAGTTTAAGTTGATTCAGCAGCTTCCTGAAAAAAAAAAAAAGTTCTCCAATAAAAAGCCAAAAAAAAAGGGTAAAGAAAAAAATTCACCCAAAAAAAAGGGGTGAAAAAAAAAATCACTAAAAAAAAAGAGAAAGGGGGGCAGTCGTAAAAAAAAAAAGAAAAAAAAAAGAAAAAAAAAAGAAGCGAAATTACGATTAGGCACTGAAAAAAAATGCAAAATTACGATGAGGTGTTAGTCTCATTCGGACCAACACTCTA
>JACYFF010010365.1:75537662-75559888 GCA_017589665.1 Selenicereus undatus | reverse complement strand
AAAAAAAAAATCACTAAAAAAAAAAGAAAGGGGGGGCAGTCGTAAAAAAAAAAAAAAGAAAAAAAAAGCGAAATTACGATTAGGTACTTGAAAAAAGCGAAATTACGATGAGGTTTTCGTCTCATTCGGACCAACACTCTAAAGTAATTTTACACCAAATTGTTAAAATTCACTACAAAAACGCAGTGGATCTCCGACGGAAAACGCGATGGGCTGGACAGACGTCGGGAAATGTCAGAGGGAAATCCGTCGGGTACTTTGCGCAGATCTCGACGAGCGGGCGTTCGCGTGCGTTTATAAATTTGGGGAGAGGGCGTTTGCGTTCGGTAGTTTGTGAAATTTAGAGAGAGAAGGTCTCAAAGAGGAAAAGAGGGAAGAGAGAGAAAGTGAAGGTTGAAGATTTTTGTAATCGGTAAGTTTTTTGTTTCGTTAGTAAGTTGTTTAAAATTAAATTAGTTTAGTTATTTGGTATTTTGTATGTTTTAAATTTGTCAATTGTGACCGTGTCAGATTTCTGGTTGCCGCCGTTACTGTTCATTGCCGCCGCGCCGCCGCCGCCGTCGCCGCCGCGCCGCGCCGCCGCCGCCGCCCCGTGACTTTTCACGCCGGTAATCCGTTTGATATTCCGTGTTTGAAGGTTAGTCGAAATTGTTTCGTTTTAAAATTTTAAAGATATATTTATGTTTGTTATTTTAAATTAAGTATTTCAAGTGTGTTTAATATGTTTTGTTAAATAATTTAAATAAAATGAGTTCCGTTATTAGAAAACGTTAAATATGTTAACCATGTATGTTTTTTAAGATATGTTTAATATTGTTGTTATTTTACTGAAAGTATGTATGTTTTGGTAAATATGCGAATATTATTCCTTTTTTGAGACGTAGTTAATTTTTTACATGATTTGGTTGGTTTAATATGAAATTTAGTTGTTCGAATGCTTTTTAAGGTATGTTTAATGTTGTTGTTATTTTACTGAAAGTACGTATGTTTTAGTGAATATGCGAATATTATGTCTTTTTTGAGATGTAGTTAATTTTTAACATGATTTGGTTGGTTTAATATGAAATGAAGTTGTTCGAATGTTTTTTAAGGTATGTTTAATGTTGTTGTTATTTTACTAAAAGTATGTATGTTTTAGTGAATATGCGAATATTATGCCTTTTTGAGACGTAATTAATTTTTTACATGATTTGGTTGGTTTGATATGAAATGTAGTTGTTGGTATGTTTTTTAAGGTATGTTTAATGTTATTGTTATTTTACTGGAAGTATGTATGTTTTGGTGAATATGCGAATATTATGTGTTTTTTGAAACGTAGTTAATTGTTTACTTCAATTTCTATTTCATTTCTGAAGTGTATTTATTTGAATAAGTGAAATATTATATAATAAATATGTACATGTCACCACAAAGGTTAAATGCGTTAAACATGTATGAATTTTAAAGTATGTTTGATTGTGTTGTTATTTTTGTGAATTTATGTATTTTTGGGTGGTTATGCGAATAATATGCTTTTTCTTGAATGTTAGTTAATTTTTAAAATGATTCGATTGGTTTAGTGTAAAATTTATTTGTTCGTAACATATATATGGATGTAAGTTATGTCACAAAAAAGTTAAGTATGTTAAAGATGTATGAATTTTAAAGTATGTTTGCATTTTTTGTTCCTCTTTTGAATTTATGTATGTATGTTGACTGTATATTAATATAAGTTTAGTAAGTATGTGAATAGTAATTATTTCGTTTGGTTTGTTTAATTAGATGAGGTGGGTAATCGATGGTGTCATTTGTTATTGTTATTTAATAAGATTTATGTAGAAAAATAATATTGTTATGTGAAAGTAATTATTTATAGCATTCATGTGTAGTTACATTAAGTGTTTTGTTTGAGGTGTTGTGAGATTTTTTTATGATAAGGAAAAAGTACTATATTTTTCTGATTTCATATTTAGCGTATATTGTTCTGAATAATTAAACAGCATGTGAAATAATTCTAATTTAATAAAATCCTAATTTAATATAAGTTTCGTTGTGGTAAATGGTTTAATAATATTAAGTGCGTGTTTTGTTTGAATTGTGATGTGCATTAAATTTTGGTGAATATGTGAATAATGTGCGTTTTCTGAGTCGTGCACATGCTAAAAAATTTGCTTTGTTCGACGGAAAATGGCGAAGGAAAATTACACTGACGGACTGTTCGATGGATCCAATTTTTGAAACTTCTCTTTGCCGGATAGAAGTGATAGGTTTTTTTTAGGAAATGCCTGTTGGAAGGAATATTTCGACGGAATTGTACGGCGGATTTTCCAACTGACACGCATTGACGTTGAAAATGTGTAATTTTGAACTTATTTGGAATGTCGGTGTCTTACTTTTTTGTTTTGCGTTTTTCTTAGAAATAAGTGACCGGACGAAATTTTCCGTCAGATGACACTTTTTTCTGAATTTTTTTAGTGGTCCACTGTCTTCAAAAACCCGATTGCTCGAGTAATGGGACACTCCACACACACACACAAACCTTTTTATGTCTACACCTTACCCAGTGTCGCCCTCTTCTAGCCACTATCGCCGCGCTCTGCGGTCGTCCGACATCCTTCGCTCCTCCCTCGAAATTAGCCCCTTCACTGCCTCAACTGGTCGCTGCATTCGGTGTAGCACTAAGAAAATCATCATCTTTGAAATGAGTAACCGAACCCAATGTTATTGGAGAGAACATTGAATTGCCATTAAAAGATGGTGATTTTCTTGGTGCTACATTGAATGTTTCGTTCCAGATATCCTTCGGCTTATGTCGCCTACTCCGTTGGCCCGCTTCCCGATGGCTGTCTCTCTCTGTCGGAATGTGTCCGACGAACGGGAGATTCCATCGAAACCAGCGGGTCTAGGGGACTTTTTCGTACGGTCATTTTCCGTCGGATTTTCCATCATAAAATCAATTTTTTGGTTTAATACAAAATTTATTTGTTGCTCACATATGTAATTAAATTGTTACGAAATGTTGAAGTATGTTACACATGTGTAATGTGTTTTGGTTTAGGAAATACTTTAAATTTCATAAGTACATGAATATTTTCTTTGGTTTGTGATATATATATTTACGTTTTGTAAGTATGTGAATTGTAATATATGTAATTAAATTGGTTGGGATTTATTTATTTCAATGAAGTACGAAGTAATAATTGCATTTGTGTGTAATTTTTATTATATAAGTATATGAAGTGTTATGCTTAATTAGGTGTGTTATGATATATTAAATAGTTTTGTTTTGAATGTGTTCTGATTGAATATGGGACGTGTATTATTTTGAATAATTAAACAGTATGTGTATTATGTGTATTTCGTTTTCATAAATGGTTTAATAATGTTAACTGCGTGATTTTTTTGGTTTGGTGTTTCATGTTTGATGTTTGATGACATTTATTTTTCCAAATAATACGTACTGTCTTTAATTTTTCGTTGAATTGTTTAAGTATGTTAAGTATGTTTAATTTTGTGAAATATATTTTAATGTAATTCGTACATGTATTATAAACACGTTGAATTCATTTGTGCAAGAATTTAATTACAATTAAATGTAGTGTACGTAACAATTAAGGAATTTATATTAGGAACATATGGATGGGCCGTTGCATCGTCAATGGATGTATAGAAGAAGAAATCCTAATGGACATGGACTTAGAGAGGAGTGGTTGGAGGGAGTTAATATGTTTGATGAATTTGCACGAAATCAGGAGGAGTATCAAATTAATGGAGTTTATAGATGTCCATGTGTCAAGTGTAAGAATATGCAATATTTTACACCTGACGTTGTAAAGTCACATTTGTATAGAAAGGGATTTGTGAAAAGTTATTGGTTTTGGACGAGTCATGGAGAAGAAGATACTTCGGAAGTTGGGGGTGCAAGTAGTTCACATTCTATGAATTTTGATTATGATCACAACGATCATAATGATATGGAAAATATGGTGCATGCTGCGTTCCAAGCTAATGAAATGAACATGAGTAGTCCGCATGACGTAAATCCTGAGGCCTTTTACACTATGCTTGAATCTGCTCAGAGACCTTTGTATGAAGGGTGTGATATAACTGAACTTGAAACATATGTGAGGCTACTGAGCATTAAATCGGGACACAATATGTCTCAACGTTGTTTCAATGAAGTTGTTGGCATGATGAGAGATGTGTGCCCTTCTGAAAGTGGCATTCCCAAAAATTATCATCAGCAAATGAAAAAAGTGAGAGACTTGGGTATGGATGTTCAGGAAATTGATTATTGTCCAACTGGTTGCATGCTTTACTATAAAGAAGATGAGAGTTTGTCCGCATGCAAATTTTGTGGACATGCAAGACACTTACCGAAGAACTCCAACCAACGAGGTCGTAAGGATGTACCATATGCAAAAATGCAGTACCTGTCTTTAATTCCAAGACTGCAACGATTGTATGCCTCCAAAAAGACTGTCGTCCATATGAGATGGCATGATGAGCACCGCCAAGAGTCGGGTGTTCTCCGCCATCCCTCAGATGGTTTAGCTTGGAAGCATTTCGACCAAAAGTATCCAAACTTCGCTGCAGAACCTCGGAATGTGAGGTTAGGTCTTTGTGCTGATGGTTTCACACCATTTTCCATATCTGGAAGGTCGTATTCAGTGTGGCCGGTTGTGGTAACACCTTACAACTTACCTCTCGAAATGTGTATGACTACCCCATACATGTTTTTAAGTTGCATTATTCCAGGTCCAGCAAATCCGAAGAACAGGATTGATGTGTACTTACAACCCTTAATTGATGAGTTGAAATTGCTGTGGGATGTTGGGGTTGAAACATTTGATGTATCAAGCGGTGCAACTTTTAGATTGCATGCCGCATTGATGTGGACTATCAATGATTTTCCCGCATTATGGTATGTTATCTGGATGGAGTACTCATGGGCTGCTAGCATGTCCGGTTTGTATGCATCAGAATTGTGCATTTCAGTTACAGTATGGACGAAAGCCATCTTGGTTTGATTGCCATCGTCGGTTCTTGCCTCGGAATCATTGTTTTAGAGCTAACAAAGTTGCTTTTCGTAAAGGGAAGAGCATACACACTGACCCTCCCCGAAGGATTCCTGGTGAGATGTTGTCTGATACTGTATCCACTTTGCCTAAAGTGACTACAGATATCAATTTTCAAATTTCGGGATTTGAGGAGAATGAACATAATTGGACAAAGCAAAATATCTTTTGGGAGTTGCCGTATTGGAAGCATCAACTTCTGAGGCATAACCTTGATGTGATGCATATTGAGAAAAATTTCTGTGAAAATATTATAAACACAGTCATGGATATTCCGGGAAAAACGAAGGATGACATCAAAGCAAGGATGGATATGTCCATTTTGTGTAGCAGGCCAGAGTTGGACTTGGCTACAAGAGGGTCAAGTGATAGATTGTGTAAGCCAAAACCTAAATTTGCACTATCGCTGCCTCAAAAAAGGGTTGTATGTCAATGGTTGCGGGAGGTTCATGTACCTGATGGTTATTGCTCAAATGTGGGCAATTGGGTGGATCCATCTAACACAAAGTTGCAAAATATGAAAAGCCATGACCATCATGTGTTTCTGGATAATCTTCTTCCGGTAGCTTTTGCTGCTCTTCCGGATGATGTGTTGGGACCCTTGGTCGAATTGAGTGAATTTTTCAGAAACCTATGCTCTAGTGAGCTGCAAGTAAGCATGCTGGAAGAGATGCACAAGAATATTGCTGTAATTCTGTGTAAATTAGAGACTGTGTTCCCTCCCGGGTTTTGGAATGTCATGGAACATTTGCCTATTCACTTAGCCGAAAAAGCTTTGTTGGGTGGCCCTGTTCAATATCGATGGATGTATCCTTTTGAGAGGTACTTTGGTTGGTTGAAACCGACGGCCAAGAATAAAGCCCGTGTTGAAGCATCTATGGTTCACGCATACTTGGGGTTTGAGATAAAACATTTCGCCGAGTACTATTTTCAGTCAAGCTTGGATAGCCCAAGTATAGGGCGTAACGAGGGTATGCAACAGCCTGAATCACAAATGCCAACGCTATCGGTGTTCAACCGTAAGGGTACTCCATTTGGGAATCGAGGCAGAAGATATCTCACTGAGGCAGAGTACCGTGTCGCTCGCCTTCATATTTTACTGAACTGTGGTGAAGTGCAACCATATCTGGAGTAAGTACATCAGTTACTGAAAGTTTCATTTAAATACTTAATAATTGTCGAATAATAAGTAAATAGTTTCATTTCTTAAACATTACAGTTGGTTCAAACATTAGTTTCGCGGTCATAATCCAAGTGCGAGTGATGCGGAAGTGGACTTGTTCATCGAGGCAAATTTCGCACAGTGGTTCGAGTGTAATGTAAGTAATTTGTCATAAGTAATCTTCAACTTCCAAAACACATTTGTGTAATTCTGAAGAGGGTTGCCTTCTTTTTCTCTCCGTAGGTCAATTCTTATCGGGTGTTTAATGATGAGAGGCAAGATTTTTTGGTGAACTTATCTCATGGGCCGCTTACGGTGGTGGAGTGTTTCTTTGGATATAAAGTTAATGGTTATCGGTTTCATACCAAGGCCAGAAATGAAGGTAAAGCAACATATAACTGTGGCGTCTGTGTCAAAGGAGTTGGGGAAGGTGACAAAGTCCCAGGGGATTATTATGGTATACTTCACGAAATTGTTCGTGTTGAATTCACGGGTGAGCCAATTAAAAAATGTGTGCTTTTCAATTGTGATGGTTTGACCCGGATGTTCCTCGGGGGTTACGTTACCCTAAATTCACCCCATATCCCGAGGTGAATCATACCAGACGTTACAGAAAGTATGACCCATTCATATTTGCTGATGTTGCAACCCAAGTGGTATATGTTAAGTACCCTGAGAGGATATCAGGAAAAGCGAATTGGTGGGTAGCTATACCAAACAAACCTCGCGGTGCTCCTAAAGATAAAGAAAACCTAGAACTTGCCTATCAACAGTTTGGAATGACAAACATGAACGTGGACAATGTCATAGTAGGCACATTAGTCGATGAAACTGTAGAGGCTGATGATGTTGATGAACATGATTGGGGTGATGATGATGATGGGAATGGTGAACATGATGATGGTGATGAAGAGGATGAAGAAGGTGAATGGGAGGATGAAGAAGAAGACACTGATGAGGGTCATGATGAAAATACGGCAGTGCAAAGTGGTGATGATGACGATGACGATGACAATGCGTCCAACCATGATTGATTGAATTGTTTTGTTGTATATATGGATATTTATGCATATGTATATAAAGCGTTCTTTTATTGCAAACTCAAAAAAAATTGTCTGTATGTACTGTAACTTTTCACTAACAATAGTATAAAAAATGGCGCGGTTTTATTTTTTTGTTCTTATTTTTTAGATGTCTGGAAACAATGGTGGACGTGGTCGTGGTCGAACGGCCAGGAGTGATGCCGGTAGAGGAGTACCACAACCGACTCCACAGTATGATCCTGCCGATCAAACTTATGAGCCGAACACCTTCAGTGGAATGTTTGGAGGTTTTCTTGATCCAAGTCAACCATTCGGAAATTATTTTGGTAGTATGAATGAGCAATCCCACCTGCAACCACCTTTCTTTGGTGCGGGTATGCAAACACCAATTCAACCAAATATTCCTTACATGGGTGGTGGTTCATCTACTCCATTAGTTTATCAACAGTTCGGTACTGTTAGTCCGCATTTCAACAGTAGTCATTTTATGGGGCAACCTAGAATGCCAAGTCAGTCAGTACACAACGAAGGGGTCCGCAATGAAGGGGGAGGAAGAGATAGACACAGTCCTACACCTGAAAGTGACACATCGACCGCCAACAATAAGATATATTTACAACCTGATGGTGACACGTAAGTTTATTATGAAGTTTGCAACTTCTTCACGTCTCATATTCTTTTGATACATGTAATCTTTATTACTAACCAATTCTTTTTGTGTTCTTAGTTTTGTTCCATATCAGGGTGTAGTTCAGAAAATAGTCAAAAGCTTTGCAGGTAAGTACCCACGTCCTTGGACCACGTGGGGGGAAGTTCCACAATCTCAAAGAGACATTTGGTTCAATGAGTTCAAGGTTCATAATTATCTGTGCAATAAATTTCAAAGTCGTGATTAGATTGTTAATTTGGAATGTTTGATTACTAATATGTATACTTCAATTTTGCCGCAGAAACACTACTACTGGCATCCAGACAACGAAAGTCAGATACGGCGTAACTTTGAGTACAGAGGTGCCACTCGACTCAGGGACATTCTAGGATACGCTAGGAAGTACAACAAAAAACCGAAGTGGTTACCGCCTAGTGTTTGGAATGATATGCTCAAACATTGGAGTGACAGTGACAACTTCAAGAAATTGAGTGAACAAAACAAGAAGAATAGATTGAGTGATGTTGAAGGTTTTGGTCCTTCGTTGTATACATGTGGCTCAATTCCGATTAGTGAAAGGAAAAGGCATTTGGTAAGAAATTTGATTATTAATAAATAAATTTGTTATATATAAAGCATGATATGGGTTGAGGTCCTCGTTCATCATCATCGCTTATATTTAATTGCGATTTACTTTTGTTTTTCAGACCCAAATATTAGGTAGGGAGCCCACGTGTGAGGAATTATTCAAGGACACTCACTGCAAGGTGAAAGACAAAGCTTTTGTGGACAAAAAATCTGCCAAAAAATATGTAAGTTTCACACATTCTATTTACAGATAATTCATATGTGACAATTGCAGGTTTGATTTAAAATAGTTTTATGTTGTATATTTTCAGGAGGATCATCAGAACAAATGGCAGGAGTACTCCCAAACTGCATCTCAAGGGGGTTCTCAACTGCCACCTATGACCCAAGAGGAGTTCTGGATTAAAGAAAATCTCGACAAGAAGGGCCGTGTATACGGTTTTGGCGCAGAGGGGGTCAAGTTGAAAAAATCGGCTACTATTGCAGCTGCACGTCACTCATCAGTTGAGCATTTTGATCCAAGACAGCAAGCACAACTCTTCAATGCGAGCATAACCAAGCAAGCAGAGGTTATAACTCAAATAGCCAAGAAGCAGGGGAAGACAGAGCGAATGCTGAAAAAAGTTTTAAGATTTTTCAAAGGTCAAAGTGCAGGCTCCACCAGCCAGATCAACTTGAATCCCGACGATGAAGAGGACTCTGAAGATGACAACGATGATGATCCCACAAATTTATCCGACTCCGAATAGTTTAGTAATTTGTGTACATTTTAAACAATTTCCTATATATGTCGTACTTCATATTTAATTCAGCATGTTTCTTTTGACAGAAATATCTATACAATGTTATCATGGTAACTATATTGTTACGCGCATATTAATTTTGCGTTTTTTTTTTTTTGGGTTTTCAAGAAAAATTTCCTACAAATTAGCTTCTCTATCGGATTCTCAATTCTTTAAATAAAAAAACAATTTCATCCGAAAATTTCTTTTTTAAACAAAATTGTTTTAAAAAAAATTTTTTTTTTTTAAAAAAAAGGGAATTCCGACGGGAATTTCCGTCGGAAATTCCCTCCCCCCATTTTCGATTTCGCTTCCTCCGATGCTGCAGCCCTGTCCGACGGGATGTCCGACGGGATATTTCCGTCGGAAATGCCGTCGGACACCCGTCGGATTCCGTCGGGATAAATTCTGCGACGAGCCCAATCCCGACGAGCCCAATCCCGTCGGAGTTTCCGTCGGAAAGCACTTTTCCCGTCGGAAAAACAAACTTTTTCCGTCGGAAAGCTCTCCTTTCTCCCTCTTCTCTATCTCCCATGGCTGCCCCTCTTCTCTCTCTCTCTCTCTAGAGTCGACTGTGGAGGTTCTAAAAGGAATAGCAAACTGAGTTTCAATTCAAGCAAGCAGAAGCGAAAGAGAAAAAAAAAAAAGGGGAAGAAGAGACGATGAATTGACAGCAGTGAGAAAGGCCAATTTATAGCAGTCAGAAAAATTGTTGATAGAATTTTATCCAAATTTATTGATAGAATTTTATCTAGATTTATTGATAAAATTCTATCCTTTTGGATTGTTGATGGAATTTTATCCAAATTGTTGATAGAATTTTATCCAAATTTGTTGATAAAATTCTATCTTTTTGGCTTGTTGATGGAATTTTATCCAAATTGTTGATAGAATTTTATCCAAATTTGTTGATAAAATTCTATCCTTTTGGATTGTTGATAGATTTTTATCATTTAAATTACTGATAAAATTTATCACAAGTTTTTGATAGAATTCTATCCCTGAAATTATTGGTAGATTTTATCACAAGTTGTTGATAAAATTTTATCACAAATTTACAAGCAGAATTATCTTCAAAAAAAAAATCAGCATGGATTATCTACCAAGTCGGCAAGTTATTTGTCTAAAAAAGGGGAGGCGGCCCAAAAAAAATAATAAAAAAAAATCCAATTTCAGCATCTTTCAATTTTTCGAGACTCAACTGCTTCAAACACTCAAAAATTCATGTACGCGGCTGACTCTCGAGGGGGCATTTGTAGAAGGCAAAAATTCTACAACAAATCACATGATGCCACGTGTAAAAAATGGACCAACCATAAAGTGCCACGTGTCATGTTGACTTTGGTGGACCCGCTTGGTCAAAATTAAGTGCAGCCAATCAAAAGCCGCCACGTGTCGTCGATGATGCAGAAATTAGTAATTATTTTCTTTATTTAAAAATAAGAAAATAATTATTGGGCCTGGCCCAAAATATGGCTCTAACCCTTGCCGACAGAGCCTATAAATAGGGGTCCTCTCCTTTCATTTGGGGATTCAGCATTTGCAGAATTCAGAGCTCAGACGGCAAGAAGCATCCAGCTACCAAGCGAGAAGGATCAAGACTTGTAGAGTTTCAGAAACCATAATTAGCCACTTGTAGATCAAAATCAAGAACAACCTTCAGAGTTCTTCAGCTGATTTGCATCAACCGAGATCAAGCATCAAGCCCTCGGAATACTCAAGTCATTAGGAGATCGAATCAGAGGATAATTTTTATTGTATTAAATTCAGAGATTGTACCTACACACTACATCAATACAAAATTAAATTTGTTTCTGAATTTCTTGTCTTTATTTTAGACTCGAAATTTGTGTTTACACCTTGATATGCTTTAGTCATCTAATTGCCTTAAGTGCAAGTTTTTGGATTTTCATGGTTGGTTTTTGTTTAATTAGATCTCATCTCCGTTGTCCTTGTTCTGCTTATTTTGTGATATTGAATTCTCTAAGTTGTTGAAACAAACTTGGCATGACAGTTTCTGTCATAGATGAAAGAGGGTCAGTTTGGTGGGTTGTAATGTTGTATTCCATATTTCTTGTTTTCTTATTCAAATTGGTTAAGCATGTGGTTAGTTAGGGAGTTAGGCAAGCTTTGATGAACTTACTCATTTATATTATTACTTTATTTAGTGAATCTTAATTGATAATCTTGGTCATTATGGTCATGTGATAGATCGTGTTAGCTTATTTTAATGAATTTAGCCGTTATTTCTTCGATTCTTGCTAGTACGCTGGTTTAATTGTATTGTGACCTTATTCTCATCCTCATCCCTGAGGAGGCGAATCTCAAGTTGTATGACGTAAGTCGTACCGTTGTAGCTTTATTTTTCACCCAAAATTCTCATACAACATCCCTGCTCTTCATGAACTCATCCCCTACCTCCACTCAACCTCCATTAACGGAGATTCCGAAACACCCAAATAAACTGAAACAGACCCTTTTGTTAAATCAGAAATGGAGAGGACGAATAGGGGAAGGGAAAGGGCGAAATAAGTTGAAGCAATTTCAGGACACCAATTCATTACTTAAACTCAAATTAAACAAAGCACAATCAATGAAAACCCGTACTGAAATTAAGCCTAGAACGTGCAATTCAAGAAACAGAAATAAAAGGAAACAAAACAACAAATACAGGGGAGGAAGAGCTCAAATTCAGCCTAGAACAACCCGGATGCCATTATAATGTCAATTCCAGTATATAATCGTCGAAACCAAAGCCAGGCAAAATGAATCGAAAACAGAACACAAGAAGAAGAGAAAGTAGAGCGGTTGAAGAAAGAAAACATCGAATTGAACCTAGACTTGCAAATTCTAAATCAAAATTTGAAATTCCAATAGTTATAACCAATCAAAAACCGATTACTGGAAGCTCGAAGACTGAAAATCAAATCTAAGAATCGAAAAACAGGGGAAAATGAATTAAAATTAAACCCTAAATTATTAAAATTGGAATTAAACTATCTCCAAAAACCTAAGATTAAACCTAGATACCCTCGATTGTGCCGCAGCTGCTTCATTTATAGCTAGACCTGGCAAAAATTGACCCAACCCGAAAACCCGACCCGAACCCGCCCGAAAATTTTGGGTTCTGAACACGATTTTCTCAACCCGAACCTGAAATAAACCGAACCCGAAAAACTCGTATATTTTTTATTCAAACCCGACTCGAACCCGAACCCACCCGCTCGACCCGAGTATTATATACTTACTTTTTATTTTCTTTAATTTTTCCTGTTAACAATAATAGTTTTTCATTATAACGAATCGTTTGGAAAGACGTTATACAATTACCACATCCCTTTGCAAATTAGACAATGGTTGCCATTTTTTCCCATAAAACGTCATATACAACTTATAAATCGTCCAATTTTTGAAAATGACCATGAAACAACTCTAATATTAAGAAAAACAACTTAGAATTAGATAAGTATTGACAATGTGTAAGTCATACCATTATATTCTTCGTAAAATGAATACGTCTCATCGCATTTTAGATAAGATTATTATATAATAATGTAAAATTTTGATTTTATAATTAACATATAATTATAATATCTTGCGTTTATATAATATTCTCTCGTTTGGATTCCTTCTAATTGGTCTCAAATCTAAGCCAATGTTGGGCAATTGACCAACTTATGCTCGTGTTAGGATCAACGTACTAATAAAGCATGCTTGATTGGGTAATGTTAGGTTAATTAACGAAACATCAAATTATTAAACGGGCCATTAACGGGTTGAACCGCTCCAACTCGTTAACAAGCTTTAGATGGGCCGACCCATGAATGACCTGACCAATTATTAATATTTTAATATACGGGTCAACCCATCCAAACGTGACTCATTGTCCACCTGCACATGAATTTCATATATCATATTGAAAAGTTTGTATACTTTTGATATTCTTTGAAAAAAATTACAATTACAATGCTTGATCATTAAATGCAGACAATTTTAAGTAATAAATATTCCGAATTTTTAATTTTGACAAAAAAAAATAATTCATTAAAAAGGCGCTTCAAACCCGTTGGGTTGATCCGAAACCCGTAAAACCGAAATACGCCCGCTCGTATTTTACCCGAACCCGAAATACACCCAATCCGTATTTTATCCGAACCCGTATACACGCGACCCGTATTTGACCCGCTCGCCCAAATTGACAGGTCTATTTATAGCCCTTCAAGCACGTCCATGGCCATTGCATTTGGAGGCAATTGAATGGTGGTGATTGAGGCATGAGGGGGTGATTTGGCATTGGGGGAGTGCGAAGATGATGGTGGATACTGAGGGTGTGAGTGCTGTTGGTTAATGGAGATATGGCTTGTGAAAGTGAAGGGGGATGATGGTGTGTAGTGTTGATGCTAGATGTAGAACCACAAAGACAAATGCGGGGCATTCTATCTGGTGAGAGAGAACGATGAATGAAAGGGGTTGGAGGTCACGTGAGAAGCAGACGGGGGGAGGCTGATCACGCAACATGCATGTGGCAGGGGGTTGGCTAGGTTTATTTTCATTATTTTATTTTTCCTTTTCTTGCTTTTGGGCTAGAATAGGTAATGGGTTGAGGTTAATGTTTGGGTTCTTGACCCAATTCTTCATTTCATCCTTTTCTTCATTGTTCCACCATTTTTGTTCATATTCTAATCTTTATCATTACCTATAAAAATAAATAAAATCAAATAAAAATCTAAATATAATAATTATTTCAAGCATAAATTAGGTATAAAGTTGTTGTAAAAAGATCGTCTTTTATTGAAAAAAAAAATGCCCTACACCTAGATTTTGCCCATAGTAGAGTAAAACAAACTAAACTACCTAAAAAAAATGGAAAATAAGAAAAAGAAAATCCTAACTCACTTTTATAAGAATCACGGTTGCATTTATCATATGTAACAAGCCCTTTAAATCCTCTCGATTTTTCAAGTGGATGAGTGAGATCTCGTGAGGGTTTTCAGGTGAAATAGCCACAAAATCTTTTTAAAAACTAAAGAAAATCTGTTGGGTTTTTCAAAACTTGATCATATATACAGATAATAGGGAAACAATGCACTTGATTTAGGTAATTGCATCACCCTAGGAACCAAATCACCAAATTATACACAAATAGAATGTAGAATCAAAAGATACCTAATTCACAAAATGCATTCCGACTTCATTTTTCAACTCACACAATAATACGCAATGATATTTACTTTTTCTTGCATATGCAAATGTGTATTAATCCTTATGTCAAGTTGCTAACATTAACGCAATCCCCTTTTTCTTGCCTAATTGCCCTCTCTGCTCCCTTTTTTGCTTTTTTTTAATGAATAATAACCGCACATCCTAAACCTACTTGACTTACAAATATTTGGGCCTTCACTAAAAAAGGGTTTAATTGGAATGTGCAAAACACTTATTTCATTGACGAAACAGATGCGTAATCAAGTAAAATAATACATATTCAAGCCAATTAAAGATATAAAATACAGATAGTGGCTTTGATCATTCGTGCCTATGTTTTTTTATTCATATTTTTGGGCTTTTTCCTTCTTTGTTTTTTCTTTTTTTGTGTGTATTTTTCAAGAGCTTAGAAGCCAACTTTAACAAACAAAACGTTTACATGCCAACTTAACAATAAGACCTGAAGAATTGATGGTAAAGTGAGCAAGATACTCACAAGTCATGCATATGAAGCGGGTTATTATGAAAAATCCTGAAAGAAATTTTTAATTTTTTCAAAATTTTTAAAAAATACAAATGGGTACCTCACCTCCACACCAAAACTCCACAATGTCCTCATTGTGGGAATTAATGCGTCAAAAAGAAATAACATAAGCTATACAATTGCAAAACTAACACAAACTCACAATTATATGCAAACTAAGACACTACCAAAACAAAAACAAAATCAAAATCACAAAAACAAAAACAAAACAAAACCAAAGCACTACTCAATATGAAGCAAAACAAAAGAAAACCTTAAACAAAACATAACACAATAAAAGAAAAACAAAGAACAAAACCAACAAAACAAAAACGAAAGCACTAACACATATTTACAAAAACGTATCACCAATAAACAATAAACACAGAAAACCAAAAGTAAACAAGGGTTTACTAAATAAAAACTAAACAAGACCAAAACCAGATTAACACATAGTGACAAGCAACATAGACCACTAATAACAAAACATATAAAAGAAACAAGCATGATCATAGCCAACTCGGCTCCACAAATCCCAAATTTTTCCTCAAAATTGATCACCCACACAATCATAATTCTAAATATCCACAACTATCTACAAAAGTAAAGAAAGAAAAGAAAAGAAAAAGGAAAGTAGGGAAGGGGTGGAACGCTCATACTAGGTTGGATAGAGAATGTACCCAAATTAATGCCTCACGCAGATGATGTCAAGGAGGTCCATGGATCATCAGTCACTCCATTTCAGCTCATAAGCTACAATTTATATCAAAACCCACCAAAGCTCATAGCAACTTGTCAAACAATCGTGAACAATCGTCACAAAAAATGAAAGTAGTAAGAAACAGGAGGTGTCACCTAAATAAAGTGCATAAGTAGAATGCAACTCAAGGCTCTCTTGAGCTTATAAAAGCTCTCAACCAAATCAAAAGAGAGAGTGTATATGCAAAATCAAATGCACAAGTCAATGGTCTAACAATTGCATAACTATATGAATGTATAAAGCATTTAGAGTGGTCTAAATGTTTGAAATGAAGTCTAACATCTTTAACAAGGGAGGAGAGAAGACTTGGGTAAAGCTAATCAAATGAAATATGAAAATCAAAGCTCATAGGATGACCTAAAGTCAAGTCCTTCACCTTAAAGTGATCCCTGAGTCTCTCTATGTCAATATCATCAAGAATATGAACTAAATAAGGATTGCGAAGCACAAAAGTCTTAGACTTTATAAAAGTAGGCTATGGAGGGTCTAAAGAAGGGACAAGAATGGGAAGGGAAGAAGAAAAGGTGAAACGGGACTGATGGGAGCTAAGTCAAGGAAAGACTCATCAAAAATGGGATCAATAAGCTCCTCAAGAGGTTTAACTTCACTAAACTTCACATCAGAAGGCTCATCAAATAAATGCTCCTTGGTAAAAGTATCCTCTGTCTTAACAAATATGTCACACTGATCATCAGAACTAGCATTAGTCTCAAATTCATCTCCCTCGCCAAGCTCTTTTAAAAGAGCTAAAGGAAGAGACAAATCATGAATGATCAGACTACCCTTTGGGGTGTCACTAACTATGCTAAACTCTAGTGAGGGTGCAACTACTTAAGGAGATGCGGGATCACTCGCTTCCTTGTGGTCATCATAATGTGTATTATCATGAAAATCATGGCGTAAAGGAATTAGTGCCTTCCAAAATCAAAATGCTCACAAGACTTGACCTCAGGTCTAGAAGAGCCTAAACAGTCTTGAGTAAATTATACAAGTAAAGCTCCCTATTAAATACAGCTAATGCTCCTAATCTATGTAGTTTTCCAAGTAGTGGACAAGAATCAACATCATAATCAAAGGAATCACAATAATCTCATGAAATAGGAACACATAGAGTATGAGCATGCTCATAAGATATACCCTAAAACTAACTCTGTGTAACATGCATAACATAAAGGTCAGGAATGGGGTGACTAAAGGTTACTAGCATTTTCATACTCCCAAGTATCATGAGCGAAATACTCAAATAAATCCCAAATTTCATCCGGTCCCTTAGTAAACAAACATCCCAATCCCCCATAGTACATAGTATCAACATGATCCAATATTCATCATTAAGATCATAAAAAATCAATTGGCAAATTTCTCATTTCTAAAAATACCTAGCAACACTTTGAGCACGAAATTCATTCAATCTACTCAAATATTTCCAAAATACTTCATGATCATATTGAGCGAAATATAAAATTGCTATTTGTTTTAAAATTTTTTCATGTTTTTCAATTTTTAGGGGTTTTCACAATTTTCCATTTTTTCACCCAAATTTTGACTTTTCTAAGTTTTTTTGGATTTTTTTTTCAAGAAAGAAGCTGAACTAAGTCAATACTAATAACGAAATAAGCAAAGCAAAACAAAGTATATGCAACTAATAAGCAAGTAGCAAAGAAAAAGAAAACGTGATCAAAATCTTATGCCGTGGTACCAGGCAATGGCGCCAGAAACTTGTACCAAGTTTTTAAAAATAAACTTATAGCCGCAAATATGCAACTTTTGTTGTAGTACTTAAGGGTCGTCTTCTCAGCGATGATGATTAAATCAGGTCATATAACTTACTAATTACGCTTTAAATTAGACTGAATGAACTACTGAATTGTGAACCTAAGGCAATTTTGTTCGTTATAAATGAAATAATTCAAAGACAAAATAATAAACTAAGAAGCTAGTACTAGATCACCTTTCAACTTTGAATAAGATAATATTGAATACTGAGCATAATATTAAATGAACTAAATGAAAAGTAAAACTAACCAAAACAACAACCAAAATGAGAAAATCAACATCATCATCCTTCTCTTAAGGAAAACAAAAAAAATCACCTTCCAAGATTCATTACTATGATCAGAATCTTTTTACTTGAGCATCACTATCAATCCAGCTTCATTTATAGCACATGCTTGGAAATCTCACACCACAATCAATTAAATTAAAGCAACGAAGAGAAGAAAATGGTAAGTTTTTAAATTGGCTAGGGCTAGGGAAAGGAGGACTAGGGATTTAGGTGTTGTGAGGTGCATCAAAGACGAAGATGGTAAAGTGTTAACCGAAGATGCCGAAATCAAGGAGACATGGCTAAGGTTCTTTGATAAACTCCTTAATGGGGAAGGGGTGGGAGATGCCCGTAGTAGGGGCGTGGAGGGGAGGGATAGGCGATCCGTTACAAGAATGGGAGAACCTATAACTAAGGATGAGATTAAGGAGGCCTTGAGGAAGATGGCGAAAGGGAAGGCAGAGGGTCTGGACCAGATTCCAGTGGAAGTCTGGAAGGGTCTGGGGGAAGTGGGCCTTCAGTGGCTAATGAAACTTTTCAACGGTATTCTCAGGACCGCGAAGATGCCCAGAGAGTGGAGGGCTAGCACAGTCATCCCACTGCACAAAAACAAAGGGGATATTCAAGACTGTAATAATTTCAGAGGTATCAAGTTGCTCAGCCACACAATGAAGCTATGGGAAAGGGTGATTCGAGCAAAGGTTGCGAAATGATGTCGAGATTTCAGAAAATCAATTTGGTTTCATGCCAGGCCGGTTGACCATAGAGGCGATCTACCTCCTCAGAAGGCTCATGGGCTTGTATAGAGATATGAAGGTGGATCTCCATATGGTGTTCATTGACCTAGAAAAAGTGTATGATAGAGTCCCAAGGGAGGTGTTGTGGAGCTATTTGGAAAAGAAAGGAGTGTCGCCCTCGTACATTCGAGTGATTAAGGACATGTACGAGGGTGGGCGGACGAGGGTGAGGACACCGGGAGGGGTCTCTAAAGACTTCGCAGTTAGTAGGGGCATGCACCAGGGATCCGCCTTAAGCCCGTTTCTCTTTACCTTAACTTTGGATGAGCTCACCAGAAAGATTCGAGATAAGGTTCCATGGTGTTTGCTGTTTGCAGACAACATTGTTCTTGTCGACGAGACCAGACAGGGGGTGAAGGACAAATTGGAGAGATGACGACATACACTGGAATCTCAAGGTTTTAGGTTGAGTAGATCGAAAACAGAGTACCTCCATTGCGGTTTCAGTGGAAGGATAGAAGAGGGGGGAGAAATTACACTTGATGGGAGGTTGATACCAAAGGTAGCTAAGTTTAAATACCTTGGCTCGATCATCCAGCAAGATGGGGACATTGACGAGGATATTAGCCAGCGGATTAAAGTGGGCTGGCAGAAATGGAAGTCTGTCTCAGGGGTGCTGTGTGATAAGAGGGTGCCCCTAGGGTTGAAAGGTAAAGTCCATCGTACGGTAGTTACACTGGCTGTTCTCTATGGAGCGGAGTGTTGGCCTCTAAAAAAGTCGCAGGCCCAAAGGTTGAGGGTAACTGAGATGAGGATGGTTAGGTGGATGTGCGGCTTCATGAGGAGAGACAAGATTAGAAATGGAGTTATCAGGGACCTAGTTAAAGTGGCCCTCATAGAAGAGAAGATAAGGGAATCGAGACTCCGGTGGTTCGGTCACGTGAAGAGGAGGAGTGTGGCCGCCCCAGTGAGGAGGGTTGAGCAGATTGACCCCCCTGTTGGTAATAGAGGAAGGGGTAAACCGAAGAAGAGTTTGGACGAAGTGGTTAGAGATGACCTGAGAGTTGTGGGTTTGACGGAGGACCTGGCTCAGGATAGGAGGTTGTGGCGGGATAGAATTAAGGTCTTAGATTGCAGAGTTTCGGCTCCGTCGAGGTCAGTAGCGATAGTAGCTTAGGGCCGGTAGGGGTTTGGCGTGTGTATATACAGGTGGAGCTTTTCTAAGAGGTAAATGCATCTGCGTATCCATGGATTGTCGAGGTATGTTTCCCACCCCTGATTGATTGCTTCTATGTTTCATTCTTCGGCTCCTTTCCTCGGTAAATGGTTAGAAATCGCTTTTCCTTTCAAACCTTTTTACAAAATTGTCTTTGTGGGTCTTTTGGAATCAACCTCTCTATGGGTAGAAATACTGATAGAAGTAAGGTTGCCTACAGTTAGATCTCCCCAGACCCCGTGAAAGCGAGACCCACACTGGGAGGTGTTGTTGTTGTTGTTGTTGTTGCAACGAAGAGAAGAAGAAATAGCAAAGGCAGTTGTAGGCATCCATGCTCTTCATGAACTTAGCCCTTGCCTCCACTCAACCTCCATTAATGAGGGTTCCCAAACATCCAAATAAACTGAAATAGATCCTTGTATAAAATCAGAAACGGGGAGCATGAATCGGGGAAGGGAAAGGGCAATAGCTCATTACTTGGACTCAAAATCAAGAAAGCAGAATCAATAATAATCCATACCGAAGTTAAGCCTAGAATGTGCAATTCAAGAACCAGGAATCAGAGGGAACAAAATAGAGAATAAAGGGAGGAAGAGCTCGAATTTAGCCTAGAACAACTCAGGTAGCATTATCATGCCAATTCTAGCATATAATCATCGAAACCAAAGCTAGGCAAAATGAGCCAAAAATAGAGTACAACAATCGAAGAAAGAAAACATCAAATTTAACGCAGACTTACAAATTTCTAAACCAAAATCTAAAATTCCAACAGATACAACCAATCAAAAATTTATTACTAGAAGTTTGAAGACTAAAAATCAGATCTAAGAAACAAGAAACAAGGGAAAACGAATTAAAGCAAAACCCTAAAATGAAATCCTAAATTACTAAAACTGGAAGTAAAACTACCTACAAAACCCTAAACTTAAACTTGGATACCCTCAATTGCACTGCAACATTTTCATTTATAGCCCTTCAAGCACATCCATGGCCATTAGATTTGGAGGCCATTGAATGGTGGTGCTGCGGTGGCATGAAGCGGTGATTTGGTGTTGGGGGAGCACGAAGATGATGGTGGATGCTGAGCATGTCAGTGATGGTGGTTGTTCGAGATGGTGAAGGTGAAAGGGGTTGATGGTGTGTGGTGCTGATGCTGGATGGAGAGCTAGGAAGGAGATTCTATCGGGTTTAGGTAGTGAGTAGACCTGGCAAAACTGACCCGAGATCCGAAACCCGACCGAATGACCCGGACCCATACCCGACCCGACATCCGAAATATGCTCACCCGAAAGTGGACCCGAAACCCGAATTGACCCGACCCGAACCATACCGGACCCGAAATTTTCAACAAAGTTGCTTGTTTTGGCATGACGAGCGTATTTCACAAAAAATTTGTTGACCCGAAATCGACCCGACCCGAACCATACCGGACCCAAATTGAAACCACCCAAAATGTCACTTAACTCGAACATGACCCGACCCGAACTTGACCCAACGCATTAGGGGTGTTCATCGGTCCAAACCCGGACCGGACCGGGTTGGACCGAAGACCAAATAAGAGGAAAGTTACGGACCGTGGACCGGACCGAATAAGTCAAGGACCGGACCGAAAAAAGTAGGACCGGACCGAATTATAAAGCTAGCAAATTTTTACAATATGAACATCTTATATTTATTTTAATATGAACAATTTCTACCTATTCTCACCATGAAAAACAAATCAATATTCTTGAATGTTTGAAAAATTATAAGTTGCAAAAGAAAATTAAAATTTAGTAAGTAAAAAATCGGTTTTTAAATTTTTTTATTCGGTCCTCGGTCCGGACCGGTGGACCGGACCGGACCAGACCGGACCGAATAAAAAAAATTTGTGGACCGTGGACCGGACCGAATTCATTCGGTTCGGTCCGGTCCGGTCCGAGTTTGGACCGAATAATGAACACCCCTACAACCCATACCCGAATCGAATGACCCATTTGCCAGGTCTAGTAGTGAGAGAGGAGAAAGAGAATGGGGAATAAGACGGGGTTGGGGGGCCATGTGAAAAGCAGATTAGGGGGAATGCTGATCCACGCGACACACACGTAGCCACGTAGGGGGATGGCTAGGTTTATTTTAAATTTTAAAATTTATTTTTCTTTTTCTTACTTTCGGGCTAGAGTAGGGAATGAGCTGATGTTAACGTTTGGGTTCCGGACCTAATTCTTCATTTCAACCTTTTCTTCAATTTTCCACCATTTCCCCTCATATTATAATCTTTTTCATCACATAAAAATTAAATAAAATCAAATAAAAATCAAAATACAATAATTTTTTCATATAGAAATTAGGTATAAAAGTATTGCAAAAAGAATATTTTTTTTAATTCATATATAAATACATATATATATATACATATATGTATATACATATATGTATATACATACATATATCTACATATAAATATAAACATACATGTTTATA
>JACYFF010010365.1:75502358-75517662 GCA_017589665.1 Selenicereus undatus | reverse complement strand
TATATATATGTATATATACATGAATCTCATTTGTCCTAAAGAAAATGAGCACTTTGAGGTGATGGATATGGAGCTTACTGGGCAACAAGTACTGCTTGTCACCAAATAATTCTTATCCTATTCATGATGCTTACAAAGAGCCGTTCGGAAGTTGTGTTTTCATTCTATTGCTTGGCTACATGTTGCATTTTCATTCTATTACTTCGCTACGTTGTTTTTTCGTTCATCATATGTTGATTGTATTAGAAATTGTGTTTGAAACTCCTTAAGTTTGGGCATGTTCTAATTAGGGAGCTTTAGGAAGAGACCCTATCGTTTTATATGACTTCTTTTTTAATGGTTTTTAAGATTTTGATAAAGTTTGATCTTTTTCATCTTGTTCCATATTTGGGTTTTCAATTTTGTTGATCCTTTTCCTATTTTCTTGGTTGCTTGGTGCAATCCTAAAGTAGAACCTAAATATAAAAGTACAAGAATAGATTATGTTCATAGATAGAGATGGGAGGGAAATTGGTATTAATTCGAGTTGTAAAATATGGAATTGTTAGGTGAGAATCTTACTCCTTTTGAACAGTTGCCAAGCGATTCTATCTTATAGTGACACGACCTTGTTTAGTTAGTAACCTTGAGCTTCTATTCTGATTTCTTTCTATTTTTGGCTTATGCAGTTAGTTAGTAACCCTGAGCATCCACCTATTGCTATACCGGTCCTTGGTATTGAATTGATTGATGTCACTTGTTGGGCCTCTCTCCTGAGTTTTTCTTCTTAACAACCCTACCTTGTTTAGTTTTGGGATGCATATGTTGAGTTTTTACTGTTTATTGATTGAGTCTTTATTGCAGGCTGTTTCTTAAGCTCGTATTTTTTTTCCATCACAGTTTACCGTAAAAGAGTCCAAATTTTACGAGGAAATTATAAAATTTTTTTAATGGTTCTTAGTTTTAGGGAAAATCTATACGAAGTAGTAGATAATTGATGTTGCTTTGGGAATTAGGAGAGAAGTAACAAGATTTTCATTGAGCCTAAAGGAGTGAGCAACCTATTATATCATACTCTAGCTTCTCTCTCTTAGTCTCATTATTAGAATTCATTGTAGCATAAAGAATGACTCGAAATTAAGCAGCTCTGTGCTAGTTAGATAAATTGAGAAACGCTATTTATAGATGAGATGAGGGAAATAGGCAGAGAAGGATGCAAGGATCATAAGGAAGATAGGTAGTGAATTGTTCAATTTCTTATCCACATTAGGAAAATATAGCATGAATTCAGACTTTTTGAGTAAGCAAGGTTTTATATGTGCTTTCTATGTCAAACTGTTACGTCATTGTCTACATATTCGATATGTTGATATGCTCATAGGTCACAGAATAAGAAGAGATATTTGTTTTAACTAGGGGGAGGTGTTAAGTTAAAAGCTTACCGTAAATGCATGGTGCCAATTGTAGTTAGCAACGGGAAGTACAGGTCGTATTCCACGGGGAACTTGGCTTTAGTCACTAGACTAACTTCAACACTTAATTTAGGCAGAAACTGAGTGAGGTTTATAAAAACTGAACGCTACTGAAACAATTTGATTCACTACATTATTATGCTCTTTGGGTTGTACACTAAATCATGTGAATCTGTCCATGCAATTGACTCAAATGGAATGATTACAAATTGGAATATGTCTATGCCTACTTTCGAAGGTCATTGAACTGGCTAATTGATCCTAGTTATCTATTTTCATGAAACTAGAGTCAACAAAGCCACAAGATTAAGTAACCCACAACTCCCGATTGAAACCCTAACTATTCTCACATTAGGAAATCAATCGCTTGCAAAGTAGCTCTAAGTTAAAGATTCAACTTTTGTTGATCTCCTGAACCCTAATTAAGAATATGAATACATCCTTCTCAGGAAATCCATCAAACACATGATATACTAAGTGAGAATTCATTCACAACCATGGGTTTGCATTCATAAAAACCTAGAACATGATCCCAAGTCGCATAATATGGCCTAATCCCAATCTAAGATAGGGGATTTAGCTACAAAACACCACAATAATCACAATCACAAATAAGGAACTGAAGAACATGATTAAAGGCACAAATTTTGATGAAAATTGCAAAGAGAAGGGGAGAGAAACATACTTCAATCAATTGAAATCTCAATTCACAATTAGAACAAGAAATTTAATCTCCCAAATTAAGTCTAAATTAATGTAAAAGGTAGTTAGAAAGAAAACCTAGAAATCACCCTTAAGAGTGTTCTCTTAATTGAAAACTAAGATAAGCTTCTGAACTACCCCAAAAAAGAGTTAAGTTGTGAAAAGTCGGGGGACGTACGACCATTCTAAAACACATAGCCGACTGTTCACTTTTGTAGCCTTGCTTATGCCTCCAGCGCATGGCCATGGATAATCAGCACACCTGGTCGTGCACTTTTTTGGCTTCAATTTCTAATTTGCACGGCCACGCTTACATGCACAGCTAGCCGTGTAAGTGTCTTCGCCTTAAATCTTCAAGACTTCGACCCTTCCAGTTGATCCTCAAACTTTGTTTTTTCCCATAACATTGCTCCTTGCCCATGTTTGATCCGATAAATGCCAAAATTCCTCAAATCGAGACCAACACAGCTACCAAAAGTAGAATTGATCCAAATAAGATAATTATGAGCAAAGATGAGCAAACTTTTACCAAATCTTCCACTAATCCTAGGGAATATATGGAAAAGGTTACTGGAATTGAAGGGTCAAAACAGTAAAAATAGAGGTTTATCAACTCCCCCATGTTTATCTCTCACTTGTCCCCAAGCAAGACTAAGACATGAATGAACTGACAGGGGATCGAAACCTCTAATTACTCACTTCCTTAGGTAACGCCATTGAAAAATCAGACAAATCAACCATAGATGTGCACATCCAGTGGGACAATTCAAAGCGTAAATATGTAGTTTCAAAACTCACTTAAAATCACTGAAAGACCGCATTGTTTAACTCAACATCCAGTTATCCTGTATCACACCCGCATCCCAATCATGGTGCTTCCAAACAAGGGGTGGACTAGAAGGCCTGGTAGTAACTCTCATGAGGGAAACAAAACCGATGCACTCCCTCTCATGTGTTTAAAAACACACGACTATCTCAATCATCCTCCTAAATATAGCGACCTTACCATAGGCTTGATCATATTCTCGATCGTCCACAACTAAAATGCGCATGCAAATGACAATCTAGAGGACTTGTTATGGGTTGTAATGGGGATTAGGCTAGAGGTAAGGAGGGGATATGAATTTGGGAATGCAGAGTTAAAGCTAGGATACTAAGAAGTATCACACACACCTCAAACATTACATTATGCTGTCATACCTTCCCCACTAACCATATTGACGTGTAAACCCCTAAATGGGCCTAAGAATGAGCTGAGGCAAATCAACTTCATAGAAGTCACCAACCATGCCAACATTTATCTTCATTTCATCCTCTTTTTTTTTATCTTTTCTTTTTTTTTCTTTTTTTGCATGTAGTAAACAATCCAAAGTCCAACATCAACTCATTCCACACATACTATCAACCTAATGAGTACATAGAAGATATCCAACCAAATGAGCAAGCTTACACCTCACGCTGCCTAGCAAAATTTGCTGAAACAAAGCTTCACCTAATCCTGCCATAAGGGTAGGAAGTCCTACAAGGCCTAGGGGGTAAATGATTGGGTTTGCAATAAAAGAAATCAGGTAAAGGCACAAAGGGCTAGCAAAGGGTGTAACGTAAGTTTCAAGATGGCCATTTGGATATGTGGCTACTAATCAATCAAAGAATGCCTTCATCATATCATCAAATGCATAGCATATGTGTAGCCTTAGAGAGAAACAGACCAAGTTCTAGAAGGGATGCACATGGGAGGGTCACTTATGAAATAAAACAGTGAGACTATATAGATGAATAGTCTAAACAAGCCTAAAAGTCTCAATGGTCAAACTAACAAACACATAACTAGCCCCAGAAATATCCCACTTGGAAGGAATAGTCCATCATGATAAGGGGGCTTTAAGGGCAACCATTATGCAAAACCAAACAATGCAGTCCACAATTTTCAAAGACATCGTGCAAAGCAATTGTCACGAACAACCCACATGTAATCACAATCATGTCAACCGACTAACCACCAATGTCTTGGCTCAACATCACATGAGGGGTCTCCGAAAGCCCCTTTTTTCTTTTTCCCAATTTTTTCAAATTTTTTTTCCAAAGCACTAAATCTACCTAGATAGTTAGCTAGTAGATAGATGAGGAATAGGGTTAGAAGAATTACCTCGCAGTCTTGTAAAGCCCCCCTCAACACGTCTCCACTTCAGACCAATGGTTAGGGAATAAGAAATATATATACAATGCATCACCTACCTATATACACTATCCTATATGCTTTCCTAAATAGAAAATGAAATTAATACTAATGCACCCTAGAGATGCACATAAGCTAGAATGAAACTTAAGATCTAGACGCTAGCATGATGAATGTAAGGGGATATACACACCATAGAAAACCACAAACCACGGCTTAAATAGCTCAAAATGCACCGTAAATTAGCAGAACCATCCAAGTGCCCATGAGCACACCCCCCATGCTTAGTCTTTTCATTGTCCCTAATGAAATATAAAGACATGCTAAAGAATGGGAATGGGGTATGTTGAATTCGTTATTCAGTTTTGATGATAAAAAACCTAAAGTAATGTTGCTCCAAACAAAGTTCTCCAAACAGGCAGACACTGTTGTTTTCAATATGTGCCTTAACTTGTTTGCTGAATGTTGAGAACAAGTCTTGAGAACAGGTATCATACCTTGATGGCTCATGCTCAAGTCAAGAACACCACCTCGATGAGTTGATTGAATGTGAAGATCAGTTTCTGAACTCAAGCGATACAAGAACAACCTAACAAACAGGTTGGCCTAAGTGGTTGGGGCAGCGTATTCATCTTGAACAAGATGACTAGATCTACAACAAGATGTCTTTGGTAATTTAGGTCTTATTCTAGACTCTTGTTAATATGCCAATCTTGAAAAGTCTCTAACTAACCACTCTTGAATTGGTTGCGCTATTTGCTTCAGAACACCAAGTTCAAACAACCCTGAAAACAGGGTAACGAGGGTGTTTTTGAACTGCAACTGCCAAACCCGGTTTCTTTGGAAGACTTATTTTGGTTGGCCAAAAGCTCTAATATATTTCGATAAAATTTCAAGACAGCAATTTAAGCTGTAGAAAATCTTCTTGATATGAAAATTCAAGTTGAAGATTTGCAAAACTGATTTTGGAAAATATTTACCAAAACCGAAAATATCTCTCTCTTATCCTTTGGAAAGTGATTAATTCAAAAACTCATACTAAAGATTTTCTCACGGATATTTTTGGGCAAAGATAATCTTCCAAAATCAAATTCCTTCAATATTGGGAAACATTATCTTTTAGCCGTTAGAATTCCTTGAGCTAAGCAAAAAATTTCTCTTTGCTAAATTTAGCTGATTTCTTCTATTCTCCTTGGTTTTTGACCGTTGGAATTTTTGTATAAAAATATAGCATTTTACTCCCATTGATATATAGAGAAAAGACGAGAAACTTACACAACAAACGCAAAAAGGGAGAATTAAAAAGTGGTTTTTCTAGTGAGAAAAAGTTGTTTTCGAGCTACTCTTGAGAAAAGAAAAACCGAGACAAGTTGTGTTAAAGTTGAGCTTTCAAGATATTGGCATACTAGGACTTCATTGTACCTTACATCTGCTTAAGACAGAAGCACATAGTAAGGTGTTTTGTAATCCTAATCTTGAATTAGAAAAGTGAGTGAGTGGTCCTTAGTCGTGTGGACTTTGGACATGTCCAATCTGGTGAGATTTGGACGTGGTGTAACCTGTCTTAGGGAAGAAGGTTACGTGGTTGCAAGTTGTAACAAGGTGTGTTGCATTTGTAACATTTGAAGCCCGATAGTGAAAGTGGTTAAATCCTACACGAGGTAGGTCGTGGTTTTTCACACCTCAGTTGGGCGAGAGGTGTTTTCCACGTAAAAATTGTGTGTGCTTAATTTCCGCATTTATCTTGTTGATTTTCGCCTTTGTGCAAATTGAAAACATCTGTTGCAAACAAGTTGGAGGTTGTTTGTAATTCAAGAACAACGTTTGCAATCAGGAAGGTGTTTGTCAGTAAATACGCGAAAATCGAACACCACAATTCACCCCCCCTCTTGTGTGTAAGTACTCCTAAATTCAACAGGGTAAACTCACAATTTATCACTAGGGTCTAGGAGGACCACTACGCCTCTAATCATGGGGAAGGTAGGGCCATTGAAAGTACTCATAGACATAGTAGAGATAGTGCTCGAGGTTCTACTGCCGGTGATCCCACTCATCCTGGCGACGAAGGACCTCATCGTGCTCCTAGGAGTGCGCACTTATATGATTAGGGCAGAAGTGGAGGTAAGCAAACTCATCAGAAAGGAACTGACAAAAAGGGACCTCCTTGGAGCTAGAGGGGCCAAAGAGGTCGGCTACATCATGAGTAGCGCTAGTGGAAGGGAGTTGTGGCTGGAGGCAAGCAGACCCATGAGTCCCCTACATGGTGCCCCCGTCGAGAGATTGGGTGTAATCAAGCGCATAAGCTTCTAGGTTGAGACGTGCACTCTCATAAAGGACAGATGTAAGGGAGAAAAGGTTACAGAGCCCTAACCTATGGGCAAGGGCAGTAACAATGCCACTAGTGGCAATGACAGAGGTGCAACTCTTAGCTTCCTCCTCAAGCTGCATCATGATGTGGGAGGCAGTATAGAGGCAGACCCTATGCAAAGCCACCCATAGGATAAACAGTTCACCCCTCATAGGCACCGCTTGGTTATCAAACCTAGGGAAAACAATGTTCGCCGTAAAGCGCTGGAGATATCCAAAGATGGGGTTGCACATGGAGTTGGCTTTAAAGGAATAGGAGACATAAGGGGGAGCATTACAAGTTATCTTGCTATAAAAGTTAGCCCGACTATAATCCTAGTGAACAAAATCGCCTGTGCCATTGACCGGGAGGTGCAGTAGTTCTCTAAATCAGGATAAATTCATCTTATATGTTAAATCATCTAATTGAAAGCAAATGTCACAATGGCCATTATTAAGCTCCCCATCCTCATCAATTATAAATGAGCTAAAAAATTCCCAAAGCACTTTCTTATACACAGGAAACCTCAATTACATATAATCTTGCAATTCCAAAACACCAAGCAAGGCATTCAAGTCATCCCACAAACCCAATGCTTGCAACAAATCAATATCAATGTGCTTAAGTTCACTGATTTTCCTAGTAACCAAAGCATCATAGCGTTCATGTTGTGTACCATCAATAAAAACAATGTCATGCTTATTTTGCACGTGGGGGTATGTGAGATTGAGCACGATTACCTGGGGGAGGAGCCAGTGGGTGGCTAGAGGAGCTAGTGGTGGCCTTGGTGCTCTTCTTGAGGGCTGATGAAAAGACAAAATCTTTGCCTTTGGCTGCCATGGCGATCGAGGTAGAGGCACAAAAACAATTCAATCCAAATATGCAACCAAACCAACCCAAGTTCACCAATTCAATCAAAACTCAACCCAATGGAGTGCCTAATTGAGCAAAACAAGCCTCAATGTGAAGAGGGAGGGTCGATTGGAGAGGATGAAGGGTAAGGGTTTAGGGGGTTCAATGGGAAAAGAGAGAATGGTGGAAGGGGGATTCCGGTGAAGGGAGTGAAACGGCCGACCGTGCAGCAATTCTGGTGGTGGACGGGCTGGGGGCGGGTGGTTATTGAAGGGAAATAAGGAGAGAGAGAGTATGGGTTTTCAAAAACAGAGAAAGGGAGAGAGAGAGAAAGTGAGCCGACGGTGATGCCGGTGGCCGGAGGAGGGGGTGGACGATTGGTGGTGAGGGAGAGAGAAGATTGAATGAGAGAGAGAGAATGGAGAGAGAGAGAGAGCGAGAGTGGAGAGGGGAGAGAGAAAGGGAGTATCGGGCAAAGAATGGTGTTAAAAACCCAGATGCATAGCCGTGTGCAAGGCGCACGAGCAGTCGTGTTCTTCAGTTAGGGGCACACGACCGTGCATTTCTACAAGCTCTTTCTGCCTCAAACACACGACCTTGTGTATTATGCACAGCTAGTCGTGCGTCTGTCGTGACTCAAAATTTTCCTACTTGTCAACTTTTTGACTCTTTTCCTCCCTTTTCGACTCTTTTTTTTTCAAAAGCAGTAAACGTTGGGTTGCCTCCCAAGAAGCGCTTGTTTTAGGTCCCAAGCCTGACCTTTGGTGCCCCTCTAAGTGGAGGGAACAACGAGGAGGTCATAAGAAACCTTCCCCTCAATTGGCTCGCTACCAATGTAATGCTTGAGCCTAGAGTCATTTACTTTGAAGGAACCCGTGGCATTAGTACTGATCTCAATAGCTCTATATGGGTACACCTTGAGCACTTTGAAAGGGCCTAACCATCGGGAACAGAGTTTTCCCAGGAAGAGCTTTAATCTAGGATTAAAGAGAAGCATCGAGTCACCTTCCTTAAACTCCCTCCTGTTGATAAACTTGTCATGCCACCTCTTCCCTCTCTCTTTATATATCCTTGAGCTCTCATAAGCACCCAAATGGATCTCCTCAAGTTCATCCTATTGTAGCAACCTCTTTTCCTTGGCAGACTTCAAATCAAAGTTGAGGTACTTGATGGCCCAATAGGCCCTATGTTCTAGCGAGAGAGAGAGATGACAAGGTTTACCGTATATCAGTCTAAAAGGAGTTGTGCCAATGGGAGTTTTGAAGGTGGTGCGGGAGGCCCATAGGACGTCATCAAGTTTGTCCGCTCAATCCTTGCATGATCTGGTGATCATTTTCTCCAAAATAGACTTAATCTCGCAGTTGGAGATTTTCACTTGGCCACTAGTTTGAAGGTGGTAACCAAGTTCATAATTATGGTGCACTCCATACTTCTTTAATGGGCTTCAAGTTTCTTATCTATGAAGTGTGTCCCATTGTCACTGATAACCACCCTCGGGACCTCGAAGCAGGGAAGAATGATCTTCTTGAATAATTATCCACTACCCTAGACTCGTTGGTAGGGCTAGCCCATTGTCTCCACCCACTTGGAGACGTAGTCCACAGCAACTAATATGAATTTGTTACCCCTTGAAGATGGGAAAGGTCCTATGAGGTCAATGCCCTAGACATCGAATATTTCAACTTTTAGGATGAAGTTAAGGGGTGTCTCATTCTTCCGGGAGAGATTTCCCAACATTTGCCAACGGTCATACGAATGAACCTAGTGGTGGACATCCTTGAACAATGAAGGCCAAAAGAATCCAGCTTGGAGGACCTTCGTTGTAGTCTTAGAGGTACTAGCATGTCCTCCATTGGGAGAGCTGTGACAATGAGAAATCACGCTCTGAATCTCCTCCTCAGAGAGCCAACGCCTACAGATTTCATCTTGACACTGCTTGTAAAGTAAAGGCTCCTCATAAAAATACTGCTTAATATCATAGAAGAACTTCTTCTTCCCATCGAAGGACATGCCATGTGGTAGGATCCCTGAAGTTAGGTAGTTTGCGATATCAGCAAACTATGGAGCTTGGGTAGTAGAAATGGCCAATAACTGCTCGTCATGAAAGGCATCATTCAGGGGACAATCGGGGCTCTCAATAATGAGCCTGGAAGGGTGGTCAGCAACCACATTTTCAGCCCCTTTCTTGTACTTGATCTCCAGTTCAAACTCTTGTAGGAGTAGAATCCACCGGATGAGGTGAGGCTTACTGCCTTTCTTCTTAAGGAGATGCTAGAGTGCAGAATGGTTAGCGTAGGCAATGACCTTGGAGGATAAAAGATAGAGTCGAAACTTCTCCAATGCATACATGACCGCAAGCAACTCCTTCTCGGTTGTTGTATAATTTTACTAAGCCTTATTCAGTGTTCTACTAGCGTAGTAGATCACCACTAGTTTCTTGTCCTTCCTCTGCCCTACAACTGCCCCCACTGCATTCTACTAGCATAATCAGGTGGCTGTTTAATGGGGGTAGAAATTAATGCCTGCTTAATCCTGTAAAAAGTTTTATGGCACTCATCAGTAAACACAAATGTGGCGTCTTTGGCCAAAAGCTGAGTTAGAGTTTAGCAATCTTGGAGAAGTCTTTGATAAAGCGGCGATAAAATCTGGCATGACCAAGGACACTCTGTACCCCTTTTATTGATGTAGGAGGGGGCAATCGCTCTATAAACTCAATTTTAGCTTTATCAACCTCGATGCCCCTAGCTGAAATAACATGCCCCAGTACTACCTATTCCTGTACCATGGAATGACACTTTTCCCAATTTGATACTTGACATCGACGGAGTACCTTAGTTAGATTTTACAAACACAAGCCAATGGTACCTCCATAGACGGAGAAGTTATCTATGAACATCTTCATGATGTTCTCGATAAAATCAGAGAATTTAGTGGTCATGTGTCGTTGGAAGGTCGTGGGGTCATTACATAACTCGAAAGGCATTTTACGATAAGCGAAGGTGCCGTAGGGGCATGTGAAATTTGTCTTCTCCTGGTCACTGGGATGGATAGGAATCTGAAAAAAAAAAACTGAATAAGCATCCAAGTAACAGAAGAATGAATGCTTCGGTAACCTTTCCAACATCTAATCAACAAAAAGTAGGGGGAAGTGATCTTTCCGGTTGGGTTGATTCAATCTGCGATAATCAATGCACATTCACCACCCAGTAAGATTCCTAGTCGACATGAGCTCGTCACACTCTTTCTTGATGATAGTCATGCCACCCTTCTTAGGCACTACTTAAATTGGACTCACCTATTCACTATCTGAGATAGGATAGATGAACCCAGCGTTAAGTAGCTTGACAAATTCTTTTTTAACAACCTCTTGGATATTTGGATTTAAACGACATTGAGGTTGTTGAGAGGGCCTATGACCTTCATCAAGAAAGATTCGATGCATGCGAAGGGAAGGAACTAGTCCCTTGATATCATCAATGCTATAACCTATGGCACCTCTATGCTTTTTGCGCACTTCCAACAATTGTTCAAGTTTGAGGCCATCCAGTTTAACACTAACAGTGACAAGGAACTGATATTTAGGATCGAGAAACTTATACCTGTGAAGGGAAGGTGGAGGTTTTAGCTCTACCTGATGTGCTCTTCTCCTTCGCCTGTGAGGTTTAGGCATACTCCTCTTTCTCCCTAGCTTATGGTTCAGTCACAACACAGCCTACGAGAATGGCCTCCAAAGGATCCTCCATAAAATGACAAGTCAATGCTTCTTGATTGAGCGCCCTTTCCAACACATCAACTCTGCAGCAAGTTTCATCGAGAGTTGGGTTGGCCATGATCTGGGGTAGGTGCAATTCGACCTTCTCATCTCCCACTTGAACAGAGAGTCTTCCATTCTTAACATCGATTGATCATTGCTCTCACCGTAGCTAAAAAGAGCCTCCCTAGGATGATAGGGATACGGGAGTCTTCCTCTATCTCCATAACAACGAAGTCACAGGGAATAAAGAACTTCCTTACCTGCCAAGGGACATCTTCCCAGACACCTAGGGGATACTTGACAGATTTATCAGCTAGTTGCAGGGAGATGGTAGTATGCTTCAATTCTCCCACTTGCAGCTTCTTACAAGTATAATAGGGCATGAGGCTAATGCTTGCCCCAAGATCACATAATGCCCTACTGATGGCCACATCCCCAACAGAATAGGGGATGGAGAAGCTCCCTCGATCATAAAGTTTTGAGTGAAGCTTGTTCTGAATTATGGTGTTGTACTCTTCAGTGAGGGCAACTGTAGCATTCTCCAGTAGTTTCCCTTTGTTGAAAAGCAAATCCTTCAAGAATTAGGCATATGATGGCATGTTAGTGGTTGCTTTCACAAAGGGGATATTGATGTGGAATCTCTTCAACATCTCTAGAAGCTTCCCATACTTCTGCTCATCTTTTGACTTAACTAGCTTATGAGGGATAACGAATAGGAGGATTTTAAGGCTTCATCTGAGGTGCACTAGTCTCAAGGGGCACCTCTTTGCTTTTCTCATCACTTGTCTTCTCGCTTTGAGGTTCAACTGGAACCTCTTTGCCATTAGCCTCCTCTACCTCAGTTTCACTCCCATCCTCCCTCATTAACATTTTAGCACCTTCTAGCTCTTTGCTTCTCCGTAATGTAATAGCATTCATCTGATCTTTGGAATTGGAAATAAGTTGACCTAGTGGGTGTGCTTGGGGTCTAGACAAATGACTCACTTGTTGCGCAATCTGAGCAATATGATTTTCCATCATCTTCTGGTGAGTGGACATAGCCTCAAACTTGGAGCACAATTGAGTGACTGATTCTCTAAGAGTTTCATTGATCTTGTACTACGTTTGGATAAAATACTCCAGAAGGCTCTCTAGGTTGGACTTCGGTTAAGGAGGTTGGCAAGATGGGTTGTAGGGAGCTTTCTATTGAAACCCGGGAGGTTGAGGGGCCTTAGGTGGTGGGGGTTATTATTACGATTGGAGAAATTTGGGTGATTTCTCCAACCGGGATGATAGGTGTTTGAGTATGGCTTGTTTTGTGGGCGTGGGTTGAAGTTTTGCGTGGCATTATAGTGTTCCACTCCCTGGAAGTAGGCTTGACACTCAATAGCCAAATACCCTTGGATGCCACATATTTCACACAAAGCACCAACCTTATACATTGTGCCAGGAGAACTCCCTGGATTGGGAGTGCCCATCCTTTCAACCCTCTGAGCAAGGGCATCAACCTTGCTTGCTAACATGTTCACAGCATCGATGTCGTACTTACCACTACCCTTTCTTGCATGGCTCGCTTATTGGATCAATGATAATTTTTGGTAGTCATGTCTTCAAGTAGGGCCTTCGCTACTTCAAGTAAATTCCCTATAAGGATGGGCCCAGTTGTAGCACTGGTTGACATTTTCACAGCATGGTCCAGTCCATTGTAAAATTTTTGAATAAAGAGCCTATTGTGGACTCCATGATGGGGGCACTGTTGCGGAAGATCTTTGAGCCTCTCCCAAGCGTTGTATAGTGATTCGCCATGTAACTGGTCGAATGAAGTGATGTCGGCCCTTAACTTAGCAGTTTTTCCAAGCGGGAATACTTCCTTAAGAAGGCTTTGGAGAGCGCATCCGAAGTGTCGAAGGCATTTGGCTCCTCGTTCTGAAGCCAATCTCTAGCTCTATCCCTCAGGGAGAATGGGAAGAACCTCAATCTAATAGCATTAGTGAATACCCTCCATTGAGTTTGATGGTGTTACACTTCATGAGGAAAATGCGAAGGTGCATGTTCGGGTTCTCAGAGGGGTGCCCACCGAACTGATCTCTCTCCACTAGGGAGATAAGGGCAGGGCGGGGAAGGGGGTGGGGCAGAGTTCAAAGTTGTTCACGTCAACTGTCGGGCTCACTATAGATGAACTGATACCCGATGATCCAGGCATAGTCCCTCAGAAGTCGATTGTCTTGTCCCGCCATCGCAGATTCCGCTTTCTTCTTTCTTCATTCACCGCTTTGCTTACGAGCAGTTGCTTTGATCTCAGGATTCAGAGGAAGTAGGTTGTGACCCCCTTGACTACGTCGGTGCATACAAAGCAAAGACCATACCAAGCATAAGCGAGTCCAAACAAAGATAAAAGTAACCAGGGTGAAAAACAAGTACAGAAAAACAAAAGGTCTAATCTAAACTGTTTCGGTCGCTTCTAATTCTAAAACTAGCAAGATCCCCGACGACGGGCCCAAAACCTTGTTGAGTTAAAATTTTACTGCAAGTGCATGGTGTGAATTGTAGTTATCAATGGCAAATACAGGTCGTATTTTGTAGGGAACTTGGTTCTAGTCACCATACTGACTCCAACACTCAATTTAGACAGAAACTGATTCAGGTTTATAAAAATTGAACGCTATTGAAACTATTTTATTCAATAATAACGAAGATCCTAAATTGGGATTCACCACACTATTATGCTCTTTGGGTTATGCAGTAGATCATGTGAGTCTACCTATGCAATCGACTGAAATGGAATGATTACAAATTGGAATGCGTCTATGTCTACTTTCGAACGTCATTAGACAGACTACGTAATCCTAGTTATCTATTTCCATGAAACTAGAGTCAAAAAAGTGACAGATTGAGTAACCCACAATTCCCAATTGAAACCCTAACTATTCTCACACTAAGAAGTCAATCGCTTACAAAGTAGCACTAAGTGGAGGATTCAACTTTCATTGATCTCATGAACCCTAATTAAGAACATGAAAACATCCCTTTCAGACAATCCATCGAACACATGGCATACTAAGCGAGAATTCAATCACAACCAAGGGTTTGCATTCACAAAAACCTAAAGTTGCATAATAGGGGGTTATCCCAATCTAAGATTAGGGATTTAGCCATGAAACATCACAACAATCGTAATTGCAAATAAGGAACTAAAGAACACGATTAAAGGCACAAACTTTGATGAAAATTACAAAGAGAAGGGAAGAGAAACGTACTTCAATCAATTGAAATCTCAATTCGCAATCAGAACAAGGAATTTAATCTCCCAAATTAAGTCTAAATTAATGTAAAAAGTACTCAGAAAGAAAACCTAGAAATAGCCCTCAAGAGTACTCTCCCAATTGGAAACTAGGATATGAATTCGAACCGCCTCAAAAAAGGATTAAGTCGTGAAAAATCGGGGGACGCACGGTTCTGTAGAAATGCACGGCTGGACGTGCACTTCTGCAGGATTGTTTCTGCCTCCAGCGCACAGTCATGGATAATCTGCACACCTGACCGTGCACTTTTCTGGCTTCAATTTCTAACTTGCACGACCTTGCTTACGTGGATGGCTAGTCGTCCAAGTGTCTTCTCCTTAACTCTTCAAGCCTTTAACCCTTTCAATTGATCCTCTAACCTTGTTCCTTCCCATAACATAGCTGCTTGCCCACATTTGATCCGGTGAATGCCGAAATTCTTTAAATCGAGACCAACATAGCTACAGCAAGGACAACTGATCCAAATAAGATAATTATGAGCAAAGATGAGCAACTTTTACCAAATTTTTGCCTATTGGATGTGTATTTTTAGGATATTATTGAAACATATTTTTACTCCTTGCCAAGAAGCATTTTTGGCACTTCTTTTTTTCTAGACGAGTGGTACATTTTGTAAACTTTGGTTTAATGTTGACAATCAGTTAGATTTGATTATGATCTTATCATGCTTTTCTTATATTTAGAGCTTCAATTATTTTTAATCCTATATATATACATACATATATACAAATATAAATATAT
>JACYFF010010365.1:75454249-75492358 GCA_017589665.1 Selenicereus undatus | reverse complement strand
TTCAACATCTACCAAGGCTTACCTATGGTGTCATGAGACAAGATTTGTGCGCCTAAATATGGGGGTTTGGAACTCTGCAAAACAAATGCAATGAGTACTTTGTTTCTTTGCAAACTTAACATCAAAATTGTGTTAATGATACAGAATATGGATTAAGTGGATGAGGATGAAGTGTCGCATTAGTGAGGCTTTGTTTCACTGTAAGGCCGAATAATCTATTGGGTTTGGAAAAGCAAATAAAAAATTGGTAGGGGTATTCGACCGAAAGTTGGAGATGGAACACATATTATTTATGGCTTGATAGCAGGTGCAAGATGACGTGCCCTATAATTTTATTAATAAGATTTCTAGTCAAGGGATTGTTACTCAACTTGAATATTAGAGGTGATTACTCGAAAATAAATGTGATATTCATCAACTTCAATGGTCGATTAGGATTGTTTAAGTAAGATATTAGTTATCCCTATCCCGCAAAAACCAATCATAGATTCGTCATGTTGGGGATAGTCTGGTGATTGAAAACTCTCGACCAAAACAGCCACATGGATTGCACATGGTGTTGACATGGTTCATCCACTGGGAGACTAATTAGTATTTCTACATGTTTGCCGCGACGGCAACCGGATAGCAAACTAGATTGTTAAATTTGCCCTTCATGTTCATTCCATAGTTGTGTGAAATTAGATCCCTTCATAGGGACCTTCTTCTTATCTCTTATTAGGATAATCAAAGTAGAAGGTTTGGGAGAAAGGCTACCAAATTTACGTTACTTAGCTTTCTTTAAAAAATATATAATAAAAAATAAAAACACTACCTATTCTTTTAAAGATATTCAAAAATTATCCTGCTATAAGTGCATTGTTTTATTATTTGAATAAATTCAGTTGACCTTTTTTACCGCACCTTAATAATTAACTTGAGTTTTTTAATATTTCAAAAAATTAAATGACATTTTAGACAGAAACTCACCTATCTTGAGTACATTATACACCCACGCTCAACTCTCCCTTTTGTTTTATGTCATTATATTGTACGTTCTTTTGTGAATATTTTCCTTTTCTTTATTCGCAAAAAAAGACAATCAATTTATAATCACTTCATAATAAAATCAAATCACCCCTGTCTTGGGTTGATAAACTTCCGAGCATGTTGATTCTTTCAATTTGGGTTGCGTGGACATCCGCCCACCTCTTGTAGAAACCCAGATCCTGTGAGTCTAACGAGTCCATGGATCTTTGATGAACCCCACATATTTTTCAAATTAAAGAATTTTTGCAATTAATTTATTATTGTGTTCCATATCCTAATATGAGTTCCCACATTCTAATGACTAAACAATTAGATTTAAAAGATACGACTTTTGATATAAAAACAATGCCCCTTCAAAGTGAGAGATTTGGGTCTAGTGAGTCCAAGAGAGTGAGAGATGTGACTAATCAAGGAGAGTAGAGAGAGATTGAGGACGAGAAGTAGTGACCATGCGTGTACCTGTGAGGAAGTGTCTCAACGCAGGGTAACAAGACTTAGAGGATTTTTGTCTCATAAAATTACGATTTAGTTAGTTTTCACATTCAATTTTTTTTGAAAAAAATATTAATGGGTATTAAATTGGTCTCATATTGGGTTTGGGTCTCAATTTTTCTAACCCAGATCTAGACCCCACCAGCCGCTCAGACCCATAGCCACTTAGGATTCATCGAGTCCTATTTGGTTGGACCTAGACCCTTTTATTTGGATCGACTCTATAACGAGTCTGGGTCGGATCCATAACCTACTGCCATAACATGCAACATCTTATCAAATTATGTACCTCTATGATGTTTTTTGGTTGCTTGGACTTTGTTTTATCATAGTTGAACTACTATTGGCCCATAAAAGGATAGAACTTTACCATCATTGATTTTCTCGGTTTGCAAGACTCGAACACAAGACCTTACTTAACTCGAACAACCAAATCACTTGAACCAATCTGTATTGGTGAATGCTCTATATAAAAAAGGCAGCCCAGTGCACTAGCATTCTGCGTTCACGTAGGATCTCGGGAAGGGCCCCAACCCAATGGGTGTAATGTAGGCAGCCTATCCTAACTTTGTCAGTGGCGGATTCCAAGACTTGAACCGATGACCTTTTGGTCACACGGAATTCTGTATATATAAATGATAAAAGCTTGTGCGAGGGTAAATTTAGAGTTAGTGTTTAAGGAGAACCGTACTTAATTAATTTGCCAATCATAAGATGAAAAATCTCCTAAATATTTTATCCATGCGATAGACCTATGTAGTAAAATATTAACAATAACAAAACTACTTGTATATGCAAAGTTGAATCGAATTGCACGACCCTTTTCTATTGATGGTTTTGCCATTGAGGTTGTTATTACTTCCACACTTGCTGTTTTTTACCCCCCAAATTTTTGATTACAATAAATTTATATTCATATCTATTATCGATCAGACATCAAAATCAAGCAAATTTAATTACAGCCATTCATAAGTATTTACCTGGAGACTTATGAAGAAAGCAAATTTATTTCTTGTGGGAAACTGATAAAAATTCATTGTTGAATATACAACGCAACTTAAAAAGATATCAATATCTATAAATTCATATCATAAACAAAAGCTGGAAAAGCTACTTTGGTTGCTGCACTATGTAGTTCAGCCTAAATCTGAGGGCACAATGAATGTCTGGAAATGAATGCTCTAGAATTTGTTTTATGATCAACCTGATGCATTTACTTCATTATTGATCACATTTATGTTGATTTAACCTTCGCCGTCCTCCCCTCGACTTGCTGTCCCAGCCACACTATCCTTCTAAATGTGGATTCTCTGTAAACTCGAAGAGAGACTCTAATCTTGCAGTTTAATTAAAGGCCTAGCTTCCGAATATCAAAAGATTTTACCACCCGTGGTGAAATGATTAAACTTCACCACCAACGACGAGCAACGGAAAAAAGGAAAAAACATTGTTGGCAAAAAGTTTCAACCGTTAGATTAGGACACTGCGACATTGAAATCCCCAATTATAGAGCTAGAAGTCCAATCATATCCATTTCATGATAGCCAAGCTTTTTAAAAGTCAATTTGACACAAAACATAGATGCAGATGTTTATAATATCTATCAATAGATTTCATCAAAACATCAATTTAAGGCAAAAAAATATGTATTCATAGAAAAAGATTGCAATAATATGTATACTTTATTACTGTAGGGATTCCTTAATTGGTAAGAGTTCTCATAACTCAAAAAAGTCAAAAAGAAGGGAGAGAAAAGAAAAAAAATGGCGGAAACATTAAGGAGCTATTCAAAACTTATTTTTATTATTAGGAAGAGTGATGTGTTTCTTTAGTAGAAAAGTTTTCCTTGATAATAATTCTTTCAAAACCTCTTTAAATGAAGGCATTAGCTTCCTTTACAAAATACAACAAAAAGAGAAAGAAAACACAATCAAGTGGAAGAAACACTTGAGAGTGTACCACCAAAATTGGTTTCCACCTTAGTTGGTTGAGAGTTATTTTTGTCTCCCATCATAACCAAGTGAAGTATTAAGAGTTACCCTCTATATTGTTTAGAAAAGACAACATTTGTAATCCTACAATAAAATAGTGAAAGTATCTTTTGGATTGATAATTGTGGTTTTTTCCATCATTTAGAGAGTTCTCCACATAAAAATTCAAGTGTCCCCATCTATAACTTTTTCTTTATTTTTAATTGTCTATCTTACTTGCATCAAGAGGGTGAAGAATTTTCTTCCACATTATCAATCTGCCTTTCCTCACTAGTGCTATCAGAGCCAGTGGAGCAACCACATTCTTGTGTAATTAAGATGGAGGGTATCGTCACTTATGATGGTGACATGATCAAACTTACTGCAGACAATTACTCCTACTGGAAGGCCATGATGGATGACCATCTGATTTGCAAAGACCATTCTAAGCATATTTTTAATAAAGATATGCCAAGAAGTAAAAATGAAAATGAAAGGAAGTTGTTAAATCATAAAGCAGTTGCAATAATCCGGAAGTACATAGACCGAGGTTTGTTTGAGCATGTGTCAACATTTGACAATCCATATCTTCTTCGGACAAATCTTAAGTACTTGATCCAAAAGAAGACACCACGTAACAAAGCTCAGCTCGTAAGATGGTTGGTGAAGCTCCAATATAATGGCGATTAAAATATGATTAAGCACTTGAATGATTTCATGGTGCCTATAAACCAATTGGAAAAAATTGAAATGAAACTCAATGATAAGTTGCAGGCACTCCTGCTTGTCTGCTTCTCAGTTCATTGCCTGAAAGTTGGGACACATTGGTAGTTACAATGAGCGAGTCCACCAAAATAGGAAAGCCGAATATGGATACTGTGACTAACAATCTCCTAAATGAAGAAGTAAGGAGGGAAAAAGAGGCACTATAGTACAATCTGAAGTTAATTTTGTTGGCAACTGTGGTATAGCTAAGAACCGCAAGATAAATAAACGACATAATAAGTCTAGCGAGAAATCTAAATCTCGCCCTAAACTAGTTTGTTATCACTGTAGCAAGCCAAGTCATAAGAAATTTGATTGTTTTATATTACAAGAGAGACTAGATGGCTATAAAATTAAGCCAAATTAGACTGAACATAAGAAAGAAGAGAAAACCACTACTGCCATAGTAACAAAAGATGACAATGATGTGTTCTTCATTGGAGAACAAAATTATCTCAATTTAGCATATGATGATTGTTTATGAATTGTTGCCTTTGGTGCTGCCTTACATGTCACTCCACATGAACATTTTTTCTCATCTTACCAAGGTGGTGATTTTGGTAAGGTCAATATAGGAAATCAAGGTTCGAACAAAATTGTAGGTATTTGTGACATCACCTTAATAACCAACACATGGTGCATGTTTATGTTAATAGATGTGAGGCGTGTTCTAAACATGCACCTCAATCATATATCAGCTGGAAAACTTGATGATGCTAGTTTGGTTAATCACTTTGGTGGTGGAATACAAATGCTCACCAAAAGACATCTAATCTTTGTTAAAGGAAAAAAGGAAGGTTCCTTGTACTTTTAGCAAGGAAACTTGTGGAATGAGGAGGTTAATGTTGCCTATGACAACTCAAATTTAGAGTTATGACACAAAAGGCTTGAACACATGAGTTAAAATGGACTACAGATCCTTGTCAGAAAAGAGCTTATTCCCAATATAAAAGGCAAATCACATGAACCTTGCATAGATTGTTTGACTGGCAAACAACATAGGATGAATGTCTAACCCACTAGAATAAAGCGCATTCTTGATCTGGTTCATAGTGATGTATTCTCTATAACTAAAAGGTCACTTGGAGGAGCATTAGACTTTGTTACTTTTATCGACGACCACTCAAGAAAGGTTCGGGTCTCGTTATTGAAAACAAAGGACCAATTATTTGAAGATTTCAAGAAGTTTCACGCTAAGGTGAAACGTGAAATTGGACAAAAATTAAAGAGCGTTCGAGCAGGCAATAGGAGAGAATACTATGGTCCCTCTAAAACATATTGCAAGTTGCATGGGATCAAACTGGAGAAAACGGCATTGAAGACACCTTAGCAATTGCACTATCAAAGAAAGAGTCTGATGTATGATTTCTCCACTGAACTCCCTAAGTCCTTTTGGGAAGAGGCCATGAAGACTGTTGTTAACATGATCAAGCTTTCGCTATCAGTTCCTTTCGATGCTACTATCCCAGAGGAAATTTGGTCTAGAGAGATGGTGTCATATAACTACCTGGAAGTGTTTAATTGTCGAGCATTTGTCCATGTTCCTAAGGATGAGCAAGCCAAACTTGATTCGAAAACAGAGTGTATTTATCTCGGATTACCAAGAGATGAATTTAGCTATCGACTTTAGGGTCCTCAAAGTAGAAGAATTACAAGAAGTTGAGATTTTGTATTCTTTGGGGAACAAACCATGGAAGATTTGAAAAAGAAAAAGCCTAAACACAAATGTGTTAGAGATTCTAATCATAGTCTATCCCCTTTAGTTTATAATAATGTAGGGTACAACACAACTGAAAATACTAATGAGACTAGCACAAATGACAGTCCTGCCTCTTTTTACAACAATGATTGAGAGGAAGGTCATTAAGAGCTTACCAAATCTGATGCTGAATCCATTGAAGAAGGATCTCAGGAAGAGCGTTAGTTAAGGCGATTTGCCAAAGAAAGATGACCATTGACCAGATACAACGTAGATAAATATATAACTCTTATAGATAAGGGAGAGCCTCAGAGCTACGAAGAAGCAATGGCTAATAGCCATAAGGTAGAATAGGTGAAAGTCATGTACGAAGAAATGAAATCCTTGTATGAGATTCATACATATGATCTACTGGGGTTACCCAATGAAAGAAGAGCCTTGAGAAACAAATTTGTGTATAGACTCGAAAATAAAGAGAATAACCAAGACCGAGGTATAAATCTCGTGTGGTAGTGAAAGAGTTCAATCTGAAGAAATGAATAGATTTTAAACAGATATTCTCTCATTGTGAAAATATCATCAATCCAAGCTTCGTCTAGTCGCCAATCAAGACTAGAAGATAGAGTAACTCGATGTTAAGACAACATTTTTACATGGCGACTTAGAGGAGGAAATATATATGGAGTAACCTCAACGGTTTGAAGTTGTAAGTAAAGAAAATTTGGTGTGCCAACTTCAGAAGAGCCTCTTTGGTCTTAAACAAGTGCCTTGATAACTATATAAGAAATGCGATTCTTTTATGGCTAAGCATGATTTCAAGAAGGCACTAACTAACCATTGTATCTTCATAAAGAAATATGAGGTGACAATTTCATCATATTGATAATCTATATATGTCGGGTATGATCCGAACTAGGCTCGATTCTTGTCTTCCTTTTCCCTTGCCTGATTTGATCCAATTCTCAAGTTAGTTACTTATGTTTTTCCAAATTTTCCAATTTCTACAAAATAAATAAAATAATATTAAAATTCTAATTTAATAATTTGTTTTGAGCAAATAATAGATAATAAAGGGTATAAAATGATGTAATTTCAAGTTGAACAAATACCCCTACACCAAAAGTTTGCTCGTCCTCAAGCAAAATGAAACTAAAAATCCTAACTCATTTTCGTAGGAATCACAGTTGTACTTAGCATGTACAACAAGCCCCAGGCTAATCTTAGTGGACGAGTAAGGTCTTGTGAGGGTTTGCAGAAGATGTACTCACAAAATTTATAAAAGAAAACAAAAACAGAAAATTGAAAATCTTTTTGGTTTTGTCAAAAACTTATACGGGGAAAATATATACACATTCCAATGAACCACATCACTCAAATAATCAAAGAACTAGACCGCATATATAAACACAATGTACACATCAGGAAATCCTTAATCCCCATTGATGACATCTATATACAATCTTTCACCCACTTGAAAATTATGTACAAGGGTGACTGGTATAACCTCGCCTTAGGGATATGTGAAACACTTCCACCCATGTGTTTAAAATATAACAAGGTTTACTCAACTCTCTTCTAATCATACAAACTACCATAAGCTTGCTAAGGCTCTCAATTCTCCTCCACTAAAATGCAAAATGCAAAATAATAATCAAGAGGACTTTAAAGGGTTGTAATGGGGGCTAAGGGTTAAGGGTAAGAGAGGGGCAAACGATTTGGAAAATGAGGAGCTAAAAGCCATAGCTTATGAGCACACCAATTATAATAAGCACAGGCTCTCTCAAAACACAAATTACGAACACACCCTACAATAAATTGACCATTGGAAATAAGTATAAAATGATACATCCATGCCAAACGCTCTTATTCACAACTTTTTTTCAACTTTTTTCCATTTTTTTCCCTCTGAAACTTTGTTTTCTTTTTTTTCACTTTTTTTCCATTTTTTATTTTTTATTTTTTTCTCTTTTTTTTTAAAGAAGAAAATGAATGAATGGCATCTACACGAGCAATACATCTCAATTTCCATATGACCACCATGATACATCCCAACATCAACCACCAAATTCATGAAATACCCAAACGTTACCCACAAAATAATAAAGAAGTGTTGCCTCACTAGCCTCAGCTTAGGTATAGGAAAATGCGTTTGGGCCAATGGCTAAAGTGAAAGGCTCACAACAAAAACGATCAAGGCTTAAAAGGGCTTACAAAGGGTAAAACTCTCAAATTAGGGCAACAATTTGGCCATGTAGTTCACAAAAATAAATGAATGCTTCTATCATATTATCATAATTCACATGCTAAATGTGATTTCAAATAGAATCAAAGTAAGTTCTAGAGATGTAATCATGGAAGAGACACACATGAAAGAAAATGTGAGACTGAATTGATGAATTAGTCTATAAGGCTCAAAATCCCACGGGTTATCTACCAGAGTCAAGCTTGCTTATTAATGTCGAGGGTTAAGATCGTATACAAACATCATACTTTGGGACTAAGTTCTATCAATGTACACCACATCTATATACAACCTAATACGAAGGGTGCAAGAGAATGTTAGTAAATCAGAAATAGCACATATATTCCCCAGAAACAAAACAGAAATCTTTTTGGATTTTTAAAGTTTTCAAATTTGTTCTTTTAATTTTCCAATTTCTTTCTTTCTTTTTTTAAAAAATGTAGTTTCCCTATCCCCACACCTAAATCTCACAATGTCCTCATTGGAAGTTAAAAGAAACATTATACACAAAATAAAACCTAAAAAGAAAACAAATAAATATAAGGCTCAAAAACAGAAAGGACATGACTCAAAAACAAGTGTACAACATATATGCACAAAAAAGAAAAGCCGCCAACTATACAAAAAGAAAAGAAAAAGAAACAAGAGAAAAATAGAGAAGAAGAGAAGAAAATTCTTAGCAAACTAGGTTGGGTGCTGAGTACACCTGAGCTATCTCAACACAACCACCAATTAGGACTCAGCTCGTGGAGTATCAAACACTCCATATCTTCTTTGCTTGGCAACTCCAGAAATTGCTTCAAATGCTGGTTATCCACTTTGAAGGTGGCACCACTCTTAGGGTTTTGTATTTCAATTGCACCATAGGAAAAAAAAACACATGAGACAATATAGGGACCTATCCATCAGGACCTCAGTTTCTCTAGAAGTAAATGGAGCTTAGAGTCATACAAGAGTACACTCATTTTGGGGACAAACTCTTTCCTAAGAATATGTTTAACATGAAACAACTTAGCCCTCTCCTTGTGTAATGGCCCGACCCTAAATCATATTTATTTATTTAATTAAGTCGTGATTATTATTATCCTCCCATTTAAATATCGCATTTAATTATCCCGATTGAGAGAATTCATTTCGGACCCCACTTTGCAATTCGAGTTCATTTACATAACAATTTCGGGTGAATTGATAAATATGATTAGGTGACAGATTATTTTTCATAATATCACAAAAAAAAAATTAATTTTTAACCATACAAAAATTTGAACCAAAATTCATTAAGTTTGGCCCAATTCATTTGCGCCTGAATTGTAGCCCGATTCATTTTGTGCTCAAATTGTAACCCAAAAATTTTGGTGTAATTAAATTAAGTTGATTACTATCATTTGAACCTTATTTTAATTAGCAAAAAGATACTTTTTGAAGCTTAAAAACTCAACCAAGTGTTTTAGAATCATTTACCACCAAGTAAAAAGCCACAAAATATCAAGCTTCTCTACCTCCTCTTTTCTCTCTCCAACCACGGCCCCCCTTGTTGCTCTCCCCTGCTACTACCGCCATTAGCCTAGCTAGCCAACCACCCTAGCCACCATCCACACCCCTACAAGCATCAAACCTCACTTACACCCTTTTTTTCAAGCTCAAAGTGAGTAAACCCTAACTCCATCTTGTTGATTTTTGGTTTTGATTCTTGTTTGTCTTGGTTTTGGTTGTTGATCATGTTGGATTGGTAGAATCAAGGGTTCTTTTGATGTTTTTAATTGATTGGATAAGCTTGAAGCATGCTAGGATTAAAGGGTGTCCATGATCATGCAAGCTTAAGTTAGGGTGTTGGATTTTGATTATTTTATCTTTGATTTGGTAATCTTTAAACCTATTGATGATGACGATGGTGTGTTTGGTGATCTTGAGATGAGATATCGATGTTTTATGTTGGACATAAGCTAGGGTTTGGTGATTATGCATGGTTTGGATTATTATTCGCATCAAGCAAGTTATTTGTGTAAACATTGGATGTGTTTTAACTTAAAAAAAATGGCTTGGTGGGATTTTTGCATAAAGGGGTGAATTATGAAAATTTTCCAATTGATTTAAAATTAGTTCATTTGCTCATTTATGAAAGCAAAGGTGATTATGGGTGTGTTTGAAGTGATTTTCTAAATAGAGGAATTGAAGGACATATGTAAAGATAATTATAAATTATTTTGAGGTAAAATGGTTATGTAAGATGATAAAAAGAACCAAGTATTGTTTATTGATCTTAAGGATTGATTTTAGAGGGAAATCATGTGGAAAACAAGGGGTGAAAACATGGACAATAGGCTATGAACAGACTGGAAATGGGGTCCTGTTTACGAGCAAACTGGTACTGTTTGGGTAGTTAAAAAATTGTGATTTGTGGTGGGTAGATAGATCAATGAGTTATCTTCTAAATTCCTTTGGAATCACCTCATTCTGAGTTTTGCGGAAAAAGTTATGGTTGTTTTACCAAGACTGCGCAGGTTAGACCCAAGCTGTGCATAATTGCGATTAAGCCCAATTTTAAGAACCGTGTGTTGGTAGTTGGGTTTTGCACTGCAAATGAAAGTGTTGTGGGATTTCTTAAGCTTTTCATATTGGGATTTTAGGTCTCAATTTGAGGTCAAGAGTGAAAGATATGAATTTTCTAAGGTGAACCTTGAAAGGGCATTAAAATATCGCAAGATGGTGAACTAGTAATGTGGGAGCTTAATCAAAAGTTTCTAAATAATTATGGTTGTTGTGAAGAAAATGCAAATCTTAGAGAGTTCAACAAGTTAAATGGGTATGAGAATGAAATTTGATAAATGGGGAGAGTTAAGACTCATGAACAGTGGTTATCGAGCCTAGTTGGTGTGATTCATTACATTCCTCTTGGCCTTAAATCTTTATTATCTATCTCAGAAATATCAAAAATTCATATTCCATTTGTAACCATCAAAGCCTTCCATTTATAATCCCAATTATTCTATTTTGATCAATTTTGCTCCACACTATTTCACCTTCAGTCAAATTGCCTTAATTTATTTGGTTTTCGAATCATGCTGGTGTAACTCATCTGATATTGAATTACTTGTGCCACAAATGCCTTTTGATTATCAAATATCTACTAAAGTTACAAATTCTGGGAACAAATGCAGTTTACTAACTCCATATATTTACAATTACATTTTTCAAGTAGAACTGCACCTAGTCTATCATTTTCCATTGTGCATAAGGATTATCAAGTGACACTGCATTTTAAAGACTTCAAGTTCGTTCATTGCCTGTATCTTTAGAAATCAACACATATTTATCAAAATTATAATGTTTTGGTGAGTACATCAATGAATCAGTTACACAGTGATTTATCACTTAATCAGTGACCCTACCAATTATCATCTATAGGGCATTCGCCCTCCAGTTATCCATGCAGCTTCAGGCCAGATCCCCGATCGGCTTGGCAGGTGTACACATATCCATAGATCTTAACAGTATTAAGGGTTTCACTATCGGATAATAACTAGCAATGCAGTTTACGTTCATCTTATTCATTGTTTTAACTTAAAATGAATTGCAAAGCGAGCGCCCAACCAATTTATACAGTGGTCATTTAACAATACAGGAATGATTGTATTGAGTTTCGGATCACAGTTTGAAATGCTTTCATATTTTGTTTTAGGCAAATGCTCCGTGAATCGCCCTCATGCTAGCAAGTCAACTGAAGAGCATGCTAGCGAGTTAGCCGAAGAGAATAAGTAAGCAAGGGAAACTTGGATGAATCAATAGTGATATAGACCATGCATATTTTGGAGCCGTATTTTGTAATCCTCAGTGTATGGAGGTGTAAGCTCTATGGTGAATTGCTTTACTATAGTCTATAAATCTTATGTTGGTTAATGAGTAAATGCATATGGCTAATGTTATGCCTAACTATGTTAACTCTAGCACATTTGCAGCAAGCCTTGTCCTTTTGGGATGGCGGTAACGCCTTGGTCATTGGGTTTATCAGTTGTAATTGAGGGAATCCAAATAATAATTGCAAATAATGAAACATGCTTAAATAGGGGGTGTTACACTTTGTAAGATCGAGTACTCTCATAAGCATCAGCCATAATCTCATCAAGCTCACTCAATTGCAGTCTACACTCCTCAGCGCCCTCAGTCAAGTCATAATTAAGCATCTTCACGGCCCACCAAGCTCTATGCTTTATCTTGGCAAGAAGATGGCAAGGCTTACCATAAACAACCCTATAAGGTGACATACCTAAGAGAGTTTTTAAAGCCATCGCATATGCCCAAAGAGCATCTATCAGCTTGTCGGCCCAATCTTTCCTGTTCCTACTCACTGTCTTTTCTAGAATCTATTTTATCTGTTGATTGGACACTTCTACCTGGCCACTGTTTGTGCCAAAAATGAGCTATTTTTAGGTTACTTTTACACCTATTTTATGCTCTTTTTAATCGTATTTTAAAGGTTTTTAACTGATTTTATTTTATTTTGCAGATTTTTAATAAATTTGAAAAAATGGCAAAAAATGGTAGAAAATGGTGAAAAATGTCGGGTTTTGAAAATGGGCTCAAGAGAACCGGCCGAGGAGAATTGAAGAAAAAGAAAACCGGTCCAGCAATTAAAAAAAAAAACGGATCGCATAGTCCAATTGCCACAAACCCGGTTCACTTAAACTACACCCCCTCCCCTTCACTTTCTCTCTCCTCAACCAGACCCAAAACCCAGAAACCCTGCCATGCCCATCTCGCTTTAGCTTTCTCTCTCTCCCATCTCTCTTTTCTCTCCTCCAAAACCAGCCCACCGAAACCCAAAACCACAAGACCCCAAACCCACAGAATTCGTCCATCTCCAACCCCATCCCACCACCCGTGAAGCACGCCAGCTGTGCCACGACACCTTCTCTGTTGGCCTTCATCTCCATCGTCCACGATACCCTAGCAATTGACTACCAAGGTTGAAGGAGGTTCGGGTATAAAGGGAGCAGCGACGCCATTGATTCGAAGGTCAGGTAATTTCTAGGTAATTTTAGGCTAGGTAACTTTAGGGTTAGTTTAGGTTGAATTTAGGTTTTGATTTTAGTTTTAATTCCAGTTTTATTTCAATTTTTAGTGTAGGGTTTCATGTTCGATTTAGTGTTAGTCTCAAATTTCATGTAATTCAGTCCAATTTTGTTAATTTCCAGTTTATGTTTACGAATTTCAGCTTGCATTTGTAGTAATTTCGGCCTAGAGTTCGTTGATTTCTTTCAATTCCCCTCCCCTGATGTTTGCGTTATGTTCGGGTGCTTCTCTAGTCTTCACCGTGCGTTTTAGGCTATGAACGGTGGTCCTGGTGATCCACGCGGTGGCTAAGTACATAAAATTAGCTAGGTTTGCAACCCATCTTAGTTCCCTTTTTCGTTTTTGCTGTTTTAATTCGTGCTATCCCCTTCTGCTACTTTCGTTTGCTTTCAATATGTTTCTCCCCTTCCCATGCTGCTTGATTCTCACGTTCTGCTGGTAGTTGATGGTGGCTCGATGATGATTTAGATTTTGACGTTTTGGTTCAGTTTATGCTCTGTTTGGATTTTGGATGATTACGGTAGCTGATGATTAGGGTTTCTTGATTGATGATGAATGGAATTGCTCAATTTGTTTTACCCTTCCTCTGTGCTTGATTTAGTTTGCTACTGTTAGTTTGATTTACGTTATCTTGATGATACACTTGCCTCACTGTTCACTGTTCTGGGTTTGATTGCCTGAAGCTAGTATTTACAACTGTAAAGCTTAGATTTAGTTTTAGGTTATGCTTGTTCACTGTGTTGAATTGGCACTGTGTTAAATTTGGGAATAATGTGGTTAGTTGCTAGGTTTTGAATCATGCTTTGATTTTGGTTGATTGACGATGGCTAGGTTGTGTAGTAGTTTAGTTTTGGTGGCGATTTGGTTGTTCGATAGAATGCTAAAGTTTAGTTTATTTGAATTCATTTGGTTTGCACGCCTAGGTTTAGTTAAATGTTGAGTTGAATGCTTAGGGTGTCAGATTGCTTAAATAATATCACGTAGTTTAGTTAATTAGTTAAATCGTTTTGTTTTAAATAATCATAATTTCAACGTCATCCCTGTGGATCGACCCTCAAAGTACTATGAACGATATCGTGTGCTTGAGGTTTTCTCTTTTCAGTTATTTCACATTCCCTCAAAAATACTCCAACAATTTTTGGCGTTGTTGTCGGGGATGACGGCATGAGATTTGGTCATATTTGGTCATCGTTTCTTTTGAAAAACCCAAAAATTCAAAAACATTTGAAAAATTTGAAGACCACAAAAAAATTGAAAAAGTCCAAAAAACCCAAAAAAAATTGAAAAATTGAAAACCCCTAAAAATTGAAATTTTTTTGAAAAATTGTAAAAATTTCAAAATGCTAGTTTTTAATTTCCCGCAATTTGAGTGCGAACCTTTTTGGAATTATTTTTCAAGGCTGAATGATTATCGTGCTCAGCTGAATCATCATTTTCAAAAATGGGAAATTTGTGACGTTATTATTGAGGGTCTAAACATTGAGTTAAGGAGTTACATCGATTCAGTTTTTCCTGGAGGTTTAAGAGAATTGTTATTTAAAACTCTAAATGAAGTTCGGGATTTCTTTGAAAAATTAGCTTGGGAAACCTATACGTTTGAACAAGCTAATGAGGCTTTTAGATACCCGACTCATGGAGAGTATGATGGTCATGCTAATTCTTACCCTTCAGATCAATTTGTGAATTCCTCTAACTCATTTCACTCTTATATGCCTCCTGTTTTGTGCGATTATTGTGAATCTCCTGATCATGATGCTTACACTTGTCCTTTTCGTGATTATATTGATGTTACGTGTGCAAGCTTTGAAAAGAAAATCAATGAAATGACTGATCAAATGCTAGAGACTATGAAATTGAGAATTGCTGAATATTCTCAATGTTTTGTCCAAAATAGGGAGCCTTCTAGTGAGATTGATTCTAGTTTAGGATCTCCTAAACCTGACATTAGTCTCGATGATGATTTTGAACCTTCTTATTCTGCTAGGCCTGATTTGAATGAAAACATGCTTTTGCCTAGTCTAGGTCAAGCAAATGACCTCCCTAAGTCTCTATCAACATACCTTGCATCTTGCACTAACTCACCTAAGGGCGTCACTGACGATGTCCTAGTTTCTATCGACCTACCCACCACTTTGAATGACTTTTGTGAACTGAAAGTGGGTAAACAATCTAATCTTGATAGTGAGTTAGAAATAAGCATCACACCAGCAGTTGAGCTTCATGATTTAGATGAATCGAAAGATATTTCACAGGAGTTATGTGATGAGGTGATTGTGACTGCACCCACTCTTTTTGACTTTGATGATGATATTCTTTGTGCAGAATATGAATCTTTTTCATGTGTGCTTGATATTACTGAAGGTCTTGTTGTGGATTTTCATGTTGAGTATGAATCATTTTCTTTTGATTCTGTCATTCCTGACCTTTTGTTTAAATCAGATAATAATATTCTGCATATAGAATATGAATCTTTTTGTGGGTTTGATGTTGATATGAGTTTGAATGAGGATCCTTGTGCTGAATATGAATCATTTTCTGTTGATCCTGTCCAAATTGACCTCATTCTTGAATATTGCAGTTCTCCCCTTTCCCCTCTTCTTTCATATTTAGACCTTCTCGAGTCTACTTTTGTCGAGTCTGAGACTTTGGTGCTTGATACTCCTTGCTTATATCAGATTCGTGATGATAATGACATAGATGGACTCCAAGACCCCTTTGAACTATATGACTTGAATTTAGGCCGCCATTTAAGCTCTAATTTTCATATTTTCTTTGATTGGCCTTGTTTTAGTCCTCTCCCTTTCCCTTTTAGACGTGATGTGAGATTTCATTTAGATCAATCAGATCACTTTAGATGGTTTATGCATTCATATAGTCATATCTTCATTGAACCACTCACTAGTGCATCTGATTTTACTTATACACATCTCTCTTTTGATTAGGCTGTGAGCTTTGATAAGCTCAAAAGAGCATTGAGTTGCAGTGAATTTATGCATCTTATCTGGGTTATAATTCATATTTCTAATTATGTTCATTTTTGTGAGGATTGTGGCCGGTCCTTTGATAAGCTACTATGAGCATTGGTTGGTTTTGATAAGAGTAGATGCTCGTAAGTTGTGATAGAGTGGCTGATGCTCCATAAGCTTTATAGTTTGGGTACAAACTGTATCCAACCTAGTATGATCGTTCCACCCTTATTTTCTTTTTCATTTCTTTTCTTCCTTTTCGTACTTATATATTAGGATTTTGTAAATACTTGTTAATTGTGGATATCTAGGGTTGTTTTTATGTTTCACTTTCTTTTGTTTCTTTATGTTGGTGAGTTTTGGTGTTTCTTTGGTTTAATTTTTTGTTTTAATAGTTTCCTTTTGTTGTAAATAAGTATGTTTAGGTCATGTTTTGTTTTGATTTTGGTTTTGGTTTTGATCTTTGTTTTCCTTTCTTTAGTAATTTAGTTTTGTGTTTGTTTTTGTGAATATGTGTTTGTTTTGTTTTGTTTTTGGTTTTGTTTTTGATTTTCCTCGTGTCCTAGTTGTATAGATTTTAGGTTTTACGGTTGTTTAGCTTATGAGCTTGCTTTTTAGCGCCTTAATTCCCACAATGAGGACATTGTGAAGTTTTGGTGTGGGGGTGAGGTGCCATTTTTGAAGATTTTTGTTCTTTTTGGGGATGTGTGTACCTTTTCTGATTAGTTTGAATCCTCGGTGCTTTAGTGGTTAGCTTGTATATAAATAGGATGTGCATGATAAGTTTCCGACCTCAAATGTAATACTCTAAGCCCTGATTCTAACTCTAGTTGTTCATTATAGGTTGTGTAATCCAGTCCTTGTTTATTCTTTCATCATTGTCTTTAGGTCTTAGGTTTTCATGAATGATTCTGCCACTAGCTTGTGACTTGATTATTTTGAAAAAAAATTGAAAAAATTGTATTATGAATAAAGAAAGAGTAAAATTTGGAATGATAAGTATCCCTTTGAGGCATGCGCTACTGGGCGTTACCCTTTGAGGCACGTGCTACTGGGTGTTACCCTTTGAGGCAATATTGCTACTGGGAAAGCTTGCTTCCAAAGTCAGTATGGTAATAATGTAGTTATGTCAACCAAGTGGGATTGAGTCTAATTCTGGTAAATCTGAGTCTTGTGGATGATGATACACTTGGACATGAGCATAGGGATGGATTCAAAATCTTAATGTTCAATGGGGTGAAAAATCAATGCTTTGATGTCATTTAGGAGGCTAGAGGGCTTTGAAGTACATTCTATGTATATGTAGGTTAATAATTGAGTACATGGGTGATTTAACTTATTAGAATTTGTGCATATTTTTCCCCAGATTTTGTACATATTAGTTTTGAGAAAAAACCCAAAAAGATTTTTCTTTATTTTTGAAATAATTTTGTGGGTATTTCACTTTCAAACCCTCACGAGACCTCACTCGTCCACTTGGGAGTCCAAGGGGTTTAAAGGGCTTGTTGCATACACTAAATGCAACCGTGATTCCTACGATAGTGAGTTAGGATTTTCTTTTCCTTATTTTTCATTTTCTTTTAGTTAGTTAGGTTTGTTTTACTTAAGGACGAGCAAAATCTTGGTGTGGGAGTATTTATTCGTGCCAAAAATGAGCTATTTTTAGGGTACTTTTACACCTATTTTATGCTCGTTTTAATCGTGTTTTTAAGATTTTTAACTTATTTTATTTTATTTTGCAGATTTTTAATAAATGTGAAAAAAGGACCCAAAATGGTAGAAAATGGCAAAAAATGTCGAGTTTTGAAAATGGGCTCAAGAGAACCGGTCGAGGAGAACTGAAGAAAAAGAAAACAGGTCCAGCAATTAAAAAAAAAAAATGCACCGCCCAGTCCAATTGCTGCAAACCCGGTTCACTTAAACTACACCCCTTCCCCTTCACTTTCTCTCTCCTCAACCAGACCCAGAACCCAGAAACCCTACCATGCCCATCTCGCTCTAGCTTTCTCTCTCTCCCATATCTCTTCTCTCTCATCCAAAACCAACCCACTGAAACCCAAAACCACAGGACCCCAAACCCACAGAATTCCTCCATCTCCAACCCCATCCCACCACCCGTGAAGCACGCCAGCTGTGCCACGACACCTCCTCTGTTGGCCTTCATCTCCATCGTCCACGATACCCTAGCAATCGACGATTGAGGTTGAAGGAGGTTCGGGTATAAAGGAAGCAACGACGCCATTGATTCGAAGGTTAGGTAATTTCTAGGTAATTTAGTAGGTAATTTTAGGCTAGGTAACTTTAGAGTTAGTTTAGGTTGAATTTAGATTTAGATTTTAGTTTTAATTCCAGTTTTATTTCAATTTTCAGTTTATGGCTTCTTGTTCGATTTAGTGTTAGTCTCAAATTTCATGTAATTCAGTCCAATTTTGTTAATTTCCAGTTTATGTTTACGAATTTCAACTTGCTTTTTTAGTAATTTGGGCCTAGAGTTCGTTGATTTCTTTCAATTCCCCTCCCCTGATGTTTGCGTTCTGTTCGGGTGCTTCTTTAGTCTTCATGTTGCGTTCTGGGCTGTGAACAGTGGTCCTGGTGACCCCCGCGGTGGCTAAGTACGTCAATTGAGCTAGGTTTGCAACCCATCTTAGTTCCCTATTTCGTTTTTGCTGTTTCAATTCGTGATATCCCCTTCTACTGCTTTCGTTTGCTTTCAATCTATTTCTCCCCTTTCCCTGCTGCTTGATTCTCACGTTCCACTGGTAGTTGATGGTGGCTCGATGATGTTTTAGATTTTGATGTTTTGGTTCGGTTTATGCTCTGTTTGGATTTTGGATGATTACGGTAGCTGATGATTAGGGTTGCTTGATTGATGATGAATGGAAATTGCTCAGTTCATTTATGTGCTTGATTTAGTTTGCTACTGTTAGTTTGATTTAGGTTTTCTTGATGATACACTTGCCTCACTGTTCACTGTACTGGGTTTGATTGCCTGAAGCTAGTATTTGCAACTTTAAAGCTTAGATTTAGTTTTAGGTTATGCTTGTTCACTGTGTTGAATTGGCACTGTGTTAAATTCTGGAATAATGTGGTTAGTTGCTAGGTTTTAAATCATGCTTTGATTTTGGTTGATTGACTATGGCTAGTTGGTGTAGTAGTTTAGTTTTGGTAGCGGATTGGTTGTTCGATAGAATGCTAAAGTTGAGTTTATTTGAATTCATTTGGTTTGCACGCCTAGGTTTAGTGAAATGTTGAGTTGAATGCTTAGGGTGTTAGATTGCTTAAATAATATCACGTGCTTTAGTTAATTAGTTAAATCATTTTGTTTTAATTGACCATAATTTCAACGTCATCCCTGTGGATCGACCCTCAAAATACTACGAATGATATCGTGTGCTTGAGGTTTTCTCTTTTCAATTATTTCACATTCCCTCAAAAATACTCCAACAGTCACTGGTTTGAGGATGGTAGGGGGTAGCAAGCCTATGCACAATGGAATACCTCATCAGTAAGGCATCAAAAGATCTATAGTTAAAATGGGTGCCCTGATCACTAATGATAGCATGGGGCATGCCAAATCTAGCAAAGATGTTCTCCATAAGCAACTTCACAACCACCTTAGCATCATTGGTCCTAGAAGGGATAGCCTCAACCCACTTAGAAACATTGTCCATAGCTAATAAAATGTACTCATTTTCAAAAAAGGATAGAAATGGTCCCATAAAATCAATAACCTACACATCAAAAATCTCCGCCACAATGATAGGGTTTAGTGGCATCATATCTCTCCCAGTTATTCTACCCAACTGGTGGCACCTAGGGCAACTCTTACAGTACTGAAAAGCATCCATAAACAAGGTAGTCCAATATAAACCATATTGAAGAACCTTGGCTACAGTCTTCCTACCACTAAAATGCCTCCCACGTGCCTGATCATGACAAAAAGAAAGGACACTCCTCACCTCATTGTCGGGAATACACCTCCCAAAGACTTGGTCAGAGCAGTACTTAAACAAATAAGGAACATCCCAAACAAAGAACTTCACGAGTTGAAAGAACCTATCTCTGTCATTCTTAGTCCAACCCTTAGAGATCCCACCAGTAACTAGGCAATTCACAATGTCAGCATACCAAAGATCAAGGTGGACAGCATATAATTGTTCGTCGGGGAAACACTCAGAAACATTGAACTCTCTCTCTCTATCATAAAGAACCGTAGATAAACGGCCAACTACAAGCTTCTTAGAACCTTTCTTGTCCCGAACCTCACATTTAAACTCCTGCAAGAGCATGATCCATCTCACAAGTCTAAGCTTAGCATCCTTCTTAGAAAGAAGGCGCTTAAGAGCAGAGTGGTGAATATAAACAATCACATGAGACCCAATCAGACAAGGTCTAAACTTTTTAAAGCTAAAGATCATAACAAAAAGTTCTTCCTCAGTAACAGTGTAGTTCAGCTGGGCATCATTCAGAGTGTGACTAGGATAGTAAATAACATAGGGCTTCTTATCAACACATTGTCCTAGAACAACTCCAACAGCATAATCAGATACATCACACATCAATTCAAATGGTTCTACCCATATGGGGGGATAAAGGATATAAGTAGAGGTCAAGGGTTCCTTCAGCTTAGAAAATGCCATAAGATACTCCTCAAATAAATGAAATGGCACATCCTTAGCTAGTAAGTTAGATAAGGGCTTTGCTATCTTACTAAAGTCCTTAATGAAGTGACGATAGAAGCAAACATTTCTAAGAAAAGACCTCACCTCTTTCACACAAGTGAGAGGGGGAAGATTAATAATCATATCAGTCTTAGCCTTATCTACCTCAATTCCATCTCTAGAAATAATATGGCCTAAGACTATCACCCTTTTAACCATGAAGTAATATTTCTCCTGGTTCAAGGTTAGGTTTTTCTCCCTATACCTTTCCAAAACTTTTCCCAGATTAGAAGACAATCATCAAAGGAAAACCCAAAAACAGAAAAGTAATCCATGAAAATTTTCATGCTATGCTCAACTAGATATGAGAAAATAGAAATCATGCACCTCTGAAAGGCAACAGGGGCATTGCACAGTCCAAACGAAATTCTCCTAAAGGCATAAGTCCCAAACAGACAGGTGAAAGTAGTCTTCTCCTAATCCTCAGAAGCAATAGAGATCTAAGTATAGGCAGAATATCCATATAAAAATTAATAGAAGGAATGTCCAACCAACTTCTCTAACATTTCGTACAAGAAACAAAGGGGAAAATGGTCTTTCCTAGTGGAAGCATTCAATTTCCTGTAGTCTATAAAAACACACCGCCCAAATTTAACTCGAGTAGGGACTAACTCGTTCTTGTCATTCCTAATCACGGTAATATCGGTCTTCTTAGGAACAACTTAAACAAGGCTGACTCACTCACTATTAGAAATGGGATAGATAATCCCATGATCTAACCACTTCAGTACTTCTTTCCTAACTACTTCCTGGAGAGTAGGGTTCAAATGTCTTTGATGCTTTCGATAGGGCTTAGCATTATCCTCTAAATGAGTTGTATGTTGCATAATAGAAGGGCTAATACCCTTGATATTCCCTAAAGTCCAACCTAAAGCTTCCCTGTTCTCTTTAAGTAAGGCAATAAGTTTGTCCTCTTGGTCTCGGTCTAGGTTAGAAGGAATGATGACAGGTAAGGATTCATCGGGTCCTAGGAATGCATACTTAAGAGAGTCATGATGAGGTTTCAATTCAAGAGTAGGAAGGGAAATAGATTCTGGAGCAGACTCAGACACAATAGTGAGCAGACAATCAACAGTAGAGCATAAGTCATCAAGCTCAAACACATCATATTCTGGCTCATCATTCACAATAAATGACTCATAGTCAGTAGTAAATACATCATTAAAATCATCATTGAATACAGAATCCTCTACCCAGTTAAGAGTAGAAAACTCCATATCATAAAAGCCAGAACGTTGTGTTTGCATGTCAAAGATGTTCAATTCTAAGGTCATGTTGCCAAAAGATGGTCTTATCATGCCATTCCTGCAATTAATGAGGGCATTGCCAATGGCTAAGAAAGGACGCCATAGAATCACAAGAACTTGACCAGCTAGATTGGACAGCTTCTCAGTCTCACCCACTACGAAGTCCACAAGATAAATAAATTCACCTACTCTAATCGGCATATCTCCAACTATACCCCTGGGCAACCTAGTCGATCTATCAACCGATTGAATAACCATTTTGGTAGGTTTCAGCTCACCTAAACCTAGCCTCTCATACTTAGTGAAGGATATCAAGTTGATACTGGCCCCTAAATCAAGCAAAACTCTATTAACAAGCTGGTCCCCTATGACTATAGAAATAGTAGGGCACTCGGGGTCCCTATACTTCACTGGGATCGGGTGAGAAAGAATAGAACTAGCTCTTGAGGCGAAGAAAGCCTTTTTAGGGACATTTACAGCTCTCTTTGTAGTACACAAATCCTTTAAGAATCTAGCATATGGAGGCATCAGTTGAATAGCGTTAAGCAAAAGAATATTGATTTTGACTTGAGAGAAGGTCTCTCTCATCTTCTCAACATGAGCTTGATTTTTCTTCTTAAGCCTATGGGGAAAAGGAGGTAAAGGCATATGGACTCTCTCAACAGAAGAAGGAGAAGAAGACGCCTTAGTAGGTGAAGAATCAACTGAGTTAGAGGAATCTTTCTTTTCAAGCTCCTCTATCTTAGAAGGTGACTCAAGAGATGAATGACTATCAGAATCATTGCGGGCATAATCAGTAGCATCCCCTAACTTACTGGATGAGCCATTTTCTAGAGGAAACGAGAAAGAAGGAGAGTTTTAGAAGAATTGGTGAGGATACCTACAGGGTTCATTAGGACTTCTCACTTGGTTATCAACCTCTCGACCAGATTGGAGAGATATAACTATATTCACTTTCCTCACCGACTCACTAGGGTTACCCTAAAAGGTGATGCTAATTGGGAAAAGTGTTCAGTCATCATTCTCATCATTCTCTCTATATTAACATTTATCATTCTCTCCAAATTGCTATTAATTCTCCTCTTAATTTTGTCAATGTCAGTATAACCAGGAGGAGGTTGAACTTGAGCTGCAGGGGGTGGAGGCCTAGGTGCATTGGGTACACCTAGAAAAGTCGGTCTCTGAAAAGAACTAGAGGGATGAGATATGGGTTAAGAGTTAGGTACCGCAACATCTGGTCTCTAACTCCAAGAAAAGTTAAGGTGATTTCTCCACCCTGGTTTGTAATAAGAGAAAAATGGGTCATTCTTGGGTCTCCGAAAGGCCATACTCACTTACTCATGTCCAGTTGCTAACTGGTGAGCAAAATAAGGATATGCTCTCAAAGAATGATCTAGGCCTGGTAATGAGAACAAGGCACTATTTGAAGTCTGGGATGGTTGGGTCATTTGGGAAGACAATCCCTTCAACATGTTTTCCAAAATAGCAATATTAGACTCCAAGTGACTTACATCAGAAACATAATGCAACCCACTCCTTGCAAACTTAGAACTCAAGCAATCATCATGAGCGGTTTCCCACTGCATGGTTTTCTCAACTAAGTCCTCTAAAAATTCTCAAGCAGCTGTGGCGCTCTTAGAAAGAAAGCCACCCTGGCACATGGACTCTACCATGGTTCTTCTCTATTGGTCAAGCCATTCACATACAATCTAGCACAAACGTGCCTGGTCTAGACCACGATGGGGACACTGGGCTAATAAATTTTTGAATCTATCATAATATTTTCAAAATGATTCCCTGTCTAGTTGCACAAATTGATTGATTTCATTCCTTAGCTTAAACTTCTTGGTATTAGGAAAATATTTTCTTAAGAACAATCTTACAAAATCATTCCAACAAGTAACAGAATTAGCAGCTAAGCCATACATCCAATGTTTAGCAGATTCTTTCGAAGCAACAGGAATCAATTTCATTTGCATAACATCAATGGAGACATTAGGGAAATGCATTGTAGAACAAACTTCTTTAAATTCCCTCAAAAATAAATAAACATCCTCTAAACTTGTGAATTTAGGGAGCATCTGTGTATAGTGAGGTCTTAATTTGAAAGTCACATTATGTCCAAGGTTAGGTATAATGAAACAAAATGGCAAAGCAGTCCCAGAAGGATAGAAAATATCACTCAAAGATCTTTCGTGTGCCATGTCTTCTAGTTCAACCTTGGGTTTAGGTTCGAATTCTAAGTCAAGGTCGAGTTCACTCCTAACAAATCTATGATTTTCAGGGTTTCTAACCTTAACCAGTTATGTAAATCCCACACCCTTACCAAATGATCTATTTTTGGTCTTTTCTTTTTCTAATTTTTTTTGGATTTTAGATTTTTCTATTTAGTTTCCTTTTTTAAACCACAAAACAAAACAAGAAAGTGAATCAAACCTAAAAACAATATACAAACAGAAAATGACCAAATCTGAAAACAAAAACACAAACATCAATAACAAGAAAGAAAATTAGAAAATAAACTACACCTAAACAACCCAATTCTAAAAACAAAATTAAAATAGAAAATAAAACTCCTAAAATCAGAACTAAATATACAAAAAGGTCCACATAATCATAAGGGACATAAACATTTTTTTCCGAATCTTTTCTATCCCCGAACTGTGCAGAAAATTGTAAACAGGTTATTAATTCCAAAATTCACAGAAAAATTCAGACAATCCCAAACATTCCAGAAAAATTTACACAAACTCTAATAATTATGCTGAAGTTAGGAAAAATATCAAAACAGCAAGAGTCACACCAGAAATCCTCAAGAAAATTCAAACAGAATATGACACTGTAGAAAAATCTGCACTGTATTTCTTTCGGATCAGTTCTGCCTTGTTTCCTTTTGCAGTAAAAAAACCAAATTTGTCAGTACTTTTTTTTCAGCAGCAAATAAAATCTAAAAATTAAAATGTAACTAATCTAAACAAAAATAAAAATACTACCTAAAATCAAAAATAATTTAAACTAAATAATGACTCAAACTAAACCAAAAATCACAATTATAAAACTAAAATGACAATGAGTCAAACGACTTGAATAACTAAATTACGACTCGACGCAACGAAATTTCATAAATCCATCCTCGGCAATGGTGCCAAAAATTTATTATGGTTCCTCGCAAGTATGCGATTAATTATTGTAGGAAGTACAAGTGTCGTCCTCAAGAATGTGTTCATAAGTTAGGTTGCAAAGTAGACTAAACTATGGTTTAAGAATCACACATAAAATAGATGAAAATTGATAAACAATAGATAGATAAGCAATAGAAATTATCAAACAAGAGAAATCATTTACTACTTGTGTCATCAACTTCACGGTTCTTAACTCTGAGCGCCAACAATGGTGTTAAGGGAACAGCAACAGACAATCAAAAGCCAGATCGAGAATCGACCCGTAGCGTGCAAGCACAAGCGAAACGGGTGAACGAGTAAACTGAGAATCACTTGAGATTTTCATTGAATCGAAGTCAATTATACAAACTTTCGGTCTAGAATGAAATTTAAAATCAGAAAAAACAAAAATGAAAAGCAAAACAAAATCTGTAAAATTAAGCTCCTCCTGGGATCCTATTTGAAACTCGCCAGAATGCTGCCCAACTCCAAATAATTGCCTTCATTCATTCCTTGTAACCAACGAATTGAAGCTGATGATGATGGGAATGATGTGTAACAGCAAATAAACTTAACACACGAATAATGGAGGAAAAGGAAAGGAGCAGGGCAGTTATAGAGAGGAAGAGGAAGGGGCACGAATGGTTGTCATGTTTTTTGGGTTCCTGAGCAATGTAACCGAAGAAGAAGAAGAGCCAAAAGGGGGTGGCTGGGATCACATGACATCCACGTGACTCTTAACTGAAAGCAGACTAGAGGTCGCTGGGGACAAACTAGGCTAGCCCACAAGAGGGAGAGAAGAAAAGGAAAAGAAGAGAAGGAAAGCAAAGCGGGAAGGGAGGTCTCGGCCAGGCCCAGCGCAGAAAAGGAAAAGAGAAGACTGGTCCAGGGGGGGAAAGAGAGAAAGGTGAGGAAAAGAGAGATAGGTGGTCTGTGGGCTTCCAACTGGGCCGAACTAGGCTCGGTTCTTGTCTTCCTTTTCCCTTGCCTGATTTGATCCAATTCTCGAGTTACTTGCTTATTTTTTTTCAAATTTTTCAATTCCTACAAAGTAAATAAAATAATATTAAAATTTTAATTTAATAATTTATTTTGAGCAAATAATAGATAACAAAGGGTATAAAATTATGTAATTTTAGGTTGAACAAAAACCCCTACTAGTGGGTCACACAGATGTTGACCTAGCTACTAGTATCAATTCTCAGAAACCAACTTGTTGGTACTTGACCACTTTTGCAGGGGGAGCAGTATCATGGCAATCTAAGCTTCAAAAATGCATTGCTCTATTAAGCATCGAGACTAAGCATGTTGCAGCTACTGAAGCATGTGAGGGGGTTATATGGATGAGAAATTTCGTACTCAAACTAGGTTATGAGCAAGACAAATAAGTCTTGTGATGTGATAGCTAAAGTGATATACATCTAACCAAGAACTTTACTTTCCAGTTCGTTCAAAACATATTGTTCGCTACCATAGGATTTGGGAAGTGCTAGAAGATAATCTCTTACGGCTTGAGAAAGCCCACATTGATAGAAATTGGTCGGACATGATGACCAAGGTGCTACCAACCAAGAAATTTGAAAATAGTTGCAAAGGTAACAGTGTGATGTCCCCCCAATTAAGTCATGAAAAGGGGGATTTGTAGGGATTCCTTCCTTCATTGGTCGGAATTCTCATAACTAAAAACGACCAAACACAAAAGAGAGAAATAAAAAAAAACAACAGAGGAAATGTTAGGGAACTATTCAAAACTTATTTTTAGAATTAAGAAGAGTGATGCATTTCTTTAAGAGAGATGTTTTCCTTAGTAATAAATCTTCCAAAACCTCTTCAAATAGAGGCATTATCTCCTTTCACAAAATACAACAAAAAATGAATAGAAAGCACAATCAAGTGGAAGAAACACTTGACAAATGTGCCACCAATAATTATTGAGGGTCTCCGCTTGAGTTGTGTGAGAGTTATTTTTATATCCCATCCTAGTTGGATGTAGCATTAAGAGTTACTCTCTATATTGTTTAGAGGAGTCACCATTTGTAATCCTATTGTGAAATACTGAAAGTATCTTTTGCACTGATAATCACGTGGTTGTTAGCTTCGTTTTAGGGGGCTTTCCACATAAAAATTTGAGTGTCCCTATCTACAATATTTCTTTATTTTTAATTGTCTATATTAATTGTATGAAGAGGGAAAAAGAATCCACTTCTGCTTATCAGTCTACCTTTTCCTAACAATTATAACATTTTTGTTTATATTTTATTACACAGTAAGATGTATCAAAGGGATAGTTTAATATATCATAGTGATGTTTTACAAGAGTTTGGCGGCACAAGAGACAAATTTACAGGATTGAATCCGCGAGACTCCTGGTATGTAGGAACCAATTATTAGAAATGGTTGAGCTAGTATGGAGATTCAAATCACTTGAATTCTGCGTTACACCAGACAAACGCATGTTGTTCTAGTTGGGTTCCAAATTTTCCTGGGGTTGTGAAGACCCGATTTTAGAGAGTACATAGCTCAAGCTAAGAAGAAAAGAGCCAACCAAAAAAAAAAGCAAGAGCAAATAGGAGTCTTCGTGAAGGTAGCATAGAGGCTCATAAAAATTCAAAGTAATCTAAAACGGGGAAAAAATGTTGTGACTTTCATAATGCGATGAGGAAGTATACGTTGTCAAAGATGCTAGAGAAACAAAACGCAAATAAGATTGAGTTAGATAAGTCCAGGAGTTTGATCAAATCTACGATCTCAAAGGAACTTATACTGTTTGTAAAGAAACTGTAGGTTCCCTATTGAGAGGATGATGGTATGGTCAAGAAAAAGCTCAGAAAGATACAGAATCATAATTGAGATATGGTGTGAATCATATATACCAGTCTTCATCAAAGATGTGAATAATATTTATATATGTACCCTCCCTAAACAAGCTAGGTGAGAGGACTTTGAAATTTTTCAAAAAGAATGTTTTTTAAGAATTTTGTTAAATTTGCAAATCATACCTGGAATGATTAAATTCATTTTCATATGTTTATTGATATATGTTGGATTTTCTTAAAATATTCTCGAGGTTGGCATATAATCTTTGATTAGAAATTTGAGATTTTCTTTTAGAATGTTTCAATTTGTGATGAGTGTTCTAGTAACTTGGAATGAAATGACAAGGTTAATTGTACTAAAACATTTATTCCAACGATGATGATTGGGAACTATATGTGAATTTTTGATTCTAGCATCTGTGTTTGTCTATATTAACTCTGTCGGTTATTGCCAAGTTACATAGATATGTGTACCCTAAAATATTAGACACATGTGTGCTTTTGCACTGATTGTAAAACTTTTGTGTTTTACAAGAATCATATCAGCTGTCGCAATTGCTAGACCTTGGTCTCTTGTTATTAGGTTTGACAATTATAAGAAGAGCCCATATGTCTCCATGTGGGAGCACATGAGGCACATGTCAAACATGATTAGTGAATTGGCTGAAATGAGCTATGAATTGAAAGATCAACAGCAAGTTCAGATCGTGATCCATTCCTTGCCTAATGGCTGGGGTTATATTAAGATGGTCCTATCTCGAACTAAGTATATTGTTATTTTTGAGGACATTAGGCGATGACTTGAGCTGAAGGAAGAGCAGCAATATGCCACTTAAATGATAAGTGTAGAAGCTCACATGTCAACCTCAAATTCAAGGAGTGGTTCTAAAAGGAAGTACGTAGGGAACTGAATTGGGAAGACTCAGTCAAATAAGGGAACTGAGTATGACCAATAAGGAAAAGAAAAATGTGTAAGGAAGAAGGATTTAATGCAAGCTAAGTTCCTTAACTATGACTGATGGGTCACCATGCACGTGATTGCACTGAGCCCAAGAAGGTACTTAGCGATATATCCTAGTGACTTTTGTGTTTCTGGTTGTATTCTTCTTTCTAAAACTAATCCTATGTGGAGATAATAACAAGGTGTTTGGTGGAGGAATCAGAACATGCAAGCTAGTGCTCAAAAGTGTCCTGATTCCCTCTTATGCGTGAAATCCTACTTGCAACTAAGATTTGTTGAAATAATATTGCTACGTTGGTTTTATTCGACTATGTCATGGCATTGAAGCCTAGTTAGTTTTTTTTTAGAACACCTTTAGTTTTGGGTATGATTTTATTAGAAATGGTTTGCTTATCATGGATTACATATTTGTTCCAATAATCTAAGTGTTTGTTTTTGCATATTCACATAATTATGATGATGTGAAATGTTTATTAAGCATGGTAAACTAGGCCATGTGGGTTAGAAGCACATATTGGCAAAAGCTCACAAAATAATATTTGTTAGCAAACGTAAGCGGACTACCCTACTTATGAACATAGTCTGGTAGGAAAAGTAACAAGAAAACCATTTAATTTTAGAAAGGTTACTAAGAATCTGATTTCCATTGTAGTTAATTCATTTGAACATTTATGGTCCAATGAATCTAATAATAAGCATAGAGTTTCTATGTTTCATCATATTTCACTTGATTTGGTCTTGTTTATTTGACCTCATATGAGTCTGACGTGATAAGTTGCTTTTGAAAACATGTGAGTTTGTTGAAAGTCAATTAAATCTAATAGGTGAAGCCCTCAAAGACCAAATCAATACCAAACATTTGTTAGCATTATTTTGGTGGATACTGTGCTGAAAAATGGATAGTTTATTAGCTAGCTATCCTAAAAGCCTACAACAAAGTCTTGTTATGAGGAAAGAAAATAGAATGTTCCCTGATATGGTAGGATCAAAATTGCACAAAATTTGTGAATTTCCCGTTAAGGAGATCTCTTTTTGTTGCAGTCCACGATCTCAACCTTGTGTTTGTGAAGTAGGTTGCTAGCACTCTATATGAGCTATGGATTACAGCCTAGTTTGAGAGTCTTTGGACCTCAGGGGCGTACAACCTATGAACACAACCCTCTTATAGAAGTGCCAAAGGGGCAAGGAAGAGCATTGGATGCTTTAACCTTGAAAGCGTTTTGACTCATTAGGCTGTAAGATAGTGGGAGTGCAACTTAAACTTAAACATGATATATCACATTCTAAAAAAGTGAATTTTCAACGAAGGGTGAGATAGGTTCAAGCTTATCTCTATTAGTTCTCCAAGCCAAATCAGACCCCTTCATTCGAGTGGGAGGATTTTTTAATTGATGTTGAATACGTCTATCATCAAGGTGCACCTTCATAATCAAAAGCGAATAAAAGTGACCATATTCTTGTTCCAAGTGGGAGCACGATGATTGGTCTTGGTTTCAGTGGGAGTAAAATCGATTCGAAGAGGAGCGATTTGATATTATATTTACCTCAGCTAAGATAAGTTATCAAAAAGCATTTCTCCATGCCATTTCGGCAATGAGGTACATGAACCTTTTGCAGTACTCTTACAAATAGAAATGAGCAAAGATGCCCCTTCTAAGGGCAAGTGGATTTAGGAGTGAAAATAAAATGGAGTAAATGAAGGTGAACAGTTGGTTGACCTTTAAGGACACAAAAGTTATTTGAGAATAGAACGATTCTTAAAATTATAAGGCTAAAGACACAGTTGACATTATGCTCAATTTGTTGTAAACAGGGTACACACAATAGGATATGATCAACTACAAAAGCGTTTTCTCTTTTATTGTGTGTTTTATCCTAATTTCACATTTCTCTAGCTATTATCGTTAGTTTGGACCTAAGTCACATCATATAGGTGTGAAAATCCTATTCTCAAAAGGGATTAAGTGACGTTCCAATAAGAAGGATCACAAACATGAGGTTGGTCAATGTGTGAGGTCAATTCTAACCTTAAAATCCTTTTCAAGGCATTGGTATGCTTGTTTTTCACAGTGTGGTTATCCCTAGTGACTACACTATGATTGGTAACAAAGGTCCAATAGCAATTTTTTAGTCAAGTCATTATATGTAGACAATGTATGTAATAGCTAGAAATGGTGTTGAGTTACTATGTAAGACAAAAGCTCTTGTCATCACCTAATTTTGAGATGATTAATATGGTTAAAGTAGTGTATGCTTCTGAAATAAAGTTTTTGAGAGAATGTTCAACGAGCTTATTCTTTTTCCTAAAGAAAATGACATCAAAAGGTCTTTGAATAATCTAATATGCACAATTATGACCCTATTAATACTTACATCAGCAAAGGTGAGGCCTTATAGGAAAAGGTGCTCATACTCGACTAGAAACTAATAAGTAGAACTTGCTTTGTTAGGCATGTTTAGAAGTCTAATGCATGATGTGGTTCATATTAGACGTTGCATCTTTATATAGACGTCAACTGGACTTGAGACTAGCATAGTGGCAGATAGTTAAGTCATCAGATACCTAAATGAAACATCTTATTATGCGCTTTTGGTACATAGGCAATAACTTGCATTAAAAGGGTGCAATGGTCATGATTATGGTAGGTTTAGATGAAAAATGAAGCATCAGATATGTGCTCCTAGCTAGCAATGGTGCTAAAGTGGCAAGAATCAGTCATATGTTGCCTTATTATAAGACGAGCTTATGGGTCTCCTTAAAAGCGCAAGAGTCTGTTAGTTGAAGAGGTACTTGAATTGTTTGGTAAGTGGACAAAACAGTACTATCCAATAATAGTTTACTGGGACAAATTGCGATCACATGTGCCAAGAACCTTGAGTATTATCATAAGACCAAATGGATTGGACATGTGGTTCAATTTTGTAAATGACATGGTAACACACAAAGAGAGTAATCGTAAAGAATTTTCCTATGAGGAAAATGCCTGTAGAGCCACTGACCTAGTCTTGGTAAGGGAATGTGCTTGTTGAGCACATAAAAGCTTAACTGTTTTCATAGATGATAACTATGCCCTAGCATGTTGTTCATTGCTTGTTTGCCTAATGTTCACATCATGATTGTCTAATATTGTAAAATTCAAATGAGTTGTTTTGCATACACTTATTATTAGAATATTTGAATATGCATTCTTATTTATGGATACTTGCTCTGCATTCCTGAATATGAAAAGTATGTCAGGTATACTTGAAGTTAACCCTCTCACATGGGTAACCACCTCCATTGATTAGAGTATAAATGGGAGATGAGACAAAATTTTTAGTGAAATTATAACAATGATAATTATGAAAACCTATTAACTTAAATCATGGATGTTGTCTTGATAATGGCAGATGATGTATTCAAGCTTCACTAATGCAATGCTTAGCAAAAGGGAAACAAGAATGCATACGGGTAGAGGAGAAACAAGAAAAAGAATCAAGAACCAAGATAACTTACAAGTGTACTAGCAAGGGAGTGGACAACCACCTTGGTTTACACACTTGGGCAAATATTCTTGCTTCAACTAAGTGAATCACCTTCTTAGTTGAGGGAAGAAGACCTAGAGACCCACTTGAGTATGCCACAACTCAAGATGCAACACTAGGGATTTGAGAGAAAAGGAAGAGAGTTTTCATAACTCAAAGGATTAATTCTTCAAAAGTGAGCACAAGCAACTCCTTGGCTGAGTTTTAAGGCCCTTCACACGGCTATCCAAGGCCTCAAAGAGCAGCCAAGGGACATTAAGTACACATAGCCATCAATTCAAGTATAGCCTAGCCCTTACAAAGTCTACTCCTACTTAGGACACCTCACTAAAACTAATGATACCTTTAAATGAGGTGTCACTCTCCTAATGCTGCTGAAAACACTCAGAAATAAGTTAATTTACAGCAGGACAAACAAAAACCAAGAAATACATCACTTTGTACAACTAGCTAAAAACCGGTCCAAGGAGAATTAAAACCGTCCTTTCCGCTGGTTAATAGCAACACATAGGGGTGCTTCTTGGACCTTTAAGGCTGATGATTTGATAAATATGTATCTCCTCTTTCATTCCCTAAAGTTTCAAAAAGGTTGGAGTTCAATAGGCCAAGCAATGGGCCACACTTTCGAACATGCGCTGGATTTGGCCCTGGACTGCATAGTCAGAATGTTCTTGCTGTTTGACCTAGCAAACGACCTCCAAATGGCTTGAAATTGGTCTTATTGGAAAGATAACATCATAAACGTAAAGGGGGTGGTCATGGAAGTCAATTATCCCCTCAGTAGCTGGTCCAAAAAAGGTGATGAAACCGGGTCATTTTCCGGTTGAACTAGACAGCAGGTTGTTGGCATTGGTCATGAGGTTTCTAACCATGGACTGCACTTCTTTGCCCTCTTTGATGTTTCTGGGCCCTTGGGGAATGGATGGGACGGAATTAGATGGGTGATGAAGATGGTCCCCATCAACAGAGGTCATTACAACATATAGGTAAAAATGAACTTTTATCTAGTCTACCTCGAAGAGGCCAGATGTGAGTTCAAGTTAATGAGTAGATTTGGGAACTCAGTTTGGGTAATATGGTGTCCAAATATCATCTTTATGGCATTTTGTTTGAAGAACCAAAACACATATGCTCCATAGGAAGGTAGAGAATGTCGTAGCACATGTTTCATACAGTAGTGGAGCCAAGATTCTAAGCAAGGGGGTGAGATTGGAAAAATTAAAGGGCACTTCCAAAAAAAAAAAAAAACAAAAAAGGCAGAACGAAGAGTCGAACCAAGGACCTCCCACCCAAAGCAAGGGGCAACCACCACCCTCCTATGCACCCCTATGATGTGTACTTATGAACTAATTAATATATATCTATTTTCTTATCCACAAAAATATCCCACATTTAATTTATTTTTTTTCCAAAAAGCTGGGGGGTCAATTGAGCCCCCTTGCCCCAACATGGCTCCGCCTATGGTTTCATACCATGTGTGCAAGAGACAACCAATCGGGTTATTGTAAGTTAGATCTCTACTTATATTTGTGTGAGACTTCATAAGATTATGGCCTTATATTTGCACCCTCAGGACTTCAATCGATGACTTGAGAACAATGTTCGTTATCTTAGTGTGTTGGCAAAGGATCATGAATGATTCTATCTAGCCAGACATGTCTAAAAAAACGCGTTGGATTTGGTTTAGTCTCATGAGAAGAGGAAGATCATTCATGGAATCACATTAATTTCTATTCATCGGTACACCAATTATGACATATGAGTCATAATTGTGACTATGAAATATGATGGATTAATGAGATCAAAGAGATACATCTTAATGAGATTAAAATGATCTAGGGTACTTGCATGCTTTCAACTACTAATGCACGGTTCTCGATGAGAGGCTATATGTTTCTAAAAATTGTATAGCATAGATCTGTCACAAGTATGATGGTCACACGACCTATTTGCCTAGTATGAAGATTACATAACAATAAAAGACAAATAAGTTTTTATTAAGGTAGAAATAAGCACTCCCTTATATATGAGTGGGAGATGTTGGATTTAGGGCATAATACACCCCTAAGGGGTGCGAGCCTAATAAGCATAATATGTTGACGACTTAAGCCACCTTAGGAACCGTAATTCCAAGGTTGTTCGTCTAATATAAAAAGGGACTAGTCTAAGAGGAAAGATATAGAAAAACAACGAGGGTTCTCCAAAGAGAGTTTTGTGCACAAAACGCTAGGGCTCTTAGGCTATAGGATTGTGAGGGTTCTTCGTATAGTGAGCTCCTTCCTCGACTAGTGATTTAAAGCCAAGGTTCGATCATTTTTCACTACAGGATTAAGGTAAATCTATTTACGCTTAATTTGATATATTAATTTGAAACATATCGAACCTTATGTTCGCCACTCAATCAAACTACTGTTTTTAGTAAATACAAATAGGGAATGAAAAGCACATGTATATTGTACTTCTCCTCCATGAGCAAATATGCTAGTGTTGTGTAGATTTTGTAGAAGATGCATTCCATTAACATGAATGATTGCTGTTAAGCACTGATAGTCATTGTATACACAACTTGACATCTTAAGAGTATATAGGGGTGTTCATCGATCCAAACCCGGACTAGATCGGACCAGACCGGGTTGGACCGAGGACCGAATAAGAGGAAAGTTACGGACCATGGACCGGACCGAATAAGTCAAGGACCAGACCGGACCAAATTGTAAAGCTAGCAAATTTTTACGATATCAACATCTTAGATTTATTTCAATATGAACAATTTCTACATATCTTCATCATGAAAAACAAATCAATATTCTTGAATGTTTGAAAAATTATAAGTTGTAAAACAAAATTAAAATTAAGTAAGTAAAAAGTTGGTGTTCAAATTTTTTATTCGATCCTAGGTCCGGACCGGTGGGCTGGTGGACCGGACCGGATCAAACCGAAGACCGAACAAAAAAAATTTGTGGACCGTGGACCGGACCGAATTCATTCAGTTCAGTCTGGTCCAGTCTGGTCTAGGCAGGTCTTCGGTCCGGTTCGGGTTTGGACCGAATAATGAACATCCCTAAGAGTATATGTTCGAAAAAATAGCACAAAAAGCCAAAAATAAAGTGGCTTGACCAGTACCTAAGCCTTCCTTCCATCTACTTGTTACTAGGTGCTAGTCCCAGAGGTTACAATGTCATTACAGAGAATTGGTGGGAGCATTACAAGCTTTGCCTATTATTTCCCCACCCCTTTTGGCACAAATTCTACATCACTTCATGTAGCAACGTGCTAGGTACACCAAGGTTTTCGTGCAACTTGGGCAGATGCTCACGCAAACGCATCCCCAACCCTATTTGGTAAGTGATGAATTTTTTCAACGAATTGATGAATTTTTTGACATTGATGAATTTTACAATAAACTGGTGATTTTTCGTTATTTTAATGATTTTTTAATCATATTCATGAATATTTCAATTTTTATATACAGGTTTTTTTATTGCAATATATCTGATTAAAATTTTACTACTCAATTACACATTTTGTATCAAGTTCACTAGAAATTTACCCAAAATTATCAATAGATATTAAACCTTTTGTTTTGCTGATATTTTTGCAATAACATTGTTGAGTTTTGGTACTTATATATACTTTTTTGATGTAAAAGGTACATAGATAAAGAATTGAGTGCATCAAATGTGTTATAGATGGATGTTTGTAATAAAGTGATGAATTTTATAGCAATGCCAACAAATTTTACAATAATACTAAGGACTTTTTGAAAATATATCTACACTCCTCAATTGTGATGAACTGGCTCCGACGTTTGAAAGTATTCATTATTCTTCTTCGCATATTTGTCGACCAACTTGCTATGAACTAGCACCGATGTTTGTGGCATAGTTTCTTGCATAAATTCTCCAATAAGTGAATATTCATTAGGAGTAATTTATTATCTCCAAAATTAATATATTAATAAAATGCACATTCAATGTGAAACAGTGCAAATCCATAAAAAAATCATTACCAAAATCTCAAAACTCATCCAAAAAAAAATATTCATCAATAAATTTTACAATTAATCAAAACAAAAAATTATTCATCACTAGTGAAAATTCACCAAACCAATGCATATCATATTTGTTAGTTCATTGAGTCATTTGCACTAGCAACTATTGCTTAATTATCTTTTTAAATTCAACAACAATTAGTAGATACTGATCACCAATAACCAACATAACCATGATTGCAATTTTTGTATTCACCACGAAAGACATGTTCCTTTAATTTAGTTTTTCTATTACGCATTGCATGCTTTTTATTCACCAGAAACAATTGTAATCAATTACAATTTCTGTTTTGAATTCAAAAATAGAGCCAAACAGCAGAGAGAATGCATATAAAATTCATCTAAAAATGGCTAAATATGTATTAAATTAGATAGGATATTGACATGAACTTAAGAAATTCATTTAAAAAACCAATTAATGATGCTTCTTATCTCTAACTCTGACTAGAAAATTCAATTTTCAAAATTCATTGAAAAATCAGACAAAAAAAGATAGATGAATAAATTAGAGACAGTACCTTAACCCTAGTGATGCACAACAAAATTGAAACCAAATTGACAAAGATGGAACTAGAAAAGAAGACTTATAGCAGGAGGTGTAGGCAAAGGTGCGCGAACTATCTAGCCAATACTAATGCTAAGATGAGAGAAAAAGATGAGGTAGAGAGAAAAAGAGCACAACGTCATCGCTAAAGAATTATTGGATTTGATGAAAGATCGGTTGATGCGGTGGATGCCATCAAGTGCGACTGGCTTCCCGGCTGAAGCTCGAGCAAGTGACATCATCGTTGTGAGAAAAAAGGGTGTGCTAGAGGCAGAAACTAGTTGTTAAAATGAGAAGAAATTAGCATAGGTTGGTTTTATGAGCTTTTTTTTTTGCACTAGAGCATCTTGTATGTTAGTCCAAGTTGTACCACATAACAATTGCATCTTATGGCCACTGACAACTCTTATGTTGGACCTTAAAAAGGATTTGGGGCCACATCACACATATTGGAACCAAAAAGTTTACTACACAAAAAGAGAAACCCATTTAGCATAAACGAATTAGGATAACAAGGGGTTTGTTGAGAGAGCAAAACGATCTCTTAGCCCTAAACGCCACTGGAATCGAAGAGGAAAGCCATAACGAAGATCAATACCAAGATTCAAGAATAAAGAATATTTCCACCGTATCTTAGTTTTATAAGGTTATTATTTTCACATGATTGGCGAAATTCCTGGCGTATCCCCCCATCAATGGTGGCTCTAAAAATGAATGCTACTAAAGAAATTAATGATGTTATAAGAGAACAATTAAGGAAAGGACTTATATTTCTAATAAATTCTAAGTAAATCAAACAATCCATTATCTCGCACTTGTGATTGAAGACCAATATTAATTTTATGGTTAT
>JACYFF010010365.1:75403901-75429184 GCA_017589665.1 Selenicereus undatus | reverse complement strand
CAAATGCTTCGTAATAGAGGAGGAGACTCAATTAGAATGAAGAGCTAAACTCCTTCGAGCTGATCGAGGTCTTGAATACGTCTCTGATATGTTTAAAGAATTATGTGAGGAAAAATGTATACAAAGACAGTTAACGATTCCACACACCCCACAACAAAATGGTGTTGTGGAATGTAGCAATCGCACATTACTTGACATAGTCAGGTCAATGATGGCACATGCAAACCTCCCAATAAGTTTTTGGGGGGTTGCTTATGATAGCATATATCCTTAACCGTGTGCCAAGCCAGAGTATACCTGCCCCACCATATGAGTTATGGTTTGGTAAAAAGCCATCATTGGACCATTTACGTCCATGGGGTTCGGCTGGCTATGTGCATAACCCAACCCACAAACATGAAAAACTTGGTCCAAGACCCACAAAAATAGTGTTTATTAGATATCCCGCACAATCTAAAGGATATGTGATGTATGAAGAACACTCTAATGATGGCGTGACAGAAATTGATTCCTTCAATGTCGATTTTCTCAAGGATGAGTTCCCAATCATTGGCGAAATCAAGAAGGATGTCAAATTATTTGAGTTATAGTAAGACATTCAACCATCTTTCGGTGAGGGGGAGAATTTTAACTCTAAACAAGTCACCAAAGATGGTATGCCTCCCCTCTCCAAGGAATGGGGGAGACTTATCTGCTTAGGAGAATGAGATCCGTCCTCAATCTCCAATACATGAGGAGATTCAACTTGTGAATGAGGTCCATCCTCAATCTCCTATTCCCGAACTTGCAGTTAGTCCACATGTTCAGGATCTCACACCCTAAGGGGATAGTGGGAGTGATTCTCCACATGCTCAGGGTCCCACACCTCTTAGAGAAAGGGGGAGGGACGCCTCACATCGGCAGACAAATAATGAAGGTCCCAGGATCCGAAGGAGTAAGGGTGGAAGAATTCCTCGACTATATTGCCAAATCGATGCGGAAATATTCTTATGACTCCCTTGGAAGTTGAGGAGCCTACCTCTTATTAAGAGGCAATTGACTCACTAAATCACAAAGAGTGGATGGACGCTATGAGGGATGAGACGGGCTCAATGGCGAGAAGTAAGGTTTATGAACTTGTTGACCTTCCACCCCAGCGTAGGTCTATTGGAAATAAGTGGGTTTCCAAGATAAAACGTCAGGCAGATGATTCGATCAATAAGTTCAAGGCCCGTCTAGTGGTGAAAGGCTTTACCCGAATTGAGGGTATAGACTATCAAGAGACATCTTCTTATATGGTAAGATTTTCCTCTATTCGCCTACTCCTAGCCCTGGTTGCCCAGTTAGACTTAGAGTTGTTTAAGAGGAACAGACTTATATGGATCAACCCATTGGTATTGTATCAAAGGGATAAGAGGACAAGGTATGTCGTCTTAAAAGGTCCATATATGGTCTTAAGCAATCTTCTAAATCTTGGTAGTTAAGACACCATGAAGCCATACCTTCGTTTGGGTTACCTATGGTTTCAAATGACCATTATGTGTATGTCAAAAGATCAGCCAGGGGGATTATGTTTCTTACCCTGTACATTGATGACGTACCATTGGCTGAGAATAACTTGGAGATGATCGAAGCCACTAACAAGTGGCTATCCTCTATCTTTGAGATGAAGGATATAGGTGAAGCCAGGTGTGTTCTAGGTGTGGAAATAATCAGAAATCATCCTGAGAAACTGTTAGGGGTAAGCCAGGAAGCATATATCAAGAAAGTTTTAGGACGATTTCGAATGCATTATTCCAATCCCGTAGACACTCTAGTTGAGAAGGGTTTAACCTTGAGCCTCGACCAATGCCCAAAAATAGAGAATGAAAAGGAGGCAATGAACAATGTCCCTTACGCGAGTGCCGTATGAAGTTTAAGGTATGCCATATTATGTACACAACCTGACATTTGTTTCGCGGTTGGTTTGGTAAGTCGTTACTAGAGCAACCCAAGACTTGCTCATTGGCAAGCCGTCAAGAGAATCATGCGCTACCTTGTATAGCTAACTTAGTCTCTTACTATCAAGGTGAAGACCTCAAGTTCAGAGGATACTCAGATACCGATTGGGGTGGTGACCAAGATAAGTCTGGGGTAACCTCAGGATATGCTTTACCCTAAGTGGGGGAGCCATGTCATGGCACAGAAAGAAGTAAAACTGCACAACGCAGTCAACTATGGAGGCATATAGTGTTGCTTGTTACCATAAAGACAAAAGCCCTTGCCATAAAGTATATGTACTCTAAGAAGGTGATTATGTTCGGTTTGACTAAACCTATTCCTAACGATACATTTAAAACTCATATATTGAGTCTAGTAGTTGGTAAGATTTAGTTTTCGAATATATCTTGTCATATGATGGACAGGGTTCTCTTGTAATGAGCAAAATGCTCATTGTTGCACGTTATATCAAAATGTCACAAGCTTCTGATTGGCCTAGTCACATAGAATATCGCCCTAACACTTGAGTAGCGAGCAGGATGAGACCGAATCATATTGGCACTATGTGTGCAATATTGATTACTCATACTGGAAGTGTATGAATAAGACCAGATATAGTCGCCTTAGTAAGTCCAAGATGAGACTCAAGGGAGTCGAATATGAGATATGATTTCATATTGAAGCCTTCAAAGCTAAATCTTGAGTTTCAAGATTAACATTTAGTATGTTAATCTAGTGGCTTAGGTTAGATTTTTGGGTGAAAATCTAGACTGGCGATTTGCATGGCGTATAGCGTGACGAGCCTAGTTAAGTGGGAGTTATGTCATGACATACATCTTATACTGTGTGTGCTTAAAAAGACGACCCATACATAGAGTGACAATTGATCTCCCTATATTTTTTCAATGTGTGACCATATAGACAATGCCCATTTGACTTAAAGCTATGGTATAAAGTCGAAGCTTGATGTTGATACTGTAATATGTCTCTTAAGGGCCAGAATGTATACGATTCAAAGAGAACATGTTAGGAAAGCAGTTAAGCGGACATGTAATATCGTGAGTGTTTAAGGAAAAAGTTATCCATCATTACCATATCAGCCCAGGCGGTTATATTAAATATATAATCATATGATATATCATGGCATAAGGGGTTAGAAATGCCACTGGTGATGTTTGGAATAATTTGAGGTATCGTATTTTGTGAAAGTGTTATGTTAGTTAGATGATAACTTAATATAACACTACTTGTTATTTTTGATCGCATGTCCTATTATAATTTTTAGCAAGCACACGGTTTAATGTCGTAGCACCTACAGGTATCGATCCTTAGGGATCAGATTATGAAATCAGATTGCCAAAGTTCAGGACCAAATTAATGTTGATGACTAACTAATGAGATTCTAAATCGAAATATTCTACTAACTAAATTGCAGGATTATGATAAGAAGGAAGCTTACACCAATTCTTTTCCAATACTCTACAGTTTTGGGTAAATTAAGTGAATTTGACACGGATTAACAGAAGAACAGTTTGGCTAATCATAAGAACCATTTAGTGAACAAATCAAACAGACTAACCAAAAGGAATTAAAGACCCGGACTAAAAACTAAGAGTTGGAAATGTTTTTGATTAATCTGAACCCAACGAAGAAGAGCAGCAGAGGCGCATAAAGCCACTATTGCGAATTCACTAAGATTGAATCCACACTAAGCAAATAACCAAGAGTACAAGGAGTCAAACCAGTTATAATAAAAAACAAATATCTGAAGTAGAACCAAAAACAAAAGAAAGAGAGCTAAACTCCTCTCAACTAGACATTGAATCTATAATCTGGAAAAAGGTAAAAGAAAATTAGGATTGAGACCCCCCCAGAAAATCGATGCCCTCGAACTCCATTAAAGAAATCGAAAAACAGGTTTGTTGCCCCCCAAGTAATTTCCTCCATTCACACCCTGAAATTGTTGGATTTACGACGGTGATGATGATGGATAATGAAGGAGGAGAGAGAAAAAGAAACAGTTAAGAATGAAGAAGACGTAGAGTTGAGGGGGAGAGAAAAGAAAGAGCATGGCTGCCCTGTCTTTTTCTGCTTCCTGAGCAGAATTGGCGAAGAAGAAGAGCAGGTAAGCGAAGAAGAAGCTGGCATCACGTGCTTTGGGTGTGCGTGGGTTAAATAAAAGGGGGCTAGGAAGGAGGCTTCGGGCGAATGGGCTCGGTCCACACTAGGGAAAATTAAACAATGGCCCATGGCCCAAAGGAGAGAAAGGAAAGGGGAGGCTGGTCCACTAGAGAGAAGAGGAAGGGAAGAAGGTCGAGTCAGGGGACGTCTGGGCTAGGCCTAGTGCAGGAAAGGAAGAGAGAGAGCTGGTATACGAGCTTGCAACTAGGCCGAATTGGGCTCGGTTCATGTCTTCCTTTTTCCTTGTCTGGTCTGATCCAATTCTCGAGTTATTTGCTTATTTTTTTCCAAATTTTTCAATTCCTGTTCAATCCAAAATTATGAAATTTTATACCCTTTTATCATCTAATATTTGCTCTAAATAAATTATTAAATTAGATTTTTAATAATATTTTTGTTTATTTTGTAGGCATTGGAAATAACTTGAAGAAATAAATAAATTTACTCAAACAAGTGCTAGAGCTGGATGAGATTGAACCATATAAGAAAGAAGGAAAAAAAAATTGAAGCTATACTGACCCAGCAGCGTCGAGGCCCAAACGGTGGCCCAGCCTAGCCCTCTCTCTTTTCTCTTTTTCTTTCTCCCTCACCCTAGCAGCCTACTTATCCTTCCTCTTTTCCCCCTTTTCTTTTACTTCCTCTCTTTGGGCCTGTTACACGAGCCTAGCAGCTGCCATAGCACCCATTTCCACCCTCTCTTTCTCTTCTTTTTCTTTTTATCTCTTTAGGCCTGGCTCCCCTACTTCTTTCTTCTTAAGCCCAGTTCATGCCCCCTTTCTTCTTTCTCTAGTGACCGAGGCCCAGCGTGCCTTCTCCCCCCCGCTTTTTGTTGTTGTTCTTCTTAGTTGGGATAGCAAACAGAGGACCCGAATAGCAGCCTAAACAGAGTCGTCTGTGGCTCTTCTTCTTCCTTCCCGTACTCGTTACTCTCTCTTTCTTCACCATCAATTTCCCTCAATCATTACCATCGTCAATGCAATGGTTACTATGGCTTTAATGGAGGGCAACCAATAGGTTTTGGACGGGTTCTTCGTGGTCTTTAATGGTGGGTCAAAACAGAGCCAGGAGAGGAGAGGAGTAGCATAGTATAGAATTTTTAAGTCAAAGTTGGCTCTCGTTTTCGGTCTTCATTTTCTGGTTTTATATCTAGATTTAGGATCTAAAGAGGTGTAATTCAAATTGGTTCATTGAATTCAAGTTCAGATTCGAATCTTGGCTCATCTTTCTCGATTTGAGCCTTGTGATTATACGCTTTTCCAGATCGAGCGGTTCGTCATTGTTCTTCACTCTGGTTGAAGTTTCATTTCTTCAAGATTTATTTCGGGGCTCTTATTTACCTTGTTCACATTCATTGTATGTTTGCTTTGCTCTGTTTCTCTGTTTTAAAGCCTCTGTTGTTCATTTTCATTTCTACAAAATTGGGAGCAATTGTGATTAGGTGTTGGTGAGCTCAAACTCGTTACAGTTTGGTTCTCCACATTTTGCAAAATCATGGTTTATAATTTCAAGATTTAATTTTGTTTTTTTAGTCCATTAATTTGTAGAATTACTCCACCTTTAAGTTAGTTAATTAGCATCTAGTTTTAAATTAGATTACAATTTTTAGTAACCAGAGTTCACAACCATCCCTGAAGACGATACTCGTAATTCGTATAACGATAAACCGTACGCTTGCGGAAAATTCACAACACGTTTTTGGCGTTGTTGTCGGGGATGGCATTGTGAAATTGGGTTTCCACGAGTAGTAGTTTAGTAATCGAGTCGTTTTCGTTTTTAAGTTTAGAGTTGTGATTTTTAGTTTAGTTGAGTCGTTAATTCATTTCAAAAATTTAGTTTAGTTTTAATTTTGAATTTAGTTAGTATTTCGATTTTTGATGTTTGTTGAGATTGGTTTTAGAGTTTATTGTGCTGAGGAAAAAAAAGTACTACCACATTTGGTTTATGTGCGGAAAAAGACACAAAGCAGAACTGATCTGGAGAAAACTATCAGTGCAGATTTTTCTTTAATTTCAGCATTCTGTTTGAATTGTTTGCGCAAATTCTGGTGTGATTTTTGCTATTTTGATATTTTTCCTAGATTCAGCATAATGTTTAGAGTTTGTGTGAATTTTTGTGAAATTTTTGGAGCTGTCATGATTTTTCTATGAATTTTTGACTTAATAATCTATTTGCATTTTTTCTCTATTTCCCTTGTGATTTTTTGGAATTTTCTATTTATTTAGTTCTGATTTTGGGAGTTTTATTTTCTATTTTAGTTTTATTCTTTAGATTTAGCTCGTTTAGATTTTAGTTTATTTTCTATTTTGTTTTAGTTTCAATTGTGTTTTTGTTTTCGTTTTTTTCTTTTCGATTGAGTTTATTTCTATTTTCGTTTTTTGTGTGTCAACAACACAAAAATATTAAAAAAATGCTCTTCTTTTGTGTTTGTGTTCATTTTATATTTTGTGTGATGTTTGAGTCGTTTTGATCTTTCTTTTATTTTGGTAGCATAGTTTTATTTTTGTTAGCTTATTTTGTTTTGTTCACTTAATTATTTGAGTCTCTTCTTTTTGTTTTAGTCATTGGTTTGCAAATAGTATCCTAGATGCATTTCCTTTGCTAAAAAAAAGTAAAAAAAATTAAAAATTTGAAAATTTAAAAAAATTTAAAAATTCTTTAAAAAAAACACTATATTCAAGAATGTCAGATTTTAATTTCCCACAATATGAGCATGAACCTTTCTGGAGCTATTTATCACGACTTAATGATTATCGTGCTCAATTGAATCAAACTTTTCAAAAATGAAAAATTTGTGATGTCATTACTGTGGGTTTGAATTCTGAATCTTGGGGTTATATTGAGTCCATTTATCTTGGAGGTGTATTAGGATTGTTATCTAAAACTCGAGATGAAGTTTGGAATTTCTTTGAAAATTTAGCTTGGAATACTTACGAGTTTGAACAAGCTAAAAATAATTTTGGATACCCAATTCCTAATGAGTTTGTTTTTCCTGTTAATCCTTACCCTCATGATCACTTTATGAACTTATATGACCCATCTCAGTCTTATGTGTCTCCTGTTTTATGCAATTGTTGTGACTCTTCTAATCATGATACTTGTAATTGTTCATGTCGTGCTTGTATTGATGCTACTTGTGCAAGTGTTGAAGTGAAGATCAATGATGTGACTTATAGAATGATAGAGAACATGAAAGTGAGAATTGCTTAATATTCTTGATGTTTTCGTACGGATGATTGTAATTTAAAAAAGTCTGACTCTTGTTTAGGATATCCTAAACCTGAAGTTAGGCTTTATGATGATTTTGATCCCTCTTATCTTGCTAGGCCTCACTTGAATTTTGACATGCCTTTACCTAGTTTAGAACAAGAGAGTGCCCTCCCTACGTCCCTATCACCTGACATTGTACCTCACACCAGCTCACATAAGGATGTCACTGATCATGTCCTAGTTTCTATCGATCCACCCACCACTTTGAATAACTTTTATGAGATTCAGGAGGGTGAAGACCTTGCGAGAGCTAGTGAATTAGATATGAGCATCAAGTCTGACATTGAGCATCATGATTTAAATGATTCAAAGGATATATTACAGGAGATATGTGTGGAGAAAATTGAACCCGCTATTTTGGACTTTGATGATGCTGTTCTTTCTGCAGAATATGAATATTTTTCATGTGAGTTTGATATCCACGGAAGTTTTGATGATGGTTTTTGTGCTGAATATGAGACATTTTCTTTTGATCCCATCCTTATTGACCTTCTCTTTGAATCTCACAAGCCAGAATTTGTTGAGTCTGAGAGCGTTGCCAATAACAATTTTGCTTTGGTCCAGACTCATACGCATATTGGACTTAATAGACTTCTGGACCTAGGACCACCTATTTTGCGAGTGGGATGGGTGGCTCCTGTGCTGGTGCTGGGGCTACAGGAGGGGGATGGACCTGATGGAGGGGAAAGACGTGTTGAAGAGTTTCCATAGTAATTCCTCTTAATTCAAACTCCTCTCTCAACAACAACTCCGTAGTAAGAGTCATCCAAGCCCCCTGGGCCAGAAACCTAGTCCCGTCTAAGCCTGGGTTCCCTGTCATCATAAAATCGTAATAACGATGCCTGAACTCCACCCACGACCCAACCGGGGGTAAGGACCCCAGCAATCTCTGCGCACAGATCGTAATACTGTGGAACTCGGAGTAGGGGTCCTGTGCGTGTGCCTCCATACTAATATAGAGCAACACAATGTGAGCTATCATTGATCCGCTCGACAACATGTTAACACCATAGGGATCCATCTAACAAAGAAAACACATATGTGAGAGGCAGGCATAACCAAAGCCATCCATAAATAAGGAACATCCAAATAAAAGCAACTTGCATTCTCTTAATATCACCCTAGCAATATACGATAGCCCCTCCTAGCAACCCCTCTCACCCTATTGTTTCTAGCTCTGCCTTCCTCAAGAAAATCTCAACCTGGCTCTGATACTAAATCTATAACGCCCCAATAATACATAAATCATAGCTGCATTAACCTACCTAAGCTGAACACCAAGAAATCCATGGATGGGCGTTACCGCCGTCCGCAAGGACAAGGCTTCTCTTGAATATGAAAATTTAGCCATAAAATCAAAGTATAACCTTATAGGGCATTCACGACCATTCGAAACATTTAACAACACACGAGAATGATTCTAACTTCCCAGGGTTACATCATCATACATAACTCAGTTTAATTATACAATTATAACATCAAAATACATGTTGTAGTTCAGACATATAAAACTGGAACACCAAAAAGCACCACCATAAGACATGGAAGCATTTTAGCTCTCATAGCACTTCTATATGCCAATCTCATGGAGGGTCCTGACTTATTTATCACCTTCAGCTTCCCTGCCTGCCTGGAAGCAGTTTACTGAACACTTTCCTAAAACAAAACATAAAAATATTTTGAACTGTGAGCCAAAGCTCAGTACATGCATCCCTGTACTGATAAAGATTTATTGAGAAAGAAAATTATGAGGGCCCTCTTTGCAATTCATTTTGATTTTAAAACAGGGAATGAGATGTATATAAAGCTAAGTTGCCAATTATTATCTGTTAGTACACCCCTTAGTAACTGTTACGATCTATGTATAGGTGTACACCTGCCAAGCCGATCGAAAGACCTAGCCTGAAGTCGTGCGGGTAACTAGAGGGCAATGCCCTGTAACTAGTAACTGATGGAGACACTACTTATGTGGTAAATCACTTATTCAAATGATTCATTGATGTACTTACCAAAACATTACAATTTTGATAAATATGTGCTGATTTCAAAAGATACAGTCAATGAACGTACCAGGGGTCTTTAAAAGCTAGTTCATAGAGTAAATAGATGTATTAAAATGGAGAGAACAAGAGCTTAGGCCTGTTCAAAATCATTATAGGCATATGAGGTTAGAAATGGACTTATTTAGATAATGAATACTTTTAAATAAAATTAGCACAATGAATACCCTTATATAGAAAAGGCTTATAAAGAATTTGTGTGAACCAGTTAGTTAATAGATTAAACTGATAAAGCTAAATAAAGTACAGAAATGCTGAGTTAAGGCACGATAGCGAGTTTAGGGGGGTAAGGGTTTATGATGAGGGTACGGAATGAATAATCCACAACTTATACTCCTGACCTCCAGCTGAGACGTAAGACCCTAATATAAACAGATTAGGAAGTCCTCTAAAACTCTCCTGAAGGACACATAACAAGATTCCTATGACAGGTTCCATAAAATGGGGTTAGAACACCAACATGTCAGGTTTCAGTGCTGAAAAATCCATTCTGCCCAGGTTCAGTAAAATAGCCATAACTTTCTCCACAGACCTTGGATTGAGGCGATTCAAGAGTCATTTTAAAGCTAACATCCAGGCCTATCTACCTACCAAAGATCAGAATTTTTATCCTGGCATATTATTACCAATTGTGTTCCGAATTTCGTCCTATTTTCTGAAAAATTTCAGCAGCACTGCTTTAGTTGTTCCTTCACTTTTTTTACAGCAAACCTCAACTCAAACTCTTTTTTAAGAGTGTATAACACACTTTGGTACATCCCAACCTCATACAACATCACCATACCTAATTCCTCTTCATATTCATATCAAATAAAACTCCTTTTCAAGTCACATAAGCCCACACACCTCAAATTTAACATTAGTTGGTCCAAATCTTGCATTTTGGACAAACCCTAGCTTTGGGTCACTTTGAACTCACTCCCAACTTTTCCAAAACACCATAAACAACATAAAAACTTCAATATATCAAAACATAAGCAAGGACAAGGATAAAACATGCAATAAACATCACTTAAACAAGAAGCTTTGCATGACCAAGATGAAACCCTAACCCTAACCTCATCCAATTTCAACTCCACCATAATCCATCAACAAAAAGATTCTTAATACCATAAAAACAACATAATCCATCACTAAAACAACCAAAATAAGTAACAAAAACCAACAAGATCATGAATCAACAACAAAAATCAGCATATGGGTGAAATAACACTCACTTTGAGCTTGCAAATGAGATAGTTATGGTTCTTGATGCTTATGGAAGTGAAAGAGGTATTTGGGGGTGGTGAGTGGGGGTTGTTTTGTGGGGTTTTGGTGGTGGAAAGGTGGTTGAATAATGGATGCGAGGAAGGGCTGGCCGAGTAGAGAGAGAAGGAGGAGAGGGAAGAGAGAGAAAGTCACTTGAACACTTGGTGTAAAATGAAGATAAAGGCAACTTTTTAATTTTTACACTAACTTTATTACTTTGCTGCAAATAAAGGCAGAAAAGTCAATATTATCAAGCTTGATTAAGGCTTAATTAAGAGAATTTAGCTAAACAAATAAAGGTCAAGTCTTGTCGTATCGAAATCGACTTCAAACGAGCTCGGGTTTAGAGAAAGAACTGAAACCGAGCGCGTTTGCAACAAATTTTTCTTTTTTTATTTATTTATTTTTTTAAAATTGAGATTATATGGTTGTGGTGCCATGAAAAAGAATTTTAAACATTAACTTCTTAAATGTGAAGGCCTAACTCAATTTTCAAAATTGACTAGAACAAATCCCCAAATTGCAAAGTAAGGGCCTCGTTAGAAATGTCCAAATGAGAATAATAAAAAGATGGGAATATAAAAGGAAATCATGTGAATGAATTGAACTCAATCACATGGATTAATGACATGAAATTAATAAACAGAATTTAGGGTCAGACTATTACAGTCTTCCCCCCTTAAAAAGTTTCGCCCTCGAAACTAAAGTAATGAACTTCACCATATCATGCTAGATTACCTCGAATAAAAATGGGTATTTGGCTTTCATTGCCTCCTCGGTCTCCCATGTAGCTTCTTGGGAGGTATGGTTCGTCTAGAGTACTTTAACCAATGGTATCTGCTTGTTGCACAGCTGTTTGATCCTGCGATCTAGTATTTGAACGGGACGCTCTTCATACACTAGATCTTCAACAATATCGATAGATTCGAATACAATGGTATGGTTTGGATCTGAAATATATTTTCGAAGCTGAGAGATATGAAACACGTTATGGACGTGCTCAAGTTCGGCAGGCAACTCTAGGCGATAAGCGACAGCATTCAACCTCTCAACGATTTCATAAGGTCCAATGTACCTTGGACTCAATTTTCCCCATACTCCGAACCTCTTCACACCTTTAGTTGGTGAAACTTTTAGAAAAACTTTATCACCGACTTGAAACTTAGAGGCCTTCTTCTTTTGTCTGCATAACTTTTCTGTCGACTTTGGGCAACCCTAATATGCTCCTGAATCTTTCTTATTGTCTCAGTGGTCTCTTGGGTCATTTCAGGACCTATAATCAGTGCCTCATCCAAATCACTCCAGCACAACGGGGTTCTACATTTTCTCCCGTACAGAGCCTCAAATGGGGCCATTTTGATGGTGGATTGATAACTGTTGTTATAAGAGAATTCCACCAAAGGTAAATCATCTTCCCATTTCCCTTGGAACTCCAATACACAAGCTCTCAGCATGTCCTCCAAAATTTGATTAACCCTTTCAGTTTGTCTTTCTGTCTCTGGGTGATAGGAGTTACTGAAGTTTAGTTTGGTTCCAAAGGCCTTTTGAAGTGCTTGCTAGAAGCGTGTTTGGAATCGTTGATCCCTATCTGAGACTATGTCTAGAGGGATCCCATGTAGACGGACTATCTCCTTCACATACAGTTGGGCTAGTCTTTTTATTCCCCAAGTATCCTTAATTGGCAGGAAATGAGCCGACTTCGTGAGTCGATCAACTATGGCCCATATAGCATTCTTCTTCGAGGCAGAAAGGGGTAAACCCATAATAAAGTCCATTGAGATTGAATCCCACTTCCAAGTGGGAATTTCTAAGGGTCGTAGTTCACCCACAGGGTGCTGATGCTCTGCTTTAATTTTCTGGCAGATTAAACACTTGTTCACATATTCTGCGACATCTTTCTTCATATTATTCCACCAAAACTATTGCCTCAAATCTCTGTACATCTTTGTACCTCCTGGATGCACTGAATAACGAGTATTGTGAGTCTCTTCCAAGATTTGCTTTCTTACTTCCCCATTTTTGGGCACACATAACCGATTCTGGAACTGTAAAATCCCATCCTCGTGTACTACAAAAGCCGGAGACTCCCCTTTTTCCAAATTTTGCTTTATGCTTTGTAGTTCGGGATCACTTTCCTGAGTCAGTCGAATTTCTTCCACCAGGGACGACTGAACCGTAAGTGCTGATAATTGAGCATTCAATTGCCCATGAAATACTAATTGAATCCCAAAGTCGTCAAGTTCTCTCAAGAGGGCCAATTGAGTAATCACCACAGTGTTTGAGCTATGTTGCGCCTTCCTACTCAAGGCATCCGCCACCACATTTGCTTTACTAGGGTGGTATTGAATCTACAAATCATAATCTGTAAGCAACTCAAGCCAACGCCGTTCCCTCAAATTGAGCTCCTTTTGGGTGAAGATATACTTTAAACTTTGATGATCAGTATAGATCTTGCACGGTACCCCATATAAATAATGCCTCCAAATTTTCAAGGCAAAGACCACAACAGCTACTTCCAGGTCATAGGTAGGATAGTTTTTCTCGTATGGCTTGAGTTGTCGAGAAACATAAGCCACTACTTTGTCCTCTTGCATCAGTACGCACCCTAGACCGTTCTTCGATGCATGACTATAAACTGTATACTCTTTCCCTTCCGTTGGTAACGTGAGAATTGGGGCGGTAGTTAGTCGTTGCCTTAGCTCTTGGAAAGCTTTCTCACATCTTTCAGTCCACTCGAACTTATTCACCTTCTTCAATAGATTGGTCAGGGGGGAAGCGATTTACGAAAAGTCCTGGACGAACCTTCGATAATAACCTGCTAAACCCAGAAAACTTCTAATTTCAGTGACCTTGGTAGGCCTTGGCCATTCTATGATTGCTTTCACCTTTTGGGGGTCAACTTTAATTCCTTCTTTGGTAATCACATGCCCCAAAAATACGACTTCTTCCATCCAAAATTCACATTTCTTTAATTTTCCATAGAGTTGATGCTCCCTCAAGGTTTACAGTACTGTTCGCAATTGGTCAGCATGTCCCTCCTTATCCTTAGAATAGATAAGGATGTCATCTATGAACACCACTACAAACTTGTCTAAATAAGTTCTGAAAAACCTGTTCATAAGGTCCATGAAGGCTGCAGGAGCATTAGTGAGACCAAAAGGCATCACTGTGAACTCATAGTGACCATACCTGGTTCTAAATACTGTCTTAGGAATGTCATCAGGTTTAATCCTAAGTTGATGGTACCCTGACCTCAAATCAATCTTAGAGAACACTCCTGCCCCTTGTAATTGATCAAACACATCATCTATTCGTGGCAGAGGGTACTTGTTCTTGATGGTAATCTTGTTCAAATCCCTATAATCAATACATAGCCTCAAGGTTCCGTCCTTCTTCTTGACAAACAACACTGGAGCACCCCATGGTGACACACTTGGCCTAATAAAGCCCTTTTGTAACAGTTCATCTAGTTGAAGCTTTAATTCCTTAAGCTCAGTTGGGGCCACACGATATGGGGCTTTAGAAATAGGTTGGGCTCCAAGAATTAATTCGATCCCAAAATCAATTTCCCTCTGCGGAGGTAGTTCTGGTAATTCTTCTGGGAAAACATCTTCAAATTCACAAACCACAAGTATATTCTCTACTTACTCTTCTTTTGTTGGGGTGCTGATAGCATAACACCAATATCCAATGCATCCTTGATATAACAGCTTACTTACTTTCATAGCGGAAATCAAAGGACAAGAGTTTGCCTCCCTCTGCCATAAAAACACACTTTTCTCCCTTTTTCATCTTTCAGGATCACCTTAAGATCTTCACAATCGATTTGGGCTCCATAAGAATGCAACTAATTCATCCCCAAAATGATATCAAAATCAGACAAGTCAAATTGAATCAAATTCACAGGGAAGGTGGTTTCACCAATGGTGATGGGGACAAGTTGATAAGAGAGGGGGCAATCAATAACAGAATTATTGGGTAGCTTGATTCTATACTTGGTTGCCATCCTTCTGTTCTCAAGGCCCAATTGTTTAGCAGATCAGGTAGATATAAATGAATGAGTGGCACCCGAATCAAATAATACGCAAAATGGCTTTGAATTTAAAAAGAGAGTTCCAGTGACTACCGTACCAGAGGTAGTAGCTTCCTTTTTGTTCATCACAAACAACTGCAAGCCTTAAAGGAGGAGATCCTTGGCGGAGCGGGGCCAAGGGTTTCACTGCGCCCTTATCTACAGCTTTTAATCGTCGGGGGCATGCTGCGATAAGATGTTCAGGACTACCACATCACATGCATTTGTTGGTGCCAACGCGGCATTCAGGAGTGGTATGATTTGTTCTTCCACACTTCGCACAAGGTGCTGTTGAGCCTGCAGGACGGCTCTTGGAGGGAATAAGAGTAGGTTTCTTCTGGTTCTCCTAGTTCTGGTTCACACTCTCACTTGGAGTCCCCCGCTCAAACCCCTTTCTCTTATGGTTGATTGGATTCAGTGTCCTCAACTCCGTCTTCACTCTTTCCACTTCGGCTGCTCGCTCATATAGTTCTTGATAAGTTAGCATTGGTTGTCTAGCTAACTGATTTCGAATATAGAAGGCCAAACCTTCCTCAAACCTTCTCATCTTTAACCTTTCAGATGACACAAATTCAGGGACAAACCTAGATAGTTCGGTGAACTTACTAGCATACTGCATCACCGACATGCTACCGCTCATTTTTAACTCCATAAATTCTTTCTCCTTTTGCCTTTGCACTACAGCTGGGTAAAATTTCACCCTCAACTCTGCTAAGAATTTATTCTAGGTAAATTCAAGCCCTTCGAGCTTATCCTTCACTGTATTCCACCAAATGTCAGCTTCACCTGACAAATAATATGTCCCAATGTTCATTTTCTTTTCCTCTGTACCTCAACTACGGTAAAAATTTTCTCCATTCCCCTTATCCATTCCTCCAATACCACTGGATCATAAGATCCATTGTAAACTTTAGGGTTGTGCCGTGCTACCCTATCTGCCAATTTATCCACCTTAGGAGGGGTTTCAGTAGGTACATGAGGAATCCGCTTCATCAATTCGGCAACCAAGGTTGGCCAGTAACTCGGGTTTCCTAAGTTGCTAGCTAAATCAGAGAGCAACGGTGGCACGTCACCATGTGGTGGTCCCTGACATGAGGCTTGATCCCCAGAACCCTAGCCTTGCTCCGAATTATCCCCCACATGCACCTCAATGTCGTTTTGAGACATTCTGATCAGACATTAACTAAAATAATTCAGACACTGGGACCCCAAACATATAAGATAAACATGCCCAATAAATATATAAGAGATGGCTCATAGAATATTTCATAACTCAAAGCATCCTCATTTCATTTCATAATTGCTTACTTACATACATAGTTGCTGATTTATATACAAACAGCAAAGGCATACAACACCTAACTGAGTAGGCAAGCCTAAGACTGACTCCTAAACACTAAACACTAAATAGCCCCTGGACACTAGATCCATCACGTGACCAAAAAGGGTTGCGGATCATGTCGCCATGGTCAGAGAGGATTGGACTAACTATATACAATGTTAGATGTCACACAAAACATAACCATCCAATCCCACCATACCATATCTACATACAGGGCTCAAAATAAAAAAAACACCACGCCAATCCTTAGAGCCACCTAACGATCCCTAGATGGATCATAATCTGGGTCTGACTCGTCATCAGGTTCTTCACCTGAATCAAAATTGCTCGTGGATGCCTCCGACTCGGCATTACCAACCTCTGGTTGAACTTGGGGTTCATGCTCGTCCTCTACCATCAACCCCTCCTCCTCTTGCTCCCCTGGCTGCTCTATCCCCATCTCCTCATTGCCTTGATCCTCCTCGGGATCATCCTCCTCAGGATCATCCTCCTCCTCCTGGTGGTCCTCACTAGAACTGATCACCACTAGGTCCGGGGTATCAGGGATGTTTATCACCTCGTGGGCCTCCCCAGGGCTTTTAGGCATCAGTGGGGTGCCTGGTACAGGTGGGATAAGTGGCTCCTGTGCTGGCGCTGGGGCTATTGGTGGAGGATGGACCTGATGGAGGGGAAAAATGTGCTGAAGGGTTTCCATGGTAAGTCCCCTCAGTTCAAACTCCTCTCTCAACAACAACTCTGCAGTGAGAGTCGTCCAAGCCCCCCCTAGGCCTGAAACCTAGGCCCGTCTATGCCTGGGTTCCCTGTCGTCATAAAGTCATTGTAACGGTGCCTGAATTCCACCCACGGGCCAACCGGGGGTAAGGACCACAACAATCTCCGCGCATGGAACGCAATACTATGAAACTCGGAATAAGGGTCCTGCGCGTGTGCCTCCATACTAATATGGAGCAATGCAATGTGTGCTATCATTGATCCACCTAGCAACAGGTACACACCATAGGATCCATCTAACAAAGAAAACACAAATGTAAGGTACAAGCAAACATAACCATAGCCACCCATAAATAAGGAACATGCAAATAAAAGCAACTTGCATTCTCCTAATATCACTCTAACAACATGCGTTAGCCCCTCCTAACAACCACTCTCACCCTAAAGTTCCTAGCTCTACTTTCCTCAAGAAATCTCAACCTGGCTCTGATACCAAATCTGTAACGCCCCAATAATACATAAATCATAGCTGAACATCAAGAACTCCATGGATGGGCGTTGCCGCCGTCCGCAAGGACAAGGCTTCTCTAAAATATGAAAGTTTAACCATAAAATCAAAGTATAACCTTAGAGGGCAGTCACGAGCATTCGAAACATTTAACAACACACGGGAATGATTCTAACTTCCCAGGGTTACATCATACATAACTCAGCTTAAGATTACAATTATAACATCAAAATACATATTGCAGTTCAGATATACAGCTGGGACGCCAACATGCACCACAAAAAGGCATGAAAACATCTTAGCACTTCTATCCGCCAATCATAGGGACGGTCCTGATTTATTTATCACCTTCAGCCTCCCTGCCCGCCTGAGAGCCGTTTACTGAGCATTTTCCTAAAACAAAACATAAAAACATTTTGAACTGTGAGCCAAAGCTCAGTACATGCATCCCTGTACTGATAAAGATTCAATGGGGAAAGAAATTATGAGGGCCCGTTTTGCAAATCATTTTGATTTTAAAACAGGGAATGAAATGTATATAAAACTAAATTTTCAGTTATTATCTGTTAGTGCACCCCTTAGTAACTGTTACGATCTAGGTATAGGTGTACACCTGCCAAGCCGACCGGAAGACCTGACCTGAAGCTGTGCGGGTAACTGAAGGGCAATGCCCTGTAACTGATAACTAATGGGGTCACTACTTATGTGATAAATCACTGGTTCAATTGATTCATTGATGTACTTACCAAAACATTATAATTTCGATAAATACGTGTTGATTTTTAAAGATACAGTCAATGAACGTGCCTGGGGTCTTTAAAAGTTAGTTCACAGATTAAGTAGATGTACTAAAATGGAGATGATGAGAGCGTAGGCCTTGATGCTGTTCAAAAACATTATAGGCATAAAATTAGTACAATGGATATCGTTAAATAGAAAAGGCTTATAAAGAATTTGTGTGAACCAGTTAATAGATTAAACTGATAAAGTTAAAGTTAAATAAAGTATAGAAATGCTAAGTTAAGGCACGGTAGCGAGTTTAGAGGGTAGAGTTTATGACAAGGGTACGACATGAATAGTCCACAACTTATACTCCCGACCTTCAACTGAGACGTAAGACCCCAATATAAATAGCTTAGGAAGTCCTCTAAAACATTTCTGAAGGGCACATAACCAGATTCCTATGACAGGTTTCATAAAATGGGGTTAGAACAACAACATGTCAGGTTTTGGTGCTAAAAACAACCATTCTGTCCAGGTTCAGTAAAATAGCCATAACTTCCTCCACAGACCTCGGATTAAGGCAATTCAAGAGTCATTTTAAAGCTAACATCCATAAATATCTACCCACCAAAAATCAAAATTTTTAGCCCGGCCGATCATTACCAGTTTCGTTCCAAAGTTCGTCCTGTTTCAGTGAAAATTCCAGCCTCACTGATTTAGGTTGTTCTCTCACTTTTCACACCAAACCTCCACTTAAACTCTTTCTTAAGAGCATGTAAGCACACTATGGTACATCCCAACATCATACAAGTTCACCACACTCAAATTCACTTGATATATATCTCCAACAAGGCTTACTTTCTAGGCACATACACACATACCTCAAGTTAACACAAATTTGGTCCAAACCATGCATTCATGAATAAAACCCTAACTTTGGGTCAACTTGAACCCCATCTCATCTTTCCAGCACATCATAAAAACCATAATAAACTTCAATACGTTAAAAGATAAGCAAAAACATGGAGAAAACAAGCCATAAATATCACTTGAACAAGAAGCTTGCATACCCAAGATGAAACCCTAACCCTAACTTCATCCAAAATCAACTCCACCGTAAACCCTCAATAAGGTGATTCTTAATACCACAAAAACTGCATAATCCATCATTAAAACAACCAAAATAAGGAACAAAAACCCACAAGATCAAAGATCAAAAACAAAAATCAGCATAGAAGTGAAAGAACACTCACTTTGTGCTAGCAAAAGAGGTTAAAAATGATCCTTGGTGCTAGAGGGAGTAAGAGGGGTGGTTGGGGGTGGTGTATGGTGGTTGATTGGTGGCTGAGATGGTGGTGCTACTGCTGAAGATGCTGCTGCTGTGAGCTAGAGAGAAGGAGGAGAGAAATAGGATAGAGAAAGTGTCTTGAAATTACTTGGTGAAGAATGAATTAAAATGAAAAATTTGGCCTTTTATATCCAAATTACTTGGCTGAAAATTTAAGTAGAAAAGTCAATAATGCCATGCTTGGATTAAGGCTTAATTAAGAGGGTTTAGCTAAAGAAATAAGGATCAAGTCTTGCTGCATCGAAATCGGCTTTAAACGGGCTCGGGTTTAGCGAAAAATTGAAATCGAGTGCATTTACGAATTTTTATTTTTATTTTTTTTAAACAAAATTGAGATAAATGGTTATGATGCCATGAAAAAGAATTTTAAACATTAAATTCTTCAATATCAAGGCCTAACGCAATTTCCAAAATTGACGAGAAGAAATCCCCGAATTGCAAAGTAGGGCCCCGTTAGAAATGTCCAAATGAGAATAATAAAAAGACGGGAATATAAAAAGAAATGATGTGAATGAAATACATGAAATTAATATACAGAATTTAGGGTCGGACTATTACAGTGAATATTTTAAATTTTCTACGTATGTTTGTGTTTTGTTTGATTTGTGATATATGTAAATGTTTTGTAAGTATGTCATGAAGTGTATGTCTCGTTGAAGTATGTTAACTATATATTGAGGTGTACGTGTTAGGTATAATATTAATTGAAGTTTGCTGATTAATTATGTTAGTTGTATTTATATCTTATTAATTTTTGGTTTGATTTGTTGTGTATTTTTATCATTGGGAAGTATGTAAAGAATATTTTTGTTTGAGGTACATTAAATATATTTTTTTGTAATACATATATATATGTTGAACTGGATAAATAAATTTCTAAAAGATTTTTATTGCAATTAATTGTAGTTTACATAGCAATTAAGGCAATCATATATTAGCAACATATGGATGGACCGTTGCATCGTCAATGGATGTATAGGAGAAGAAATCCTAATGGACATAGACTTAGAAATGAGTGGTTGATGGGAGTTAATCTGTTTGATGAATTTGCACGAAATCAGTAGGAGTTCAGAATTAATGGAGTTTATAGATGTCCATGTGTGAAGTGTAAGAATATGCAATATTTTGCACCTGACGTGGTGAAGTCTCATTTGTATAGAAAGGGTTTTGTGAAGAATTATTGGTTTTGGACAAGTCATGGGGAAGAAGATAATTCGGAAGTAGGGGGTGCAAGTAGTTCACATTCTATGAATTTTGATTACGATCACAACTATCATAATCATATGGAGAACATGCTTCATGCTGCCTTCCAAGCTAATGAAATGAACATGAGTAGCCATCATGACGTAAATCCTGAGGCATTTTACACTATGCTTGAATCTGCCCAAAAACTGTTGTATGAAGGGTGTGACATAACTGAACTTGAAACATCAGTGAGGCTACTTAGTATTAAATCGGGACACAATATGTCACAACGTTGTTTCAATGAAGTTGTTGACTTGATGAAAGATGTATGCCCATCTAAAAGTGGCATTCCAAAAAATTATCATCAGCAACTCCAAAAAGTGAGAGATTTAGGTATGGATGTCCAGGAAGTTGATTGTTGTTCGAATGGTTGCATGCTTTATTATAAACAGGATGATAGTCTGTCCGCATGTAATTTTTGTGGACATGCAAGACATTTACCAAAGAAATCCAACCAACGAGGTCATAAGGAAGTTTCATATGTAAAAATGCACTACCTACCTTTAATTCCAAGATTGCAACGACTGTATGCTTCAAAAAGAACTGTCGTCCATATGAGATGGCATCATGAGCACCGCCAAGAATCGGGTGTTCTCCGGCATCCGTCGGATGGATTAGCTTGGAAGCATTTCGACCAAAAGTATCCAAATTTTGCAGCAGAGCCTCGGAATGTAAGGTTAGGTCTATGTGCTGATGGTTTCACATCGTTTTCCATATCTATAAGATCGTACTCTGTGTGGCCAATTGTTGTTACACCTTATAACTTGCCTCCAGATATGTGTATGACCACTCCGTACATATTCTTAAGTTGTATTATTCCGGGTCCAACAAATCCGAAGAACAGGATTGATGTGTACTTGCAACCCTTAATTGATGAGTTGAAAATGTTATAGGATGTTGGGGTGGACACATTTGATGTTTCATGCGGGGAAACTTTTAGATTGCATCCCACGTTGATGTGGACAATTAGCGATTTCCCCGCCTATGGCATGTTATCTGGTTGGAGTACTCATGGGTTGTTAGCATGTCCGGTTTGTATGCACCAAAATTGTGCATTCCAGTTACAGCATGGCCGGAAGCCATCTTGGTTCGATTTCCATCGTCGGTTCTTGCCTCAGAATCATTGCTTTAGAGCTAATAAAGTTGCTTTTCATAAAGGGAAGAGCATACACATTGGCCTTCCCCAGAGGATTTCCGGTGAAATGTTGTCTGATAGGGTATCGACATTGCCTAAAGTGATTACTGATATCCATTTTCAAATTCTGGGATTTGAAGAAAATGAATATAATTGGACAAAGCAAAGTATCTTTTGGGAGTTGCCATATTGGAAGCATCAACTTTTGAGGCATAACTTTGATGTTATGCTTATTGAGAAAAATTTCAGTGAAAATATAATAAACACAGTGATGGATGTTCCTGAAAAAACAAAGGATGATATCAAAGCAAGAATGGATATGTCTATTCTGTGCAGTAGGTAAGAGTTGAACTTGGCTACAAGAGGGTCAACTAATAGATTGTGTAAGCCAAAAGCCACGTTTGTACTGTCATTACCTCAAAAAAGGGCTGTTTGTCAATGGTTGCGGGAGGTTCATGAGCCTGATGGTTATTGTTCTAATGTGGGAAATTGGTTGGATCCATCTAACACAAAGTTGCAAAACATGAAAAGTCATTATCGTCATGTGTTTTTGGAAAATCTTCTTCCAGTAGCTTTTACTGCTCTTCCGAAAGATGTGTTGGGACCCTTGGTCGAATTGAGTGAATTTTTCAGAAACCTATGCTCCGGTGAGTTAAAAGTGAGTATGTTGGAAGAGATGAACAAGAACATTGCTATTACTGTTTGTAAATTAGAGACAGTTTTCCCTCCTGGGTTTTGGAATGTCATGGAACATTTGCCCATTCATTTAGCCGAAGAAGCTTTGTTGGGTGGTCCCGTTCAATATCGATGGATGTATCCTTTTGAGAGGTATTTTGGCTGGTTGAAGCCTACGGCAAAGAACAAAGCCCGTGTAGAAGCATCTATGGTTCATGCATACTTAGCATTTGAGATTAAACATTTCGCGGACTATTATTTTCAGTCAAGCTTGCATCGCCTAACTATTAGGCGTAGTGAGGGTATGCAGCAATTCGAACCTCAGATGCCAACTCTATCGGTGTTCAACCGTAAGGGCACTCCATTTGGAAATCGTGGAAAAAGATATCTTACTGAGGCGGAGTACCGTGTCGCTCGCTTTCACATTTTACTGAATTGTGATGAAGTCCAACCATATTTGGAGTAAGTGTATCAGTTACTGAAAGTTTCATTTGAATAGTTCACAATTGTCGAATAATAATTAATTAATTGCACTCGGTACACATTACAGTTGGTTTAGACATCAATTTCGCGGTCATAATCCAAATGCGAGTGATGTGCAAGTTGACTTATTCATCGAAGCAAATTTTGCACACTGGTTTGAGTGTAATGTAAGTAATTCATCTAAAGTAACCTTCAATTCCTAAACAAAATTTTTGTAACTCGATCTAACCGGTATTACCTTCTTTTTTTCTTCATAGGTCAATTCTTATCGGGTGTTTAATGATGAGAGGCAAGATTTTTTGGTGAACTTATCTCATGGACCGATTATGGTAGTGGAGTGTTTTGTTGGGTGTAAAGTTAATGGTCATCGGTTTCATACCAAGGCCAGAAATGAAGGTAAAGCAACATATAATTGTGGCGTATGTGTCAAAGGAGTTGGCGAAGGTGATGAAGTATCAGGGGATTATTATGGCATACTTCAAGAAATTATTCGTGTTGAATTTACGGACGAGCCAATTAAAAAATGTGTGCTTTCTAATTCTGAGTGGTTTGACCCGGATGTTCCTCGGGGACTACGTTATCCTAAATTTGCCTCATCTCCTGAGGTTAATCATATCAGACGTTACAGAAAGTTTGACCCATTCATATTTGCCGATACTGCAACTCAAGTGGTATATCTTAAGTACGCCGATGGGGTGCCAGGAAAAGCAAATTGGTGGGTAGCTATGCCAAACAAACCTCGCGGTGTTCCTAAAGATAAGGACAATCTAGAACTTGCCTATCAACAGTTAGGAATGACAACCACGAATGTGGATAATGTAATAGCCACAACATTACTCGATGAAACTGCACCAGCTGATGATATTGATGGACGTGATTTGGGTGATGATCATGATGGGAATGGTGAACATGATGATGGTGATGAAGAGGATGAAGAAGGTTAATGGGAGGATGAAGCTGAAGACATTGATGATTATGATGATCAAAATATGGTACTGCAAAGTGATGATAATGAGGATGAGGACGGGTCCCACAATGATTGATTTAATGTTTTCGTTGTATGGATATTTAAGCATGTGCATGTAATTTTTCTTAATTGTAATCTCAGAAAAACAATTGTACATATGTACTGTAATTTTTTCACTGACAATTTGTGATATATATGCGCTGTTCTATTTTTTGTTTTCTCATTATTTATTAGATGTCTGGACACAATGGTAGACGTGGTCGTGGTCGAACCGTTTGGAATGATGCAGGTAGAGGAGCACTACAATCGACCCTACAGTACGATCTCGCTGAGCAGAACTACGAAACAAACACCTTCACTGGAATGTTTGGGGGTTTCCTTGATCCAACTCGACCGTTTGGAAATTATTTTGGCAGTATGAATGAGCAACCTCATATGCAACAACCTTTGTTTGGTGCGGGTATGCAGACACTAATACAACCCAATATTCCTTACATGGGTGGTGCTTCAGGTACTCCATTACTTTATAAACAGTTTGACACTGTTAGTCCACATTTCAACGGTAATTAGATGATGGGGCAACCCAGAATGCCAAGCCACTCAGTGCACAATGAAGGGGTCCAAAATGAAGGGGTCAGAAGAGAAAGACACCGTCCTGCACCTGAAAGTGAAACAGCCAGCACCACTAATAAGATATATTTACAGCTCAATGGTGACACGTAAGTTCATTATGGACTTTGTAACTTCTTCAGCAGTCATATTCTTTTAATGCCTACAGCAATTAATTAATTACTTTTAACAAATTCTTTTTTGGTTCTTAGTTTTGTTCCATATCAGGGCGTAGTCCAAAAAATTGTTGAAAGTTTTGCAGGTAAGTACCCACGTCATTGGACTAGGTGGGGGGAAGTTCCACAATCTCATAGAGACATTTGGTTTAATGAGTTGAAGGTTAATTATCTGTACAATTAATTTGAAAGTCGTAACTGGATTGTTTGGAATGTTTAATTACTGACATACTTCAACTTTGGCACAGAAACACTACTACTGCCGTCCAAACAATAAAACTCAGATACGGCGTAACTTTGAGTTTAGAGGTGTAACTCGACTTAGGGACATTCTAGGATATGCCAGGAAGTACAACAACAAGCCGAAGTGGTTACCACCTAGTGTTTGGAATGACATGCTTAAACATTAGAGTGACGATAAGAAGTTTAAGAAATTGAGTCAACAAAACAAAAAGAACAGATTGAGTGATGCTGAAGGTTTTGGTCCTTCATTACATACATGTGGCTCAATTCCAATTAATGAAAGGAAAAGGCATCTGGTAAGGAATGTGATTATTAATAAGCGTATTCCTTA
>JACYFF010010365.1:75362230-75390130 GCA_017589665.1 Selenicereus undatus | reverse complement strand
TATTATTATTATTATTATTATTATTATTATTATTATTATTATTATTAATGTTTAACTACCTAAGTATTGCATGCATTAACCATATCAAGGAAAATATTCTCTAACTAACACCCACGTGTTACCTCAGAAGTAAGTTTTTCAATAAACAAATGAAATTTCAAAAGTATAATTGAATAATTGTTTGGTTGGCAAGAACAAATCATGAAGATTTCAATTGAACTCAAAAGACATGGGGTAAGCAGTGAAAACATGATGGAAGCACAAGATTTGAGGAAAATAATTACGTAGTGCATAATATGGGACGAAACTCCCAAGAATACAAAATGTTTAGGTGAATAAAGCACATGTTCCAGTGTAAACTATAATGAAAATAAGAATGAATTAAGGCAGATGACATGAGATTTGAGCAAGGGGACCGCTGCATCGATTCTTCTTCAGGCCATGCTAAGAACAAGAAAAATACTCATAATTAGATTTGAAACGCATAAACATAAAGGTAGAATGAAATGTATATGCTTATATTTTTGTTACCTAGAAAAATAACTATCGTCACGATGCCTCAAGAAAGAAACTTCTTCATCCCAATCAACTGATATAATGACATCGATGGAGGGTTTGATTTCAACTAATCGAGGAGGCTCCATGGCAAACATCCATGGATTTTCTAGGTGATCATCCAATATGACATATAATCTAAGCTCAGCTTGTGGCTGCATATATTGCAATTTAAGTTTATTAATTTATCTGAACCCCTAGGTTTGAAGACGTTGGTAATACAATAATAAGGTCACCATTGCTGCATATCCACTTAAGACGTTGGTATTAGTACGAAGAAGAATTGCTGCAACATCTTGAAGTGCGGTAAAAGTTCGAGTGCCCGAGCTATCTCTTATATCAACTTTGAAGAAGAACCTAAAAGGTCAAAAAAAGAATAAGGCAAACAATGTATTATATAATTGAGCACATCTTAACAATTTAAAGGTTAAATGATACTGAAGGGATGCACAAAATGTATAACTTTGAGAAGTTGCATCTTGTGGATGTAAACATGTACAATACCGGATATTGAGGTCAAACACATGATTGTGGGAACACAAATGGCACGAGATGATAAATGATTGGGAAAATACTTTCGAAATATGCAAAGATGCGACAATATGAAACCTGCAATTGCACATATATTATAACACAATAGCCAAGTTGGGTCAGTAGTTGCCAAAACAGATTATATATAAGGAGCACAAGAAATCTAATACTATATTATAAAGTAAATGATGCGTTATGCAATCGAGAGTATTCGGTAAGGGTGATTCACCTAGCAACGAATAACGTCTCTAAATTAAGGATTCGCAATCTTCTCTGACATACAAACTGTAAGCATTGTTAAGCATGTCCATGATCAGCCCCTCGAACACATGCATAAAATACGATTGAACATAGTTATACATTTTAAATAAAATTTATAAATAACTTGTGATCACATATTATATTAACGTGAACAACAATATGAGATTCAATATACCATCCCTCAAACTCTAAATTATGTTTGATTGGTGGATTAATCAATCATCTGTGTTGGGTTGTTGGGCTTCGTGGCCCAAAATCCAAGGTAGCTAGGGTTTATCTTGAAGCGCAGTTTCTCCTGGCGGCTAGAGTTTGTCTCTAAGGGTAAAATCCTAGTTTTCTAGACCCTATAAAAGCGGATCATACCTAGGATCTAAAATCACTCCAGAATCACTGCTGAATCCCTAAACACATTGAGAGATAGAGAATTGCGAGAGAGATTACAAGAGAGGTTGTAATTCTGCTATTGGATCAAATCGCTTGTTGTGATTGTGATTGTTTTGTATTCTCCCTACTCATATAGTGGATTGATTGTGCTCGTCGCCGTCCATGATTTTTTCCCGCATTGGGTTTCCATGTAAATCTTGTGTGTCGTTGTTTTGTTGTTGTTATCTTTCTTTATGTTTCTGAATATCTGTTTCATCCTATTGCTTCCGCTATTAGTTTACTCTAATTTCCTAACAAATGGTATCAGAGCTTTGGTTTAAGATGTCTTTAATTATGAAGGTTGATATTCAGAAATTTGATGGGGAGATTTGTTTTAATCTCTGGAAGGTGCAGATGAGAGCAGTTCTCATCTAGCATGGGTTATGGAAGGTTCTGTAAGGACCTCACGTGAAACCCGAGAAGATGACTTACGAACAATGGGCAACAGACCAAAAGAAGAGGCGTGGATCGCTGACAGATGAGGAACGGGAAGAACTGGAGTTGAATGCGGTTTCAACCATTCAGTTGTGCCTGGTACCACATGACCCGCTAGAGGTGCTCGATAAGGCAACTGCAGTGGATCTGTGGACTCGGCTGGAGGAACTCTACATGACGAAGAGTCTAGCCAACAAGATCCGTTTGAAGGAAAGGTTGTACACCTTTCGTATGGTTGAAGGTACCCCTGTTCAAAAACATTTGAATGAATTTAACTCTATTCTGGTTGATTTGGAGAGTCTGGATATAAAGATTGAAGATGAGGATAAAGCTATTCTGCTTGTTGTGTCTCTACCCCCTTCTTATAAACACTTTAAGGAGATTATGCTATATAATAATTCTGATACTATATCTTTTGAGAATGTCAAGTCTAATCTATTGTCTAAGGAGAAATTTGACCATGATATCCATGCTGATTTGGCTGAGGGATTAGTTATTTGGGTAGAACTGAGCAAAAGGGGAACGGTAATAAGAAAAAGAACCGATCTAAGTTTAAGAATCCTCATTCCAATAAGACCTGTAATTACTGTGGTAAATTGGGTTATATTCAAGCTAACTACTGAAAATTAAAGAAAAAGAAAGGGAAAGAGGAAAAGGAGAAAACTGCTACAGCTGATTGTGTAGTAGAGTCAGAGTCTGATGGTGATGTATTGCTTACTACCATATCTTTGGCTACCACCTCTGAAAAGGGGTTAGGTGATGATTGGGTTTTAGATTCTGGTTGTACGTATCACATGTATCCTCGTAGGGACTGGTTTGTCACTTATGAGCCTGTTGATACTGGAGTTGTACTTATGGGCAACGATGCTGAGTGCAAAGTTACAGGAATAGTTACTGTACAGGTTAAAACCCATGATGGCATAGTTAGAACTTTGTCTAAGGTTCGTCATATACCTGATATGACTCGTTGTTTGATCTCCTTGGGTACTCTTAAGACTAATGGTTGTAGGATTGTTATGGAGAATGGTGGCCTAAAAGTGACAAAGAGAGCCATGGTGGTAATGAAGGGACTGCGGCAGGGCAGTCTCTACATCCTACAAGGAACTACAGTTACAGGAGTAGCTACAGTTGGTACAGCATTAGCAGATGCCAATAATACAAGATTATGGCACATGAAATTGGGCCTATGAGTGAGAAAGGGATGACCATTCTAAGTAAGAAAAGTTGTCTGGGTAGCGCTGGTACGGGTAAGCTTGATTTTTGTGATCATTGTGTTTTTGGGAAACAGAAGAGGGTGAGTTTCTCTAAAGCGAAGCATCTTACTCAGAAGATCCTTGATTGCATTCATTCTGATTTGTGGGGTCCTTCAAAGGTTCCTCCTCTTGGAGGTAAGCGCTACATGCTAACTTTTGTTGATGATTTCTCATGCAAAGTTTGAGTTTACTTCTTGAGACAGAAAAATGAGACATTCTCCATGTTCAAGAAGTTCAAGGCTCTGGTTGAGAACCAGACTAGGGGAAAGATCAAGAAACTTAGGACTGACAATGGTATTGAGTTTGTTGAGTTAGAGTTTGAAGAGTTCTGCACGATGAATGGCATAGCTAGGCACATGACTTTGGTTGGTAAACCACAGCAAAATGGGGTTGCAGAACGAATCAACAGGACTCTACTGGAGAAAGCTCGATGTATGCTTTCAAATGCCGAGCTTTGGGATCGCAAAGCTTTTTGGGCATAGGCTATTTCTACAGCCTGCTGCTTGGTGAATAGTTCACCACACACCTCCATTGATTTTCAAATTCCAGAAGAAGTATGGTCAGGTAATCCTCTTGATTATTCTAGTTTGAGAATATTTGGATGTCCTGTGTATGCCCATGTGAATAATGAGAAGTTAGCCCCTAGGGCTGTCAACTGCATGTTTCTTGGATATGCATCTAAGTCTAAAGGATACCGTATGTGGTGTCCTGAGTATAAGAAAGTCATTCAGAGTAGGGATGTCACTTTCAATGAGACTGCTATGTTATCTTCTGGGAAGGATTCTGTTGTTTCTTGTAGTGGTATGATAAACCTCTATTTGTAGTCCTTGATGGTGTAACCGATCATCTCTAGTTTGTGATGTAGTTTGGGTAGGTTAGGGCTCGTCTCGATTTGTTGGCTTGTCCATTGGTCAAATCACAACTCTAAGTTGCTTTTTCTATGTTTGTTAGCGTAGTTTAGTTTTCCTCTTTCATCTTTGATCTCGCCTAGATTGATACGCTTGGGCAAGCTTTGGTACTTGAAACCCAACTCCCTGTGGAATACGACCCGTACTTGCCGTTACTAACTACAATTGGCACCATGCACTTGCGTTATTTTTAACTGAACAAGTTTTTGGCGCCGTTACCGAGGACTTGCGCCCTTCAATATTAGAATATGCTAGCGAACTCTAGACTAGGCTTTTTCTTTTTTCTTTATCTCCTCGTTCCCCCTCCCCCGTTTGTGCTTGAAACTATGTACGCCGGGGTATTGTCTGCTTGTGTATGCGCAGGAGAAGTCAGAGGGATCAAGATCTTGTCCCCCTCGATCCTGAGATAGAAGCAGCCACATGCCGACGTAGCAGAGAAGCGAGAAAGAGGACGAAAGAGGCAGCGGTGATGGCCCAGGAAGATAATAGGGTGCTGCGAGACTATGCTCTGCCACAAGAATCGGGCATCACCTCCTCCATAGTTAGCCCTGCAGTCGAGGCTAACAATGTCGAGCTCATCCCAGCACTGATCTCATTTGTGGAGCGGGAGCAATTCAGCGGACACCCATCTAAAAACCCCAATACGCACCTTCGCAAGTTTCTTGCGAAGTGCGACACTATCAAGATCAACGGGGCATCCACTGATGCAATTAGGCTGCGGCTCTTCCCTTTCTCGTTGAGGGACATAACCAGTGACTGGTTACAAAATAGGGAGCCTAATTCACTCACCACCTGGGAGATGCTCGCTCTCCAAGGCCTTCCTCAGCAAGTATTTTCCACCGGGCAAGACTGCAAAGCTGAGGACTGAGATTACTTCTTTCCTTCAGAGGGATGGCGAGCCCCTTTACGAGGCTTGGGAGAGGTTCAAGGACCTCCAGCGACAGTTCCCTCATCATGGTGTTCCTGAATGGCTTCTAGTCCAGACATTCTACAATGGGCTAGAACAGTCAGTGAAAATCTCAATGGATGTCGCTGCAGGAGGAGCTCTCATGGGTAAGTCGATCGAGGCAGCAAAGGTCTTGTTGGAAGAGATGGCTTCCAACAATTATCATTGGGCAAGTGATAAAGCCACCCCGCATAGGAGCAGTGGCAAGTACGCGATCGACGCTGTGACCCTTCTAGCCAGTCGGGTGGATGCGCTAGGACAGAGGCTAGACAAAGTGGGCACTTCTCCCACTCCAGGTGGATCTTCGCGGCCATCCATGGGGACCCATGTATACTGCGAGGCGTGTGGCATCCAGGGGCACACCTCTATTGAATGTTACAATGCTCCCTCCAGCATTGAACATGTCAATGCGTACCACAACTACACCACACCTCCTCAAAATAACCCCCATCTCACCACCTACAGCCACGGTTGGAAAGGCCACACGAATCCTCTCTACAAAAATCCCAACCCTCACCCTCAGAATCCCATCCAGCCACCCGGTTTCCACAACCGAGCTCCCTACACTCCACCCCCTCCACCTCCTAAACCTACATCTCACCTAGAGAGTCTTATGGAGCGCTTCATAGCGACCCAGACCACAACCAATGAGACTCTTAAGGAGTCAATCCATCTGCTGACCTCCAGGGTAGATGCTATGGCCACCCATCAGAAGACGATGGACACGCAGATAGCCCAGATTTCCTAGCAAGTGAGTGTTGAAGGATTTTAAGGGGTGGAAAATTAAAGACAAAAGGAAAAGAAACCTCAAATACTCGATTGTCAGTCGTAGTACTTAAGGGTCGGTCCACAGGAAAGACGTGAAATTATGGTCATTTAAAACTAAACGATAAAATTTACTTATCTAAACTAAGTGAAATTATTTAAATCAATTTAGCAACCTAATTCAACTAAACTCTTCTAATCTACTAAACGATTGTTTTTAACTAAGAATGAAAACTACCTAATAAACTAAATCGACTAAACCTAAACTAATGCTTATGTTTATGTTAATTAACGAAATTAATTAAACTAAACTTGAAATTAACCATGGTTTAAAACTAACAACCTAATTACTTTAATTATTTCAGAATCAAACTAAGTAGACTATGGCACTCGATTAAGCAGTAGGGGAGGAGCAACGAAATTAAGCAAAACTGAAATGAAAAAAACGAAGAATCAGCAACAGGGAAGGGAAAAATAGGAACGCAAGTAGAAAAATCGAACATGAAACACAGGAGAACAGAAACGAAATTCAGCAGAATAAAAAACAGCAAGGAAAAGGGGAGAAATTGAAGCAAGGCAGAATGAAACCAAAGTAGCAGGGGAAGGGGAGAAATCGAACCAAGGCAGAATGGAAAACTCACAAAGGTTTCGGCAACCCAGAATTGCGACCAACGAACACCAAAAAAAGGCCATTCGAACAACCGCAACAGGGGAGAGGGGAAATCGAGCAAAATTGAACGCAATAAACCCAGAATTTTGCAAAATCAAACCGAAAGCTTAATTACAACCAAGAAACTTCACATTCGCAGTGAATTCAAGCCCTAAATCGAATCTAAACCCTAACCCTAATTTCTGAAATTCGAAAACAAGAGAACGAAATTTAAACTCGAAATTTCTGAGATTCGAATACGAAAAGGAAATTAACAATGAAATTAAACTAAATCTAAACCCTAAAAACAGAATTAAAGTCCTAAATCTACTCCTAATTACCTACTCCTACCTACGCTACCTTCCATGGCGTCCTCCGAGCTCTTAAATACCCTACCTGCTTCGCTCTGGGCCCTCGATGTGATGATTCGTGGATGGCGGATGAGGGGACAGCGAGGTGCTTTGCAGGCGTTTGGAGCGTGGTTGACGGGTGGTGATGGTGGAGATGAAGGTGGTTTCAAAGATGGGAAGAAAAACTGTGGGTTGGGGTGGTTTTGGGTTTCGGGGTTTGGGGAAAAACGGTGGGTTGGGTGATGTGGTTAGAGTGAGAGGGAGGTGACGAGGCAGAGAGAGAGAGAGAGCAAGCGGGATGGGCATGGAGGAGGGTCGAGGGATCTGGGTTTGGGGGTCTGGGAACGAAAAAGCAGGGCAACGCGAGGAGGAAAGAGAGAGAGCGTGAGGAAGGGGAGGGGGCTTTTAATGGCTGAACCGGTTCAGCTGAACCGACCGGTGCGATTTAGGCTGGACCGGTTTGTTGTTTTTTTTTTCCTTTTCTTCTTCTTTCTTTGGCCGATTTTTCATCGATTTTTGGCCCGGTTCTTCAACCTCCTACAATTCTTCTAATTTTCTCACTTTTTCTGCCATTTAAACCCTTTTTCCGCATTTATTCAAAATCTGCAAAATAAAATAAAATAAATTAAAAACCTTAAAAATATTATTAAAACGAGCCTAAAATCGATGTAAAAGTATCTTAAAAATAGGACATTTTTAGCTCAAACAAATACTCCCACACCAAGATTTTGCTCGTCCTCGAGTAAAATAAACTCAGCTAACTAAAAGAAAATGAAAATAAAAGAAAAGAAAATCCTAACTCACTGTCGTAGGAATCACGATTGCATTTAGTGTATGCAACAAGCCCTTTAAACCCCTTGGACTCCCAAGTGGACGAGTGAGGTCTCGTGAGGGTTTCCAAATGAAAATACCCACAAAATTATTCAAAAATAAAACAAAATCTTTTTGGGTTTTCTCAAAACTGATATGTACAAAACTCGGGAAACATATGCACAAATCCTAATCAATTAAATCACTCGTGTACTCAATTATTAACCTGTATATACATAGAACGTACTTCAAAGCCCTCTACCTCTAAATGACATCAAAACTCTAATTTTCACCCCATTGAACATCCAGATTGTGAATCCATCCTGGTGTTTGTGTGCAAGTGTATCATCATCTCCAGGATTCAGATTTACCAGAACAGACTCAATCCCACTTAGTTGACATAACTACATTATTCTTATACTAACTTTGAAAGCAAGCTTTCCCAGTAGCAATATTGCCTCAAAGGGTAACACCCAATAGCACGTGCCTCAAAGGGTCCCAGTGGCGCATGCCTCAAAGGGATACTTGTCATTCCAAATTTTATTCTTTTTCTTTATTTATAATACAATTTTTTTTTCAATTTTTTTTCCCAAAGTAATCGTGCCATAAGGTAGTGGGAGAATCATTTATGGAAACCTAAAACCTAAAGATAATGATGAAAGAATAAATAAGGACTGGATAACACAACCTTTAACGAACAACTGGGGTTAGAATTAGGGCTTAGACTATCATATTCGAAGTTGAAGACTTATCACGCACATCCTACTAATATACAAACTAACAACTAAAGCACAGGGAATTCAAACTAATCAGAAAAGATACAAATGTCCCAAAAACAACAAAAAATTTCAAAAATTTCAATAAAAAAATGGCACCTCACTCCCACACCAAAACTTCACAATGTCCTCATTGGGAGAATTAAGGCGCTAAAAAGCAAACACATAAACTATACAACCATAAAACCTAAAATATATACAACTAAAACACAAGAAAAAATCAAAAAATAAAAACAAAAGAAAAAAAAAGAACAAAAATGAAATGAAAATAAAAATCAAAACCAAAATAAAAATAAAAAATTAAAAACAGCTAAAACCAACACTAAAAGCAACAACTAAGACACAAGCAAATACAAAAACAAAAACAAAAACAAAATAAAACCAAAATGAAAAAGAGAAAGCAAAACTAAAATCAAAGAAACACACAAAAAGTGAAAAACAAACCACAACCCTAAAAACTAAAGAAAAGAAGACAAAAATCAAAATCAGAAAAAATCAAAACAAAACCAAACACACACATATATTTACAAAAGCAAACTAAACAAAAATCAAAGAACTACTAAATTGCAAACAAAAAGAAACCTAAAGCAAAATAAACGAAAATAAAAACAAAAAATGAAACAAAAATGAAAATAAGATGAAAATAAAAAAAGGGAAAATAAAAATGAAAGTAGAATGAAATAAACAAAAATAATGAAAATAAAATGAAATAAAAAGGAAAAACTAAAACATGCTAAGCTAAAGAAACAAAGTATTTACAACTAACACATATTCACAAAATCCTAATATATACAACTAAATACAAAAAGAAATAAAAGAAATAAAAGAAAAGAAAAGAAGAGTGAAACGATCATACCAGGTTGGGTACAGGTTGTACCCAAGCTATAAAGTGTATGGAGCATCAGCCACTCCATATTAAGCTTAAAAGTGCTACTCAAATCAAAACTCGTTAGAGCACACAATAGCTTATCAAACAAGGATGCTCAACTCTCAATAATATAGCAACAATGGAAAACAGAGAGTTGGCACCAGATTGAGTACATCCATATAATCAATAAAGCACAGGTAAGGGCCCGTTTCAATTTATCAAATAGTGGGACCCACTCAGGAATGAAATGAATATACTTCGAAACAGCCAGTGGTGAGGTCATAGGCCTAGAAATTGGATTAGCATGAATGAACTGTCTAGGCAAAGCAAAGGGTTCAAAATCCACAAGTCCTTTAAGTTCAATATGCATATGAGTCTGGTCTAAAGTAAAATCATCAGTGGTAATCATCTCAGACTCAACAGATTCAGACTTGCTAGATTCAAAAAGGAAGTCAGTCTGGATGAAATTAAAAGAAAATGACTCATAATCAGCATGAATATCATCATCAGAACTTCCATGGATACCGAACCCACCAGAAAAAGATTTATACTCTACATGCAGAATATTATCATCTAAGTCAAATATAGTGAGTTCAGGTATCTCATCATGCAACTCCTGTGAAACATCTTTTGAATCACCCAAATCATGAAACTCTACTGCAGGTATGATGCTAATTTCTAACTCACTGTCAGAATCAGATTGTTCATCAGTGACATGTTCAGGTGAGCTAGTACAGGGTGCAAGATCTGATGATAGAGACTAAGGGAGGTCACCTTCTTGTTCTAAACTAGGCAAACACATGTTTTCATTCAAATCAGGCCTAGTAGAATAAGAAGGTGCAAAATCATCAGTAAGACTAACTGCATGTTTAGGAGATCCTAACCTAGAGTCAGACTCACTATAAGTCTTTCTATTTTGATTAAAACATTGAGAATATTCAGCAATTCTCAATTTTATGGTCTCTATCATTTGATCAGTCATATCATCAATTTTGATCAGTTGATCAGTCATATCATCAATTTTCTTTTCAAGTCTTACACAGGTAGCACAATAAGGACACGTAGAAACATCATGATAAGGAGATTCACAACAATCACACAGTGTAGGAGGCATATAAGAATAAGATGAGTCATATGAGTTTAGAAAATGATCTGAGGGGGGAAGGATTAGCATAAAAAGCATACTCATCAGAAGTTGGGTATCCAGAAAACTGATTAGCTTGTTCAAACTCGTAAATATCCCAACCTAATTTTTCAAAGAAATCCCAAACTTCATCTTGAGTTTTAGATAACAATCCTAGCAAACCCCCTGGGCACATGGACTCAACATGACCACGAAATTCAGAATTTACACCCAAAATAATGACCTCACAAATTTTCCATTTTTGAAAGGTTTGAGGCAATTGAGCACGATAATCATTAAGTCGCAATAAATAGTTCCAAAAGGGTTCATGCTCATATTGTAGGAAACTGAAAACTGGCATTTTGAAAATTTTAAAGTTTTTAAAGTTTTTTTTTTGGATTTTTGGTTTTTCAATTTTTTTTTTTGGTTTTTGAAATTTCTAATTTTTTTTGTAGTTTTTGTAATTTTCTAATGTTTTTTAATTTTTAAGCATTTTTCATTTTTTTTGGATTTTTTTGGATTTTTCAATTTTTTTTAGATTTTTGGGTTTTTCAAATGTTTTTGGATTTTTGGTGTTTTCAAAAACAAAAAACGATTCCAAAATGAGAAATTGAAAATCGATTCGAAACTTAAAGTTACGAAATGACTAACAAGAGCTCATTAAGTAAATAACAACTAAACAAAATAACAACGAAACTAAACAAATACGAAAGTAACTAAAAACATGACCAAATCTCACTGTCTTTCCCAGCAACGGCGCCAAAATTGTTGAAGGATTTTGAGGGGTGGAAAATTAAAGACAAAAGGAAAAGAAACCTCAAATACTCGATTGTCAGTCGTAGTACTTAAGGGTCGGTCCACAGGGAAGACGTGAAATTATGGTCATTTAAAACTAAACGATAAAATTTACTTATCTAAACTAAGTGAAATTATTTAAATCAATTTAGCAACCTAATTCAACTAAACTCTTCTAATCTACTAAGCGATTGTTTTTAACTAGGAATGAAAACTACCTAATAAACTAAATCGACTAAACCTAAACTAATACTTATGTTTATGTTAATTAACGAAATTAATTAAACTAAACTTGAAATTAACCATGGTTTAAAACTAACAACCTAATTACTTTAATTATTTCAGAATCAAACTAAGCAGACTATGGCACTCGATTAAGCAGTAGGGGAGGAGCAACGAAATTAAGCAAAACTGAAATGAAAAAAACGAAGAATCAGCAACAGGGAAGGGAAAAACAGGAACGCAAGTAGAAAAATCGAACATGAAACACAGGAGAACAGAAACGAAATTCAGCAGAATAAAAAACAGTAAGGGAAAGGGGAGAAATTGAAGCAAGGCAGAATGAAACCAAAGCAGCAGGGGAAGGGGAGAAATCGAACCAAGGTAGAATGGAAAACTCACAAAGGTTTCGGCAACCCAGAATTGCAACCAACAAACACCAAAAAAAGGCCATTCGAACAACCGCAACAGGGGAGAGGGGAAATCGAGCAAAATTGAACGCAATAAACCCAGAATTTTGCAAAATCAAACCGAAAGCTTAATTACAACCAAGAAACTTCAAATTCGCAGTGAATTCAAGCCCTAAATCGAATCTAAACCCTAACCCTAATTTCTGAAATTCGAAAACAAGAGAACGAAATTTAAACTCAAAATTTCTGAGATTCAAATACGAAAAGGAAATTAACAACGAAATTAAACTAAATCTAAACCCTAAAAACAGAATTAAAGTCCTAAATCTACTCCTAATTACCTACTCCTACCTACGCTACCTTCCATGGCGTCCTCCGAGCTCTTAAATACCCTACCTGCTTCGCTCTGGGTCCTCGATGTGATGATGCGTGGACGGCAGATGAGGGGACAGCGAGGTGCTTTGCTTGCGTTTGGAGCGTGGTTGACGGGTGGTGATGGTGGAGATGAAGGTGGTTTCGAAGATGGGAAGCAAAACCGTGGGTTGGGGTGGTTTTGGATTTCGGGGTTTGGGGAAAAACGGTGGGTTGGGTGATGTGGTTAGAGTGAGAGGGAGGTGACGAGGCAGAGAGAGAGAGAGCAAGCGAGATGGGCATGGAGGAGGGTCGAGGGATCTAGGTTTGGGGGTCTGGGAACGAAGAAGCAGGGCAACTAGAGGAGGAAAGAGATAGAGCGTGAGGAAGGGGGAGGGGCTTTTAATGGCTAAACCGGTTCAGCTGAACCGACCGGTCCGGTTTAGGCTGGACCGGTTTGTTTTTTTTTTCCTTTTATTCTTCTTTCTTTGGCCGGTTTTTCATCGATTTTTGGCCCGGTTCTTCAACCTCCGACAATTCTTCTATTTTTCTCACTTTTTCTGCCATTTAAGCCCTTTTTCCGCATTTATTCGGAATCTGCAAAACAAAATAAAATCAATTAAAAACCTTAAAAATGTTATTAAAACGAGCCTAAAACCGGTGTAAAAGTACCTTAAAAATAGCACATTTTTAGCTCAAACAGTGAGCCTCCTATCCCGACCTCAAGGGCAACTTTCAGGCCAGCCAGACGTCAACCCCCGACACCATGTCAATGCCATCTCCACGATGGAAGAGGGGTTAGGGGCGAGCCCTGTCATGGTTCTCCAAGAGGTAGTTACCGTTCCTGATTCTGCAGGAACTGAGGGGAAGACGAGAGAAGAGAATCTGAGCTTCACTGGGGAGCCTAGTCCGCCACCTCCTACCCGCCCATACCAGCCCCCAGTGCCTTACCCTCAGTGACTGGCATGGTCCAAGTTACGTCAGCTTGAACCTATATTCGCGCAATTCTTGGAAACCCTACACCGAATCTATGCCAGTAGCCCCTTTTTGAAAGCTCTCAAGAATTCACCTACACACTTCAAGTTTTTAAGAGAGCTCCTATCCAAGAAGGGAGAGCCTGGGGTTACTCCAGTGACCCCCATTTTCGGATCCTGTCGCGCACTTCTACCCAGGCAATTACTGCCAAAGATGCAGGATCCTGGCAGCTTCTCTATCCCATGCTGCATAGGGGATATGCAGATCGAGAGAGCCCTTTACGATTTGGGCGCCAGTGTGAGCCTCATGCCACTCTCTCTCTGCCAGAAGCTGCAATTACAGGACCTCACGCCCACCAGCATGATGATTCAGCTAGCAGACTGCTCCATCAGGTAGCCTGTCGGCATTCTAGAGGATGTCCCGATCCAGTGGGCAAGTTCCTCATCCCTTGCGATTTGATTGTTCTTGACATGGATGAGGACTTTTCAGCCCCACTCATCTTAGGTGGCCCATTCCTCACGACTGTCGGGGCGGTGATCGATGTTCAGGCCGACACTCTATCATTCCAACTATGTGGGAAAAAGGTAGCCTTCAGTTTCCCTCCCCCTGCACCGCCTTTAGAGCCTGTCAGTCCCCCACCGTCAGAGGAGCCTATCCCCACTTCCCCATTTGATGCTGCTCCTGAGGTTGATACATTTGATGGAAATGAGGGATCTCAGATGCTGTCTGCCAGTTCTTTCACTTGTTCTGCGGCCGTCCCTCTCACATCCTACTTCGCGACCGCCTCTGCTTGTCCTGGGGAGGTAGAGGATCCTCATTCATATTTCTACACCTCCCCCAGGCCACCTCCCACATCATTCATGTCTACTATTTGGAGGTAAGCTTCAAGCTAAGGACCTTAAACAAGCGCTTCTTGGAAGGCAACCCAAGGCATTTATCGCTTTCCAAAAAAAAAAAAAAAGTGTGCCACTCCTGCCCCTCCCCTCTCCCATTTCCCCCTTCCCTTGTCCCTTTTTTGCATCCTTTTCATTGAGGACAATGAAAACCTCAAGCATGGGAGGGGGGTGAGCTTATCGCTCATTACGTGGAATAGTAGATTTTGGGGTATTAGGTGAATGACATGTTGCATTTTGCATCATATAGATAGGATGGCATATAGTTTTCATAGGGTGTCTTTGCTTTTCTTTCCTTTAATAGAGCATGTAGGTTAGAGCATATAAGATACATGTTGCATTTCAAAAGGAGAAGTGATCGAGTTGGGTGTTCCTAAGCCTTTCAGGTACTACTTCTTACCCTTATTCTCACTATCCTTTATATCTTTTATTGCTTTCCTTAGTTAGTTTTTTTTTCACCCTTCAATAAATGTGTCCGAAAACCCCTCTTATGAAGAGAATACAAGGGATGATGATTGATTGATCTGGTTGAGTTGTGTGTTGAAGTATGGCCTGTTATGGTGTGAACTGTTGTGAATTGTGCTCTAACATTGCCATCTGTGTTTCCCCTACCCTATGCTATATGTTATACTGCCCTTGAGATTCATATGACTTGACTTGACTGACCTTGATAAGTGGGACATATCTTGGAGTGAGTTGTTAGACTGTGGTAGACTTACCCGTGAGACTTTGAGCCTAATGACTATTCATTGCATATAGTCTCATACTTTCCTTCATGTGTGACTCACCCATGATTGCATGTCTAGAACTTGGTCTTGTTCTCTTTGAAATCGCATTTAGCATGTCCATGTGTTGATATGACTGAGGCAATTTTTGTTCTTTTTAGCCTCATGAGCCAAAAAGCTACCCATTGTTATGTACTACCTTCCTTGCTAGCCCTTTGTGCCTTTCCCCTTGTCTTTGTTGTTGCACCCTACACACTACACACTTGGCCTATCGATATTCTCCATATCCTTATCAAGGTTTAGTGGAGCGACACTTCCATGTTGAGTTGGGTTTGCTTTGAAGGTTAGTTTGCCATGGGTACATTACTAGTGGTTTGTTTGGGGGGATTTGCAATTCAAGTTTATGTTCCCTGTGCCATTCACTTACCTTTCTCCTTTCAAAGAAAAGAAATGAATGAAAAAAAAGGAGGAAGCAAAGAAAAAGAAAAAAAAATAGAAAAGTTGTGAATAAGGTGTTTGGCATGGAAATGTGACAATGAAATTGCTAAATCCCTTCCTTAAGGTTTTTGTGGGGTTATCGCTCAAATTTTCAATTGTGGTGTGAAGTTGTTGTTCCGACATTAGTTGTGGAAGTGTTTTTTTTTTACTCCCTAGTCTTTGACTGTTAGCTCCACTCTTCCCAAACTTTTTCCACTTCTCACCCTCTACCTTTGACCCCATTACATCCCTTTACAAGTCCTCATGATTTACACATTGCATTTTGCATTAGGCGGTGGAGAATTGAGAACTCTACCAAGCTTATGGTAGTTGCTTGATTGGGTAGAGTATTGAGTGCACCCTTTTTACATATTCTAAACACATTGAGGGGAGTGTTCCACTTTATCCTAAAAGTGAGGTTCTACCAGTCCTGCTTACTCACCACTCATCAAGGAAGGTCATGTCTTGTTATGTGATTCGACACTAGGGCGTTTGATGTATTTCATTTGGGTGTGGGGATCCATGGAAGGAAGTGTGCGAGCTAGGTTTGAATTGTTTCACATTTTGACTTGGCCATCTTTAATGCATGGTTTAACTTAGATTATTGACTATTCATCCCTTGTCTGGGGAGGGTCTATTAAGAGGTTTACTGTTCTCCCTGATCCTTCATAGCGTAGTTTTGCTTAGGGGCAAGCAAGAGATAAGCAGGGGTTGTAATAAACCTCTATTTGTACCATCTTTAGCCTCTATTTGACTTACCTTATCATGTGTTTTCACGTTTGATCGTACCGAGGAAGAGTCAAATCGGTCTCCTTCAGCGCACTTTTTATTTATATATAACATCTTTCGTTATTTTCAGGAACTTTGTTGAAGAAACGGAAAGATGAACATTTAGCAGAAAGGAGAGCCAAGAAGGCGAGAAAAGCCGCGGAAAAGCGTCGCATGGAAGTCCCAGGGGATCGAACACGCGCGACACAACCAGAGGACGAAGAACCGACCAAGCCAAGCTGGTGCCACATGGCACGATCTGACCGTGCCACATGGCACCTTGTGGCCATGCCACGTGGCGTGGCCGGTTCCGCTTGGTCGACCTTCTTGATATTTTGCCAGAGTTTTGGCACGGTCACCCCGTGCCTCTGGGCACGACCGTGCCACCCCCGTTCCGCGTCGCGACTTAAAACTTCTCCCGGGGCTGTTTTAACTTCATTCAGTTTTATTCAGTTTTCGTTTCCCTGAACTTTCTTTGGGCAATTTTTAGGTTTTAGTAGAGAGTGTTTATTTTCGCATTATCGATTTCGCTATTGGATTGAAGCTTGTTCTTCCTTGAATTTATTCAATTAATTGCAGGTTCTTTTCTCTGAATCCTCTTCTCGTTCTTGATTTTCAATTCTTTGCTCTTGTTCTTGATTATCTTGAAGTTTGCAATAGTTATGGAATTGAATGTCATAGTTGTTGTTAGAAACGTGATGTGTGGCTAAATCCCTCAGCTTAGGTTGGGATTGACGCCGAATATGTATGGTTGAATCTTGTACTGGCCCAATCCGTGTTCCCCCTTTGTTTTGCGATTATGAATTCTGCTATGCACGCCACATGCTCGATGAAATGCTCGAAAGAACATTCATCGTTTTTATTGGGGTTTAGGGGAGCGTTGAAAGACGAAACCTTTACCTAGTGCGTCTTAGTAGACAATTAGGATTTTAACATGAAAATAGTTAAGTTCTAATTGGGATTAGAGATTGTGAATCTTGTAATCCTTCAACCTTTAGTCCCATGAAAATAGGCGACTACGGTTCTAGGATTAGTCTTCGACCCTTGAGAGAGGGAGGAGATGGGCTAAATTGACAATCTATCCATTTGTGATGCATGCTTGGGAATGTGTGATTGGGTTAGTAACTGATTCACTAGCATATTCGTGTTGTTAATTCCAACCTAGGTGCTTTCTATTCTGCTGTTTACTTCACTTTTTAGTTGCTATCATTTCTCTTAGTTTAGTCTTCAACCCAAAATTGTGATTGCCCAGCTTGAGCGATCTAATTAATTCTGGTAGTTGAAGCCAAGTTCCCTGTGGATTCGACCCGTACTTGCCAGTTGCTACTTACAGCTATGTCGTGCACTTGCGGTGAATTAAAACGATAACAAGTTTTTGGCGCCGTTGCCGGGGAATTGGCGTTTTTCAATATTGGGGTTTACTTCAGCATTCGAGGCTAGGCCTTTGGAAAATCCAAAAATAAAAATAAAAAATAAAAAATAAAAAAATTTTGAAAAAAATTTCCAATGGCAATTTTCCATTTTCCCCAATGTGAGCAAGAATTATTTTACCGTTATTGGGATCGTTTACATGCTTATCTTGCTCAATGTGCTTCTTGTGGATGTTTATATGAGAAATGGGAAATATTGCAAGTTGTTGATGAGGGTGTGAATTGTGAGACCCGTGCTCTTTTTGAGCATTGGGATTTTTATGCTAGAAATGTCGAAGAAGCATGGGATTTTCTTGATTGGTTGGCTCGGGATACTTATGAATTTGAAATTAGTTGTTCTGATTCTTCTACCCCACCCCATTGCATACCTGATTATGCCCCTCCTGTGTGCGAAATTTGCTATTGTTCTGATCACGCCTGTAATTCTTGTCCCTATTATATCTCTAATGAAAGCTTTGCTAGACTTCGCAATATGATAGAGACAATGAATAAGCAACAAGTTGAGTTTGCTGAGTTTGTTAATGAACTGTAGGAGTATGACCTATCACCCGAGACTGACCTTAGTTCTAGTGCTCCTAGACTTGATGTCAATCTGTGTGATGATGGTGCGTCTTTTCCTCCTCTAGAGTCCGGACTAGAGGACGTACTCGACCCTCCCTTGACCACTTCACTCATTGTTGCTCCATCCTTTCCTAATACCCTTTGGGACAACACCGCGTTTATCATGACCTTTCCTGATACACGTTCCCCTTTAACTCAGTCAACGGAGTTCGACGTAGGTGAGACCATCGACGTTAGCGCTAGTGTTGATGAGGATGATACTTAGTCTGAGTCTGACAATGTTTCTATTGAGGTGCATGATTTTCATGAGACTCCCACAGGGACTTCATGCGTGGATGTTGTGGTTACAGGAACAACTATTCCTGATTTTATTGATAACATATCCCCCAACTCTCTTGATACATTCCATACTTCCTATTCCTGTTCACCTCCCTCTCATTCCGCTAAGTGTTGTGATATATCACTTATCGATCCTCATGTGATACTTGAGGGGAATGAGGTTGATTGTTGTAATTCTCTAGGTACTTTTAAAGGGTATGACCCCTTCTTTGATCCTTATCGTCTGTACCTAGAGGGCATGCCTGGAGAAATCGTATTGATTATTGCATTCGCTTATTCTGCTGCTTTCTCCCAGGTATTTGGTGAGTTTAAGAGGGCACTAACTTTGTTTGCTCCATCTTTACCAGTGTTCTCTTACTCACACCATTCTGAGCTGCATGCAGCAATGCATGATAAGCTCTTACGAGCTTTAACTGCATCCGAGCTGACGACTCGCATCTTGAGCGGCAAGGAGTGGCTGATGCTCCTTATGTTGTCGTGGAATAGTTCGGGTACATTCAGTACCCGACCTGGTATAATCATTCTCACTCTCCTCCCTTCTTTTTATTTTTCTTTTCTCTCTTTTTGTTTTTGTTTAGTTGTGGATATTAGGATTGTGTTTTTGTTGGTGATCATCTTGTGGTGAAATTTGGATGTTGCTGAGCCATTGATGGCTATGATCACCATTTTTGTGTTTTTATGGATATTTATTGTGTTGTGATTGGTGGTGTTGCTGGGTTGGTTTTTACATGTTTTTGGTGGTGTTAGTTTGTATATATGTGTGATCTTGTTTTTGTTTGGGTGAGATTGTGTTTTTGGGAGAGTGTGTTTGCTTGTGTATATATGTGTCGATTTTGTATGTCTTGTGTTTGATTTTGTTTTCTTTATTTTTGTGTGTTGGTGATGACTCATGGCTCCCAATGAGGACATTGTGAGATTTAGGTGTGGGGTGGGGTCGTCATCTCCCCTTTTATTCTTGTTTTTGTGAAATTTTCATTATTTTTGTGTAATTTTTTTCAATTTTCCTCCTTTTTGTGTAAAATTTTCTTTTCCTTTTGAATTTAGGGGAGTTTTGTACTATTTAGATCAGTCTTAATCTTCGGTACCTTGGCTATTAGCTCGTATATAAGTATAATGTGCGTGATATATATTCATCCCCGGTCTATCATTTTAGACCTCAGTTCTAACCCCAACAGTCCAATGTAATTTTGCAATCCAATCCTAATTTATGTATTATCATCATCCTACATTCTTAGTCTTCCATGATTGACTCTCCCACTTGTCTACTGCACAGTTCCCTTTATATGTGCTGGCACTCCCTTTTCCAAAACGAAAGCAAAAAAAAAACAAACAAATTCAAGTGCTACTGGGTGTATCCCTTTGAGGCATGGCATGAGTTTGTATTGAAAAAATAATGGAAAGAAAAAAAAGTGGGGAAGAAAAGAGTTGGAAATGACAAGTACCCCTTTGAGGCATGCGCTACTGGGTGTTACGCTTTGAGGCAATACTGCTATTAGGGAAGCCTGCTTTCCATGCTAGCCATTCAAAAAGGTAGCTTGTGTCAGTGAAGTGGGATTGAGTTTGGTTTTGGTTGGCCAAAGTTTTAGGGTGATGATACACTTGCACACTAGGCACCAGGATGGATTCAATATTTTCATGTGTCGTGGGGTGAAAGCTGATGCCTAGATACCATTCTTTGGGATGATGTGTCCTGAAATGCCTATAATGCTTGTGTACAGAATGATACTTGAGTTACTATGGGGTTTTGGTTGATCCGATTGTGTACAGTTTACCCCAATGTATATATTGTGTTTTGTCATTTTTATTTTTCGATTTTTGTTTCTCTTTTCTTTGTTTTTCCTTTTTGAGATTTTGTGGGTATATCTTCTGCAAACCCTCACGAGACCTTACTCGTCCACTTGGGGGAACCAAGGGGTTTAAAGAGTTTGTTGCATACGCTAAATGCAACCGTGATTCCTACGAAAGTGAGTTAGTTGTTTACTTTAGTTTTTCTTTTATTTTGCTCGAGGACGAGCAAAAGATAGGTGTGGGGGTGTGATGAACGGTAAATTCACCCATTTGACGTGCCTCTTTCACCAACTTTTAGCTCGTATAATAACTTAATTCTTAGGATTTTTACTTGTTTTATTTATGTTTTGTAGAAAATAACTCCAAACCAAGCAAACATCGCGAAAAGGGATGAAGACGGGACGAAATGAAGAAAAACAGCGAAAACCGACGAAAACCGGCAAAATCAGACAAACCGGGCGGCGACACCGTGCCACCAGTGAAGTGGCACGGTGTGGCCGTGCCATGTGGCACGACCGTGCCACCCTGGCATGGTCAGGCCGTGCCACATGGCACGACTGTGCCTCCCCCCAGTTCATCGAACGCCTCGGTTTCTATTTAAGCTTCGTTCGGGCGTCTGTTTGAGGGGGGTCGCTCGGGGTCGCTTGGTGCTTCTCTCTGGCGATTCTTAGGTTAGATTGTAGGTTAGTTTATCAAATAAAAACCTCAATAGGAGGATTAGTTTAGGATTGAAGATTGTAATCTTCGATTTAACCTTTGGATTTGAAGTTCCTTCTATCAATTCAAGACTAAGCTTTTTCTCTCTTTCTCTATTTAGTTTATATGTTGTTCTTGTTTATGTTTTGTTAGTTTTAATTCTTGTATTTGTTTTGTTTAGTTTATATGTTTAGTTTTTGTTGTTAATTCATGTTATTTAGTTGTTTAGATTTGTTTTATTTCATCCTCCATGTTTTGTTCTTCAAGTTTACGTTCTTGTTTGTTAGTTTAGGTTTTCATGTGTTTGTGATATTTTGTTGGTAGATTGTGTTGGCTTGGATTGTGATTAGCCTCTTGATGGCTAATTAGTCTTATATTTGGCCTAACCATACCCAATCTATGCCTAGAACTTAGAGTTTTCCTTCACTCCCGCCAAGTGTTCGATGAAATGCTTGAGAGAGCTTTCATCCATATTTTTGGGCGATTGACTTATGCTGAGAGGTGAGGTCAATTAACTAGTGTGGGAGAGGGAATAGCCGAGTTCGGGACATGAAAATAGTATCCGAATCGAGTTAGGTTTGGGGTTGCTAGTTTTGTGGTCTAATTGGGCTAACCCCATGAAAATAGGTGGTTAGGCTAATTAGACTAGCTCATGACCCTTGAGAGAGGGCTTGGGTGGTCCTTGATGGTGCAACCGATCATCTCTAGTTCGTGATGTAGTTTGGGTAGGTTAGGACTCGTCTCGATTTGTTGGCTTGTTCATTGGTCAAATCACAACTCCAAGTCGCTTTTTCTATGTTTGTTAGCGTAGTTTAGTTTTCCTCTTTCATCTTTGATCTCGCCTAGATTGATACGCTTGGGCAAGCTTTGGTACTTGAAACCCATCTCCATATGGAATACGACCCATAATTGCCGTTGCTAACTACAATTGGCACCGTGCACTTGCGGTATTTTTAACTGAACATGGTACAGGTGATCAGGAGGATACCAATATGGAGATAGAAGTAGAGACCATTGCAGTTCAAGGTGGAGCTACTAATCACCCTAACAGGGAGGCCCAGGGTACTAAACCTGACACTATCAGTTCTGATCAACCTCAGGTGTAGGTTGTTCACTCTATAGCGGGTGATCGTCCTCGAAGGGAGATCAGGAGACCTGCTCGCTACAATGATGATGAGGGACTGATAACATATGCACTTTCAGCTACGGAGGAGGTGCCTGAAGGTGTGGAACCTTCTATCTATACTGAAGCAATCTCCTGCCCAAATTCATCTAATTGGACCCTAACTATGCAAGAGGAAATGGAGAGTTTGCAAAAGAATTAGACTTAGGAATTGTACGAGCTACCTAAAGGCCGGAGAGCCTTAACTGCCAAATGGATCTACAAGAAAAAGGAAGGTATTCCTGGAGTTGAAAATGCAAGGTGGAAAGTGCGCCTGGTTGTTCGTGGTTGCAATAAGAAAGAAGGTATTGACTATAATGAGGTATTTTCACCTGTTGTTAGACATACCTCCATTAAAGTGCTTCTTGCATTTGTTGCATTGTTTGATCTGGAGTTGGAGCAGCTTGATGTGAAGACTGTATTCCTTAATGGGGAGTTGGAGGAGGAGATCTATATAAGGTAACCCGAAGGTTTTGTAGTTGCTGGGAAGGAACAACTGGTATGTAGATTGAAAAAGTCCTTGTACGGACTTAAGCAAGCTCCTAGGCAGTGGTACAAAAGGTTTGACACCTTCATGATTGCACAAGGATACACACGCAATTGATATGATAATTGTGTGTATTTTAGACAATATTCTGATTGTTCTTTTATTTACTTGCTATTGTATGTTGACGATATGCTGATTGCATCTAAGGATAAATCCTTGATAGGCAAGTTGAAATCTCAACTCAGTGAGGAGTTTGAGATGAATGATCTGGGTGCAACAAAGAAGATTTTAGGCATGGAGATTCAGAGGGATCGAAAGGCTGGTAAGTTGTACTTATCTCAAGGACACTACCTTGAAAAAGTACTAGGCAGATTTAGTATGGATAATTGTAAGGCAGTTTCCACTCCCCTTGCTGCACATTTCAGATTGTCTACTGAGTGTTGTCCACAATCTGAGGAGGACATATATAGAATGTCTAATGTCCCTTATTCTAGTGTTGTTGGTAGTTTGATGTATGCCATGGTATGCACTAGGCCAAACTTGTCACATGCTGTGAGTGTGGTAAGTAGGTATAAGCATAATCCTGGAAAGGATCATTGGGAAGCTGTGAAGTGGATCCTTCGCTATGTGAAGGGTACTGTTAAAAGGGGGTTAGTATTTGATAGAAACAAAGCTGCTACATATGATGTTACAAGTTTTGTTGATTCTGACTATGCTAGTGACCTTGATAGGAGAAGGTCCATATTTGGGTATATCTTCACTATGTATGCAGGTGCTATCTCTTGGAAAGCATCGCTTCAGTCAATTGTAGCTCTATCTACTACAAAGGCTGAGTATGTTGCTGCTACTGAAGGAGTGAAGGAGGCTAATTGGTTGAGGGGCCTCGTTATTGAGCTTGGAGTTCCACAGGTTGCCACTATGGTGTTTTCTGATAGTCAGAGTGCTATTTACCTGACTAAGAATAATGCCTACCATTTAAAGACCAAACACATTAGTGTCAAATATCACTATGTCAGAGATACAGTTGTTACAGGGGAAATAGTGGTAAGGAAGGTTCATACTTCGGAAAATCCTGCAGATATGTTAACCAAGCCTCTACCTATAGCTAAGTTCGAGCATTGCTTGGACTTAGTTGGCATTCACAGTATCTAGGCGCCCTTTGGGGGGGCGGCATCACCCTTCGGGGTGCTATGACGGTATTACAGAGTTGGTGATTAGAAATTTCTATCCAAGGTGGAGATTGTTGGGTTGTTGGGCTTCGTGACCCAAAATCAAAGGCGGCTAGCGTTTGTCTTGAAGCGCAGTTTCTCCTAGCGGCTAGGGTTTGTTTCTAAGGGTAAAACCCTAGTTTTCTTGACCCTATAAAAGGGGGTCATACCTAGGATCTAAAATCACTCCTGAATCACTCCTGAATCCCTAAACACATTGAGAGGTAGAGAATTGTGAGAGAGATTACAAGAGACGTTGTAATTATGCTATTATGTAACGCCCCCAAAATACTAATGACATGATTACTGATAATTGCAACGAAAGACTCAGTAACCGAAGGCGCCACCGCCGTCCTGATAAGGACAAGGCTCACTGAAACCATTTAATCTTGCAACTCGTGCTTACAATCACAAAATCTAGTAAACTGAAACACTTCAAGCCCGAAGTTCATAATAGTTTAACCATACCACACCAGTACTTGACCCTAAGGTCGGTTCCAATATTCAAGCTATGCTGAATCCACTGTGAGCATCTGATGACCTTCAAAAAGGCTTGCTAAAAGGAGGAATATGTGACACTTCATCACCTAAAATGGAAAACATGAAAACAATTCGAAAACATGAGCAAAAACTCAGTACATACATCCCTGTATTTGTAAAATGACCATAGAAACACTGGTGATGGGTACCCGACTTTGCAATTCATTTAGTTGGCAATAAAAATGAAAATGAAAGTAATATGAAATTGAATTGCTCATTATTATCTGGATGTGAACCCCTTGCACTGATATGATCTATACATAGGTGTACACCTGCCAATCCGATCAAGAGTTGGCCTGAAGCCGCGCGGGTAAATGATGGGCTGACGCCCTATAGATGATAACTGACGGGGTCACAAGTTAAATGGCAAATCACTGTATAAACTGATTCATTGATAAACTCATTAAGAGTTATAACTTGATAAACATGATCTGCTTTCTGAAGATACAGGCAATGGACGTACCTTGAGTCTTTAAAACAAAATGTTACCTAACTTGATACAGGTCAGCTATTTCATAAATGTCATCTGACTTGAGACATATGCATAATGGGGAACGATAACTAGGCCTCAACTTTGTTTCATAAATGTCATTGAAAGTATGTGTAGTTAGTAAATGATCCTTACTCGCACAATTGAGTAAGTAAAAGTATGTGTAACAGAAATTAAGTAATTAAATGGTACACATAACTCGTGTATTTCAATATAACTTCAAAACTCAATTGATGAAAGTAAAAATAGTCCAAGAATATTTATTTCCCCCTATAAATGACTTGGCCCAAAATACACAAAATGAGTGCATGATCAATCTCACTTGATCTTTTTATACAGTTACTCAAAATACTTCCAAAAATCACCAAACTCAAAATACTCAGCCAAATTTCATGAGATCTTACAGGAAATTTAGAAATAATATGAACAGTCTACCATAAAAATTTCACAATTTTCCTCCAAATATACACTGCACAGAAATTATAATAACAACCTGATTTACATCCAAGCAGGTTAGTTCACTTCAAAAATTCATAACTTTCATTCTAGACCTCAAATGGATACATAAAACCTCAATATGAAATATTAAGAAGTCCCCAAAAACTTTCATTTACAACTCAAAACATGATTCCCACAATAGGATTTCCAAAATGGGACTAAAACACAAGTGTATCAGTTTTGATCTCATTCTGCGCAGTTTTGGTAAAACGACCATAGATTTCTGTACAGACCTCGGATTAAGGCAATTCAAGATGAATTTTAAGTATAACACACTGAACTATCTACCCACAAAAAATCATAATTTTTGGCTGGACCATTCATTACCAGTTTAATCCCAAAGTCAGCCCTAATTTCCCAAAGTTCCAGCCCTTAACTGATTTAACTTCTCTTCCTTTTTCACATAAAAATCACTTGAAATAATTTCAAATCACCACAATCAGATACAAAGATATCATTTAAGGCCTCATATATGTATCCAAACTCTAAACAACTTCATTAATACATAATTACTAAATTCGTATCCAAAACAGGGCAGTTTGCTTCAAAATTCCATAACTCACTGATTACACCTCCAAACTTCATGAAATGTTTCCAGAAAATCCCAAATAATATAGAGAACCTACAGTAAAATTTTCAGAATTTTTGGACATAGGGGTTCACATCCAGATAATAATGAGCAATTCAATTTCATATTACTTTCATTTTCATTTTTATTGCCAACTAAATGAATTGCAAAGTCGGGTACCCATCACTAGTGTTTCTATGGTCATTTTACAAATACAGGGATGTATGTACTGAGTTTTTGCTCATGTTTTCGAATTGTTTTCATGTTTTCCATTTTAGGTGATGAAGTGTCACATATTCATCCTTTTAGCAAGCCTTTTTGAAGGTCATCAGATGCTCACAGTGGATTCAGCATAGCTTGAATATTGGAACCGAGCTTAGGGTCAAGTACTGGTGTGGTATGGTTAAACTATTATGAACTTCGGGGTTGAAGTGTTTCAGTTTACTAGATTTTGTGATTGTCAGCACGAGTTGCGAGATTAAATGGTTTCAGTGAGCCTTGTCCTTATCAGGACAGCGGTAGCGCCTTCGGTTACTGAGTCTTTCGCTACAATTATTAGTAATCATGTCATTAGTATTTTGGGGGCGTTACAGAATTGGTATCAGAGCTAAGGTTTAAGGCCACTGTGAGTTATCAAGTGTTTATGAGTTAGCTATCAAGGTGTGTATGAGTTGTGTTGGACCAGTTAAATGAGTTGTTGGCTATAAGTTCATATGTATGGGCATATATGGAGGAACCATTGTCATTTGGATGACTCAATCATTTGGTAATATCATGAGATTCAAGCATGAGCAAAGTGGACAGTGGAACCATTTGGGTCACTTGTTAGAAAGGCATGCTCTCATTTATCTGGGAATTGTATTGTATGTTTTATTTCTCGTATTTGTTTAAATTTTTGTAATTATGCACTCTGGGTGTGTGACCCGTTGAGTTATGAACTCCGGCGTGTGGCCGTTGAGCTATTAAAGTGTTTCTCTCCACTTCAGGTATCAATTGTAAGGCTTTAAGCCTGGGTTTTAGCAAGTTTTTAGGCGAAACTCTGTCCGTTTCGCTCCAGAATTTGAGAGTTTCATTGAGATGAATTAAAATACCTAACCTTGAGTACAGTGATGGTTGAAGTTGATGTGGGGGTGCGATTTGCAACTTCTCAAGGGATTTATACAATGTTAAGTCAGAGGTGAACCTCTAGATGAAGAAATGCCTGGTGGGGCAATATCTTTGAGTTGAAGTACTATGAGAAGAACACTACAATGAGTGTTTATGTATGGTAATAGCAATTAGTAGCTTATGGTGTGCTATTTGGCATTATGTGGGTGGTGCAAGTAAGATTAAGCTGCCATGTATCGGAATCTTTTGGTCTTGATACTAAGACTTTACATCGGCAATGCTCCCATTACTTCCCGTCATTGACTTATTCCTAGTTACCTTGAATTGTTCAGATGCATCATTTCTTTGCTACTAACACTCTCTTGATTTGTAATGAGGTGTTTATGAAAATTCTCATATGTGGTCTGTGGGAACTTTTTCAAACACATCTGAGCAACCTTTCTTATAGATGATTCAAACCCTAATAATCTCAGTCGTTTAATTCTCTATTTCCATAATGGAGCCTATAATGACTTCCGGTGTGCATCACTATGTGATTTGCAGTTCTTCTTAAGCATATTTGACTCATTCTACTTGCAGCTCAGTCATCACTATGTTCATATTTTTACTGTTATCTACTCGAACTCTTTGCTTCTATTTGGGCACTATTCATTTGTTGCTTGCAAAGCCATTGGTTGCTTCAGACCCATTCATTGAGTGCCCTTTCAGCAATAAATGTATCCATATTGTTCATGTTGTTATAGCACCGTAACGTCATGCT
>JACYFF010010365.1:75290537-75357230 GCA_017589665.1 Selenicereus undatus | reverse complement strand
TGATTAAGTCAATAAACATGGTAAAGTCAATGAATAAACATGATTAATGAAATAAATAAAGATGATTTAAAAAAATAAATATGAGTTAGGGTTGGGTTATTATATATTAGATCAAATCACTTGTTGTGATTGTGATCGTTTTATGTTCTCCCTGCTCATATGGTGGATTGATTGTGCTCGTCACCGTCCGTGGTTTTTTCCAGCATTGGGTTTCCACGTAAATCTTGTGTGTCGTTGTTTTGTTCTTGTTATCTTTCTTTAAGTTTCTGAATATCTATTTCATCCTATTACTTCCGCTATTAGTTTGCTCTAATTTCCTAACAATCTAATTCTAGGTGTTGTAGAGAGCATGATTCCAAGGGAATATATTACGATATACGTTAATATGGTACTCAAAAGTAATGTGAAATGGAAGAGAAAATAGAATGCCAAGTGTAGTCGTTGGAAATGATAAATAATGTACACACCTTTGTACCCTCTTGCAAATAACCTAGATGCAAGCAACACATTTTCAAAAAATAAATTACAAGAAAGATGGTTGCCTTCAATTTCAGCAAAATCTCCCCTTAAGGTTAGTTCCAATGCATTCAGCTTGCAAAAGAAAGAGTAATCCACTAATAGGATCTACTACGAACATGCACATTTAAACATTAAAAACAACATAACCAAAAGGCAAAGGTATAATTAGTTGGAAGCACATACTGCATATCACAAATAAGCACATCTCGTTTCAGGGTTCCTGCACGTTTCTTCTCAGTTTCAAAAGCAGCGGCTACAAAACCAATGATGTATGCACAACGAATTTAGTAAGAGGCATGTACAAGGGGGTTGAATACTTCAGAAAATTGTAGTACATTATATTTACCTATTGTTTCCGCATTAGGTTGTAAATGTGCGGAGACATCAACAAAAGGAACAAATGGTGGGAGGTGGTGGCATGGGATTGCATTGTACTCATAAATCAAATCCAGTAGTTGAGTCTTATGAGTGAAGAACAACTTTGGATTGTTGTCTACTATTTCTCTATCCTTAGGTGTTGTACTCACTGAGAAACTAGAGCGGCGATGTGCTCAACCAATTTTCAAAATAACCATCCACCTATCAATTTCTTTGTCAATTTTCATGCCTAAAATCTCACTACGCTGTCAATGCATCAGAAACTATATTAGTAATAAATTTAAATAAATGATGAAAGCAAAATAGTAGAGAAAATTGAAATACCTCAGCATCCATAAAGACACCCTTCCAAACTATATGATTGTTATATGGTTGAACACTCAACGTTCTCATCAAGAGTACAAAAATGCATATAAATGTATTATAGTAGGAGATGCCACTAAGTGGCGTAAAATCAAATGAGAGATATGTCATCATGCCTGTAAAGGTACATAATCAAGTGGAAATCGTAAGTACAATAATTGACAAAATATGTCGGTTAACTTGACCAAAGTGGCACCATAATCTAAAGTGAGTTATGCCCCAATGTACATATAAAAAATATATTGGATACATTAATGACAACTTCGACATTTATTATCATCATTCACAAAAATGTATATCTAAAGGAGTATCGATTTAGGAGGAAAAATATATTCTTTATGATCTTTTTCTCTTCTCTCCAATTATTTTCATAAATTTAGAGGGGTACATGATAATAATCCATTAAATATACTTACAAGGTTCAATGCAAACCTAAGTTGCGAAAGGGGTGTTCTTCTTGGCAATCCTTAGGATGATGATGAAAACCTACAGAGCTAGCGGCTTGAGCTTTACTATTAGCCATTTCAAGTTGCACATCAAGGTTAGCAAGCTGGCCTCCGAAGTTAAAGCTGTTGAATTTGAAGTCCTACCATTCATGTAGATAATGCTCAATTTACAAATTAAGACTCAATAAAGACAGTTTGGCCACAAGAGGGCGTATGGTTAAACCTAGAAGCATGTCTCCTTTTGTTTATGTCTAAAATCCCCTCAACCCAAAGAGTAATTGAACTAATTTTCGTGGGTTATCTATTTTGAAGCAAAATGAACCTCATAAATACATTTTGTAGATGAAGTAATCAAAGGCAAACCTAGAGAGAAGAGAAAAAGGAAAACCTGCTCACTAGGACCTTGAGGAAAATACACAACCTGCATCCTAGCCACTGGTAAGTTCACTAAAGGACCTGCACACGCATGCCATAACTCAATGACGAAATGCAAAGAAAATTACGATGGACATGAATCAAAAACAAGAACTGAACAAAATCAAAAGGAAAAAATAAAGAAAACAGGGGATTTCACAGCAAAATCAGAGAAAGAAACGAATGAAATAGAGAACAGATTTTAAGAAATCAGAACCCAAAATAGAGAGTGGAGTAGCAAAGCTCTTGAGCTTTGCTAGTCCTCTGCTGTAACTGATTTCCTAAAATCCCCAAATTTTATGTCTTAAGTATACCAAAAAATGGGACATCATATATGAAACGCAAAGAATGCTAAGATAGATCGAAGGCGAGCATAGAATTAATCGATTGCTTTCGACATTGGAAAAATGGAGAATAGTAACATACTTGGAGAATCCAAGCAAATTAACCAAAACAAAGAAACCTAAATTGTATGGAACAATCTATGATTTGTCTTGCCCCACCTAACTTCTTACGTCCAAAGAAGGCTCTGAGTTGTAAGATAAAGAGCTACTGGGAGAATCGACGCTTTTGCTTCTAACCATGGGGGACGATAGTCGACAAGAGGGTTCAAACATGAGGGGGAAAGTTAACTGTTTACTGAAACAGAGGGGTTCAAAGTGAAGTTACACAAGTAAGGCATGAGAGAGAAGACTAAGCGAAGAGGGAGGGGGGGTCTCGAGAGAGACGTGTGATAGGAGAACGTGGGGAGCGAGGGATGGATGGTGTGTCAGTTGCAAAGTGTGGCGGTTAATGGTAGCATGTCAGTTTAGTAGTTAGTGTGATAGGAAGAGAGTAGGGTGCAGATATGAAAGTGGAGGATGAAAAAGGATGTACATGGAGGTTGAAGACAATTGTAGATGTGGGAGTTAAGTTGGCTACTGCAAAAACAATTTTGAATTGTATAACTGGACACCAATCAGAGGATCATGTGATGTCTACATATAAAAGTCAACAAAACATTGAACGGATGAGATGCAACCTAGAATTAAATCAATGGTTGTGAACAAATACAATCCCTAAATTTAAGGGAAGAGGAGTCAACCTGATTCTTCTTTTATTGTAGTATAGATGAAAAAAATAAAGGCAATCTCATAAAAGATTTTTAAAGAGATTTTTCAGCTTATTTTGTAAAGGTAGCACATTGATCTTAAAATTCAATTTCCACAATGCTGGAAAAGTGACTTTAGTTAACAAAAAATTGCTGATTTGTCTTTATTACCCCAAAAATAAGCCCAAATCAGTACATGAAAGACTCAAACTCAATTGCCTTAAGATTGTCAAGCTTATCAAAGTCAATTGTCTTAAAAATCATTTTCTTTCCACAGAATGTATTCCAAGGAACTACTCCGTTCAATTCATGCAGTGGCCCATGATTCCAAATTCCCTTTGAATAAAATAGCATTGATCTTCAGTAATGGGCCTGGCAAAGATATAAACTGCATATTAGCAAGCATAAGAACAACAGCAACAACAACAGCAACAACAACTCCCAGTGTGAGTCCCGCTTTCACGGGGTCTGGGGAGATCCAACTGTAGGCAATCTTACCTTTACCGGCATTCCTACCTGTCGAGAGACTGATTCGAAGAGACCCACAAAAAGGTTTTTGTGAAAATATTTTATAAAAGAAAGATTTTGTGAAAACATTTAAAGGAAAAACATTTTATAGAAGAAAGATTCTATAGCAAGGGGTGACTGAGATATATTAAAAAGATCAGTTGCTGAAGTTATGAAATAAAAAGACCATATATTAGAGGAAGGTTGTATACCTGAACAACCAGCAGTAAGCAAACAAGAACTCTTCTCAAAAGACAACACAACCTGCATATAAACATAACATATGAAAAAAAAACCTCTACCAGCACTATGCCACAGCGACAAAGAAAAAAAAAAACTCTCACCCACAAACTCTCAGCAGGCACAAAATCTAGAAAGATATCGCATTTTTCAACATAGTCTCTTATGAAATAATGCCTTACTTTAATATGCTTCGTTCTTAAGCAGTAAATAGGAGTCTTAGTGACGATGATAAGTTAGTCGTATTACTTGATAGGATTCTTCCTATAGTCCAACCCAAGGTCTCTAAGTTATTAGCTGATCTATAGTATTTGAGCACAACATGCTCCAACAACAATATATTCAGCTCCAGTAGTGGACAAGGCAACTAAATTTTGCTTTTTGAAATGCCATGACACAAGAGATTGTCTGAGAAACTGGCATGAATCAATGTACTCTTTTTATCAACCTTATAACCTATAAAGACATCTTCAAAATATCTTACAAGTTTAAGATCACCACCTCTTGGACACTATAGACCCAGGTTCTTGGTTCGAGTAACATATTTGGATTCTTTTTACAACCTTGAGGTGTGATTCCTTGGGACTGATTAAAATCTTACACATAAGCAGACACTGTACATAATGTTAGACTTGCTTACAGTTCAATACAATAATTATCCAATCATATCTCTATATACCTTTCTAGGGATTGGCTTACCACTTTAATCTAAGTCAAGCTTACGATTAGAAGCTGTGAGAGTTTTGGCATGCTTTGAATAACTATCAAGTCATATTTCTTCAGGAGTTCCTTGATATATTTTCCTTAATTGCTGAAGATGACATCTTGGAATTGCTTGATTAGTAGTCCAAGGAAGAAGATCAACTCTCTCATCACACTTATCTCAAATTCTTTGCTCATATGCTTGGAGGGGTTTTTTTTTGGCACAAGGATTCATTAGTAGCCCTAAGTAATGTGTCATCAACATATATTTGCACAACCAAGATATCCTTCCCCTTTGTTTGAATATACATTGTCTTTTCAATTTGCCCTCTTTTAAAATCATTTTTGATTAAGAGCTAGCTAACCATCTCATACCTTGCTCTAGGAGTTTGTTGTTAAGTCAAAAAATCATGCATTATTTTTATAATTATTTTTAGTGTATTATAGATATCATTTCGTTTAATTTGTCTTGTTTTATATATTTTTTCAGGGTTAGTGTTAATTTAATAAAGAGGAGAAGAGAGGACGTAGAAGCTCGGGTTTTACACACTTGGCTACAAGACAGTCCAAAAATAATAATTATGGGAATTATTATTTTCATAATTATTATCTTGGGCTAAGGTTTCAAGAATTGGTAAAAAGCTACAAGTCTTGGAGAAGAAGAAATCTAAGGAAAAAAAAAACCCTAAACCCTCAACCACGGCTGTCGGCTCCCTCATCTTCTCCATACCATCATCAACTCCCTCACTATAAATCATACTCACGGCAAACCTGATCCACCTCCATCATCCATCTCCATCTTCTTCCCCTCTCCTCTTACAACCCATGGCCATCATCACCTTCATGCCTAACCCACGCCTAACCCTCACGCATGACCATCATCAAAACCTCTTCTTCTCCTAACCATCATCACTGTGATCAACAGCATCAGCCACGCCTGCCCTCCTTCTTCACCCATCACCATCAGCTTCATCTTCTTCACCGTGATCCTTCTCCTTCACCTTCTTCAGCCCCGTCATCATCTCATCACTATCATCATCCCCATCGTATCACCATCACCATCAGCTTCAGCATCACCGTCAACAGCACCATCATCACCATCGTCTTCATCACCAAAATCCCCTCAAAGTAGTGTTCTTTTTCTTGTTTTATTATTGTTATTATTATTATTATTATTATTATTATTATTATTAATATTAGTTTTATTTTATTTATTTTCCGGTAAGTTTGATATTAAACATGAAATATTTGAGCTATTATTGTAATTTGATTTTTATTATGAATGAGTAATTTTTTTTATGCTTAGTATAATCTTCTTGAAGCCATGTTAAATTAATTATTTTGAAACAAGTTTTGTGCTTTAATGCCTAGTTGATTTCTATTCATGATTCTTTAGTGATTAGCGTTCATCGTTTATGAAATTTGTGTTAAATCGATTAGAATGCATGCTAGTTGATTAAATACAATTTCGATTGATAGTTTAGAAGATTATAATACGTAAAAGTTATAATCTTTTAGGCCTAGGTATCACCGTAATTAATCACGGATGGCTCAAACCCAACTCTTTTAATTAGGTAATGACTTTAGATCTTTGTTAAATCGATTTGCTGGTAAATTGGTTACAAAGTGTTAAATGATGTTTTTCTAATTCTTAATGCTCTAAGTTGGTTAAATTTTTGCGCTGGTGTAAAGATTATCAAATTAGTAGGGTTTATATTAGGGCTGGACCTAAGTAGACTAAAATCTAAGGAAAAACGGGGAAGAACCGCTGGTGGACATCTTCTACAGTTTAACTCATGAATAAAATTAACTTGTGTGTTGATGATAAATATTAATTTGCATGGTGGATTGAAATTATACTAAGTATCTTTCATAAATTTGATAACTTTTGATTATCATTTGTTGCTTAAAGTTAATTTGGTTAGTTTGTTGATTTTTTTCTATTTTTATTAGCCTCAATATAATTTCAATCGACCCCCCCCCCCAAAAAATTATAGTCTTTTAGGAGTGTATAGGTAATTTTAGATAGCTTAGATTTTGATTTTTAGAATGGTTATAATTTTAGATTGATTTATATTCAGTTTTAGTATTTAATTACCGGTTTGTTCGAACTTGGACTAAAAATAGTTATTTTCGTTATTTTTCGATTTTAATTAATTCCTAGGGTTTATATAGTGTCCTAATCTGCTCATATTTAATTTCGTAATTGTTTGAAATTATTTGATAATTTTTCAGAATTATTTTGTGAAATTGGTATGTGCAGGTTTTTAGGTTATTAATTCTGAAAATTTCGATTTTTAATTTTAATTTACGATTATTAGGTGTTTTTAAGTCCATTAAATTGTGTCCTAGAATTAGGTTAATTTTATTGATTATTGTCGTATTTATATTTATGCAGATTATTTTATTTTTAATTTCAGATTTAATTTTCTGCTTGATTTTTCTGCAGTGAGTTTCTGATTTAATTTTCCTGAAATTAATCAGACATTATTCTGGAGTTCTAAATTGTCCAGTTTAAGATTATTAGTTTAGGTTACTGCTTGTGATTTTTAATATTAACTTTCTGAGTAATAATTTCTGTTTTGATTTTTAGTTGAAGATTGAATTGCTATTCTGATTTTATTTTTCTGGATTATTTAGGAAATATTTTTACTGTTTAATTTCCAGAATATGGTTCATAATATTTAGGATCATCATTGGGTAATTTTCTAGATTTTTATTCATTAGATTATAATTCTTTTAGAATTATTAAGTTCTGATTTAATAAATTGGATTAATAAAATCATTTAGGATTAAGCTAGCAATTTACAACAATCTTTCCTCGTGGATCGATCCCTACTTCCCTACGCTATAAAAATTATTTAATAACTGAAGTAATGGTTAAATTTGTAACTCTCGACAGGCTTTACATTTGTTTTACTCCATTATGGGCTTTGTGCGACTTGAAAACATGACTAGGGTAGACAGGGTTTTAAAATTATGAGGTTGGTTAACATAAACTTCTCCTTGCAAAACTCCATTTAGAAATGAACATTTCACATCTATGTGGTATATTGATATGCATGAATGATGCAAATGTAAGTAGCATTCTAATTGCATTAAAGGACTCGCCATATGCTACCGTTATTTGTTTTTCTTAGTTGTAACCCTTAACCACCAGACTACCATTATTTCTAACCAAATTACCAGACTCATCCAATCTATTCCTAAACACCCCTTTGGTTCCAATGATTAGATCACTCTTAGGTCAGATGGTGAAGTTCTTGTCAACTAGTTGAGTTCTTCTTGCATAGCTAAGGCCCAATCAAAGGTCTCCAAAGGCTCCTTGAGGGCTCTTAGGTTTTATAAGAGACATGAATCCAGAGAAAGGATATAAATTTCTTAGACAAGAACGAGTCCTTACACCTCCGTTGAGATTTGATATGAGTTGTTCATAGGTTGATGTGTAAGGGATATGTTGCCTTTCCTTGGTTCTTGGAAATTTAGACCAACGCTTGCTTCCTACCTTACAAGCAATATAACTTCTTGTCTTCCTTGAGCGTTCTCAGTTTTTTCAACTTCTAGGGCCTCAATAGTGTCCATTGTTTTGTTCATGGTACCCTAAGGTCAACTTTGAATAGTTTCTTTGTTGGATTCATCTCTTTGTTTTTCATCGTCTTCATGAGCATTGAGCTTGAAATCTTCAGATGAAGTTGCGCTGATGATCCCTTCATTATTTTCATCAAACACCACAAACATGCTTTCTTTAACCACCTTGATTCTCTTGGTATATACCCTTGTTCGGTCAACAAAAGCAACTAAATGGATGCTTTTAATCACTTGGTTTTTATCATATTTGAGATTATTTTTGGATTTTATTTGGATTTTGTGTGTTTATACTAGGAATAATGATTTGATGAAATATTATACCTCATTGGTTTGGCATAGAAGACTGAGCCAAACAGATTTTGTAAAGTTTGGCCAAGTGAAAATCGGAATTCAAGTGGGCTCAAAGCAATTATTGTGACTTTCCTAATATTGAACAAGAGTGTAGACCAATCTCCTATTAGAATTTAGGAAGCGAAGGATGGCGAGCACCACCGTAAAAGGAGGGTTTAGGGCATTTATTAAATCAATCAATTCTTCCCCCATCTTAGAACAACTTTAGAGTAGATTTCAGGAGAAGATTACTTTAATTTTCTCTCAAAACTTTTGATTCAAGCACTTTTGCTGCAATTTAAGTTTATGTCTTAATTACCAAATTTAACTCTTCTTTCAATTCTTTCCTTTAGTCTGTTCCTAGGAACTTCCTTACTTTTTTTTTCACTCTTAGCTCTCTTCATTAAAGATTACCGCTTTTTAATTCATTCTATTGATTCTTCTGTTAGTGGTTGTTTACTTCTTAGATTTTATTATTTTTAGTTTAGATTTAAATTTTGCATATTCAATGATATCTATTTTCATATTTATTGCTTTTAACTTAGTTATTATGGGTTAGTAGTTAATGTGCTGTCCTAGATTCAACCTGTTCTCCATAGATTCCACCCTCCAGTACTACGGTTAATAAGCTTACGCTTGCAGCATTACTATACAGTATTCTAGGAATGTATCAAGGTTTTGGCGTTGTTCCCTGGAATGGCTATTTGAATTTAGGTCATTTTTTTCTTGATTATCTTCATATTTATTATTAGTAGACCAATTTGATAACTTTTTTTAGTAGATCTTTTAATTTTTGTTTTCTGGTTTTCTTTTTTGTGAAAGAAAAACTTAAATTTTTTCTTAAAAAGAAGAAAAAATGGCTTCTTTCCACTCCCTCCAATTTGAACATATGAATTGTTTTGGAGGTATTTCATCGCCTTAACAAGTTGTCAAATTTTCAAAAAGTGGGATTTTTTTGCATATGATTAATGTAGGGGAAAATGGTGAGACCCATACTTTTTTTAAGTATTTTGGGTTTCACGCCTAAAGTATTGATGAGGCCTTAGACTTGCTTAATTAGGAGGCTCAGGATACTTATAGAATTAAGGAGGTTAGCTATATGCTCTTGGGATATCTTTGCTGAGCTATGTGCATTTCATGTTCGATCTTTGTACAAGGAACAATTTGTGGAACATTATGCCCTTCCCCTTGCACTGAATATGTTTCTTCTGCTTCTGAATTTTGTCATGCTTTCAATCAGAGCTTCGACTCATCACCCTAGTTCAATTAAAATAAGAGCTACAGAAGTGAATAGAAACTATATCTAATCCAATGGAGCATATGATGGACAATATATTCAACCAGTTTTCGAAACTTGTTTGCAATAAGAGTGGAACAGGGCTGATTTGACTGAGACTATCCTTAGTGTAGGTTTTTCCACACGTGAGGCATGTCCACATGGTTATTTTACATCCTATTTTCCCTAGTTATAACCCCATCAGTCCATTATAATTGTCAGTCGAGCCCTTAGTTTCTATAGCACCCTTATCTAAGGATCTTAGGCTTTCATGGTTGATTCTCCTACTTGTCCTTTTGTATTATTCCTTTTGTTTTCTTTTTTATTTCTCCAAAAAAAAGCCATGAAAAGATAAAACAGTCAATATAATCAAAATCAAAAATCAAAATAAAAAAAGAGCCTCAGAGTCGGTAATGACAAGTATCCCTTTGAGGCATGCACTACTAGGTGCTATGCTTTGAAGAAATATTGCTACTAGGAAAGCTTGCTTCCTAAGTTAATGAGTTAATAAAATAGTCAAGTGGGATTGAGTTAGATTCCTATTAGCCTAATGCCTAGGTTAATGGTGCACTTGCACAATTAGCACCAAAGTGGATTTTCCATTGTGATAGTCTGTGGCGTGAAGATTTGGCGTTTAGAGGTGACCAATGAGACTAAGGGTCTTGATATGTATAGTGCACTTATTGATATGTATAGTGCACTTATGTATGGGCTAATACTTATGCTACAAGGGTGATATTGTCGAGCGTATATTTGTTTATGATTTGAAAATTTCAAAACTGTCTTCTATTTTTCTTGTTCTTTTCCTTTTCTTATTCAATGATTTTGTGCATATATCTTCTCCAAATCCTCATGGGACCACACTCATCTACTAGGGGGAACTTAGGAGTTTAACGGGCTTATTGCATATGCTAAGTGCAATAGTGATTCAAATGAAAGTGAGTTAGGTGTCTAAGGTAGATTTTCTTGTCCTTTTTACTCGAGGACAAGTAGAATCTGGGAATGGGGGTATTGTTCGGCCACCAAAAGTGACTAAATATATGCTTTCAATCACTTGGTTTTTTATCATATTTGAGATTATTTTTGAATTTAATTTTAATTTTGTGTGTTTGTATAGGGAATAAAGATTTAATGAAATATTATGGTAATCATCTTGCTGTGGAAGACTAATTCAAATAGATTTTGGAAAGTTTGGCAAAGAAAAAAAATAGAAATTAAATAGGCTTCGAGCAATTTTGGTGACTTTTCTAATATTCACCAAGAGAGGGGAATAAGAAATCTTCTCGTACTAGAATTTGAAAAGAGAAGCATGGATAACACTATTATAAAAGGTGGGCTTAAGGCGCTCATCAAATCAATTAATCAATTCCCCATCTTAGAATAGCTTAGAGCATGATTTAGGAATGTATTAGTTTAATCCTCTCTCAAAACTTTTGATTCAAGCAATTCAGTTGTAATTCAATTTTACGCTTTAGTTAATCAATTCAATTTTTCTTTCAATTCTTTCCTCAATATGTTCCTAGAAACGTATTGCTTTTTTTCCCCTCTCTTTCTCTCTCACTTCTCTTGATTAAAGGTTGGTGCTTTCCAATTCATTATATTGAGTCATCGGTTAATAGTCATATAATTTGCAGATTTAATCATGTTTATGTTAGATTTAAATTTTATAAATTGAATGATTTCTATTTTCATATTTATTGCTTTGGACTTAGTTATTATGGGTGAGTAGTTATTGTAGTCACCTAGATTCGACCCCAATCTTCTACATCTACCCTCTAACAACCATATGATTCGACATTACTCTACATCCCTCTAAGATTAAATAAGCTCTATATGTTTTGCTTTGTTAAAAGTATCCAACAAAGATGCTTTCATCAAACTTTCCAAGGCTTTTTTTTTCCATTGATGTGAATAAAGCTTGGTACAAAAGATTTGAAGTAGGAGATCTTTGACTTCCTCCCTTTAAGGAATTCTTATGGAGTTTTCTTCAAAATAGATCTGGTCAAGTATCTATTAAGAACATAGTTGGCAGTGTTCACAGTTTCAACGAGAAGCACTTTGGATTATCATTTTTGCAAAACAATGTTCTGGCCATATCTTCCAAGATCATGTTTTTTCTTTCATCCATCTCATTCTGTTACAGACTCCTGGGTATTTAGAATTTGTGTCATATTCCCATTTGATCATAGAATTCTCTAAATTCTCCTTTGAACCCAGTTCCATTATCACTTCCTCACAACTTGAATTGGCAGTCATTGTGTGCTTTATACTTATACAACATTTAGTGAACACTTTAAACTTATCTGTTTAAAATTTCAAGAAGAATACCCAGGTAAATATTGAACACTCATTAACAATAACATACATACATGTACATAGTAACACCAATACTTCGCAATCTTATAGGACCACATAATATGCATCAATTCAAGGGGCATTCTAGTTGAAATTATTTTTAGGGGCTCAAACAATGCTCTAACTTGTTTGCACTTTATATATGTACAAAACTTGATCTCTTTTACACTAATGCTTGGGATGACCACTTACCAGATTATGCTTGGATAGTTTATCAACAATATGCATACTAGCATGACTAAACCTTCTGTGCCACAACCATGCATCATTATTAACAACTTTAAAACATGAAAATTTCTGGGAGTCCACATGATCAAGGTTAATAGCATAAACATTTCTTGTTTCAAGGATAGAGACATCACATTAAATACAGTTAAAGATAACTTTGTTCCCTTTATTGTATAATTGAAAACGGATAATCAAATTGAATTTGAGACCATCAACTAGGTAAACACTCTCAATTAAGTTAGAGGGATTTTTATCGACTTTTATAACTTCAATTATATTTTTGCACTTTTTGTCTCTAAAAGTAACTCTGCCTTGATCTGATTCTTTTAGTTCTGAAAACATTATAACATCACTAGTCATGTGCCATCAACATTCGCTATTAAGGCATCATAGATCAGTGTTTGACGTGAATGATGCCTGCACTTTTCCACACTTTTTGTCTCTGAGTCAACTTCACTCAGGGTCCTTACGTGCACTTTTCAAGCTACTTCTTTGTTAGAAGTTTCTCCTTGCTCTTCTTGGAGTTAGATCTCACATATAAGCAATTTTCCAACTACATCCTCCAGCTTTAGGTGTAGGCACTAAAATTTTAGTAATAAGTGTCATGCTATAAAATAAATATAAATTGATTATTTTGGGTTAGCCCATTTAATTAATTTAATTTATTTAAATAAATTAGGTCGAACCGACCACTAAGTTATGGCCCAAATAACTACCAAGTCAAAAGTTAAATTGGCTACCAAGTCGCGGTCCAAGAAGAGAATCAAGTCACAAACCGTAGTAGGGCTTCCCTATTATTAGAATACCACTCTCTCGTACTCCAAGGATGGAAAAACTCATTCACTCCAAGGCATTATTAAGACTCAAAAGGTTTACTTTCCCTAAAGAAAGATGACAAGCACTTCAAACACATGTCATCTACTTTTGAAGATGAGAGAAAACTCTTCTTGATTGAAATTAAGCCTCTTAGGCCCTATCTCAAGTTTAAATTCATTCAAATTTATTCAAAGGAGTCAAATCAGTTAAGTTGATTGAGATTCAAGCCAATCAGTGATCTTTTAAATACAAATTGGAGATCGAATAAGAGGACTTTTATTTGTTCACTTATAACAAATATAAAAAGATTGTACCCATATTTTCTCAAATCAATGCAAATTAAAATTGCACGTATTGCTTGTCCTATTTAATGTAGATTGGAAATTCGTGTTTACAAATTTTTGGCACACTAGGTGGGAGAATCTCTAGCCCTAATCTCTTTATCCAACAGACATTTTACATCCCTTCGAAGAACACATGATCTTCAAGAACTCCATCACTCAATTTCCCAAGGTTATGCACTTCTTCGATTATAAATTTGAGTCCTCCAATACTATTATCATGCCCGTCATGGTAATGGGGGCTTTTAATATCGAAGAAGAACTGGCAAGCATGAGGGCCAAATTAGAGAGACTCTGTAGGAATAATGAAGAAAAGGACGCTCGAATCAAACGTCAAAATGAACAGATTGCTAATTTGACAAAGAAGTTAGAGAAGCATCATCTGAGTCTTCTAACAAGGCTCAGATAATGAAAATTTTGATAAAGAGTCCACAACAGGGAAGACTCTGATAAAGAACCCAAAGTAGAGAAAGATTCATCATTAGGTGTGTTGTCTTTGAGGAAATCAAAAACTTGACCGCTGATGCTATGAAGTCCCATATAGAAAAAGGTTCTCATATAACTCATTGTTATAGTAAGTCATACACGAAAAGGATGGATGCACTATAGATGGTTGACGAATTCCAACCTCCAAAATTTGATCAATTTGATGGCAAAGGGAACCTGAATCAACATATAGCACACTTCATCGAGACTTACAACAATGCTGGCATAGGTGGTGACTTCTTAGTGGAGCAATTCATGCAATCTCTTAAAGACCCTGCATTTGGCTAATACGCAAACCTTATTTCTTCATCCATTAATAATAGGGGGCAAATGGAGAATGAATTTTGAAATTGCTTCTATAGCACACATCGTATAGTCAACATAAGTGGCTTTACTAACACTAGGTAATAGGATGAGAAGCCAGCCATGGATTATATCAATTGCTGGCATGCCTTCTCTTTTAAGTGCAAGGATCACTTAGTTTAATGTTCTACTGTTGAGATGTGCGCTCAATGAATGGAGTGAAATATATTATACGCTTTACAAGTATCTTGGTCTAATACTTTCTAAGAGTTGATGGCACGAGCTCATGATAACGGGCTTACAATTGCCTACTATGGAAAATGACTCGATGATGGTGAATCAATGACATAATCAAGAAATAGGAAATCCATGCTAAGTAACTTTGAAAAGAACAAATATTCTTATATTGACCCTAATGCAGGAAAAATACTTGACAAAGTTCTTGAAAAGAGACTTATAGAACTCCCAGAATCAAAGTGTCAAGAAGAAATTGGAAGAACTAATGATCCTGAATATTGCAAGCATCACGGGACCATCAATCATCCTATAGAGAAGTGGAAGACATTCAAAAGGCAAGTCTTACAACTTGCAAAGGAAGATCACATTAGGTGAGGAAGGCACCGAATAATCTGATTGATCATCTATCAAGATCTTGTTGGAAAATGCTTTGAAGAAGGACGACCCAAAATGAGCATTTAGGGAGCAAACTTTTGTGTAAGTTAAAGACTATTAAGTTGAACGTTCAAGACTGCTAAGTCAATGTAACTATATGCTTGCAAGACATATCTAAAGACTTTTAAGTTGTCAAGTTTAAGACTTTCATGTCATGCCTAAAGACTCCCAATTCGCAAAACAATTTCGACTCTCAAATCAGCCTTAAGACTTCCAAGTCTAAGCTTCTGGAGTCTCAAGTCAGCATAAACCATCAAGTCACTCATAGGATTCTCAAGCCATCAAAGTCACTCATAGGATTCTCGAGCCATCAAAGTTATAGACTTCCAACTGATAAAAATCAGAGACTTCCAAGTCACCGATAGACTATCAAGTCACTAAAATTATAAACTTTGAAGTGAACTCAATGACTCTCAAGCCATTAAGATGGTAGACTCTCAAATCATCGAGGACATAAACTCACCAATGATTAAAGTTTAAAGATTCTTATGTCATTTAAGTGACAGACTCACAAGTCAAACAAAGTTGTTGACTCTCAAGTCATCAAAGACCTTGAAGTCAACCTTACAGACCTTGAAGTCATTAATGTTATGGACTCCTAAGCCTTCAAAGTCAAAGTCTTCAAAGTCTCCAAAATATAGGACTATAGTTACCAGAACGCAAAGATCCCCTAAGTCTCTAAAGTTCAAGACACAAAAGTTATCGAAGATAAAGACTCTCTAGGCATGAAAATCTATAAAATCCAAGACTCCCAAGCCTCCCTAGTTAAAGATTCACAAGTCATCGAAGATAAAAACTCTCAAGTCATTAAAATCAAAGACTCCTAAGTCTCGTAAGTTAAAGATTGACAAGTCATCGAAAATAAAGACCCTCAAGGTATCAAAATCAAAGACTCCTAAGTCTCCAAAGTTCAAGACTAGAAGTCATCAAAGACAAAGACTCTTAAGTTATCAAAATTAGAGAAAACTAAGTCTCCTAAATACTCAAGATTCTCAAGCTTTAAAATTTAAAACTCCAAAGTCATCAAAGTAAAGACTCCCAATTCATCAAAAGCAAGACATCCAAGTCAACTCTTGCACTGTATAAGTTGCACATTTTGTGGACTCCTTCAATTTGGGGGCAATGGTGATATGTTCCTCTTCCTTTAAAGTTGAAGATAGTAGCACCATAGCCTCCTCCTTTATGTTGATACCGTAGACTTAGTCTAAGTTGGTGGAAGTCACAACATAGCATCTTCCTTCATATTATTAATGCAAGCGTCCCTTGAGTTGTTAGCAACGACAATGTCTACTAGTCTCCTCCTTCGTGGCGGTGATATAGCCTCATCTGTATTAGTAATGCAAGCCTCCCATAAGTTGTTAGCAATGAAAACATAGACTTCTTCTTTGTGGCCACGACATAGCCTTCTCCTTCAAGTTCATAGCAACGGCGACGTAGGCCTCTTCCAAGTTGGTAGTAGTGGTTCATAGCCTCCTCCTTAATGTTGGCGACGCAGGTTTCCGTTAAGTTGGTAGTAGTGCCAACATAGTCTCCTCCTTAGCGATGCATGCCTTCCCTAAGTTGTTAGCAACAGTGCCTTTTCCTTTGCATTGGTGACGTCATAAGCCTCATCTTCTTAGTAGGTTGGTAGCATAGGTCTTCTCCTTTAAATTGATGGAGACGACAACATATGCATCCTCCTAAAATCGGCATCCTTCACCTTCAGGTCATAGGACGATTCCGTTCAAGTTGGTGAGGACAACAAAATGGCCCTTCCATCTTTATATTAGTGAAGTCACCACACGAGGACACATGCAAGCAAGTCGTGCATATGTGAGAACATCCGATTAAGTCACTTAAGGCAGACCCATGCAAGCAAGCTGTCCAAAGGTGAGAACATTCGATAAAGTCACCTGAAGCGAACCCATGTGGGCAAGTCATCCAAATGTGAGAACATTCAATAAAGTCACATAATACGGACTTATGCAGGTAAACCATCTATAGGTGAGAACATTCGATAAAGTCACCTATGGCAGACTTATGTGGTTAAGTCATCTAAAGGTAAGAACATTTAATAAAGTCACCTAAATCAGAGCCATGTGGGCATGCCGTCTAAATGTGAGCATATTCGATAAAGTCACCTAAGACGGACCCATGTGGGCAAACCGTCCATAGGTGAGAACATTCGATAGAGTTACTCGAGGTGGACCCGGATAGGCAAGCTATCCAAGGATGGAAATATTAACTTGAATCACCCAAGGTGGACCCTATGAGGGCAAGCAATCAAAGATTGAAAAGATGTATTACTCTGTACTGTAAATTGTGGTGAAAAGCAATATTTTTGATCTAAAACTTTGAAGTGCACCATTACGATGGTTAACCTGTGGCCAATAAAAAGAAAAGAGAGGACCACAAGGTTTAAATGGCCTCTAAAAAAAAGAAGAAGAAGGAAACAAAAAAAAAGGAAATCTTAGAAATTCAGCCCAAATGCTTAACTGATTCATTTGATGGACGAAAAACACATGTTGACGAGTCCATGCCTCATATCAGCAATGGCACATATAGAATTGGTGAATCAAAATGAAAATTAAAGTAAGGTGTTACTTGTATTGGAAACAACACTTGGATATAATTTTACCTAAACTAGCCAAAGCAATTGTGATTGAGCACGCCATGGCTGTAGAAATGAAGTAACAGATGGGCACCTAAAAGCCAAAAAAAAGGGGAGGAAAAATAAGGAAGAAGGAAAGGATTGCTATAAAGATTTCATTGCAAAGTCATTGGGTTAGCAGAAATTATAGCATGAGCAAGGGATAGGGCATCAAAATTCATCAGAAATCTAAAGTAGGAAGAGTGGTTGCTAGGACGAATGATGAGCAGCAATAAGGTTTTCTTATATAGTGACTTGTCAGCCTCCAAATTCACAATCCCACTATGGCACAAATATTGAAGGATTATATCTTATCCCCTCAAGTTGTTGATCATATTTATCACAATTTTTTTATCACAAATTTACAGTTAGCATCATCTCAAGGGAAAGGCAAATAAAGGGGGATTTAGTACTTTGGCAATTCACTAACCATCTGACTTGGAAGAAAAAGAGAGCAAAAGTAAGAAAAGTAAAAGCGACAAGATTATAAGCCCAAATAAACGTCCTATCTTGTGGAGATTCATCTTGAATGCCCTTGTAATTGGATTTTGTGGGCTTATTCGATTTAGATTGATCTCCAAAATTAGGGGTCAAAAACAAAATTCAAATTATGACCGACCTCAAACTCCAAAAAAAAACAAAGAAAAAGTTATGATCTTTTTTAGGAACTCAAGATTATATCCACATAACTCCAAAGTTGCAACCTGGGTAACTTGCAAGTTGAATTGCAGACTTTCATAGGGAGATGTTGAAAATACCTGTTAAGCGCTAATAATCTACATTGTCAAGCTTCAAGACTCAACCACGTTAAGACTAATGATGACAACACGGCAAACTCTCGAGGGCGCAATTTGTGGGCACCAAAATTTTAGTAATATGCGTCATGCTATAAAATAAATATAAATTAATTATTTTGGGGTAGCTCATTTAATTAATTTAATTCATTTAAATAAATTGGATCAAATCGAGTACCAAGTTATTGTGCAAATAATTACCAAGTCAAAAGTTAAATTGGCTATCAAGTCAGCGTCCCAATAAGACAACTAAGTCACAAACCCTAGCAGAGTTTCCGTATAAATAGAACGTCACACTCTCCTATTCAAGGGGTGAAAAAACTCATTTAATCCAAGGCATCATGAAGACTCAAATTTTTGATTTATCTAATGGAAGACTACAAGAACTCCAAACACGTGTTGTCTACTTTTGAAAACTAAAGAAAACTCTTCTTAATTGAGAGTAAGCATCTTAGGCACTTTCTTATGATCAAATTTATTCAAGTTCATTCAAAGGAGTCAAATAAGTCAACTTAATTGAGATTCAAGCCAATTGACCATCTTTCAAATACAAATTGGAGATCGAAGCAGAGGACTTTTATTTCTTCATGTGTAACATATGCACAAACATTGTACCCACATTTTCTGAAATCAATACAAATTAAATTTGTCCATATTTCTTGTCTTATTTAATTTAGGCTCGAAATTTGTGTTTACACTAGGGTCTTCAAGTTTTGAGCCTCTTCGATGGTCGTAACCTTGGGTCCTATAGGTTCCTCAGGAGACTTATCAATAACTTCATCACAATCTCCTCATTTTAGTAAACTTTTCTAAGAGACTTGAGGTTGTTGATGATAGCGAATTTGATGGACATCCCCTAAAATCTTCCCCCTTGACATCTTTATTTGGAAGCATGTTGAAAAGCTCATGTTGGTGTGCATAAATGCTTATATTTGATTCTCTAACTTGACTTGTCCCTTTCTATATGGTAACCATAGTGTTCCACACTTCAATTGTTGTTCACAAGCAAACATTCTGTTAAACTCATTTGCATCTAAAGCACAATATAAAGCATCAAAAGACTTGTAATTTTTCTACTGTCATTGATGCTTTTCAATGGTGTACTAGTCAATGGGCTTCTGTAATTGCTTAGTGTTAATAGTGTGCACAATTAAGATTGGAGGCCTTGACACTATGCTCAATGGCTTATAATTTTGATCCGCCAAATCTATATAAATATCTTCAAAGGAGCAAATGATCCAGAAAATAAAGGATGTCTAGACGCAGGTATGCTTTGACTGATCCTAGTAATTCTTGAGGAAGACGTTTGATCTTTACTCAATGGTTAAGTCATAAGAGGTTAGACTAGCTGTGATACCAATTATTGGTTCCAAGTAAGTGTAGTCACCCTAGAGGGGGAGAATAGGGTGACCATAATTAATCACAAATATAAACTTAATCATAGAATATAATAGATAATAGCTGACTCAAGGATGTTGAACAATCAAATCAAGGACATTAAGTAAATAAAGAAAGGAAGTTGAGCAATAAGAAACTAATGCAGAAAGTAAAGCACATGAAACTTTTTAGCGAAGTTCATCCTTCTAACTTTGCTATACCCCTCTAAAGATCCCTTCACTAGGATTCAACCACTTGTATTAATCTCTCCTGAGATTCACATTTGCAAGTGTTCACACAAGGACCTCGACTACAACACACCCTTCAAGACCTCCCTGAAATGATTTCTTCTAAGTCCCCACTTAGGAAGGATGACACTCCAAGACAACCCTCTTAATTACAAATAGAATTCTCACAAACCTTGCCTCCAAACGGATATCAAATACGTGCACGAATATTACAATGATTTGAAGTTGCTCACCTAATAGTATAATACACTTAAAATATAAGTTAAGCTCTTTCTAAGATGTGTACTGTCTATCCCCAGGAAGATCCCTATGTATACAATCAATGAGAATGAGGACATTGGAGAATGCTAAAGACGTAGCTGTTGGATTCTTTGGAAGATTCTGTGGAATGCTTCTTTCTAACAGCTACCAGCGGATTTAAGGGCCTTGATGTCTGTCCACTTTTACGTCATATGGTCAGTCAGTTCTTGACATTTTATTTCTTAGAAAGTGGTTCCTCGGCCTTCATTTAATGTCTTATCCATTGCATTCCTTTTTTGCTAAAGCAGAACCACTCTTTCAAGCATTCACGTTTACATTATTCAATTCTAAGGCGGTTAACTATAGTTCTTCCTTTTGAGAAAAGTGCATTTGGTATTTGCTTGATTTAGGATACACTTCAATGTACTTTCATGCTCTTCAAATGTTACCAACCATTATACCATCAAAAATCACGAAGTTATCTTTACTCCTTAAAGAATGTACAAATGAAGCATTTAGAAAGATAACCTAATTAATTAAATTGTAAAAAATTTAACTAATCTAGACTGACACAATGTGATAGGATACAACTTCTAAAAGAACATAATACATAGCCAAATTTCAAGAATATGATGAATATATTTTGTACCAAAATTTGTACTATGTTCTTGCATCATTGAATTATATATTTTTATATAATATAAAATTCATTAATTATATACCGAAATTCCAAACATAGGAAATTAACTAGAGTGCCATAAATTTAATTTTGAACTCTTTTCAGCTTGCACCAATTTTATAACTCAAACAAGGGTTTTTTTTCTAACAAGCTAGTCAAGGTCATTTATAGTGAGAGTTCAATGTAGTTGAACTCTGGTTTCTAAGGCCTTGGTTATTAGTTACCGAATGATCTTGTCGAGCAAGTTACTTTCAACGAATTGAGCACATAAATAAGATTAAAGTACTTAAGTAATCAAGATCTAGTGAGGCTTAAACATAAATTGCAAATGTGATGAGATCAAAACATACCTTAAGCAACCCATCACATTGAGATGATTCTTCAATTATACTAAAAAGTGAGGGCAATTCACCAATGCTAGAAGCAAGAATTGTTGTAATTTTGACATAAAAATAGTCCAACATGGTTTACTGCTGCCGCTCTTATTATCTAATGGGCTGCCTCGATACAAATAGGTGGTTAGGAAAATTTAGGTAGCCTGTAACCCTTGAAAGAGGTTTGGGTGAGCTTTGATGGTATAACTAACCATCTCTAAATACTAACATAAACATGGAAAGGTTGGGTGTGACTTACTTGGTTAGTGTCTACCTTTGATGGTTCAATCATATCCTAAGCTCTTGTTATTGCTTTCTTTAGTTTACTTTTCGCAATTAAAACCCATTTCAACTTTCTTGGCCTACAACAATCAAATTAGCTCCAATAATTGAAATGTACCTTCTCTATGGACATAACATGTACTTACCAACTGGCTATAACGACATTCCATATTGGAAATTAAAAATACAAAACTTATTCCCAACCCATGTATGTGACTGTGTGTGTGTGTGTGTGTGTGTGTGTGAGAGAGAGAGAGAGAGAGAGAGAGAGAGAGAGAGAGAAAGCCATGGTTAGCTTGCCATCAGTAGTTCACTCTTAACTAGGAAAGGGCTAGCTGCAAGGTCTTATATATGCATTACAGAGGTGAGAAGAAGGAATAAGGGTTGAGATAAACCCTTGCTACCCACTACCATTGTGACCACCCCTGAAAGGGGGCGAATGTCTTACAAAACAACTTGCAGCTATGAGTGTGGATTCAAGGCTAGTGATTGCGAGGCAAAAGGGGACATAGAAGAGTAAATAAGGTTCCTATTGTTATACCATAACAACCATGCAGAGGCTACATTGAGGAAGCACTAGGAATGATGGAATGTTGTTTAATTGGTATTATGACTGATCAGCTAAAATGATTACCAAATTTTAGACTTTTAATGGACACTCGAAGTGCATAGTCTTAACTCCTAAATAAGTAGCCATTTTAGGCGAATTTCTTTTGTCATTTAGAATTACCAATGCATGTGGCTTGAGTTTATGGGTATAAAACTAGGTAGCTTAGCATATGAAGAAGTTAAAAATGATTTGTTTGGGTGAAGTTGAGAAGTTCAGTTGAATTGTAAGAATGGGTTAACTATGCTTGAAGATCATTTGTATTATGTTTTTTTTTTAATTGGACTTTTGTATTACCTTTCATGAGTTCAATAACCTTCGTGTGATAAGTTTGTTTAACTTCATCTTAAGACATTGAATTGGGAGAAGAGAAGGTGTTAAGTCAAAAATCATGCACCATTTTTGTAATTATTTTTAGTATATTATATATTTTATTTCGTTTAATTTGATTTATTTTATATATTTTTTAGGATCAGTGTTAAATTAATAAAGAGAAGGAGAAAGGATGTAGAAGATCGATTTTATATTTGACCACAAGACGGTCCAAGAATAATTATGAAAATAATATTTTCTTCATAATTATTATTTTGGGCTAGGAGTCAAGAATTTTGGAAAAGCTAAGAGACTTGAAGAGGAAGAAAGCTAAGGAAAAGAGGAGGAAACCCTAAACCCTAACCCATATTATTATATAACCTACAACCCTCTCATCCTCTCCACACACGCATACATCAGCCTTCAGCCCATCTCTTCTCCTTCACGACACAGACGGCAGCACAGTAGCCCTATTCCCATTCTGCTCTCCACACCCAGAACCAGCCCCATCTCCATCATCACGCATAACCCTAATCTTCATCACCCTTCCCCCTCTCCACGCACAACATATCTCTCATCATCTCCTCTGCTTCTTCGGGACGTACGTAACCCTCTTCTCCTTCAAGCAAAAACGCATCTCAGCCAGCCCTTCCTTCAGCTCCACGCAGCCTCACACACGTTCAACCCACGCAGCCCTTCTCTTCCTCAACACAGCTTCACGTCTAGCCTTCAGCCCCATCTGTTCCCCTCCCACGCACAGCTATACGCCTCATCAGCTGATCACAATCATCATCATCTTCCATCAAAGTAGGATTTTTTTTCTTTATTATGATTAGTAGTATTTAGTATTATTATATTTACTTTGTTTATTTATTTTCGTGTTTAGTTTATTGATTAGACATGAAATATTTGAGTTATTATTGTAATTTTAATTTTTACATGAGTGAGTAATTTTTTGTGCTTAGTATAATCTTCTTGAAGCCATGCTAAATTGATAATTTTGAAACAAGTCTTGTGCTTTAATGCCTAGTTGATTTCTATTCGTGATTCTTTAGCGATTAGTGTTTATCGTTTATGAAATTTGTGTTAAATCGACTAGAATGCATGCTAGTTGATTAAATACAATTTCGATTGATAGTTTAAAAGATTGTAATACGTAAAAGTTATAATCTTTTAGGCCTAGGTATCACCCTAATTAATCATGGATGGCTCAAACCCATCTCTTTTAATTAGGTAATCGCTTTAGATCTTTGTTAAATCGATTTGCTGGTAAATTGGTTACAAAGTGTTAAATGATGTTTTTCTAATTCTTAATGCTCTAATTTGGTTAAATTTTTGCGCTGGTGTAAAGATTATCAAATTAGTAGGGTTTATATTAGGGCTGGACCTAAGTAAACTAGAATCTAAGGAAAAACGGGGAAGAACCGCTGGTGGACCTCTTCTACAGTTTAACTCATGAATAAAATTAACTTGTGTGTTAATGATAAATATTAATTCGCATGGTGGATTGAGATTATACTAAGTATTTTTCATAAATTTGATAAATTTCGATTATTATTTGTTGCGTAGAGTTAATTTGATTTGTATGTTAATTTTTGTTCTATTTTTACTAGCTTCAAAATAATTTCAATCAACCCCCCCCCAAAGTATAGTCTTTTAGGAGTGTCTAGGTATTTTTAGATAGCTTAGAGTTTGATTTTTTGGTGTGGTTATAATTTTATATTGAGTCTTAGTAATTAATTACCGGTTTGTTTGAAATTAGACTAAAAATAGTTATTTTTGTTATTTTTCGATTTTTATTAATTCCTAGGGTTTATAAAGTGTCCTAGTCTGCTCACATTCAATTTCGTGATTTTTGGAATTTATTTGATCATATTTGAAAATTATTGTGTGAAATTGATATGTGCAGATTTTTAGGTAATTAACTCTGAAGATTTCGATTTTTAATTTTAATTTACGATTATTAGGTGTTTTTAATTCCAGAAATTTGTGTCCTAGAATTAGGGTCATTTTCTTTATTATTTTCGTATTTATATTTATGCAGAATAATTTATTTCCAATTCCAGATTTAATATTCTGTTTGATTATTCTGCAGTAATTGGCTGATTTACTTTTTATGAATTAAATCTGAAATTATTCTGAAGATATATGCTTATAAGGTTACAAAATATTAGTTTAGTATACTGTTTTTTATTTTTAATATTTATTTTTCTGATTATTATTTGCTGTTTTGATTTTTATCAATATTTCAGTTAATATTTTGATTTTATTTTTTCTGGATTATTTAGGAAATATTTTTACTGTTTTATTTCCAGAATATGATTCATAATAGTTAGGAGAGTTATTAGGTCTTTTTCTAGATTTTTATTCATTAGATTTCAGTTGTTTTAAGAATTATTAAAATTAGATTTAACAAGTTGATTAATAAAATTGTTTAGAAGCAAACTAGCCATTTAAAGCAATCTTTCCTCGTGGATCGATCCCTACTTCCCTACACTATAAAAATTATATAATAACCGAAGTAGTGGTTAAATTTGTAGCCCTCGACAGGCTTTACAGAAGGCCATTAATAAATATAACAATACAAATTTCAGGTTGATTGTGCAAATTCTATTAGAAGTGAATATGAAGGTGAATCAAATAGCTAGGATGTAGATATTTGAGAAGTAGTGACAAGATCAATATGAAATAAGATGAATATAAAAAACATTAATTTTAATCTAGAAAATCCAAACAAGGAAGAACCATATGCAACGCAAGCACAACGCTAATATGATCAAATCAATGGGTTTAGCAAGATCAGTAAAAGCATGTTAAAATCTCTCAACTAAAATGTAACACCCCCAGCCCTAAGGTCAGGAGTGTTACCATTTTCTCTAAATCCTAGAACAAAACGGGCAGGGCAGCAAAGGGGAACCGAACCCACACCGAGCCAACCCAAATCAAACCCTAAAACGGGTCCTTTAGCTTGGATTCGAGGTGGGTTTCCTCTTCCTCCTACCTATGGTTATTGATTATTGATTATAGTTCGTTCAGGTTGAATTCGAACCAATTATCAGTGATTTGAGGAAATCGTAGCATAAATTGAACAATACCATATATATATATATATATATATATATATATATATATATATATATATATATGTTAGTCGTACTGAACTGAAGTTTATCATTCATATATATACATATATAGTTTATCGATTATATGTCGTTTGTCGAATTTGTGAAGTTATCGAATTTATATGCAGTTTATCGATTATATAGTTCATGGATGTCAAATTTATTGAGTATCTCAAGTTCATCGATTACATAGCTCATCCATTATGTGAAATTTATACATAAGTTTATCAAATATATATACATGGATAAGTTATTGATGCTAAGAAATTTATTGATTATATGAGGGCTTCGGTTTTAAAACGTTTAACGAATATATATATACGTTAACGATCCAGTTCAATGAATATATAATGTTCATCGATTATATGTGCTTACTGGCACAGAGACAAAGCTCAAGATTTCATTTCTCTGCTATAAGGCAGACACAAAGCTCAATATTTCATTTATCTACTATAAGGTAGAGACAAAGCTCATTATTTCATTTCTTTGCCAGTAGGCAGGGAATTCAAAGCTCAATATTTTATTTCTCTGCTATAAGGCAGAGACAAAGCTCAATATTTCATTTCTCTGCTATAAAGCAGAGACAAAGCTCAGTATTTCATTTATCTGCTAGTAGGCAAGGAATTCAAAGCTCAGTATTTCATTTCTCTGCTATAAGGCAGAGACAAAGCTCAGTATTTCATTTCTCTGCCAGTAAGGAGATGATTCAAAGTTCAATGTTTCATAATTTTGCCAGTAGGCATAAGTTGAAGTTACATGTTTCATAGCTCTGTTAATATGCAGTAAGTTAAGAGAAACATGGTCAAAGGAGACTCCCAATTCCTATGATGGCTTACGAAACAATATACTTTTAATAAACAAGCATGCAAAGTTCAAGGGTCGGTATATAGTTCCTATGATGAATCTGGGCGGTCAGCCAGCTGGCATTTGCTGTCTAACTAGCCATTGCTCTCTTTTTAAGGATTATGATGTCAATTTTCGTTCATTTTATTGCTTTTACTACTTGATACTAAAGCTTATTGAGAATACTTGAATTGAAATCCTGAAATAAGGTGAGTAATTGTCAAACTGTGCAAAGAAGTTGGGATGGAGGAAGTTATATCTTATTTAGGAGATGATGCTATAGATCCAAATTTATGACACAAGTACAAGAGGAGAGGAGATAAATGGTATTCATAGATCATGTCCGCTGCTTATATTAACATATGATATCTGCAATAAAGTTTTATTAGTGTTTATCTCAATTTGTAAGCCTCACATTATTCATTTGCCATTTAACTCGGTAGAAACAATTAAGACGAATCTACCTTTTAAGACAAATCGACCTTTACCATTTTTCAGGCGTCAATGACATACTACTTGTGATTATTTTAATGATATTTTTTTATTAAGCTTATGAGTTCATATGGGTTGCTTATGGAAAGTCTATCCAGCATAGCTATTCTCAAGTTTAAGTCATTGGTACAAACGTTAATTTCTCTCGCGTTGGGAGGAGGAAACATACGGTGAAAAAGGAAAGAAATTATGAACACGGTCATAAGTTATTATTGCATCTTTTAGGGGAGGGGGTTATCCACTGTGCGATTATCGCTCATTCCATCTATCATTGTGCCTCCAGGTTTCTAAAGTAAGCCGATAGGGAGTCACTGCTGCCTAGAAGCTAGGTGATGGGCTCGTACGTGAACTGCAATGTATTTTTATAGTGTGTGATTGTAAATTGAGTTCTTGTGTGCTTGGATTACATATTATTTAGAGTCGCCCTGATGGCCGTATGAGCCACCATCTAAGTTGCTATGGTTGTACTTTAATTTGGTTAAACATTGAAATGCATTGGTTGTGGTGCTCCGGGCGGGTGGCCCGTAGAGCGGTGAACTCCGGCGGGTGGCCGTTGAGTTAGTTTTTATTGTTTTTCAGTGTAGGGAAATTTTGTAAGGCTTTAAGCCTGGAAAATGGTGAGTTTTCAGGGGAAACTCTGTCCGTTTTGTTCCAGGATTTAGAGAAAATGGTAACACTCCTGACCTTAGGGCTGGGGGCGTTACATAAAATGCTAACAAAGAAAACTTTCCCTAAGAAAAAAAGGGGAATATAAAAAGAGACACCTAATATGAGCTCTGAAGGGTGCCTAATAGGCACCTAAACTAATCACATAAACTAGATTAGGAGAGGTAGTTAGGAAAACCCAAAACATAATCTTCTATATATAGGAGATACACCCAAAAGATAACTTTACTAACAATGATGATCTTCTTCCTAAAATATGGATTACAAGTTACTCATGAAAGAGAAACAAAATAATTTGCAAATAAAGAAACTTCTTCAACAAGCAAACAAGACTCGATGCTGAAAATCGAGACCTAGATGGCACAAACATGTGTGTTGTTGGAATGTCTATGACTAATCGAGCAACGAACAGGATGAGCATAGGCTTGAAGATAGGCCTAAACATGGAATTTGGGGAAACACTCAACATTTTCAGTTAGGACAAATGGTGTGGTCCTTTCGTTGTCCATCTAAATGTAGTATGTGAAAGACGTTGACATAATTGTGTAATGAGTATGACATGTTAAATTAGGATTTTATGGACCATTTTGGTTAAGTTATACTTGTAAAGAACAATAAGGAGTACCAAACTTAGGCTCAATTAAAGTGAGGGTTGTGATTATAGTTGAGTGATTATGAGAAGTGTTAAAACACATTTATTTGAGTAGATAAAGGCTCTAAGAGACACTGGGTCATAACTTAAGACAAGCGCCCCCCCCCCCAAAAGATTGACCCGATTGAGGCCATCAGGATTGAGCAATTGGGCCAAATAGAAGCTCAACAACCCTGAAAATGATTTCTATTTGCATGGCTTGTAAATGGGATGAAAAATCTGGTCAAGATCTCCTAAACCGACAAGGAAATTATAAAGATTTTTTAGTTTGAATAAAAATTGCAAATAATTTATATCTAGAAGATATGGAACCCTAGTCAAATTCCTCTTAGAGGACCATCATAGTCCCTAAACAAATCATAAGCAAAAACAAAGGTCAATCAACTACGCTTTTATAAGCTATGTTGTGCTTATTATTCCTGGGGATGGCAATTGGGTGGGGATTCCCCAACCTAAAAGTGGATGCAACCTGTATAAGGGAAAAATCCTTGCACTCGATGGGGCCAAGAATGTGGATAAGGACAGGAATAGGGACAGGGGGGAAACTCAATACCTGAGTAAGAATTAAGATGAACATATTGATGGGGACGGGAACAACTTTGTCCCAATTCCCCATCCCATCCCCCTACTCTTTTTAAATAAAAAAAATAGTGTTTACGAGGGTAAATTAGGTATCTGGATGTTTATCAACCATAAATATAAAAGGGAGCCCCTTAGCACCTCATTTATCCTATTACCCATCTACCCTGTATCCTTTTCTCTGCCTTATTCTCTCTGCTGTCTTCTATGTTATCCCTTAAATCTCTTCTAGAAGCTCTTAAGAATAAGGAAAGCTTCTCCCTCCACAGAATCCCTCACCTTTACAACTTCACCTCCCTCATCTTTCTGAATCTGTCATCCTAATGATAAGTGCTTAAACTCTATATGATTTTGGGGTCATTTTGCTGCATTTTTAGGGAAAATTATATGTTTTATGTGATAATTTATACTCATTTTTCCATTTTATACTCGGGTATGGTTCTTTTTTGTGTTTTGCAGGATTCTGGACATTTTCGCCCTTGCTTTGACCCTAGTTGAGTGTATTTTGACTCCCCAAGGATGCCCCTGAGTTGCATGCCCGTGGAAAGAAAGAAGAATAGAAGAATGTCGAGCCAAAGCTGACCACAGTCGGTCTGTGGTGAAGGTCGCGGTCCGTGGTGGACTTGTTTCCCCGCAAGGTTGTTTGTTTTCTCACGACTTTTAAAATTCCAAACAGTTTTAATGCCATTTATTCGCATGGTTGTTCGACTTTCAGCCACTTTGCTATAAAAGGGGGCTCTCATCCTCATTTCAACACACATCCCATCTCCATGTCCCTTTCCATTCTACCTAGATTAGAAGTTGGATTAGAGAGAGTTGGGAGCAAGTAGAATAGGAAGATTTGTGAGGAAGTAGGACCGTGTTTGCAAATCGACGGATTCAAGCACGCGTTCGGGCTGAGCAATTCTTTCCCTTCTCTTCTCTTTCCTCCTTTAGATTTATTGCTTTCTAGATTGATAAATTAGATTATGTAATCCATGTTAATTTGTAATTCTTGGGATTGATGTTGAACTTGCATTTGCCTATGTTGTTGAATTGATTGTTTGGTGTGCTTTTGAATTATTAGGTGTATTTCATTAGGTTTGGAGTTTGAATTTCTTGTAAGAAGTTTGATCACCTTCCTGCTCATATTAGATGTTGGGTGAAGTACTAAAAGGTAAAATATGATGTCGGAATCACCAAATTTAACTTGATAGTGTGATATCTTGAGAGAGAATTACCGATTGAGAGACCTAAAATGATAATCGTGTGCCTAATGAACCTAGAGTAATGGAGAATCCATGAGAATTGATGATTGATTTGATTTGGGTATTTTGCTTCACCTTGAAAGAGGGTTGTGATATCTCGATTATCAGTCTTGAAATTTTCTAATTAAAGAGTGAGTGCTTTATCTATTCTTGAACCGGGTAATTCATTAGTTGACTTAATTCCTTGAATATTTATCCATTAGATTATATAGCAAATTAGTTTAATTTCAATCTCTCATGTTATAGCCCAATAGTTTGACCTGGCCTATGTGGGATCGATCTTGATTTGCTACAACATCACCGTGCGCTTGCAGGCCTATCATCTAACTCCAATCACCTCTGACTTGCTGCCAAAGTTGGAAAGTAAATATCATATTAAAAGTTAAATTGTGGTGCTACTCCTTGCAAATCTATTGTCTGTATTATTTACCCCTCATCAACTTCACAAGAGTTGTCAGTGCCTATGGTTCACTTTGCGCTGAATTTTATAGTACTAAATTAGTAATTTTGTTCATTTCTATCAAATTGTTTTCAATTTTCCACTACAAAGGGCCTGTTCTTTTCACTGGTAAATTGGATGGGTAAAATGGTGAAGTAGGTTGAAGTAGGTTGAGGTGGGTTGAGGTTGGTTGAAGTTGGTAATTTTTTTTTAGGTGGGTTGAAATAGGTTGAAGTTAATTGAAGTAGACTGAACTGGTTTGAAGTTGGTATATTTTTTATATGGCGGGTTGAAGTTGGTAAAAAAAATAAAATGTAATTAATATGTGATAATTAATATTTGGCATGCTTTTTTAATGGTATTTTTTTTTTCAAGTTTGGAAATTTTGAAATTTTTGAAATTTTTTTATTTTTTTATATTTGAATTTTTTTATTTTTGAATTTTTGAAATCTTGAAATTTTGAAATTTTGAAATTTTTATTATTCTATTTTTTTAATTTTTTGAGTTTTTGATTTTTAATTTTTACATTTTTTAATTTTTACATTTTTTAATTTCTTATTTGTCTATTTTTTATTTGATTATGTTTTATTTTTATATGTTATTTTTTATTTGTTAATTATTTTTGTTTTATTTATTTATTCATTTTTTTTAATATAGGTAATTATGTATTTAATTTTTTAATTATTAATTAAATTTTTACTAATAATTTGTTGATAGCAATTTTTTAATTAATTCTTCTTTTGTATTGAATTTGTAATTTATGTTGTCATTTATTTTTTATTTTATTTTTTTATTAATGGATTATTTCCTATGTTTATTTAATTTGAAAAGGAAAAAAAAATGAAAAAAATTCAGCAACTATAGAACGCTGAAACCACTTCAAAAGTGAGCCAAGTTCTATGCGTTGCCCAGTGAAACACGACCTACTGCAATTGCTCCTTTGCTACTTCCAGATCTGACCGGTCGACGGCTCCACCTCCAGGCACCGACAGAGCACCAGCTGCCAACGTCTCCGGCCGGTACCGATGCCACAGATAGCCACAATGTCGCCACCAGCACATCCCCTGACGAAAAGTTCGATCACGATTTCCAGCACGACTGCCATTGCTCCTTTGCTGCTTCCAGAGCTGACCGGCCGACGACTCCACCTCTAGGCACCGACAGAGCACCAGCCGCCGATGTCTCTGACCGGTACCGGCGCCAAACACTGCCTCAATGTCGCCACCAGCACATCGCCTGACTGTAAGTTCGGTTAGGGTTTTTGGCGTTCGATTTTCAATTTGTTTCATTTGCTAGTTTAATCACTTGTAATTGTATTGGTTTGTTCTGAAATGCTGCTCTGCACATATGATTGAACTGATTAGTGAATTGTTGAGCTAACTCCATCCATTGTTGTGATAAATCTGAGTCGTTGAATTGATTTTTCTGGTTTGAGTTCTGTGGGGAATACTGTTGAAAAACTGGGCCTCAAATTTTGTGGTTCTAGTTGTGTGGTGGATTTGTCATGCTTGCTAGTTGAGTGTTGAAAAATAGGGCCTCAAATTTTGTGGTTTCATTTGTGTGGTGGATTTGTCATGCTTGGTAGTTGATTCCCAGCTCATCGTAGTTCTGTTTCAGTGGTTTGGTGTATTGCTTGTTAAATTTGCTGTTTTGTGGAGTGAAGGATTTGGTACACCTTGGAATTTCTGCTTTGTTCTTGTGTGGTGATGGAAATGTGGTTTACAAAATTGACAGTGATGATCCATTTTCGTTGTGTATGTGTGTTGTGGCCTGACCATGGAATGTTCAAGGGCATAGAAAATTGAATGTGATGGCTGCTTCAGGGAAAAAATCGGCTAATTGGACAAACAGGGACGATGAGAAGTTGGTGGATGTTCTGATTGAACAAAGAGCGCAAGGAGCAGTTAAGTTTGAGTAGAGCTTAGCGAGGGTGATGTTGAAAAATGAAGGGATTCATAAGGAAAGTGCCTAAATCAAAAACTATTGTAATGATTTACGAAAGAAGTTGGGAGCTTGGGAATATCTTATAGGCAGAACAAGGGTGGGTGTTGATTACATGACTGAGGCTGTGGATGTGTCCAACTCAGCTTGGCAACCTTGAGGTAAATGATGTACACTTGTAGAAGTTTTTGATATTATATAACATCGTTGTTTGGAATTATAATATGAAACATTGATTTGTGTTATGGTGTGCAGAGATATGGTGGCAAGTATAAATCGTTCCGAAAGAAGATGCCTACGAACTTGGATAAGATGAAATCCGCATTCCACGGGAAGCAGGCGACAGGGGAAATGAGCTTCGCTCCCGGGATGGTTGCTTCCCCTAGCAATCAAACTGAACGGTCAAAGGGAAAGGCTATTGATGTCATCGAACATGTCGGTGACAATGACGAACTGAATGAGGATGGATCTGATGACGATATCGAATGCCTTCGCGCGGAGGAAAGTCGATCTCCACCAAAGATTGTTCACAGCTCTCGCAAGCAAAAAAGTGAAGGTGGGACTTCCAGTGATGGGAAACGACAAGTGCTTCTGAACTAGTCAGCGAGAGAAGAGGAGGTGAACCAGGCCCTTGCTTTTCTCCGCATGAGGGAGAAGGGAAAACAACAACCATCCCTAACGAAGCAAGTGCAGGCATGACTAAAGCAACATCCCAAAGTTTCTGCCATGGGAGCAGATTTCATATGGAGTGTGATGAGTTTGTGGTTAGATACATCAAATCAAGAGGGTTTTGCATCTGACTATGTAAGTGGATTGGAGTATGTATGCCTTTCTGTTCTTGTGCGTTGTTATGTTTGGAGTTTGTCTGCGTTAGCAGTAGGTAGTGATAAACATGTTCCTTGTTGTGGTTTGGATTACGTTGTTGTTGTCTTTTCATTTTCTGTTGTTGTTGTATGTGTACTTGGTTTTATCGTTGTATGCAGAGGAACAACACGTTATGTGGCAAGTATAATTTCCTTGTGCTTTAGCTCGCTTATTGTTGTGTGCTGATATGATGTAGAATGGATGCGTATGACTGTACAATGGATGAGGTGGAAGACCAAGCTATTGTTAATATTATCGGTTACACCCTAGAACGTTATCTTGCAGACCGACCTCGCTCCACGTTCAAAGAATGAATGCCAAGAGCAATTGGTGGGAGAGTGGGGGGCAGTATATACGTAGATTGTTGAGTGGGAATCGTCCAGACTTGTGTCATAAAGTTCTTCGCCTTGAAAAAGATGCTTTCACACATCTTGTTAGCATATTCATGGAGAGAGGTTTGTTGGAGGAGGGTCGTTTTGTTAAAGTTGTCGAAATAGTTGCAATGACGTTGTTTAGGTTGGTAAGAGGGGCTAGCTATCGGGAGGCTGAAGATCGCTTTTAGCATTCCCCATCAACAATAGGCAAATATCATAAACAAGTACTTCATGGTCTAGTGCAATTGTCTTCTAATATTGTTAGGCCATACCAAAGTCAAGATGAAGTGCCTGCTAAAATTCTCCAGAAGAAAGGCTTCTATTGGCCATTTTTTAAGGTATGATGTCAACATTCGTACACACTTTAACATGTTCTTCTCATTCAACATAAATGTGAAAACACGCTTAAGTTGTTATTCTCTGTTGAAGGACTGCATTGTGGCGTTAGATGGGATGCAAATTTAATGCATAGTAAGAGATGATATTGGCCAATGATTTCGAAATCGTAAAAGCCGAAAGAGTTAGAACATTTTGTGTGTTGTTTCTTTCGACATGATGTTTACGTATGTGAATGTTGGCTGGGAAGGAAGCTCCCACGATCTACCTGTGTTGAAGGATAGTTTGAGTTAGCGTAAATTTCATTTCCCTCATCCTGAACTAGGTACTCACATATTCATTGTCGTGTTTTTAAGTAATTTGATTCATTATAAACTGAAATTCATGTGGTGTCTTTCCCTTACATACTCCAACAAGAAAATATTATTTGGTGGATTCTACGTATCCAAATACGACAGGGTACTTGGCTCCTTATTCAGGGATGAGTGTTCGCTACTACATTCTTGAATTCATAAGCGACCGGTGATGCGGCCATGGGCCACAAGGCATTCAAGAAGAGTTTAACTATCGACATTCCTCTTTATGTGGAGTAGTGGAGCGAACATTTGGTGTTTTGAAGAACACTTGGAAGATTTTGGCTGACTGGATGCCTCAAATGAGTTTAGAATCACAAATAGAAATTGTTATTGTAGCATGTACACTCCACAATTTCATCCGTTTGCATGAGAAGGGGATGCAAATCTCACCAAGGTCGTTATGCGCTACTTCGTCGCGAGCTGTTAACCTATTTGATCAGGATGCTAAGAATGCCATGAAAGAAATTAGGAATCAAATAGCGAATGAAATATGGGCTTCTCATTCCACCAGAAATTAAATGGTTGTGAAGGTTGCACTGATAGGTGCTGAAATGTTTGCGTCGATTAATATGTGCGATGCGTTGTTGTAATTATTTCCATATCTATGTGCATTTCTTCATCTTTGTGTCATGTTTGCAAATTGCAGTCAATTACTGATTCCCGAAGGTATTAATTTTGCACATGACGTCCAAAGTAAAAAAAAATATTGATAGTGTAAATAGTACGAACAATTCAAATAAATTGTTATAGAATTGAAAAACTAAATAAGAAGTACAAACACAAACATACAAAATAACATAATAACAAATAAAATGTTACAAAATTATTACACTCACCCATTTTCACCCGAAGGTTTTTTTTTGGATTAAACATCTATCAAATTAAAAACTACAATTACATACAAATAATTATAAAATTACAGAAACAAAAAAAAACTTGCAAACAAATAAAAATGACACAATTAAACACAAATTAAAAACAACGTAACAATTAAATAAATAAAAAAATAAAAAATTTAAACAACAAAAACTACAATCAAAAATTAATTACAAATACACAGATACAAAAATAAAAAATCAAAAATTATGTACAAAAATAAAAAAGAAAAAAATTACCAAATGAAAAAAATAAAAACAACTAAAAATAATAAATAAAATAAAAATTCAAAAATAAAAAATATAAACATAAAAAATAAAAATTTAAATACAAAAAATTAAATATAAAAAAATCAAATAAAACATACAACATAAAAACTAAACAACAAAAAATTAAAAAATTAAAAAAAAAAATAAAAGAAATAAAAAAATATAAACAATATAAAAATAAAAATAAAAAAAGGAATCAATTTACAAACCTAAATAAAAAAATAATAAAAAATTAAGTAAAAAATAAAAAACGAAAACTGTAAAAAATAAATAATACAAAATACAAAAAAAAATTAAAAAAATTAAAATCACAAAAATAAAGAAATTCAAAAACCTAAATACAATAAACAAAAAATGAGAAAATTAAACAAAAACAAAAAACTAAAATTAAATTAAATAGCAAAAAAAATTAACAAATTAAAAAAAAATAAATAAAAGATAAATACAAAAAATTAAAAAAAATTAAAAAAATAAAAATGATAATATAATAAATTAAAATTTAAAAATTCAAAGTAAAAAATTAAACATTATAAAATTTAAACACAAAAAATTAAATTTTGAAAATTAAAAAGTTAAAAAGTTCATATTTTTTAAATAAAAAACTAAAAAAATTAGAAAAATAATAAAGTAAAACAATTCCAAAGCACAGTAATTTTTTGTATTTATTTTTTAATTTTTTATCTTTTTAGTTTTATTCCAAACAAAAGCTACAGAAAATTCCAAAAAAATAAAAAATAAATAATAAAACAAAAGCACTAAAGAAAAAAAACTAAAAAATAAAAAATAAAAATTTAAAATTAAAAAATTAAAAAATTAAAAATTAAAAATTAAAAATAAAAAATTAAAAAATTGAAAACAAAAATAAAAATTAAAAAATGAAAAAATAAAACGTGGAAAATAAAAAATAGAAAAATAAAAAATACTAAACAAAAACATAAAAAAATAAACAATAAGAAATTAAAAATTTAAAAATTTAAAAATTAAAATATGAAAAAATTACAAATTAAAAATTAAAAACTCAAGAAAATAAAAAAAGAAAAATAAAAAAAATTTTAAAACTAAAAAAAGGTTATAAAATAGAAAATAAAAAATAAAATAAAAAATAAAAAATTTAAATAAATTACATACCAAAAATTAAATGTTAAAAATTAAAAAAAATGAAAATTTAGAAATAAAAGACTCAAAAAAAACAAAAATACAAAAATAAAACAATTCCGAAGTACGATAATTTAGAAAAAAAAGTAGTATATTGAACATTTTGGTGCAAGAATAATTAAATCTCACATGATACTTTACGAATTATTAAAATTATGTGGGGGTGGGTTGAAGAGGGTTGATATAGGTTGAGGTAGGTTGAAGTGGGTTGAAGTTGGTATTTTTTTTTTTCAAGTTGATTGAAGTAGGTTGAAATAGGTTGAAATGAGTTGAAGTGGGTTGAGGTTAGTAAATTGCAATTGACCCACGAAAAGAACAAGCCCAAATTGTATGTGAAAAGATTGATGTTGAGAATATTATATTTTATTTGATTTTTTTGTTCAAAATTGCTTCAATTTTGAAGTTAGTTCGTCAAGAATTAGGGAACCATTGGAATCGAGGACCTGACAAGCATGGAGACTGGGAAAGGTTTATCCCCCTAAATAAGGGGATTGTGACGTGGATGAAGAGAGGTCTAAGCATTGGGATGAGGACGGGGAAGGCACCCTTGGCTCCAACCCGCCTTTTTGTTATCCCTAATTGCTCCGTACTATGATTCTGTTAACTTGAAGTTCGAAGGCTCTTGAAGAGGAGAAAGGTGCCTTTTTTAAGATTTGTTTTTTAGATAATCCTTGGAAGGTGGTGCAAGCTTCTCAAGGTTCCTAACTAAGTCTGAAAATTTTACTTTGTACTAAAACATTTGGCTCCATCAGTGGGGTCTATAGTTAAGCAAGATGTCACCAGAGGAGAATGATAAGGGACAAAATACTGCTATCCCTAAGAACCAAGATCCTGGGAGTCAAGATCCCTGTGCTCAAACCTCAGGAAATGTTAGTTTAAATCAAGTGGACACAACTTCACTAGGAGGACATCTGTCTCCCAAGTACACTCATACCCTGGAACAAGTGGACAATGCTCCAAGGACAATGGAAAGGTTGATTATAAGTCAATGAAGCTATATCCCCCATGATGGAAAAGCTAGATGCTTTCTTTGGTTGTTAAATGAGGTCAAGGAAAGCTGCTTGGAAGAGATTGTAGGTAAAAGACTAGATAGAGACTTCCAAGATGCCAAAGAGTCATTCCTTGATGATTAAGAAGCAAGCTATCTTGAGAATAGGCCTCCATAGTAGTGAAGAAATAAAGGCGAAGACTTGATGGAGGCCTTGAACCATGAAAAGGTTGAAGAAGAGAAATCCAAGCAAAATAGGCCAGATCAAGATAGGTCTCACCAAGAGGAAGTTAATGAAGAATATCCATAGGAACATCGCTCAACCTCTATCAAGGTTGTGTCATCTTACTAGCATCCAAGAGAAAGCATAAGGAAGACCCAAAATTAAGGTGCTCCGATGATGAGCCACCCTCAGAATAAGATACCCTTGATGCTGAGATTTGGGACGCTAAACTCCCATAGAAAATCAAGGTGCCTAGGATAGGGTCATTTCATGGGACTATAGACCCTCAAGAGCACTATGATGCTTATTTAAGTCATATCTATATACAACCACCCCTTTTAGAAGCCACGACATACAAATACTTTTCTACCTCAAGGGGTAGTATAGGTTTGGTTCAACATACTACCCTTAAGATCCATCAAATCTTGTGATAACCACCACCATCTTTAGAAAGCACTTCATTTGAAGCAGAAGGACTCCAAAGCAGCCTTTGAAACTAATGAAGTTAACACAAAGAGATCAACAATTGTTAGCTCAATATGCAGAATGATTTACTCATAGGAAACTCTTTGTGAAGGACTTTAGGACAGCTGTTGCCTTTGCTTCCTTCACTAATGTGGTTAGGCGTAAAGGCTTGTGTGGAAAGCTCATTATAGAATAACTAGCCACCTTGAAAAAGGCCCTAAAGAAGAGAGGAAAGTACATATGGTTAGAGGCTATCACGATACAGACAATAATTCGCAAATAGGCATATAAAAGGGATGGAGAAAAGGTCAATTAAGCAAAGTTGGAAGGAAAAAAGGGAAAGGAACTTCAGAATAGAATTTTTCCTTAATACCTCAAGGACTGAGATCCTAATAGCGATCAAGAGATTTGCTTGTATGGACGATCCAAAGTCTCTCAAGGAGAGGCTCAGAACGAGTACAAGAATAAGTCATGTGCATTTCACAAGGACTATAGACATGACCCACCACACTATTAAGATCTGGATAGAGTTGTTAATGATCTGAAAAACAAAGGAAATCTAGACAAGTACCTTGAGAAAAGACCATAAAAGAAAAGGAAACATTTAGATAAAAGGAGTTCGGAAGAAGATGACTTTCATGATACACCACTCATAGGCACCATACAAGTAAGTTATTAACATCCAAACAAATAAGATAAGCCTAGCTAGATTATCAAGCAGAGCCTTGAAGAGTCATTTGAGCACTATGGATCAGGTAAACCCCATAATAAACCAATTAAATGTGAACCTTCCTCCTAAGATGGTTTTTAAATGTACTAGACCTATATCTCAGTTGCATTATGATCCTATGTTTATCAAGTTGATAACATCCAACTATAAAATAGTAGGGTGTTGGTAGATATTAGAAGTTCAATAGATGTCATGTTCTATAATTGTTTCATCATGCTTGCTGTGAAAGACAAAGACATATCACTAGCACCATATCCCACGAAAGGATTCACATAACACATCATGCATGCCAAGGGGATGATTAAACTACTTACTGAGGTGGGGACCCAAAGCAAAAGACCTATCAAGGAATGGTAAATTACTCTCAAACTCTTTAAGAATAATATTGTCTACCTATAACGTAGAGATGTAATACATATAAAAAAATGACTCTATAGGCGGAATTGTGGGATATCGAAAGAGTATAAGTGAGTGTTACATAGTACCTTGATGACCATAGTTTCATATTCAGAATATAAAGTTGGAGAGGCCTTACAGACCAACAAGAGATAAGTTGTGAACCATTCAGAGGTCAATGTGGTCCTAATCTCTAAACTTGACAATAGAGATGGTAAGAACTCTATGCCAAAGCCTAGATGTACCCCTTACTTAGGACCAGTTTAGCACTATGGAGATTGGTTTAGACATACAACCAGCCTTCTAAGAAGCACTGATATCCTTGTTGAGGCAATTTACAGATGTGTTTACTTATGCAACACAAGAGATGCTAGGAATAGATCCTGAGATCATGATTCACAAGTTGGCCATAAACTCTTAGGTTAAGCCAGGGAGGTAGAAAAGGAAACAGTTCCCCTTAACAAGAACCACATAGTGTCAAAAGAAGTGTGGAAGCTTTTGGATGCAGGATTTATCAAGGAGTCCCAGTATCTACATATGTGTGTAGGCTACATAAACTTGAGTATGGCCTGTCCAAAAGATTGCTCCCCACTTCCAAAGATTAATTAATGATTTAACAAATGGCTATAAGTATATGATATTCTAGATCCCTACTCCAGTTTTCATCAAATACCTATGTGGGAACAAGTTCAAGACCATGCAGGCTTTATCACCGACAAGGGATTATATTGTTATAAGGCCATGCCATTTGGGTTGAAGGATGCTCGTGCAACATATCAGAGGTTGGTTAACAAGCTCTTTCAAAGGTAAATTGGCAGAAATATGGAGGTGTACATAGATGATTTGACTGTTATGTCTGCGACTCCATATCAACACTTTATAGATCTTTAACACTTTCAGAAAGTTTGGCATGAAGCTACATCTCAAAAAGTGTGCCTTTAGTGTATCACTTGGCAAGTTTTTGGGTTTATGATTAATGACAGAGGGATTGAAGAAAATTTTGAAAAGGTGAAGGTAGTTCTAAATATGTATAGCCTTAAAACTGTGAAGGAGGTCAAGAAACTAAAGAGTTACCCTAAAAGATTTGTTTCTAATTCTCCACAAAAGTGCCACCCATTCTTTAAGCATCATAAGTCAATTAAAGACTTTAGATGGACTGAAAAAGTAGAGGAAGCCTTCAAACGATTCAAAAAATACCTAACATGTCATCACTATCTGGCCATAGCCTTGAGGAAGACCTTTTCATGTGTTCGTTAGCATTCAAAGTGGCAGTAGGTGTAGTCTTAGTAAGCAAAGAAAACGCTAGGCACATTGTTATTTACTTTATCAACTATGTTTTGAATAGTCTAGTACTCAATTATACAGATTTTGAGAAACTAGTTTAGCCTTAACCATGGCAGCAAAAAGGTTGAGAGCTTACTTTGACACACATATTGTTATGGCCTTGACAGATTAGCTACGACAGAAGATGATACAGAAGTTTAACTATTTAGGAAGGATGTTACTCTAGGTGGAGGAGCTATCTAGCTTTCATATAGAGTACAAGCCCAGAACAACAATTAAAGTACATGCCTTATCTAACTTTCTAACAAAATATAGGTTCAACAATAAAGGCATAAAGCCAAAGCATTGGTTGATAGTCTATGTAGGTGGTACTTCCACATAAAACAAGTCAAGGGTTGGATTGATTATGACATCTCCAAAAAGAGAGAAGTATGAGTAGGCCCTTACGTTTTCATTCTTAATCACAAAGAATGAAATTGAATAAAAAGCAAGTACAACAAGCTTGAAGATATGTAAGACCATAAAGGGAAAGGATGTCAAGGTCTTTACTGAATAACAACTCGTGGTCAGTCAGATTAAAGGTGAGTTTGAAGTTGAGGGAGACTACATAATCAAATATCTGGCAAAGGTTTAAAATTCAATCAAAGACTTCCCTCATTTTAAGATAACCACCATAGCAAAATGAAAAAACCACCAGCTAGATGGATTATGTAAACTAGCAAGTTTAGCACAAACTGGCTCTGTAAAATTAGTTTTCTGGGAGGTTATAAGACACAAAAGCACAGACAGTGAAGAGGTTTGTGGGACAGGTATAGATTACTCCTAGATGCTACCTATCATAGATTATTTAAAGAGTGGAGGACTTCGTGATAATCCAAAAGAAGCTAGAAAGCTAAGAAAAGAGGAAGCAAAGTACTAGCTATTTCAAGGACAATTGTACAATAGAAGATATACAAAAATCCCTGTTGAAGTGTGTGACTAGACAAAGGGCATATTGCATCCTTGAAAAAAATTCATGGGATAAATTATGGATCACTTGTATTATGTAGGGTGCTAATAGGAAAAGTGCTGAGGGTAGGATTATATGAGCTTACTTTGCTTAAAGATGCACTAGATAATGTTAGAAAGTGTGATAAATGTCATATTTACTTCCCCAAAATACATGCTCCAGCCACTGCTCTCTCTAAAATTGTGGAGGATGTACCCTTCGCTTGGTAGGGAATGGACATCTTATATCCTTTCCCAAGTTGTGTAGACAAAGAAAGTTCCTACTTTTAGTAGTGGACTATTTTACAAAATAGGTAGAAGCCAAGCAGCTTACAACTATTATATGATACAAAGCCATAGACTTCCTATGGAAAGATGTCATCATAAGGTGTAGATTTCCTAGATATGTCATTATTGACAATGGAAGGCATTCCATTAGCAAAAACGTAGATGAAATAGTACAAAGGATTAGGAATCACCATCCCTAACGCTTCAATTGGCAAACCCTCAATGGATAAGTAGGAGCTATTAACAAGCAAATAATCCAAGCCTTAAGGAAGAAAACTAAGGGAGTCTAAGGAGTCTTGGTAGATGAGCTACCATGTATCCTATGGTCTTTAAGGATAATTGTCAAGATCTCCACTTGTTGCATATCCTTCATGGTTACATATGGTTCAACCCTTAAAGCAAAAAACTGACGGAGCCAAATGGGCCATGGTAGATGAACTACCAGGTATCCTATGGTCTTTGAGCACAACTATCAAGACTTCCACTGGTCACACATCCTTAATGCTTGTATATGGTATCGAAGCCCTCATACCTGTAAAAGTTGGTGCAACCAATATAAGGGTATAGGGGTATAAGGCAACACAAAATCAAAAGGCACTAGCTGTAGCCCTAGATTTACTATCAGAAATAATGAAAGAAGCTGCAATAGGAATACAGGCATGCGAGGCTAGAACTACTAGGGCACAAAATAGAAGAATACATCACTGACCTATAAAATTTGGTAATGTATTCACTAGAAGCATTAAAGCAATTAGAAAGCCACTAGGGAAGTTGGGGCTAAACTCGGATGGATTGTACAACATTACAGAAGAAGATTTTGTAGTTAGTTACAAACTTCTTACCTTATGGACAGGTTCCAAACATTTGGCATATGCACAATCATAGATACTATTATGTTTAAATTTCTATTACAACAAGCCTTTAGTTCTCATGTAAGCATTAGATAAGTTCTTGGACCAAGCAGAGAACTTTGTATCTTCCTAGGACTGATACTTAAATTCCAGTAGCATAATAAAGCAGCATTTATGTTCCCATATATTTAACACTATATGGTGATTCATTTAATGTAGGCATGAATAATATAATTAGGTATAAAAATAAATAAATCTGAAAACCAAGGTAAAGAATTCAACTAAGGGATTGATAATATAAATTCCACAAAGTTGGATTAGGATTTGAGAGGAATGAAAATTCTACGTAGAAACCCAAAATAGTTAAATGCATAAAACTTCATTGGATGAATAAAAATCATAATATAAACTTTTGATATAAAATTACAAGGCTAACCAATTAGTCCTTTTCCTTTTAGACTTTTTTGTACTTGTCTCAATCTTAACCTATTTAGAGAATTGGGAAACTAGCTAATTAGGGTCTTGGTCACATCCTCCTGTAGAAACAAGTATCCCTTAATCCCTCTCTAACTTCTCCTTCAAATCCTTATTCTCAACCCAGACTTTCCTCAAAGCCGGCTAAAATTCTTGAAGTTGAGTCTTGACTAGGGCATTCTTAGCCTTGACATATGTACCCCAACTCAGAAAGATTGAAGGGATGATGAGCGTACAACTTCCTCACAATAGCTTGGAGTTTAGAAGTAAGGAAAGGGAGAGATGGTCCTATAAATTCTTCAAACTTGGCTTTCTTAAGCTTTTCTTCTAAAAGAAATAAAGAGACCATATTTGTTTCCTCAGTTGATTCTGTAGGGCCAATAGTCCCTAACCTTAGGGATTCCTCTATCTTTGGCGAAGGAGTTTGGTCTCTAGGACTCTAGTAGAGCGACCACCTCTTTTCTTCCTTGGATTCTAACATGCTATAAGAATGATCCCCTTAGATGAGGAAATCTCATTAAGCCTCTTAGTGCTATACTCTATTGTTCTAAACTACTCAAAGGGATTAGAAGAGTATTAAGAAGGGAAAGCACTCTCACTAATGAAGGAACCCTTGGGAGAATGCTCAACAATATTTAGAAGAGCATCATAGGCAATTCTCTTAGCTTAATCACTAATACCAAAAAGAAGCAACCTTAATTCCCTCATATGTTTTTGTAGTTAGGAGAAAATTGTTAATGGAATGATGGTTAATAGAGTTATTACCACCACCTACAGCTATGAGAAGCCTTTAACTATTTGGGACTTATTGGTTCAGATCTTCCTCCTAGAGATAAGAGCATCCCTTTCTTACCTTCATAATATTTGCTCCAAATTATGCTAGCCACTTTTATTAGAGAAAAGCATTCCACAACCAACTTACCCCTACTAAGTTGGGTGCTTCTAATGCTGAGATCTCCATTTTCATTAGCAATGGGTAGATTGTCTTATTCCTTCATAATTTGATGATGCTTGATTTCCCTGTCCTTGTCCTTCCTTTGCTCCTCCAAGCAATCCTTTAGCCTTGGTGGGCTTTTGTTATGTAGGGCCTAGCCTTCTTCTTCCCATATCTCTCTTCCTTGTTGTTGTCCTCTTGAAGGAGCTCCAAGTGGCCAATAAAAGCTTCCATTAAGAAGGAAACGTAAAGGCAAGTAGAAATTAAAGTCTAAATCATGAAAAGCTATAAACACCCAAGTAGTTACCTATGATTTGTGCGCAGGTTGGGATAACTTTCTTTTCCTTGATATCAGCAAAAAATATGGCCTCCTAGTGGCCTTTTTCTCTCAAAATTTCTCCAATATAAGAGGAATCCTATTCTTGGCATTTCCTAAGAAGGTGCTACAGTTGGGGCATAATGTCCTAGAAATAGGGAACTTTCACTTTTTATGGAGGTCCTTGACATACATTCAAATCCCATTCCGATAGTTGATGTTTTATCACGAAAGTTACTTATGTTGCTTACTACTTGAAGGATGTAACCATTTGAAGATCCTTGAAGCTGATAAAGCTATATGAATTCCACCATATAACGTATCTATGAATGAGCCAAAAAAGCTCATACGCGATAATGTCGGTAATGTCATTGCAAGTAAATTTACGAGGGCTAACCCTGTGGAGTTCTAAAAGCCATTTTGTAAAGGGCGAAAGGAGAAGCCCTAAGTAGAACTTGGAATGCTCCTTGAAAATGGCATAAACCCCTTAGCGAGGTTCCGTAACATACCTATTGGGCTTGGGAATGTAGATATCAAAGTGTGGGACATCCATGTCCAAATTTTCAAAACATCAACTTCGTTCTTGAAGCTCTTGGCCCAATACTAGTCGTCATCATCAATATGAACTGACCAAAGCTCCTCAAAATCATACTCGAAGCTCCAAAAAGCCTATCCTCACCATGAGAAGCCTCTGGAAGACCCTCATATAGTTCAAAGCAATCTTTTATGTGATGTCAAAGAACTCAGCAATCATTTTTCAGATTAAGAAGAAAGTTTGAGAAATTAACGACAACTTTAGATTAAATGAATGAGATGGGAATAAATGTTTAAAGCTTCTTTTGAAGTTCAATATCCTACTGACTGAGAAAACCCTTTTAAAGAGAGTAAGCAAAGTCAAATAGGCAAAAACCCCTAATTGTCAAATTGAATGACTTTATAATCCTAATCCTTTTTCAAATGAGCTAGAAAAATAAAGTTAATGGGAAATAAATGGTAAAAGCCCAAATTGAGCAAAAGAAAGTTAAATACAACATTAAATGTAAAATTTTCACTCAAAATTCACCTAAAATTCCCATACATTAATCTCCATCACGTATAGAAGGGGTTACAAAGTAACAAAGTATCATCAAGAAATCACACTACAAGCTTACAAAAAGCAAAAAATTCAAAGTTGCAACTATTAGAAAGCCAATATGAATTAAAGTCATTAAAAGATTTTGATCTTTTTGAAATTTTCTTCTTCTAAGAAAGGGTAATCTTGTAATCTTTAGCATTTGCCATCTCAATATCATCTTCTGTTGGCTTATGAAGTACTAGTCTAGTTGAGCTAGTAGATGGATGAGGCATTAGTCTTTCCCGCCTCAATAGACATTCAATGCAAAACTCCAACTTCCTTTCACTCTTCTTGAAGATTCTACACCATTGGCAAAGAACATGGAAAATTGATATAAGAAAGACTTGAAGAAGTGTAAGGACTAGATGTGCACCCTTGGAATGCTTTAACTTCCTCCTAAGAAGGATAGGCAAGCCCAACCACAATGGTCCTACTAACAAAAGCTGAAGGGATGGGACCCACCTTGGAGGGCTTTATCAACCTAGATAAATGGGGATGAAGCCTTAGATGCCTCTGGAGTCATAGAATCAAAGTCATAGACATAGTGTACCCAAGGGCTAAATAAAGCTGAGAAATCGTTCTCTTCTTAACCAGCATTTGAATCCCATATGATAGGATAACTAGAACCTAACATAAGGGAATCTTCCACCAAGAACCCTTACATAAAAACTTATCCCATCTTGGATATCAACAAAGGGATATACCCTTAGTAAGTACCTCAAGATGTCTTGTAACTTTTGAGATGGAGGAAGATCATAAGGGGAGGAAATGTTTAGCGAAAACGTCTACCACTAACCTTTGAAGCAATTCCAATGGTTGGCTTTCTTCTTAGAAAGAAAGTTATTCGCCAATTATTCATCCAGTATACCAAATTTGAAGAAGTTCTTAATAACGAGAACCTAAAAGCAAGCTTCCAAGGTCTTAACCCTAAAGCATTATTGGGTGAAACAAATATTTCAGGCTAGGCAAAATTCAAAACACGTATGAACAAAAACCCCAGTACAGGAAGGGGTAGAAGCCCTATTAGACTATAGAAATGTGTGGGTTAAGGTGAAGCCATATTTTTGGAAATTGATAGCAAGAAGAAGAAACCCTAGAAATTTTTAGAATCTGCATTGACTTTTTAGAGCAAATCCTTTGAATCCTCTATTTGTAGAAGAGATTAAACTTCATGAACTTACTATTGTTTTATGACTAGAGACTATATAGAATACGAGAAAAGGGGGAAAATGACATAAATAATATAATAAAGACCAACATAAGGTACACACATATGACCAAAAAAAAAGAAAAGGATTCTTCATTAGTTGCTAAAATTCTAGCACATGTATAGGAAATAACAAAGACCTCCATTACAGAGAGAGCTGAAAATGAAGTACACAAAGATGAGAAGAAGAAAAAAAGAAGAAGACCAAGACCTGCATGGCCCAAGAGCCCTTGGTATTCAAACTCTTTCCAGACCCTGAGAGGGACTTGAGCTTGCAAGACCTGCATGTCCCAAGAGTGGCGCTACCAAAAAGGAAGATCTTCTTAGATAGACAACAACTATGGTCCAAGCAGCCTCCATTCTCTCTCTTTCTCTTCCCCTCTCTATCTCTATATCTCTATCTTCTCATTCCCTTTGGAGTTAAGCTGAGATTCTCTTTGCCATTCTCCTCTATCCTTCTTCACTTCTTCTGCTCTCGTCTACTTCCACCAAGAGCCTCTTGGTTTTCTCTTCAGCCTTTTTCTAATTCTTCCACCCTACAACAGACAACTGCCTTAGGACTGGGGGAGGACTCGGTGGAGCTGGTGAAAGAATAAACGTCTCCATCCAAATGAGAGATTAGAGAGAGATTCATATCAAAGAGATGGTCGGAGTGACCATTCTGATTCTCTTCATTATTGGCAGCCCTATTGGTTCTTTCTCTAAATTCCTAACAAGGGTGAAAGCCTCCATTCAATGCTGCAAAGGGGTAATATGGCTCACCTTCATCTACCATCATCTCACTAAAAATTTCTCCAAGGGGAACTATAGAGGTTTCTACCCCACCCTTAGATAGATAGATTTAAGGGGAGGGGTAGAGGCAAGTGGATAAAGATGAGGAAGAGAGGAAGGATATATAGGTTTAGGATAAGGAACATCATCCAAACCCCCCGAAAGTGCAATCCTGGTAGATATAGGGGTAATTGGTTCCACTAGCAACCTTATCCCTTTCTTTAGCAGCAATAATGGGGCACTAACTAGGATGTCCAACAATGTTGTTAAAGATTTTATTTTCGATAGGGTGAAGTATAAAGTGAAAAATGTACACATTGTTTGGGCACACCAAGTCGTAAAGCAGGACCAATCACCTAATGATATTGGCCCTCCAGTGGTTGTAAACTCTATCGTATCTGGCAAAGCCAAAGAGGTGTAAGTTTTTGAGGGCACTGATATAGAATAGACACCCTCATCTCCTCTTTTTTTTTTCCATAAACCTCCTTCATATTGCACCTAATAGCAAAATTGGGTAACATCCTCTTATAAAGGTTAGGATGGGTAGAAGCCATACTATGGTGGGTCCTCCAATGTATGTTATTCTAAGCCATTGATATGGACATATTGTTTGAGGATAGGAAAGAGGCTGAAAAAGGCTTTAAAAAAGCTCAAAAGAGGATTGAAAGGTAGAAGTGGTAGACATTCATGCGATAAGCTTGAAGAGGGTGAAAAAAATTTCTTAATGAACTTGAATTTGAGAAGGCTAAATTTATAGTAGAGAGTAGAGGAAAAAAAGTGTCACTAGACTGAGGGAAAGGGCCAAAAGATATCAAATCCAATCAGAAATTTCTAAAAATTATAGCAACCGACATTATTAGAATGGGAAATGGAGAGAAGACAAAAAGACACTCAAAATGCAGAAAAAATTTTCAAGAATGGAAAGCTAAATTTGCTCATGATTTAAAATTTTAAAGTAAGATTTAAAATGGATAAAAATTGGTTGGAAAAATCTTATGTAAGTCTCTTTGAGAAGAAGACCATATCAATGAAGGGTACATAAAACCAACCCTGATAAAGCTGTTAATTTCTAGATAACTCATAGTTGAATGCAAGGTATTTTGAAAAGAGATAAAGAGGCTAGGCTGGCTACAATTTGAGGCATGTTGTATTAAAATCTAATATCCCTTAAGGGGTAAGTCATTCAAATAGATAAAAGCTCTAAGAGGTATTGGGCCATAGCCTAATATAAGCCGAAAAAAGATTGACTGGATCAAATGACCTACTACCATTGAGTAGTTAAGGCCTAAGAAGAAGCTCAATAAAACCTATTCCACCAAAGCCTTGAGAATGATTTCTACTTCATGGCTTATAAAAGTGGTGAAAAATCTAGTTATGATCTCCTAAACTTACAAGGAAACGGAAAAGATCTTTGAGCCTGAATAAAACTCAAAAATAATCTATATCTAGAAGCTATGGAATACTAGTCAAGTTCCTCTAAGAGAATTGCCCTAAACCTCAATTAAACAAGTCATATCCAAAAACGAAGGTGGGTCAACTAGGCTTTTCTGAGCTTCATTGTGCTTGTTATTCCTTACTATGATTCTCCTAACTTGAGTGTCAAAGGTTCTTAAAGAGGAGAAACCCCTCTTTTGGAGAGCAATTTTCTAGATAATCCTTGGACATCGGACTATCAGAGTAAGTTCCTCAAGGTCCCAACAAACCCTGGAAATCCTACTCTGCTGCAAACACATATTAACACATCGAATTATACGGGGCTTATTTGTCGTATGTAGAGTGTCCTTTACGAAGATTATGCAATTTTTAAATCTAGTGTGATTTGCCGTTGATAGTTGCGTTCTGTAGATGGCTAATGTTTATTGGCTTCCAAAACTAAGTGGATTTTGTCCAAGAGCATTTGTTACTCAAAGTGCATGGACATCGAAAGAAATCTAGAGTTTTGAGAAAATTTCCTTTTTGAAAAAAGAGTCATCACCTTAGTATGACTGGCTTGGCTGGGAAGTCTTTTGTCGCAAAACTCCCGATATGGCTCATAAATCCTAAATAATATGTGCGATCTAGGTTAATCATTATCCTAACGAAGGTAACAGAATTCCTCCTTGACTTTGGTAGTCCGGGCAAACTAAGTGCCTATAGGTTATAGGGGGTGTTTGGTAAATAGCTTTTTAAAGAGCTTTTGATAAAAAAGAGTTTTTTTGACCAAAATTAGATGTTTGGCCTAGTGATCAAACTAATTTAAGTATTCGGTAGAATACCTTTTTGGAAGAACTTTTTAGAGAATTAGTTTTTTGTCTTACAACTTTATTAGAAATAGCTAACTTCACCAAATAGTTTTGCTACAAATAGCTAACACAAACAACTAACAGTTAATACCAACAGCTAGTAGCTGTTTGCCAAAAAGGACATAATCATCTGATCAAAGAAAGTGCTAGGATCTAAATGTCTTTTGATGTCCTAAGCGTGTTTTTACTCAAAAGGATGTTGAAAAAAATTTATTCTTCCAAGGTTTCTGCATATAATGTTGTCTAAGGATAGGACCAAGAGGAGCTTAATTAATGAAAATGGCGAGTACAGGGGATGAGAGTAAAGAAGTGTATTCTCAGCAATTGTCTATAATACCTCCTTTGCGTTAGATCACCATGGCCTTAGAGGGATTTTCTAGAAAGTTAGGAGAGTAGGAAATACTCATATTCCTCTGATGAGGCCTTAATGGATCTCACCAACGTATGGGTTCGTCCGCTTCTAGAGACAGCATGATCCTAGCAATAGCAAGAGCATTTGTTTGCTCAATAATGAAATTATTTGAGGAAGACAAACACATGCCTATATGGCAAGACATGAAAAGGGTAGATTTCAACAACTACGAAACACTCATCAGCCTAAGAAACAACAGCAACATAAACAAAAGAAAATAGCAACAAGGGTTTCACAATACGGCTTCATTCGTAAGATTCAGTTAACAGAACGAGCCATATAAGAAGGCGAGGGTTGGATAAGTCAACATATAGTTTGAAGATTGTCGGGCAGGAGTCTGGTATGCATAACGGATGAACTGATGGACCTTGCAGCTTTGGGATCGACAATCAACATCAGCTTCGGCCAATGTAACAAACTACATGCACTCAACAACTGCAAGTTCTTTCTGACCTTACCATCATGGCACAGATGGAAGTGACATTAACGAAACGTAAAGAACTAGATCCTTGGTTCACTGATATTAAAAAGTGAAGCAAATCTTATTAATATCACACTAGAAGGGTATAACCACATGTCTTTAGAGTGCCACCTCATGGGTGAGTTAGCAAAATTTTTAAAGGACAGTAAATCTTTGGGGCACATTCATTTGTTAAGCAAATATATCTCTTGAACAACGTCTTTTGAACCCATGAAGATGCTAGTTGCCACCTATATATTTAGAAGAATTGGCCGGGAATACTTTTTACTTTTAGGGATGAAGGTTATAGATTAACAGTACGTTAATTAGGCGCAGTCTAAGTAGTTCATAATGATCAATCCCCAATATGATTCCCTTCAATGTAGAATATCGACTCCAATAGACAGGCCGCTGGTTTTAAAGATATAGATGATGAGATGGTAGCAGAGAATAGCATGGCTTAGAGCAACGTGAGAATAGAGGATTCAATCATGGATAATCGTAAGAGAAAGAAGTAGTCTAAGAGACTCCAAGCAGGAAAACATTTTCAATTTCAACATCAAAAAATAAAAACGAAGAGCCAGTAGACAGTAGCAATAACGAGTGCATTCATCCCATATCAAAAACCAAGACCGTTTGCTTTACCCAAAATGGTTTCTTCGAAGGAGATTTTTAAATTATCTCAGCATTTACAGCCTTTGCAAAATGAATTCATATAGCTTTAGGCAAGGAATGAAGATAACAACCTCTAGGTTATGAAAATTTCAAATTAACCAGGGTAAAGGCTTTCAAATTCATTCCAGTCCCAGGGCTTTGGAAAATGGGTTGGATGTATCAGAGGAAGGAGAACATAGAGTCAGTTAAACGAGGAAGTTGAGCCACTCCAAGGCTTTCAAAAGTCAACAGGCATCAAACCAAGCGGCCAATCTTAGCCAACTCAATTTGCCAAGAACCTGAAGCAAAGCATTACAAGAGCAACTACCTTTCGAGACATCTTACGTGCTAGGAAACGGCGTCATTCGAGAAGTCAAACTTCAGAGAGCTTAGAACAAATTACACAGGAATCCTTATTGGGAAACTTCTAGGTATCTCAGGCTTCTAGAATGAGAAGGCAATTGTTTCCAGGATAGCCAAAACTATTAACAAAAAACAAGATCAGACCAACATCTAATTAAGAAAAGCTATGCAATAAAGACACCAAGAGGAAGTGATCCTAATTCCTAGATGAAGTTAGCAACCTAGAATGTATTCTCAATGGGGAAATTGTACCTTAGATTATTTAGTCGAACTCGATATGAATATAGGGCTTGGCCACCCAAAAGAAGTGATCCAGATGAAGATAGCAACCTAGGAAGTCGTAGCTTACAAGTCAAATTTGTTAGTTATAATCCATAGAAATTTCCAGCCATAGGTTGATAAGGAAGGATTCTTTAGGATAGTAGAATCTAAGCATATAATGGACTCTATAAGTGTCACTTAGGTATCTGTGTCTTCTATTTTCTGGTGCTAACATAATAGATGATGGTCTTGTTTCATTGCGCAGAGAACGTTGGAGTTGTGAGGGTGGATTGTGGTGGCTACATGGTGGACAAAGGAATGGTGGTGGAGATGATAACCGAAATGGATGTTTGTGGAGCATTTATCTTTATCATATAGTTAATTTGGAAATTTCGGTAAAGAATTTTTTGAAACAAGTGGTGGGCATTTAAGCTACTTTAAACACGGTGCAATAAATCAAGGGATTGAAGGGGCAATATGATAGAAAAAGAAGAGAGGGAAAAGAGTGTTGATTAATTGCCAAAAAAAAAATCAAAAATCAAAACAAGGCATTACAACAAGCAGGGATTGTAGCAGGCAATAAGGCACTGAAGCTCTAAGAGATGAGGCCATGGTGTTCAGAGGATATTAAATATGTTGGATTGTTCATGGCAATTATCATTAGAGTGCCCTTTGAAGATGAGGGTAGCGTTCTCCATCCCTACCACATGTGGGGTTTTATTTTCAAAGAACCACAATACTGGACATGTGTAACTTCTACTAGTAAATTATAGAGACAGTGCAATTTTAGTCTAGGAGATGTGTGCTGTGATTAAACCTATAGTAGGAAGGAGTTTCAAAATTGTTATTGTATTATTTTTGCATGCAATGCCTGTAGTTTTGAACTTTTTTTAATTTCTAGTACAGGTCATGGACTAATTATCAGAAGAAAAAAAAAGAGTAGTTTTAGTTTTAAACTGCTTGAATATGAAACAAGGGTTTTTATTGTTTTGCTTTACGATTGTCTAATGCATATGGACAAATAACTACAGTTTGAAAAAATATTTGACCAAAAAGAGTTAATTTTGAAAAAATGGTCAAAAGAGTGTTTTGAACTACCTGGAACCTTACTGTGAGATTTACGGGGAGAATGGTTCACCCAAACCTGGCCGTATGCCATTGTATATAATAGTAGAATACATACAAGTAAAATTATATTTATACCCTTGTATATTCTCCGTTATGCCTACTCAATCTGATCCGGGGGCACAAATGGACAAATGGGTTCTATGTAACAAAAATTGTTGAGAAGATGACTCTTTAGTAAAAATATCAACAACTTGTAACCTGATAGGGACATATTGAACAATTAAATCACCATCTACAGCCCCTTCCCAAACAAGATAGTTGTCCATGGGCAATATGCTTACTATGATCATGTTGCACATGATAGGCAAACATGTATGTAGCATTGACATCATCATAGTAACGGTGAACTAGTGTAGATAAATGACACTAAGATCATAAAGTGTCTTGTGAATCCACATCGTCTTAGCGAGTTTATAACCAACAGTCCTATACTCAGCCTCAGTGGAGAAATGGTGGGTTGCGTTTTAGATCTCTACGCAATAAGATTGGGGGTGGCTAAGAATCCTTACAACCAGCCGAATCTACATTAGAATAGGCAACAACCAAAGTAGGAGATGGTGATGGACAAAACCACAAGCCGTGCGCCAGAGTACCCTACAAGTAATGAAAAATACGCTCAATGGCATAAATGTAAGTAGTACGGGGAACATGTATAAACTAGGAGATTACGAGCACCATATACGTAAAGTGAGGTTAAGTCATAGTTAAGTATTGTAAGGCTCCTACCATACTCTTGTACTGAGAGGGGTCTACAAGTAACCTACCATATGAGATAGATAAGGTGTTTTAAGCAGCAAGAGTTCTAATAGGTTTACAGGCTTGAAGCTAAAATTCATGAAGAAGATCAAAAAGATACTTCTGTTGAGTTAACAAAAGGCCTAAGGGTAAGCGAACCAATTAAATATCCAAGAAGTAATGAAGATTACCAAGATCTTTCATTGCCAACTACTTGCATAGAAGGGTAACAAATTTTTCAAGCATTACTCAGAATTGCCAATTAGGACAATGTCATCAACATAAAGTAGAAGAACCGAAATGTGAGTGTCCATGTGATAAAAAAATATGGAAGGATCAGCATGACTACACACAAAACCATGGGATCAAAGAAAGTTGTTAAAATTATGAAACTAAGCTTGGGGAGCTTGTTTCAAGCCAGACATAGCCTTTTCAATTTACAGATATGCCCCGAAAAAACTAAATGAACAAACCCGTGGGGCTGTTTCATGTCAACCTCCTCAGTAAGATTACCATGAACAAAATGTATTATTGCCATCTAATCGTTGAATAGGTGAATGCAAAGAGACAGCTAAGGACAAAAGTAAATGAAGTATAACCGACCTGACAACAGGACCAAATGTCTCATGGTAGTTAATACCTGCTAGTTGATGAAAGTCTTGAGCCACTAATCAAGCTTTGTACCTCTCAATGCTATGATCAAAATAATATTTAATTTTATTAACCCATTTACAACCAACAATATTCTTACTAGAAGTAGGGGGCATCAAATTCCAAGCGTCATTAGCAATAAGAGCTCTGTATTCTTCAGCCATAACGTCAACCCACTTAGAATGTTTTAAGGCCCTAGAAAAGGAAAAAGCTTCAACATTCGAACGTACAAGACAACAGACAAAATCAGTTGAGGTATGACAATGGTGGATTCTATTTTGCGTGGGATGTCGATTAAGCGAATAGGACGACCCTGCAACAAGAGGACAAACTAGTAACAGGAGTAGCAGACCGAGTGAGGGGAACACTGGAAGAACTCAAATGATGTGATGAGCGAATGGGTGAACAAGCTAAGGATGTGGATAAATTAGTGGGCAACAACCTAGAAAACAAGTGGGTGGGAGATGCTAACCCAGCAGTAGCTGAAGGCTGGAGAAAGGCATTGGGTGACATGGGCTTCGGCCTAGGCGCCATAGCAAGAGTTGGCTCCCATTTAGATGCCACAAAAAGGAGACAAGGCCTGGATTGCGGTCTAGTAGGGGAGGAGGTGGGAGCACTAACGCTGCAGGATTCCAAGCTTAGGGTTTGAGTAAAAAATAGCAGCCCAAACTAAATAGGAGTGGGCTACGATGTAGTAGACCCAAAAGGAGTGGGCTGGGAATTTGCAAACTCAACAAGATGGGACCAACCATAAGTAAGGAGCAAGTCATGAGAAGGAGAGGACAAGGTCCTGCTGAGGTGTAAGATTTCCTCAAGACTAAACAGATACAGATGAATCATATGTGGAACTTTGTTAATCAAGTGAGTAAAGGGATAGTGATTTTCATTAAAACAAACATGATGACTACCATAAACACATCCCAAAAATGAATCAAGAAACCAATATCCTTTGTATTGCGTGACATAACCTAAGAATACACAATGCACATGCCAAGGTTGAAGCTTATTCACAGATAGGGCCAGAAAATTCAGAAAATAAGCACAACCAAATGGTTTACAAAAGAATAATTAGACGCTCTTTAGAACAAGACATCAAAGGCGGTCTTGTTTTGCAACACGGAAGTGGGGGAGCCTATTAATAATACAAACTGTAGCATGTGTAGCATGAAGCCCAAATAGGCCAGCATAAAAGAATCTATAAGAAAAGTATGAATCATTTCAAGAATATACCTATGCTTCCTTTTAGTGACCTCATTGTATTGTTGGGTATGGGGATATGATTTTCAAAAATAAATGTCATGTTTATGAAACTAATCAATCACATGGGAGTTGTCAAACTCCTATCCCCCATCACTTTGAAGCATTTTGATTTTTACAGTCAAATAAGCTTTCTACCAATGCTTGAAATTTTGTAAACAATCCGTAGACTTCAGACTTATGTTTCATATGATAAAGCTAAGTAAATGTGCATAATCATTAATAAAAAAAACATAATATTTAAAACCACCATGAAACAGCACAAGAGACTGCCAAACATCATAATGAATCAACTATGAGGGAGAATTCATTCCATGTTCAGGAAAACCAGAAGGAAGTCTTCAAGACTTAGCTAAACGAAAAGATGTACAAGCATTGGGAATAACTTATTTGAACTGAACAAAACTATTTTTCCTTAATATATCTAAAACAATAGCTCCACAATGATCGAAATGACGATGCCAAAGATATGCAAACTCTATCAAAGCTGCATTAGCAGGAACTGACACTGGTCAAGCACGGACAAGGACAGTATAGACAAGACCCGAAGTAGAAGCCTATAAAAGGGCATTACCCATGGTGTTGTCTTAGACACAAGCACAAGAAGAGTCAAAAATAATATTACAATTGTTATCCTAACATGGCTGTCTAGCAAAAAGCAGAGTGTACCAAGAACATTCTTAAGGAAAAGTGGACACTGTCTGGTGAGAAGAATAGAGGTGCCAATGCATACAATAGGAAGAAGGGTACCCTCACCTATATTAAGTAGAGCATTGTTAGAATAAATGGATTTAAAGAATAAATTATCATTGTCTGGCGTCATACGAGAGGCCATAGCCGACTCAGGTGACCAGACGTGTTTATTGTTGAGAGTATTTTTGGGTGTTGACAAGGAGTCAAAATTCGTCCTTACGAATGATTTGTGATGAGCTTAAGATTGACTTAATTGAGATCTTGTTTTCAAATTTAACTATATTAAATTATTCTAACATGCAAATTTAAGCTACTGTTCATGGCAACGAAGTTCCAGAACAAATAACGACAATGAACACTAAACTAACCTAGCCATTGATCTCTAAGCACAATAAAAAAAACGTAGCACATAAAAACGGTGTGATCGAGGCTCGACATTGCCCATGGCATAACATAACCAACAAAAATACACTAACATTCCTCAAAAGACCACCAAAAGAAGGAGAACCTAAACTAAGCTACTACTAACCCAAACTAGTGCAATAAAAAGGTAAAAGAAAGAATATTACTATGCTTTTGCATCCATTAACAATCAAGCTCAAGCACTAAATGCCATCACTGAGTCTTGATTTGCTCATCTAGTAATGTTTCTTCAAGTTTACAAGAACTTAACCTATCCTAATGGTGTTGATGATCAAAATACAAGAAGGAGAATCAAAAAAGAGATGTTTGAATTTTGAGAGGTGGATTTAGGTCTCAAAACCTTTAGGATTAAAACCCAAATCTCCCCACAACCCCCAATACACCAAACCCATATTTGGGGAGAATTATGGGTGCTTAAAAGTAGAATCTTTTAGGGAATTTAGCAGAGAGAAGATGAGATTATGCAATAATGAAGTGAAGAAAAAAGGAATTTATAATAATTTAATCCAAGGCTTAAACTTTGAAGGTTTTCGTTAATGGAGGCAAGAGAAAATTCACAACACTAAGCTAGAGAGAGAAGATAGCTACTAATTAACCTAAGCTACCAAAAAAATCCAAAAATCCCCTTTAAAAGCCCTTACATCATCACTGCAAGAAAGGGTAGAACAAAGGGGGCAAGATCGTGCCACTTGGCACGGTGCCCCATGCCATATTTCTGTCCATGTCTTCTTCTTTTGCTCTGTGCAATAGCATGTCCTTACTGAATTTGGCACTCCTTGCTAGATTTGGCACTCCCTCGTAGCTAGGGTTCAAAATGGGTTGGGTTTTGCTCCAAGTGGGCTTTGCTCCTCATTTACACCTACAAAACATAAAACACCATTAATTAGCTAATTTAGAGGTTATTTGTGAGCTAAAATCTAATGTAATGAAGGTTAAAATTTTGCCCGATTGAGAACCGAACATTCATCAATAGAAACAGGATTGGAAGTAGCATATGCTGGGAGCATTGACTCCAGGTGGGGAAAGTATCAGTTTGGACAAGTCAGACAGGAATGCCTATGAGCATGACAAGTCTGATTATCAATGTTAGCACGAGAACCTAAGATCCCCTCAAAGTAGTTAGTTCCTGTAGAACAGTGATTAATAGCAAGAGTAATAGTACAAAAAGTACCAAACAATGAATCAACTACATCACATAAGACAATACCTGCATGCATGCTCCTAAAAAAGGCATGTTGGCGCTAAGAGTCCTATTGAGAGGTACCTTTGTTGTTCTGATTGATACGCCTATGACCTCCCTTGTTGCGGTTGTTATGATTCCCTTTATTATTAACATTTGGCTTAGACGCCACAGACAATGAAGCACTCCTTTGTCCCTGAGTATCCTCAGTTGTGGATACCAAAACCTAGTGTATGGAGAGACCGGAATCCTTTTTTTATGATTAAGATATTGCTCACAAAAAACAATTAAGCATAAATTATCAAAGAAAGTAGACCCATGAATCATCGAAAAGTAGTAACAAAAGAATCCTAGACCTCAAGTAACCTAAAGTTCAATTAATTCACTATTAGAAATAGAAGACCGAGTAGTCGTAAAGCATCAACAATAGTTCAATAAAACGTAAGTATGTATTCATAAATTAATCAGCCCCTAAACTTATATTAGTTAACATATGTTTCAAATCTAGTGCACATGCTAAACTAGCCATATTAAACCGTGACTGTAGATGTTGTCGAACTTGAATAGAGTGTGTCAAATCATGTACCTCACTAAGTGTGTCCTTAGAAATAGTGGTAACCAACCGAGCACATACCAATGATCGACCTGAGCCAATATCCACAGTTGGGTTCCATTGAGGTGTTCCATGAAGCATGAGAACATTACACCTCGGTTGGTGCATGATGATAAATTTAGTGAACTAGGTACGCCAAGAGAGGAAATTGTTGACTGGAGCTAAGAGGATAGTAACATAGGTGGTGAGATTAACTATCCATATTATCGATGGTACCGGTGGAAGACCGGCCAAAGTGTCCACCTTCTTCGATGCGCAAGTCAGATCAATCATGCTAACTGACCCAAAGGGGGTAGAGTAAGGGGCAGAGATGGGTGGCATGGTGTGGAGAGGGACTGATAGTGTAGTAACATCACTTGTGGAGCCGAGTTCAACAAACGAAACGGGGATAGACGGCAGTGGGTTGGGCATCTGGGAGGAAAACAACAGGGGTTGAGAAACTACTAAGGAGAAGTAAAGTGGTGTGGCACAGAAACTGCTGAGGGTAGAGGAGGAGATAGTGGTACAGGGAAGCCGTAGGTGTGTGGAGATGAGGTGATAACCAACATGGGGACTTTAAGGAAAGAAGTCTCAGACATAAGCTGGGATGATCTGATGATTAGAGCGGTGTGTGTGGAGTCGTCGGAGTTATTGATGGAGGTCATGGATCCCAATAAGTGAGGGTGAAGGGCGAGAGGTAATTTCTTAGAAAACAAGCAAGAAACCCTAGGCACAGTAAAAAGAGGCAAGGATCGGTTAAGGGAAAAAAAATTAGAAAACTCTTTTCTACTTTGATACTATACGAGATTTATTGAGAGAAAAGCTCACCTAAACTAGGGAATCAGGCATTGCATATATGGTAGAATACATACAAGTAAAATTACATGTATACCCCTATATGTCCTAGATTTCTCACAAAAGCAAATTCTTATACTATTATACAAGTATTGACCAAGTAGTGTTGTTAGACATATGTATACACTATCTGCAAAGGTCTTTTTATTTTTAAGGTGAATAATTACCCATTGAGCATGTTATTTTCTCATCCCCCCACTTAATTTTCCTTTTTCTAGGTTGTAATGGTTCAAAGCAAGCATGGTTGGATGTATGCGGTTAACTTCTAAGCATTTCCTTATTTGATTGTCATGAGTAACCAAACCACAAATGTATATGTATCTAACTGAAGAATAATACTTGGATGTTGTAATTTTGAATACCACGTAATTCCTATGTAAAATATAAAAGTATCATATATTGCATTTGACATGCATAGAAGCTCTGTACGGGTCAGGAGCTAACCACCTTATGCAGTGTATGTTCTCTTACATTTAAGTTCACTAACCAAGGAGTCATTAGGAGTGTAAATATGTTTTGGTCTTTGTGTGTGACCCGCACAGTCGTGCTTTCAATTTTTCTGTGTTTAAGATTCGTAAGTCATATGTTTTAGCCATGTAATCCATTAAACTACTTTCCCTCCTATTGTGGCCATTAGGAGGTGTTCTACTATTTCATTTTACATTTTGGTTATAACTCATAAGTAGGTTATGTTGAGTTCAATAATCACACCGAACTCTTTGCCAAAACTTTGCTTGTTTTGTATAATAATTAAACAACTAAATACTAAGCAACCTCTTTTTAGCATAATATCTTTATAAAATTTTAAACATAACTATAAATACTAGACCATGGATGGGATTTTACTCCCTCTTTGTTAATGAGTGGTATTATCTTTCTCCTATGGAGAGCATTAACCCTAGTATACCTAATTTCAGGTCTTTTTGATTGTTGAAGATGGAGTTATTGGTTGAATTCAGCATAGGGCCTCAATGCATATCAACACTACAAGAAAAGAGACCTTCTTCAATAGCCATTTTTGCAATAGTTTTCCAAAGCCTTGTTGTAGATATCCTATGGCAACGATTTTCAACATGTTGCATAAATTTCTAATCTATTACAACCATTTTTCGTGACCATTACAATAGCTACGCATATGTAACAGTTCTCAAAATACAGTGAAACTATTGTGCTGGTTTCCAATATTTTAAAAGAATCTCAAAAAAAATACTCGATGAAAAACTCCACCAGTGGTGCCAAATCTTGAAAAAAAAGGAAAGCAATAAGAAAAAGAATTGAAAAAGGGAAATTACTAGGAATAAGATACTAAACTATGCAAGAGAGCGAGCAAAAGCACTAGAAATAACATTCTTTGCTCCTCCCAAATTAGGTCGCTTGTTAGAACGAGAGGCATAGAAAGAGAGAGAAATCCAACCTTCTAGCTACTAGAAATCAAGGATTTGGAGTTGTCAAAGATTCTAATCTAAATGCCAACCAAGAGTTCTTGTTTCATTCAATTGAGTAAATCATAGGTAAGTTCCATCTTCTGATTTCACCTGTTTAGGATTTGTAAATGGTTATTCCTTTTCCTTATATGTTTTTTGTTTACTAATTGTCTCTCGGATTTTGCATGTCTGTGAAATTGGGTTGTCTTCTTTTAGCATTGATCTAAGAACAGAAGGGAGTTAGGTTTGAGGACGCAAAATTTGTTAGGGCTAGCCATTTCATTTGACCTTATAGGGAGGAACAATTACAGTATCACGTTGAAAATAATAGCAGAGAATGTTAACAAACTCAAATAAGGTATTTATATATGTGGTGCTAGACCAAATCTATTGTTTGATTTGCTCCAGCTGCATGCAATTTTGGGGCCAAGTAATAGCATTGGAGGTATAAAATCTTGTACTTATGCACTTGATACTGGATCTGAGAAGAAAAGAGCTTTTGAGTTTGAACACCATTCAAGTCTTTGAGAAATTTGATTTTTTCTACCCTAGGTTGGGTTAAGGTTACTGCTCGGGATTTCTACGGAGATGGAGTAGTAGCTATGGGTTGATATTAGCTTTTGACATAAGCCTTTTAGAATCAATCAAAAAGATATTTACCTTTCCTCTTCTTCCTCCCCTCCTCCAAAGAAAACAAAAAAAAAACTAAAAGCAAAAAACTAGCCCCGAAAGAAGCAAATTCAGAGCATGATCTTCAATGTATTTATGCTCGAAAATTCAAGATCTTTATCAAAGTGTCCATCTTTTATGAAATTGGACTTCTAGACTTAAAGTCTCTTTGCTAGTTTCTTGACTGAAGATGGAAACTACTAGGTTATGACATGAAAAATAATTTTACAAAGTCCAAACCGTGGGTGCAAACTCCTAAATATTACTTAGTCTACCTATAAGATAAGCCATGACAGAAGTTAACCACATGAATCAACTCAAACTACATTTGATTCATTATTTTGTTCTTCATAAACCTCTTCAACATTTTCTTCTTCAAATGCATGGATGTTTTTAATTTCATCATTATTGTCCTCATCTTCGACAAATGAAGAAAGAACATCCTCCAATATTCCCTATTAAACAAGCACAAAAACATAAATCTTAAGAAAAGGTAATAGGGAATATTAGTGGGATTCTCCTTTTAAAACATAGTGTCAAATTTATCATTAGAAATAAGCAACAATTATCAAAGACTCTCAAAAAATCCTTTAAGCTCACAATCATAATATAATAACTTTTTTTTACTTGTTTAGCTTCTCTGTTCTATGACAAATTTGACTTGTACATTTCATCACACGTTTGAATGCAACACACTCTATATTTCAATTAATAAAAACTTAGTTAGGGATATTCTAACTACATAACTAATCCCCAAAATTGTCTCATGACCTTATCTCTCATTACCTATATATATTCCAACTATAGTAACTACTCACTTAAACCTCAAATGACCCTCTCGTTACCTTGTCTCTCATTACCTATACCCATTCTAACCAAAGTAACTACTCGCCTACACCTCCAATCACTCTCTCATCACCTTATCTCTCATAAAAAATTCCAACCAAAGCAACTAATCACCTAGACCTTCAATCACTCTCTCATTACCTTATCTCTCAAGTTATCAAACATACAATGTAATTAAACATACTACAACCAAAGAAACTAATCACCTAAACTCACAATCACTTTCTCATTCTCTGAATCTCGTTTGTTATCATGTTATAACATATCCATTTACCAAAATAGTTTTTACAATTAGTATAATATAAAAACAGCAAAACAATGAAATATCTCATAGGAATGCATGGTGCTTCAAAAGCAATCACTTTCTCATTCTCTTAATCACCTTTCCTATCATAAGATATCCATTTACCAAAATAGTTTTTATAACTAGTACAATATAAAAACAACAAAGCAGTGAAATATCTCATAGGAATACCAGGTACTTCAAATGCACCTTCACCAAATTTGTGACGTATCGAAATTTGCTCTCCAAATGTTCAATCATCTCTTGAATTTCTTTTTGTTCTTGCTCAAGTTTCCATGTTTTAGTTCGGTCTTCATCTCAAGCGCAACTTTTAGAATTGCAATAAGGAAATTTGACCCCAATGCCAAAGGTCGTGGCATAACCATACTTGTCTTCTCTAACAACATTTTTGAAAACTTCATCTCGAGTACCATGATCGCAAGATAATTCATTTTCAATTGCTTCTTATCATGTTAAACATTAGTAAAAAGAAATAAATTAAATAAGCAAACTAAAGAAAAAAATAAAAACCCATACAATTGCACTGGCTAAAGCGTCTTCATGTTTTGTAGCTTCCTTTGGTGTGTGAGGCTTCAACCATATTGTAAGCTTATCTATCTTGTTTCCTTTTTCCTAAAAATCAAGTAAAATACAAAATGAGTTAACTAAATCAAAGTAAGCTATAGTATAAATAGGGTATAAATAGTGCCTCTTCTTCAGCACGTCCACGTGCGAAAGTCTTTATCCCTCCTTAGTGACACATTTTGTTATTGCCTCAATTTTCAATTCTCCTTTTAGTTATAGCCTTAATGATTAATGGTTAAATCAAACAAAATTTTGCATTTTTTAAGATAAATTATGATTTTAAATATTCTTAAGCACATAATATCTCCTTTCCCTTGTCTAATTCCCAAAACTCTACTAACTTAGGCCGTGTTTCAAGTGGTATGTGTTTCGGCCTTTTGCTAATTGCTTCATCATGACTTCTGCCATCAAAATATGCCACCTTTACTTCACATCTATAGCCTCTCCAACAAGCATGCATTTTCTCCAATGCCCATTCATAAGGAACTTTTCCTTCCGGGAAGTGAAATGAATCCAGTAAAAAGGATTCAAAGAAAAAAAAAACAATCAAGACTTAAAATAAACTTAAAAGTCATATTTACTTTGAAATCCTTTAGCATTTCATCCTTATAAGAAGCATGAAAAAATATCCAAGTGTAAAGGTTCGATTTTGAAAGCGATGCAATATATATTGACACATATATACCTTCACCTCTGCCCACACTGAGTCTTTTTTTCTCTTGTTTAATTTTCCTCCAATCAATACAATCAAGTGGTAGTCTTTCAGGGTCTCGTGCAAGGTACCCAATCGCGATAGACATTTCCCTTTGAAAATTAATTATTGGTTAAAGTTGATCGTTGACATCGATAAACGCAGAGTTCTTCAAAACCTTTATCTTATTAAGCCCACTACCCTTCTCATTCTTTTCTTTGGTTGCTTGTATGCGCCTTCTACTTCTAGTTTTATTACAACCTCTAATCAATGATTCACCATGAATCTCATGATTTGGTTCATTTTCTCCACCCCGCAATGAGTTTGAATTGACCGCCCCTTTGATGTGACAAAAGCAAGTGAGTATTATGTGTGACAATATAGAGAATAAATGAAAATACAATTAAAAAATACAAATTGGATTAAACATAGAAGTAACATATGCGTAGGAAATATGTGACTTACTTGTGGCAACCTCTCCATTGTCTCTAAGTTCTAAGCTCATGTCAACATTGTTGATATATGAATCAGCATGCATTGAGACCTCCATAGATCGAATGGTATGCCTTCGGCTATAGCGTAACTCTTATAAACGTGTAAAAAAAAGAAACATTAGAAAAGTATAAGTAAATCAATTAAAGAAATATAGTTCATGTTATGTACCACTTACCATTTGAACATTATACAAGAGAAGCATTTTATGTCACTTTACAACTTCCTAGAAACACTGTTGTTTTGCACCTCCAAGAGTCCTTTTTGTAAACTTCCCACCAAGTGTTTTTCCACTAAGAGTATACGAGCAAATAAACATAATTAGAATTTGCACTCCGTTATGACTTCTATGTAGACACTATTTTGAAACCTTTATAATTTAAGATTTACAATCACTTTTAAGCAACATGGACCATCTAACAATGGCCTCTCATTACTTTGTTTAGTTCTTATCCATTTGTACTCTCGTAGTTAAAAGGAATATTATGGTAGCTAGGAAACAAAAGATGGATGTTTTCTTCTTAATTGAGAGTATCTGCGTTTCATTTTATTCTTCAATAATATAAAAAATGGCATGTTGCACAAAACAAAACTTACCTGTAGTAGTGTGTGCTAGAGAGGATGTTCCCGATGAGAAGAGATGTAGCAACTCGACCCCAAATCATGTTTATTTGTTTAACTAAGCCATGTTATTTTAATTATCGCTTTTCATCATTCCGATTTAGGAAAAATTTGTTCGGGCCTTCACTTTGCAATTCGAATTTTGAGGAAAATCAATAGTAGGCCTTGATAATTAGGATTTAAGTGAATAAATTATTTTTTCATAACATCATTAAAATTTATATTTCAAGCTATGCAAAAGTTTTATCGCAATAGAGCATTGTATTTCCGAGCCCAAGTCATTTTGGGCCCAAGTTGAAGCCCAACACGTTTGCCTAATTAAATTGAGCAAATTATCATTATCCAAGCCTAATTATAGTTACGAAAAGGCTACCTTTTGGGTGGATAAATATCAGCCAAATTGATCAAGATAAGTTAAGCAAGTAGTAACCAAAGACAAAGCCAACTTCTCTTCTCCTTCTTGCTCGCCATACATTGCCAGTCCGCCCCTCTTGGCTGATCTGCTTGGTGCCAGAACAAGCCAACCTTGCCACCACTAGGAGCCACTAGTAGGCCACCCCTCCAGCCACCAGCCACCACTCAAACACTCTCCAACATCAGGGACCATCTCCATCTTTCATTTGATCAACAAGTGAGGTATAAACCCTAACCTAATCATGTTTAGCTTTGGTACTTATGTTGGTTTTGATTATGGATCATGTTCTTTTGATAGAAATGAGGGTTTGTTTGATGTTTTATTTAGTTTCATGAAGCACGGAAGTATGTAAGTTATGCACAAGAATGAATCCATCCATGATCATGCAAGCTTAAGTTTGGAATGATGGATTTGGATTGGTTTGTATTTGATTTTATCATCTTTGGCATTAGTGACAAATATCACGATATTTATGTTGATTTTAAATGAGTTTGAGTGCAAGTACAAGTTGGTCATAAGCTAAGGTTTTAGTGATCATGCATGGATTAGTATATTTTTAGCCTCAAATATGTTGATTGTATATAATTGGATGGGAAACGAAATCTGTGTTAGGATAAATTTTAGTGTCAAACAAAGTGCCGCAAGGTACAGCTTTTCCTTTAGTACTTGAGGGTTGTTTCCTCAGAGATGATGGAAGAGATTTAGGTCACGATTAATCTTAAAGTAGCATGGGTAGGAAACTAATTAATATAATGATAATCTTATAAAATGATCCAAATTAAGAAAACCAGATATCATGAGAGACATAAGCAAAATAATCTAGCTTCAAATTACCCAAAGTCCTAATATTAGCAAATGTAACATCAAAGCATTTAACTAATCAAAT
>JACYFF010010365.1:75258105-75290527 GCA_017589665.1 Selenicereus undatus | reverse complement strand
AGACCCAATACTTGAGCAAAAATTCAGCCAGAACAACATAACACACAAGCAAGAAACAATCCATATTCAAAATCGAAGCTTGCAAGTTTCCCATCCAGAATCAGTAATTCCAATTAAATCAACTAAATCATAACTTAATCAAATCAACCAAACTAATAACAAAAACTAAAAATTGAGCAACAGGGGAGAGGAATTTGAAGTAGGCGTCCCAAAACTGAGCAAGCAGGTGAAACAACTTGATACACCCAAATTTAGAGGGCAACAAACACGAAAAGAAGAAGAAGAAGAAGCTCACTAGTCGTGAGACCAAGAAACTCCATGGATCACTTTTCATCACCCATTACCGGCAACCAACTCAAATTAGGACCGAGGAAAAGAATGGGATTTCAGCCAATAAAATCATAAACGAGCTTCAACCATCCTCGATAATGGCGGAAACACCATTACCATGCTCGATGAAATGAAAACAGGGGAGGGGGTGACTGAAATTAAACAAACCCACATCCAAAATCTTACAAAAGAAAATTGAAATCGTAGCTTAATTATATGAAATTCGGAACCAGAAACCAATCTAACATCAAACCCTAAACCAAATTTCTAAAAACCCTAAATCTGGAAATCGAAAACACATGAAATTGAAGCCTAAAAACTCAAAATTAAAACTAATTCAAACCCTAAAAACTTCCTAACCTCTTCTATGGAGCCGACTCCCTTTAATTTGTACTCAGCAAGCTTCGATTTCAACCATTGATTTGCTTGTGCTGTGGATAGTGGAGATGAGGGTGCTGGTGGCAATTGATGCGTGAAAGATGGTGATCTGCAGGCGTGCTGGTGGATGAAGATGGTGAGGTGGTGTCGTGTTGGTGATGGCAAATAGAGATGAGTTTGAGAGAGAGAGAGAGAGATGATGATGATGAGGACGAAGATGGACAAGCAGGGGAGGGAGTATCAGGTTTTTGCGGGATTGGAAGCCGAGGTAGAGAAGAGAGAAAATGAGAGTTAAAAGGGGGGGGGGTTTACGAGTCATTTGAGGGGCACATGGGTAGGCTTGGTTTAGGTTTTACTTTTATTTTTTTGTGTATTTTTCCCTTTTTTTCACAAAACTTCCCTCAATTTATTGAACACCTATAAAATAAAATAAAATCAATTAAAAACCCAAAAGTAACAATTATGACGAGCATAAATCAGGCATAAAAGTATTGTAAAAATGACACATTTTTGGCACGAACATGCATGGATTAGTATATTTTTAGTCTCAAATATGTTGATTGTATATAATTGGATGGGAAATGAAGTTTGGATGTGTTGTTTAACTTGGATAATGCCTTAGGGTGATTTTTACAAAAAGGGATGGATTATGAAAACCTTCTTCAATTGACTAAAATAGGTTATTTTGTACATCTATGCAAGTAAGTAAGATTAGGGATGTATTTTAAGTGTTTTTGTAAAAAGAAGAATTGAAAATTAAATGAAGATGATTATAGAGTGAATTTGAGTAACATGGCTTTGTATGCTAATGATAAGGAACAAATTATGGGTTAGTGATTTTAAACAGTGATTTTAGAGGAAAATTATGTGAAGAAAAAGGTCAAGAGCATGGGTAGTAGGGCTGTGAACAGACCCGAAATAGGGTGCCTTTCTGACAAAATAGGTACTGTTCAGTACATTGAGAAATTATGAATTTTGGCGGATAGATAGACCAATGAGGCACCTTTGAAATGCTCTTGAATTAATTCATTCAGAGCTTTATGAAAAAGTTATAGCAGATTCGCTAAGATTGCACAGTATATGCTGAAGCTGCACAAAGGTTTGTTTAAACCTAATTTTTGAAGTTGTATTGTTGTAATCGACTTTTGCACTGTGAATGAAACTATTTTGGGACTTCGTAAGCTATTCAAATTGCGGTTTTAGGTCTCAATTTGAGGTCGGGAGTGTAATTCATGAATTATTTTCCTTTACTTCTATTAAGCCTTGACTTTATAACCTAAACTATTTGGCTTGGTTTATTTTACTTTGAATGATATTATATTACCTTGATCTAAACTAAATTTCCATAGTTTCTGTAGTTTGTATCATCTTAGTGTAACCTATCTTCTATCTACTTACTGGATTCTAAATATCATTTAGTAAACAAGTTTTATTAAAAATTATCAATTGTGAAAATAAGTTCATTTACTAACTATATGTACCTATAATGACCATTTTGAGCATAATCAAGGCCTAATCTATCGTTTCTCCCCCTTCTGTGCATAAATAATATCCATTGAGACTGCATTAAAAATTCTAGGCACGTTCGTTGTTTGTATCTTTATAAATTAAAACATATTTATTAAAATTATAACATTTTGGTGAGTACATCAATGAATAAGTTTAATCAGTCATTTGTCACATAATTAGTGACCCTATTTGTTATCAGTTATCCTTTAGTTACTCGCGCAAGTTAGGTCCCTCGATCAGCCTGATAGGTGTGCACCTATCTACAGATCGTATCAGTTCTCACGGGTTCACTACCAAAGAATAACTGGCGGTGCAGTTTTATATTCATCTCATTCTCTATTTTAAATTAAAATGAATTGCAAAATGGGCCCAATCATTGTTCGAATGATCATTTAACCAAACAGAAATGCATGTACTGAGCTTTGGCTTATCTTTTGAAATGTTTGCTATGTTTTGTTTTAGGCAAGTGCTTAGTGAATGGCCCTAGGCTAGCAAACCTATTGAGGATGATAAGTGAGCAACGAACCCTATTCGGGTTACTAATGGTGTACTGTACTAATGTTTTTGGAGAAGTATTTGAGTTATCTTGTGGCTATAACAGCAATAGTGAATTGCCTTCTATGATCTATAAAGCTAAGTTTGCTATCATCTACACATTTATGATTTTGGATGGTACAGAATGTTATAGGCTTAATTTATGCTCAACTATAGTGCCTCTAGTGTAATTGCTGCAAGCCTTGTCCTTTTTCGGACGGCGATAACAACCCGATCACTGCGGTTATCACCCGTAATCAAGAGAATTTGTCAAGAAATTGTAATATTAAAGCATGTTCATTTTGGAGTGTTATAGATTTGGTATCAGAGCTTAGTTCAGTTTTTCTTAATAGGTTATAAAGTATGGAGAGGAGAAATAGGTGGGAAATGAGCTTGGTCAATAAGGGTCATTATTATATCATTAGAGATTCATAATAATACAAAAGTTTTGTGTATCTCTTACATGTTTTTCATTTATGTTTTCCTTGCTATATGAATCCATATGTGGTAAACATGATGCTGGATACATCTGTGGCCGCCCATATCTCTCTTCTTCATGCTAGTATGATAGCTCACGCATAGGACCCCTTTGCTGAGCTCCATAACATTATGGTCCATGCTTGTAGACTTTTTTGGTCCCTACTTACAGTTGCCCCATGGGTTGAGTATAGTATTCGTTATCATGATTTCATGATGATGGGAGCCCCGGGGTGGGTTGCACTTAGGTTTTAGATGTAGGGGCCCTAGGCTACCATCATTTCTGAGTTGCTAATTAGAGAGTAGTTTGAGCAAAGGGGGATCACCGTGGAGATCATACATCATTTTTTTTCCTTTACACTATGCACCTCCCCACCCACAACACCTGCCTCTACTCAGGGCCCACCCTCACCACCTGCACTGGGCACTCCTTAGATGCTTGATAGCCTAGCATCATTGGGGGTCTGCAGAGGCTCATGTGGTTGTTCATCTCCCTAACACACCGGAGATAGTGGTGATTAGCTATAATGACGAGCCCATAGATGGCCTAGAGGAGGACTTGGGGTTTGAGGAGCATCATATTGACAAGGAGGTTCAGCAGGCAGAGTCGAGTGCATCTGATAACAGTTTTGACCTGAGCAAGGAGCCTGAGGATGAGTCTGACTTGGACTATGATCCATCCAGGGATCATTAGTTTGGTTTTGGTGATGACTTTTTTTTGATAGGTTGCTCATATTTTGAGCCCCATGTGTACATAGCACAAACAATTTGATAGATGTATTTTGCGTAGGTTATGTCATTGTATATAGTTAAACGGATCCTTCTGGTTGTGTTCACTAGTCTCGTCTTCTTTTTTGGCTAGTGGCGGCCTTAGTGGTTGGGGCTAGGTATTATTTACGGTAGGTTTAAGGACTAACATTATTGAGTCAGTTAGTTATGACTTCTTTTGTTTGTCATGCATGTAAGCAAGCAGTTATGTATATAAGCAAGTAGTTATGAAATGATAAATGAAGCCTTGGTTTCTGTTTTGATAATATTGTTAGTTGCATTTGTTGGGTACACTTATCTTATATGTTGGCTTTGTGCAAGTGATTAAATTATTGCATTTAATGTATGATCAAAATGTCTGAATTTGTGAAAAATAATGCGGAGACTCATATAGGGGATAACTCGAACCATGGCCAGGGATGGAGTGAACAAGCCTCATGCAATGTGCCACGAAATTTTGGTGAAATGCCCCTAATTCCCCTTACCTTAGCTAATAACATTCGGAACCCAAACTACTGACTGACTTCGGTAGCTAAACTAATAAAACAAATTGCTCCAGTGCCTGCTAAAAATACTCCTAGAGATGATAAACTGGCAGACAATGTATCACAATGCAACCTTAAAATTTACAATGGAAAGTATGACCCAGTGGAATTGGAGGAATGGGTGAGGGGAATGCAGAAACTTTTTACAGCGGTAAAGGTTCCATAAGAGAAAAAAAGTAAACATTAGGACGTACTACTTAACTGGTGAGGCTAATATATGGTGAACCACCATTAAGGGTAGACTTCTAGGGCCTCAATTCACCTAGAATAAAGTCTTACAGGAACTTAGGGTAAAATGTTACCTAATTGTGGTTCAAAGACAAAAGGATGAATTGGTTCCGTGCTTATGGAGCCAAAATTGATCGTAAAAAACTTAAGGTCATTTTGAGGAATGAAAGCGGGAGAGAAATATGTTTTTATGGGAAAAGAGAGGAAAAACCATGTCCCATAATTTTTGCTATGAAAGCAAGTAAGTTGTTATCCCAGACGTGTATTAGGTATTGGTGTCATGCTATTTTAGCTCAGTCCAAATGAGAGATAGCAAAGGATATTCCTTTAGTCTATGAATTTGAAGATGTTTCCTTGAAGCATTACTAAGTATGCCCCCATAGAGGGAAATTGATTTTGAGATTGAATTAATCCACGGTGCCTAACCTATCTCTAAACCCCCATATTGAATGGCTCCAACTGAGCTAAGAGTACTAAAGATTCAGCTAGACGAGTTATCACAGAAGGGATTTATCAGACCAAGTGTGTCACCATAGGGTGCCTCAGTGTTGTTTGTAAAGAACAAAGATGGAACCTTGAGGTTATGTATTGATTACAGAGATCTAAACAAGATTACCATCATGAACAAACACCCTATGCCTCGAATAGATGATCTATTTGATCAATTGTGAGGAGCAGGAGTCTTTTCTAATATTGACTTAAGGTCTGGATACCACCAACTTAGGATTAAACCTAAAGATATCCCCAAGATCGCGTTCAGAACTAGGTATGGTCACTATGAATTCACGGTGATGCCCTTTGGCCTGACCAATGCCCGTGCGACCTTTTTGAATAGAGTCTTCAAACCCTATTTCGATAAGTTTATGGTAGTGTTCATAGATGATATCTTGATATACTACAAGGACAGAGATTAACACCCTGTTCATTTAGGGACAGTGTTGCAGACCTTGAGGGAACACCAATTATATGAAAAATTAAAGAAGAGCCAGTTTTGGTCAAAAGAAGTGGTATTTTTGGGACACATAGTTTCAAAAGAAGATATTAAATTTGACCCGAGCAGGTGAAAGTAATTACACAGCAGCCAAGACCCACAAATGTCCCTAAAACTACAAGTTTCTTGGGCTTAGCTGGCTATTATCAGAGGTTTGTGAAGGAATTTTCGAAGATAGCATCTCCCTTCACTAATTTGTTAAAGAAAGCCATTAAATTTGAGTGGACAAAGAAGTATGAAAGGGCATTTCAAAAGTTAAGGCAGCGATTAAGTTCCGCCCTAATCCTAACCCTACCGGTCGAAGGTAAGGAGTATACTATCTATAGTGATACCTCGAAGAATGATCTATGGTGTGTTCTGATGAAAGAGGAGAAAGTTGTGGCTTATGCCCCTGGACAGCTCAGGCCTTACTAGAAGAATTACCTTAACCATGACTTGGAGTTAGCAGCTGTGGTTTTTGCACTGAAAATTGAATATCTTTACTGACCATCAAAGCTTGAAGTATATCTTCCCTCAAAAAGAGCTCAATTTAAGACAAAGGAATCAGCTAGAGTTACTTAAAGATTATGACTTGCAAATTCTATATCACCCATCAAAAGCAAATGCTATGGTAGATGCCCTAAGGAGGAAGACACAATATAGTTCGAACACTGTAGTCATTACGCAGTTGAGCCTCTTAAGAGAGCTTGAGCGGTTAGGTATCAAATTAGTGTCGCATAGGCAAGCAAGTGTTCAGTTGTCAACGCATATCTAATAGCCCTCTACAATGGAGGAAATACGATCGAACCAAGAAAGTGATCTTGAGCTCCAAAGAATAAAGTAAAATCTTGAGAAAGGGAAGTCACCTAGGTTTGTAGTGCATGAAGATGGGACCTTGCGATTCCATAATCGCCTATGCGTACCCAAAAATAAGGAGTTACGGAAGAAGATCTTATAGGAAGCTCGCAACACCCGATGCTCAGTGTATCCAGGAGGCAACAAGATGTACAAAGACATGAGGCAATACTTTTGGTAGAATAACATGAAGAAAGAGATAGCAGAGTATGTTGCCAAGTGTCTGATTTGCGAAAAGGTTAAAGCTTAGCATCAATGTCCTGTGGGTGAACTACGACCTTTAGAAATTCTAGCTTGGAAGTGGGACTGTATCTCAATGGACCTCATCATGGGATTACCTTTTTTCTACTTCAAAGAAGAATGCCATTTGGGTAATAGTTGATCGACTCGCGAAATCAACCCATTTTCCATTTTCTGCGGATTTGTGATACTTAGGAGTTGAAAGACTAGCCCAGTTGTATGTTAAGAAAATAGTTCAACTACGTGGCATTTCATTAGACATAGAGTCTAGTAGAGATCAGAGATTTCAAGCACATTTTTGGCAAGCACTTCAAAGCGCCTTTGGAACTAAATTGATTTTAGTAGCTCTTACCATCCTGAAATAGATGGGCAAACAGATATAGCCAATCAAATTTCAAAGGATATGTTGAGGGCTTGTGGTTTGGAATTTCAAGGGTAATGGGAGGATGACTTACCATTGGTGGGGTTTTCTTATAATAATAGTTATCAATCCACCATTAAAATGGCCCCATTTAAGGCTTTATATGGAAGAAAATGCAGAACCCCTTTATGTTGGAGTGACCTGGATAAGGTGTTGAGTCTGGGCTCAGAACTAATTCAAGAAACCACTAAAACAGTATGGAATATTCGAGAGTATATTCGGGTTGCCCAGAGTCGACAGGAGAGTTACGCCTATAAAAGAAGAAGGCCTCTAGAGTTCCAGGTAGGCGATACGGTCTTTCTGAAACTTTCCCACCTAACGATATCGGGAGATTTGGAGTACAAGGCAAACTGAGTCCTACATATATTGGGTCATATGAAATTACTGAAAAGTTCAATCCCGTGGCTTACCAACTGAATCTGCCTGTCGAACTCGAACATGTACATAACGTGTTTCATGTTTCACAACTCAGGAAGAACATCCTAGATCTTGACCATGCAATCGTAACAGAGTCCATTGAGGTCATTGAGGATCTAGTGTATGAAGAACATTCAATTCAGACACTAGACTGTAGGATTAAACCGATGCACAACAAGCAGATACCCCTAGTCAAAGTGCTCTGGACAAATCATACATCCTCATAGGCCACTTGGGAAACTGAGGATGAAATGAAAGTCAATTACCACATCTATTTGAGGTAATCTTACATGTTTTAACAAAGTTGATAAGTTTTGAGGATGAAACTCCTCAAGGCGGGAAGGTTGTAACAACCCAACCTTAAATCATATTTATTTATTTAATTAAGCCATATTATTTAGTTTTATCGTATTTTATTATCGCTTCCAATCATTCTGATTTGGGAAAAATTTATTTGCACCCTCACATTGCAATTCTGGCTTTTGTTATCGTAAAATTTTAGGAAAAATCGATAGTAGGCCTCAATAATTAGGATTTAAGTGATTAAATTATTCATAACATCACAAAAATTGAAATTTCGAGCTATGCAAAATATATATCGCAACGGAGCGCTGTATTTTCGAGCCCAATTCATTTTGGGCCCAAGTTGAAGCCCAACAAGTTTGCCTAAGTAAATTTAGCTAATTATCATTACCTAAGCCTAATTATACTTACCAAAAAGACACTTTTTGGGTTGATAAATATCAGCTAAATTGATCAAGATAAGTCAAGCAAGTAGTAACCAAAGATAAAGCCAACTTCTCTTCTCCTTCTTGCTCCCTATACATGGCCAACCCACCCCTCTTAGCTGATCTACTTGCTACCACAACCAACTACCCTTGCCGCCACCAACAGGCCACCCCCCAACCACTACCCAAACCACTCTCGCTTGATCACCAAGTGAGGTACAAACGCTAGCCTGATCTCGTTTAGCTTTGGTTTTTATGTTGGATTTGATTATGGATCATATTATTTTGAAAGAAATAAGTGTTAGTTTGGTGTTTTATTTAGTTTGGTGAAGTATGAAAGTGTGTAAGTTATGTACAAGGATGAATCCATGCATGATCATACAAACTTAAGTTTGAAATGATGGAATTGGATTGGTTAGTGTTTGATTTTGTGATCTTTGGCATTAGTAAAGCATATCATGATATTTATGTTGTTTTTAAAGGAGTTTCATTGCAAGTACAAGTTGTTCATAAGCTAGGGTTTTAGTGACCATGCATGGATTAGTTTATTTTTAGCCTCAAATATGTTGACACCGTATAATTGGATGGGAAATGAGGTTTCGATGTATTGTTTAACTTAGATAATGCCTTAGGGTGATTTTTGCAAAAAGGTGTGGATTGTGGAAACCTTCTTCAATTGACTAAAAGAGGTTATTTTGTACATCTATGCAACTAAGTAAGATTAGGGATGTATTTTAAGTGTTTTTGTAAAGAGAAGAATTAAAAATTAGATGAAGATGATTATGGAGTAAATTTGAGTAACATGGCTTTGTAAGATGATGGTAAGGTACAAATCATGGGTTATTGATTTTAAACAGTGATTTTATAGGAAAATTATGTAAAGAAAAGATTGGGGGCACGGGTAATAGGGCTGTGAACAGACCCAAAACAGGGGTACCTTTGTGACGAAATAGGTACTGTTTGGTACATTGAAAAATTATGACTTTTGGTGGATAGATACACCAATGAACTGCCATTCAAATGCCTCTTGAATCACTTCATCCTGAATTTGGTGGAAACAGTTATAGCCAATTTGCTAAGATTGTGTAGCATAAGCAGAAGCAGCGGAAAATTTTGTTTAAGCCCGATTTTAGGATCCATGTTATGGTAATTGGGTTTCGCACTGTAAATCTTTCGGGACTACTTAAGCTTTCCATATTAGGGTTTTTGGTCTCAATTTGAGGTCGGGAGTGTAAGTTATGAATTATTTTTCTTTATTTCTATTAAGCTTGTATTTTATAACCTAAACTATTTGCCTTGGTTTATTTTTCTTTCAATTATATTATATTACCTTGATGTAAATAAATTTCCATAGTTTATATAGTTCGTATCATCTTAATTTAACCTATCTTTTATCTATTTACTGGATTTTGAATATCATTTAGGAAACAAATTCTTTTAAAAATTCTCAATTGTGAAAATAAGCTCATTTGCTGACTACATGTACCTATGATGACAATTTTGAGTAGAATCAAGGCCTAGTGTATTGTTTCCTCCCCCTCTTATGCATAAATACTATCCATTCAGACAACATTAAAAATCTCAAGTACGTTCATTACCTGTATCTTTAGAAATCAGAACGTATTTATCAAAATTATAAGGTTTTGGTGAGTACATCAATGAATCATTTTAGTCAGTGATTTGTCACATAATTAGTGACCCCATCAATTATTAGGTACAAGGCATTGCCCTTCAGTTACTCGACCGGCCTCAGGTTAGGTCCCTCGATCGGCCTAGCAAGTATACACCTATTTGCAGATTGTATAAGTTTTCAGGGGTTCACTACTAGATAATAACTAGCAATGTAGTTTTACATTCATCTTATTCCTTGTTTTAAATTAAAATGAATTCTAAAGTGGGCCCAATCAATATTCCAATGATCATTTAACTATACAGTAATGCATGTACTAATCTTCAACTCACCTTTTGAAATGTTTGCTACGTTTTGTTTTAGGGAAGTGCTCAGTGAGTCGCCCCAGGCTAGCAAACCTGCTGAGGATGATAAGTAAGCAATGGACCTTGGTCGGGTTACTAATGGTGTACTGCACTAATGTTTTTGAAAATGTATTTTGAGTTATCATGTGGCTATAACAACAATAGTGAATTGCCTTCTATGATGTATAAAACTATGTTTGCTATCATCAACGCATTTATGATTTTGGATGGTCTAGAATGTTATGGGCTTGATTTATGCTCAACTATAATAGTGTAATTACTTCAAGCCTTGTCCTTTTTGGGATAGCTATAACACCCCGATCATTGGGGTTATCACCCATAATCAAGAGAATTAGTCAAGAAACCGCAACAGTGAAGCATGTTTATTTTGGGTTGTTACAACAGAGAACATCGAACTAAAGTACTTTGAGACAAACTAGGTTTTGAAGCTTGTTTAGACCTTGGACTACGACTTTCTCCTTGACTTAACCGCTGATTTTTCCCAGACGTCAACATATACTTTATGAATGCAAAACATAATTAACTTAAATAAAAAGATTATTATTGCTTTAAGATTGCTAAATTGCGATTAATTTAGGTCCTACCATAAGTTGATCTCTTGTAACCATCTTCTTCTTACCGATCAATTTTCCTAGGAAAGACACAATCTAAAACAAAAAGAATTAGTACTAATACATCTACAACGAAAGCATTAACAACAATGTAAGCACATCACACAAAGCACCAACGTTTCACAAATAATGTGCAATGAATTCGTAAAAAATAAGAAAATCATTCTCAATACCCAAATGATTCTAAATTGGTAAAACAATCCAAGAATGTTCCCTCAAAATCAATGTCTCATCCTTAAACAATTACCGACTCTCAGGTGCCCTAAGTTCTATGGTAACTATTTTCAGACCCTTGTCTTTTTTAAACTAATTCTGGGGTACCTTTTGTTTTCGGGCAATGGATTCTTAGTCCTTTTTACTATTCTTTTTAGTCCGAAACTTTCAGAACTTTTCAACTTTGGCCCAAATGGGGCATTTTTTGTAATTTTACTATTTTTTGGGCTTTTTTAGAAATATGCTTATTTTCAATGATTTAGCTTCTTGTAATGACTTTAATGGCACTAGTTATCACATATAATACTTATATCATAAATATTATTTTTTCTATGAGTATAGCCTATCATGCTTAGCAAAATAATTAAAACTTAATTAGGGAGTTTCTACCACTACCTGACGTTAGTCAGCATTAGATCCTGGCATTCCTCTAGCTTCTAGTTTACAAAGATTGCTAATTACAACCACACCTTCCTTATATCAGGGACAACATAGATCTATTTCGTTTCCTACCTCATATCATAGTCACTAATTAGGTTCTATAATTAAAAGGATAGTGACACTTTAATCAAAAAATTATAATATTTAAGATATAAGGTTCGATTGAATAATGTTTCCTACTAAGAAACTTCTTTTATTGAAAGTTTGAAAATGGAAATATTACAATGGAAGAATTGAAGAGGGATTTAAGCTACTAAGATCATCAGAGATGCTTGCTCATAGAGAAATGGAGAATCTCGACTTCTCTTTTGCTCAAGTATGCTCAAATGACCATGTCCGTTCTTAGCACTCAACCTCTCCTTTTATAAAAGAGATGGACTACATAGGATACCCTAATGGCTACAGTACACATTGATATTTTTATATGTCTACAGTTATCCTCACATGGCTACAATAGACAGCATTGTTTTACTTACTTAACTGTTGACAAAATGGTATAGTAATGGAATAACAACTCTTTAGAGTCTTTTAATGCTGATAAGAGTAGTCATCCATATTGAGATTTTGCATGCCTTCATCTCCGATAATGTCTTCCAATCCATCATTATCCAAATAATCATCAAACTCTTCATCAAGTTGAAGATATCTTTTTCCCTTTTTTGATAAGAATTTTCCAACTCCTACATCAAAGAGATAATCAAAGACATATTATCAAGTAGCTCCTTCTAATTTCATATATTCACTGAATTCATTACGATAGATGAAAGGGGTATTCTCGCAATATATTAGTGTTCTTCCTTGTTCAATTAATACCTGCATTTAATGATAAATGTTGAAAAAACCGATGGCTCGTACTAAAGCAGTATCACTAATTAATTCTTATCATTATAGAAGCCATTCTTGTTGTTGATTATTGAGATCGGCTAAATCAACCGTTCGAACAAGATAATGGGCTAGTTTGGCTTTTCCATTTTCATACTCAATTACTACACAATGTACTTCGATATACAGACTTCTATTGTATGGACTTTTTGTTGGGCCATCACGAGATGTGAGAATCCAATGGATTCTTTTCAACATGCACTATTGAAACTTAGTCTTGAGAAGAATGGATACTTTGGATCTGGGATTTTCTTAAGGTAAACTACCATTCCATATTCCTAAGCTTTTATGATAGGGTCATCCAAAGATATTAAATTTACTGGGAGACTAATACCCCCAACTCCAGATTTATCAGGAAAGAAGATCATAGTGCTCCATGACTCCCAAATACCATAAGAATAATTATGATAGTAGTTGATGTTGGTAATTCATTTGTAACTCTAAAAGTTTGAATCATTGTACTATTAGATAGGAAGAAGATAGCAGACCAAAATGTGATCTACTTTTTGTATGAAATTCCAAAATATCCATAAGGATTCTACTATAAGAAGAAACCCATTGTAGCAGCAATGGCACTTCATTTTGGATTTCCTCCTTTTCCGGGAGGAGTTGAGCTATGATGATCACCATTGGCTAGTTCTCAAGTTAAAATATTTACCAGAGAGTTCTTTGATCCCTGTATGCGTTCAATAGAGATGAAAAACTAGTTAAGCCACAATTATCAACAAAGAAGTCGCCCATGCGCTAGCATGTTTGATAAATTCTTTTTCACAAAACCAAGTGTTCCTTTGCAATTAGTTCGAATAAGAAAAGGTTTTAAGCTAAAAAGATTAAGAACTTTTCAATTCCCCTTAGGAATTTAAGGATTTTGTTTTTCGATCGTGGGATAATTGCATTCTATTTTATTAAAACTTCCACTACACAATTCTTCTCCTTATTCGATTTTGAGTACTATGTTTCAGTGCTCGTTGCTGGCATCTGTCTCAAGAATTAAATCATATCCTTCATTAGGCAAGTTAAGGATATGAAGATTTCTACAGATCTTTTTAAAGTTTTAAGCAATCTTTGAATCATTAATGATCCATGACCAACTTACTTCTGTCTTGTGTTTCTACTACAATGGTTTTTTCAATTTAGCTAGATCTTAAATGAAATTTAAAGCATAGGTAAGGCATCCAAGAAACCTTTTTAATTGCTTCCTATCTTCAATCCTTTTAGGAAATTTTTTTACTTTTTTAGAATATGCTTTTTTAGGATTATTTGTCTAACTATCTCCAAACCTAAAAACTCGATTTCCTATTCAACATAAACGCACTTTTGTTACCAAGAATAATAACATGATCAATCCATCTTTGTGTTGTTCTATGGTCTTGGAAAAGACAAGCATATCATCAATTAAAACTAGACAACAGAGGTTAAGATCTTTGAAGATGTTATTTATTCTTCTTTGGATTATTTGAGGTGCATTTTCAAGACTAAGTGGCATTATTGTCCACTGATAATGTCCTTGAGGGGCACTAAATCCAATCACAGGAATGCTTTCTTCATCTATTTTTATCTGCCAGTATCCGCCCTTGCAATTTATTTTCAAGAGCCAAAAGGCTCTTTGAATTTTACTAAAAAGGAGTGTTTTGTTAGAAATATAATTACCATAAAAAAACGGTATTACTATTGAGCTTTTTGTAATTGATTACTATTCTATTTTTTCTTTTTTTTCTTCAACATGATTTCTTATCATAAAAGGGGGACTAGTGTGAGGACTTTTACTATTTCTGATTAACCCTCTATCTAATATCTCTTTGACCTGCTTATCAAATGCTGGGTCCTAATGTGTATAGACCATTGATTTGACTCGGACAACAGTGTTAGGATTTAACAAAGTAATTTTTGCAAATATTTTATCTTTATCCCAAAATTTTAGAGGATTATTAGAGTACAACTCTTTGTAGAATTGTTCTTGTTGTTCAGCAATCTGCTCTTTAATAGGTAACTCAACTACTGAGATTGTCAATTATATCTCACGTTGTGCAGGAATTACCTTCTCACCACGTTGGCTACATATAAACTCAATCTTTTGATGAGTGTATGCTTTATTCAATGGGAAGCAAGTGACCATTAATTGTAAACATTATTTAGTTTATGGTTCGTGTGCATGGAGAATATAGTCTCTGAAAATTGTTTCCAACAATCATAGCATGAGAGGGTTTATCAGTGGCCCATATAACTAGTACCATGCATAGGATTCCTCATATCTCTATAGAGGACCTTTCCATGGGTTTGTTATGGCTTATTGTGCTATTGTCGGCTATCCGTACTTGTAAATGATTCCTAGCTTTTTTTCACATAAATTCTAAAAATAAAGATCTTTTTTTTTTCAAAACAGATAGAACAATCACTATCTATGTGGGCACACAATTTATATGTATTGTATCCCTGTAAACATACATTTGTTGGGATATAGATGTTATTAGGATTTGTGTTGGTGACTTCATAGCATATTTTCATAGTCACATTTTTTACTAATTCATCCGCATAGATTAGCTCACTAATAGTTCATGTTTTGTACACAATGACTTTTTTTGTCGAGAATCATACTTTGGTCTACACTATGTCTTGCGGGTTCAAAACTCATTCTACTCATTTTAATGGTCATACTAATTGTATCTTCTTTAAACTCTTCTTTAGCTGATAAGGAGCCTTCTCCCTATTTTCATCTTGCACTCATACGCCTTAATAGTTTGGGTTTAATGGTAATTTTATCATTTTCATCAATTTTTATAACATTTTTCTCATTGATTTTTGTGGGATTGAAAAAGCTAAATATCAAAGACCTACCGATTTTTATCTCCTACGACTTGGATGTTATCTACCTTTGTCATTGCCACCTTAGTCTTTGGGTCTATAGTATTATCTAATTTGTGATTATTTTCTAAAATATTCTTAGTGGGTATCCTCCCCTTTTCATGTCAGTCCAAACTACTTTTATCTTATAGGATAGGAAGTTTTTGGTAAATTCATCTTTTAGGCTCATATAATATCTAGGTCATCAATTGAATCCTACGGATCCATTGTATAAATTGGCCTTAATTCTTGTGATAATTTGATTATTAAATTTGGTATGGTTGATATCACAGAGCAAACTATAAAGATCGATATCTTTGCCACAATATTGTAAAGGAGTAATTTGCAGTTGGATACTTCCAACATGGCTGTATTTATACTTTCTATCTTTGTTATACTTAAGGATATTTTCCCAGTTAATGAGATTAACTCCTCCCACATCATACTCACAGTCTTTTAGCTCTATATCTCCTTCCATCATTTCACATACGTACTTACTCTTTAATTAAAAAATGAATTTTTTATAGATTATGTCTTTTTTAATTATGGGAAGGACCCAATGTCCTTTGACTTCTTCATTCTCATTGTCTACAACAAATTCTTCTCCTTTGAGATCACCAAGACTAGTTGAACTACTTTCCATCATGACTAGTTTTTAACACTTTCTTCATATTCATCTTCCAGTACAATCTCAACAATTCCCTTGTTGTTTTTCAAGGCTATATCTGCTTCTTCTTTGCTAAGCTCAAAATCATCTAGACTACCCAAAGTTTCGAGAAGCATGTTATTGTTCCTATTTTTGTATTTGTTTGCATAATGACCTACCTCTCTGCATGCGTAACACTTATAGTTGTTTTTCCCACTAGGACAATAAGTGGCTTTCTAAAAAATCTTTGCTTTTTAAGGCTTGGTTTGTTGTAATATTTTCTTTTATATGTCTCCCCTATCTGCTTGTTAAATTTCTTTTTCTTATAAAATTTTCTTTTCCTTCTTTTCCCAAGTTAGTTTCCCTATTGGTGAGGAGAACCCCAATAGGCTAGAAACTCTTTTGGAGATCTAACCATTCATCATTAACCCATTTTCTTAAATAAGAGATTCATCCTAAGAGTATCAATGACATCTACCTTTTCTAGCCATGCAATATACTTTTCATTAATTATGAAATTTATTGGATATGGTAATTTACCATATAACACACGAAGATTGGTTTCATTATGCCCAATTTTGCAATAATATTCTCTAAATTCATGAAAATAGTTCTCCATATATCTCATATCTTAATTTCTTTATCACTCTCTAACTTTTTCTTCGAAATCAAATTTTGCCTCCATGAACTCAGTTTCGATTTCCTTACATAAATTATTAAACATTCCAGCTTGTGTTTTAATCATTCTTAATGCATTTTTACCATCCTCATTCAATCAATCATACCAATTAGCTACAGTACTAGAAAAACTATGTTCAATATAGTTTAGGAAAGTTCCAGTTGTCCAAGCGTTATTTAAGTTTAGTACAATTTATTTTTTTGTTATGAGTTCCATTGGTGTTTAAGATTTATCTTATTTGGCTAATTAGAGTAACGTCAATTTCTTCAAAGGTCGTCGTTTTCCTTAGATAAACCCAAAGGAAAAGTTAGTGGCATGCCCTGTTAGAAAGTTCCTATGTCTTATAAAATGGGTATTTCTTCTAGAAGGTTCACCAAATTCTTCAAGATTAGGAATAACGTTGTTAACTAAGTTGCACTTAGGTTCATCTGTGTTAAGTTCTTCTCCAATGTCATCAATTTCGCCGTCCAATACCATTTTTTCATGTTTGTTTTATTAGATTCATCTGTTGATATATCGCTTTTTCTAGTTGGACATTATTTTTCTCTTCATTATCATTCGATAATACTTCTTATTTATTAACTATTGCACCCATGATTTTGTTTAATTCTTCCGAATTTTGTTCTTTATCGAACATATTCTGTAATGCTTCAAGATTATACAGCTTACACTCATTCTTCTTCTTTCGGATATTTTTCAGTTGATTTTTCTCCTACTTCTTTTTAAATTTTCATATCATGCAAAGGGAATGTATTTTTGTTTTTTGGGTTTTAGAAGGAATATTTGTACTGAAAGGAAGTCATATTAGGATATTTTTCAGTATGTCTAATCTCATTAACTAAAGAAATATGAATTACAGATAATTTCTTTTTAATCTCCTCAAGTTCAGTCTTAACTTTTGCTAATTTCACTTTTACTTCAAAACTATATCAGTGATATAGTTGAATTGTGGCCCTACTAAAATGGTTCCTTCTATAGTGAACACAATATGTGAATAGTTGGATAGAAGACAAGTAGGAGATGATTCAATCATTAAACATAGTTAATTAGCTTAATTAATCATTAATGAACTTAATTATTTTTAATCACGTGGCTCTTATACCAGTTGAGAGAGGACATCAAGTAGTACTTATGAGAGAAAATACACATGCACAAAATTAAATTTTTCAAAAGTTTTTAAGGATTGGGGTAAAATGTACCAATATGAAAAGTTATGGTCATTACATATAAATTAAAATGGTAGTTTTCGGTCCTGAAAATAGTTTGTAAAAACTTACAGGGTCCTTTCTATTAGTTACCTTATAAGTTGAGTTACCTTATAATTAGTTTTAAAAACCAAGGGTCCTTAAAATAGTTTACACAAAACTAGATCTGCCTTTGTGCAATTTATTGCATCCTTAAATAAGCATCTTATTGTTTTACATATAAACTAGTTTAAATCAAAATCATAAAATGTCGCATCACCTTCAACACTTTCAATAGTACTATTATTTGAGTTTATCTCCACATCGCTATCCATTTCAATGGCATCAGCAAAGAGCTCATTTAATGTAAATCCTATGATATCATCCCTAACATCAACAAATTCTTCTCCGTTGATCAATGTCAAGTTGTCTACTTACAAAACTTCCACTTCTGGTGTGACATCATCTTCCAGTTCAAAGGGGTCTCTTGGCTTTGTAGCAATGACTAGATGCCAGTTTTTCTCCTTTAATTCTGGTATATAAAACACTTATACTACTTGAGATACTAGGATAAAAGGCTTGCTTGTTTTTGAACGTGATTTAAGGCTGACAAGAGTAAATCCATACTCTTCTTATTTTACTCCTCTAATTAGATGCACCCAATTACATCAAAATAAGATAATACTTCCTCCTTGAGGATAGCTCAACGCAATTATTTCTGTAAGAATCCTATAATAAGATATATCTCATGCATCTGTGTAAGAATTTACAAGAATGCTAGAATTTTGTGTCTCGCTGAACTTATGCATTTGTTTAACACGCCACCTACACCATTGCAGGTAATCTTAGTCATTGCCTTGTCCATTCACCTGGAAATTTGCTTAAATATTTCAAACATCAATGATGCAATAGTCGGTGAGACGATGCCTAAAAACGTGAGAATGTACAGATTTCATGAGATTTAGACCATGTAAAGTTTACATACATAAGCGTTGTACATCTATTAAGATACTTACATTTTTTACAAACCATTTTGGAAATGTCTTTTTATGAATCTCATCAATGTTTCCATTTGAAGTTTGACATTCAGCACTAACAATCTCATAATGCTCTCTGAAACCACAGAAACACGTCTTAAATTGTAAAATGAATTTTAAGAATTTTATAATATAAAATTAAACATTCAGGTCTACTCACTTTACATAACTTTTGAACTTCATCACAATTCAATAACACATAATTATGCGCATGGTCATTATTACTTGAGGACGTACTATCTCTAGTCTCCAACTCATGCAAATATCCTGCATAAATGTCAAACATTCATTTGCTACGTATTGTTTAGCAATTGACCCCTCTGGACAGCATTTGTTGCCAATAGATAATTGTAACGTCCTCAATTCCCTACGAACATCAAAATGACATGATATGACTATTATGTTGATTTGTAAATATAAAACTGTGGATGTAAAAATGAAAAAATGGGTGTATACCATTCTACACGGTAATCCAATGATCAATAACTGGATCTGTAACCTTTACTTCATATGACAAATGGACAATCAAATGTACCATTATGTCAAAAGAGGAAGGCAAAAAAATGCTTTCCAAACGACAAAGGATAACAATAACACAATCCTGTAACCTCTCAAAGTCTTAAGGTGTTGCAACTTTAGAGCAAAGCTCTTTAAAGAAGTTACTTAAGGCAATCAAAGCAATCCCCACGTTCGTGTCTTTCATTTTCCTTGCAACCATTGGGCAATAGTTGTTGCATTATAATAAGATGGTCATGACTTTTTGTGCCATAAATTTTATCATCAATAATGCGTCTTTTGATGTTTGATGCAAAGCCATCTAGTACTTTTACAGAAGCAAGCAAGTTAATAAATTCTTCCTTTTCTTTCTTGCTTAATCTGAAGCGCACTACAGGAATGTATACATTTGTGTTCTACTAGATGGAGTTTATCCCTAATATTCGAGTCCTTTAGGCCAAGACATGATTGGAAAGTATCCTTTATCATCCCTTATATGCTTAGAAGTGTACCAAGCATATTCTCTGAGATTTTTTTTTCTATATGCATAACATTCATGTTGTGACGTATGAAAAAATGATCATAATATGGGAGTTTGAAACATATGCTCTTTTTCTTCTAAGGCATCACTTCATCGCCTTTTCTTTTATTTTTCTTTTTAGTCTCAGGATCTTATTCAAATATGACATCAATTCCTTCTATTTGATTCAACAAATCAGTTCCTAACATTAATTTAGGAGGAGGTCTCATTTATGTTTCTCTATTAAATGTCTTCATACTACAGCGAGATTTATGCTCTCCTGGTAAGAAATGACGATGGCCCATGTAACACATTTTTCTAATTCTCTTCAAATAAAGGAAATATGTATCAACATTACAATATGGATATGTGTACTTCCCTTTAGTTTTCCAACTTGACAAGTTACCATATGCAGGGAAATCACTTGTAGTGCACAATACGGTTGCATGCAAATCAAAAGTTTCATCCATTAAGGCATGACAAGTTTCTACACCTAGCTCTCACAGTTTCATTAGCTTATCCATTAAAGGTTCTAAGAAGACATCAACGTCATTTTCTGAAGACTTTGGACCAAGTATAAGTAATGAAAGGAACATATCCGGTTATTTCACGCACAACCATGAAGACAAATTATAAGTCCTTAATATAACTGGTCATATGCTATATTGAGTGCCATATTCCCATATGGATTAAATCCATCACTTGTCAAGCAAAGCCTGACACTTTGTGGATTACTTACAAAATTTGTATACGTATTATGAAAATGCTTCCAAGCATAAGCATCAGCTGGATGCCTTACACCGCTCAATATGCCATCTCATCAAAGGAGTTGTCTTAGATGACGTGTACAACCTTTTAAGCTGAGCTATTATGGGAAAGTGACTTAAGATCTTTACTAGAACAGGATTGCCATAAGCCAATTTCGTTATCGTCCCATCAACTGCCATCTTATATATGGAAACATTGCACTCAGGACAGTTGGTAAATTCAGCCTTATCCTTCCAGAAAAGGATGCAATCATTAGGACATGCTTCTATCTTTTTGTAGCCATGATCATACTGTTCAATGATGCTTTGCATTTGCTTAAAAGAATTTGGCAATATTGAATCTTTTAGAGGAGCACTTTTAAAGAGTTTTGTAAATGCATTAAATGCCCTATCAATGACATTATGCATGCATTTAAGATGACACATCTTAGCAATATATGAGAGCTTACTAAACTCTTCACATCCCAGATAGAGGGGTTGCCCCACATCTTCAATTAGTGAAAAATTTCTTTGTTTCTTCAATAGGGTTTGAGGAATTGTTAATGGATTCACAACATGCAAAAGCATCCTCTATCATATCATGTATATCATGTGTGATTGATCCATGATTTTCATAATTAAATTGATCATCTAACATCTCATCATCGCCATCATTATCACTTAGAATAGACTCCCTATGGTAGACCCACAAATGTTTATGGTAATTAGCATCCATCCCTTTCATGAGAAGTTAACCTCATACAACTTCCGTTTCATCGTCGAATCGATTAGCACATGTTACACATGGGCATGGAATCTTATTACCAACATCAGAAGTCACAAATGCATGATCAAGAAATGCATTTAGATATTCATTATCCATTCTCCTCAACTTTACCCAACTCTTATCATTAAACATACCCATAATGGCAGGTTCCTGCATGTTTTAGCTTTACATGATTATGCATTCTTAATATATAAGCAAACATTACAACAACATTTATAATAAACCATGATAAAAGAAAACAAAAAAGGCTCCACACAAATGTGAACAAAAGCACATGAGATTGATGCTTACGTTGTACAAAAACCGGATTACAATTCTAGCAAGAGAGAAGTCAACAACTACAAGAAGGACATTAAATTTCAATCACTGTAAGGCTAAAGATCACATTATATATCAATCAATAAAGTTGCACATAACACTGAGTACTAGGAATACATTGATTTACTCACAAAGGACACACTACCGTCATAAAACAATAATATGATTACTCATAGAAGGTTGAAAACACTTTTTTTTGTCGTGATAACGGCACTTAGGACTGATCTCCCAAACGAGTGCCTAGTGTACTCATTTTGGAGAGAGAAAGAGTGAAGTTTTGAAGGTATATAACTTCTAACTGGGATTGAGTTTGACAAGCCCGCAAGTGCATGGGTGTTGTAGTTTAGAAAAAAGATTGTTCCCATAGGGACCAACGTAATCTATTGAGTTTGCCCTTTGTGAAAATGCTAAACAATTACAAATCGATTTTTGCGAAAATATCTAAATAAATAAATCTATCACTGGTTTTAGAATTCTATCAATTAAAAATGGCTTGGTATTTGTTTCACCAATTATGAACCAAATCCGATAAATAATGTCTATCTAATTTGGATGAAGTAAAGAATGAAAAACATATAATATCCAATCCTTTCTTTCCAAATGAATTGAACTACTTAGACTGAGCATACTACCATTCTTTCATAGGGGTTCTTGATTTAGTCTAAAATTTAGAATTTGCGTTGTCAAATTTCCTTTCAACAAGCAACTTTCTCTCAAAAGCAACTATGTTCAGTATGTACTTGTTGATCCAACAGCAGATTTCCCCCTTTAGTACTTCATCCAACTATTTGATATTTGCAAGTTAGTTTAGCCAAAACTACACACAACATTCATGCACAAGATAAATTGAAACATTCCAAAGAAGAATAAGCATGTTATTGATAAAGGTTAAGGATTCATCTTCATAACTTGGCTATCAAATCCCATGACTAGAGAGACTACTCGCTCATGATGATTAAAAACAAACACAATTGTTCAATAAAGAACATCAACCTAACAAAACTAATCTATTGAGTTTAAAGAACAACGGAAGAGAAAACTTAGCCACAGTGGAGTTTTATGGCAATTTCTTCAATGTCCTAGGTCCAAATGCAAGCAATCCTTATTCTAATCTTCTCTTTACTCCAAAAAGTGATAAAAATTACAAAACTATTGAGAGATTTCCAAAGAGATAGGTTGGGGGGTTTTTTTCAAGCAGCTGAGCACTCTTTAAATAGCAGTCATCCCTCATTCTCAGCCACACAAGCCAAGGAAAACAAAGAGTTGCTGCAGTTTCAGGCCTGCCACAGACCCTAGCCACCACCACGCTATCTCAAAGTTTTCTTATTCTTCTTTTTCCTCCATGGGCACGAAGACGGTGGCATCTACGGTGAGGCATATACTTGACTTATAAGGGTCAATGCTTGATTAAAAAGGTTGCAAAACCTACAGAAGTCATCAAAGCACCACACCCAAGCATAAAATGGGATTTTGGGGATAAAGACCAAACATACTCATGAGTCCCCTAAAAACACATTAAAATGACCTAATGATATGCTCCATGGGTACTTACCAAACTCTCCCATGCTTGAACAGTTGCTTATCCCCATGCAATAACGAAACCATAACTACAATGAAGAACCTCCTCAGGTAAACATCAGTAGCACAATTAATAGCAAAATCGACTCAAGAAGTTAGCCCAGTAATGATTAAAAACTTTGCCAAATAGATAAGAAAATGCAGCTTTCGAAAATACAATTAGAGACTATCTCATCAAACATTAAATCAATTGCTCAATTAAACTTAACACTCATATTGATGCATGGATTGATTTGAGCAAAAAGAACTGGTAGAACCTTACTGCAGTAATGAAGCACTCAACACTCACGTGTTTCAAATATATGTTGGTTCTCTCAAACCTCATTCCAAAGAATCAACCCATGTATAAGTTTGACAAAACTGTCAAATTCACCATCATTAAAACGCAAAACACAGAAGCCAATCATGAGGACTTCAATAGGGTTGTAACGGGGCTTTAGGGTGAAGGTTTAGAAGGGAACAAATGTTTGGGATTTGTTGTGCTACAAACCAAACACTAAAGGCAAAGAGCATTCCAAGTAACATCTATGCCAAAACCTTTTCATTTTACAGAGTTTTTTTTCCCCTCTATTTCATTTTCTTTCTTTTTCTTTTTCTTTTTCTTTTCTTGGAGAATTAGCATTTTTTGTTTCTATTCTTTTTCCTTTTTTTTTCCCTTTTGTTCACATATCCAAAATAATGATCATGAGATAGAACTTTAAATACCTAGCAACACCTCTCAATCCAACTCATAATAACCAACCCAAACGGATTCAAACAAGCCACATCTTATAAGATCACCCTCAAATCACCCCAAATTTAGAAATGAAACCCTTTAGTTTTAGGTAAACAAGGTAGACATGTATTTGCCCAAGGACGCGATTAGAGGTTTGCATTAATAAACATTGTCAAGACTCAAAAGGGGTAGCTAGAGAGAAATAATACATAACAAGGGTGGCTTTTTGGTCAATGTACCTCATATGTTCCAAAGAATGCCTCAATCATATTGCCTAAATGCGTACGCTAAATGTGATCTTGAACAAGAGTCAAAGCAAGTTCTAGAGATTTGAAATATCAAAAGAGTCACACATGAAAAGGAATATGAGACTAAAGTTAAGAAATTAGTCTAATCCAGCTCAAAATCTAACAGGACAATTACCAAAGTTCAACTAGGTCGCTGAATTGATTCGCTGAATTAAGCAATCAATTCATGTTCAACTTGATAGTCAAATGAATAAGCATATTTCAAAAACTCATTATCAAACATTGTGCACACAATTGGGCATAACTAAAAGGTCAAATTAAGCCAAAGAAAACTACTTAGTTTAAAGACTCGTCATCGGAGGATTTTTTTTAACTTTTTAATTTTTAAAGGTTTTGTTTTTAGTTATATGCATGCCAAACCTAATATGCAACTAAAAATTGAAAATGTCAATATAAAACCAAAACTATGTAAAGAAACCTAAAAGAAACTAAACGCTCAACTAAGAATGCTCTAATTAAACCTAAATGCACTATCTAATTTGCAAACTAATCACACAACCACATGATACACATATCCAAAAATAAACAACAACTCTCCCATACTTGGACAATGCATTGTCCTCAATGCAAGCACAGATAATCATCGGGAGGGGGAAAACATAGTAAAAAGAAGGAGAAGGAGAAGAATGAGATTGGGGTTTGAGATAGATGCCAATCAGACCAATGTCTAAACAATCTCTAAAGTCTTGAAAATATTGGTTCTGAGAAGCAATTATCCCATAGAGCTCATCATGCCACCCCTAAACAAAGTCACGGAGGGTTGCATGCTTAGATTGGGCATAAGCCTATAAGGAGACTTGTTTCTCTTGGATAGACTGAAAGGTGGTGTGCATATCAACGTAGTCCTATAAAGAGGATGCCCGAGAGGAACTAAAGGTGCCTAAATATGGTTGTGGAGGCAGATGAGGAGCTGCTAGGTCCTCATCACCCGGCATATAAGAAAGATTGTCCAGGTTCAAAAGGGTAGTACGGTCAACATTAGAAGAGGTATAAGTCTGTTTCCAGGATAAATCCAACAAATCCTACCACCCTCCAGGGAACAGAATTTCATTTGTTCAAAGGCGGCCAAGGCTAATCTCTCATAACTTGACAGTCGATCATCAGGATTAGGCCCAATACCAATCAACCTAGCGATAGGGGGCGTTAAGAGTCGACCATCAGGGTTAGGCTCAATACCAATCGACCTAGCAGAAATAGTAGTTATACTTAACAGTTGACTAGAAAAAAATGAACCAGGGTCAACTCACCTCCCTTCTAACATTTTATGCAAGAAATATAGCTCAGATGGACGAGGAATATTCAAAATATCCTCTCGAGCAAACAAAACACAAGCAAGGACACTTAGGCTACTCTAATACAAGGGTTTCAAATAATAGTGCCCTTGGAGTAACTAGGATCATATTAGTAATTACCAGTTAAGGTGTACCAAAAGGTATTAGGATTAAACTCCCTAGTCACATGTCATCAACCTAAATCTAAACTAGGTGGAAAACCAAATATGCTATTAAAAGCACTCAAATTTGGCTCGCAATTCAAATAAAATGAGATATAACCCTCTTGAAATTGAGGACCACTCATGACTTCAACATGCAACGTACTCAAGAATTCCAAAGTAAGTTCCCGATATGTATGGTTTCGAGTCTCAATAGATTTAACGATACCCCTATGAGCAAACAACCAACGAATATCATCTACCGAACCCAATCTAGTCAACAAATCCTCATCAAAATATCGAGTAGCTGCAATAAGTTTACCACTCAAACCATTATATATAGCAACATGTTCAGGATTAGTTAAACCAAGAGAGTTAGGCGGATTACCTCGGTTTCGCACATTAGTTGAGGTTTAGGAAACTCGTTCTCTTCTTTGGTGTCATGGGTGGAATGTGGATGGGTCTGTGTGCTTGAAAATCCTAACTATGAAGAAGATGGATGAGAATGGTACTAAAATGAAAATTTTATGTAAATAAAAGATATCTGGGAAGAATTATGGAAGAAAAGATGAAAATTTGGAAGACTAGGACGTGTAATGGAAGTGTTTGAAGAATCTGGGAGAAAATGGTTATGGGTAGAGATGAATGAAAGAGAAGGAAGAGTAAAAAAGGGAATTTTAAAGGAGATTTGGAAGGTAGGTGAAGAAATTAGGGAAAAAATGGAAGAAATTTGATGAAAAATGGTGAAAAATTGAAGGTGGGTAGGTAGGTGTTAATGGAGTTTGTAAAGAGAGAAGAAGAGAGTTTAGAAAGAGAAAGAGGCGAGGCTGAAGATGAATGAGTGAAATGTCGAGTCAAAGGGAGTGAAAAACCCTTAACCACGGACGAATAGGCCCGCCACTAACCCTGGGGTCCACCACGGACCCTCTGTGGTCAGCTCTGTTTCCTCAAATTTTTTGATTTTTGGCCAGAGGCTCCACGGACTGAGTAAGACACCACCAGGGGTCGTTGATAGCTTTTGTCTGGAGCTTCTAAAACTATCTTATTACTTTTTCCTATGTTTCTTCATTTGTCTTCTTTTTCCTCTCTGTTTTGCTCTTTGAATCGATGATTTTTTTGTTTTGTTTTTTTTTCTTTGTTGTTCCTCTTTTTTTGTTTTTATTTTTTTTCATCTTTTTGTCAAAATAAGAATGCACTATGTACAATCAAAGGGAAAAAAAATAGTAAAGGAAAAACTTAGGTTCCCTCCCAAGAAGCCCTCTTTTAAGGTCGAGAGCTCAACCTTCACTTTGATGCTGGCTCAAGATCAGAAAAGGTGTGGGCAGAGGGCTTCTCAATTAGCTCCCCTACATCTCCCAATTTCCTTTTATCGCAAACCACAAAGTTGAACCCTTGCATTAAAAGGTATCATCTAAGGAGTTGGGGATTGAGATCCTTCTTCATCATTGAGTAGCACCAAATAGCACGATTCGTATATAAAACAAACTTGTAGTGTGCTCAACCAGACGGGCCACTACCAAACTCAACTCCTAAGTCAAAATCGTACTCAATATCCTCTATAGGAGGCAAAGACAATAGTAGTTGAGCAAACATGTAATAATCGCCCATAGAACCCTGATTAGTAGCATAAGGCTTGTCCTTAGTCACACTAGGCGGTAAAAGTGCAGCAAATTCGATCTTAGCATAGTCAAGTTCGAGGCCTTTAGGATTAACAGAATTAAACACCAGAGGGTCAGTACGATACAAATCATCATATGACTCTTGCTTAATAAAATCCGTCTCTTCTTCATAAGCAAATGAAGAGGACGAAAAATCTTGGTCTTCATACAAAGTAAACTCCACATGACACCCCTTGACATTAAATGTTAACCACCCACTTTTCATATCTACCTTACAACTGGAAGTGGTCAAGAAGGGCCTCCCTATAATAACCTAGGCATACGCATCATTGGCCATATCTAGGACGATAAAGTTATCAAGCACACAAACATCGCCTACTTTTACGGGAACATCCCCTAAAATACCCCAAGGGCACTTCACGGAGCCATCCGCCAATTGGAGTGAAAAAGGTGTAGGTTGTAACTGGCCTAAGTCAAGCTTCGGGAAAATGGAATAGGGCATCAAACTAACACTTGAACCAGGATCGCATAATGCCCTAGCAATGCTCACATTACCAACCATGCAGGGAATAGAAAAGCTACCTGGATCTTTGAGCTTAGGGGAAAACTCCTCGAGAACCTCTAGATTGCTCTCCTCTCTAAAAGTTATAGTCTGAAGCTTATCACTTTGTTCCTCACTCACAGATTCATGCACCTTTCTACCCTTAGAGCCCTTTAATCCTCCTCTCAAAATAACACAGTTACACTGCTCATGAGGATTAGACTTAGGCTTACTAGGAAGTCTACCTAAGTTGTAGATAAAGAGGCAGCTTGTTGGGAAATTTGAGTTTCGAACATCTTGTTATGAGTACTAAGCACATCAACCTTAGAGGTTAATTGTTAATATACGCATCCTGCTTTTATTGCGCTAAAAGCATACTCTCCATCAGTGTCTCTAAATTAGACTTTTGAGGTACTTGTTGGGGATAACACGGCCTTTGAAACCCAAGGGTAGTCTAGCATTGGGTTAAGGCATAAAAGGGGCGTTAGTCCTATAGCTGAAATTGGGGTGATTCCTCCAACTCGGATTATATGTATTAGAAAACGGGTCATTGGTCAGTCTAAGATTGAAATCGTTGACATGGTTGACTTGGTTAATAGATTCTTGGACAAATGGACTCCCAATTTTGCAATTCATAATCAAATGGTTAACATAATCACATATTTCACATGATTGTGAAGGGACATTTGAACTAACAACATTAACGTACAATCGTTTCAACCTTTGAGACATAGCATCTACTTTAGCATTTAGCAAAGTAATAGCATCAAGTTCTAACTTACCTTCAACCCTCTTGGGTTAGCCTCTCTCATTGAACCATTGGTAGTTATTGAGCATCATCTCCTCAATTAGATTGTAAGCCTCATTCTCCGTCTTGTTCATCAACATGCCACCAGCTACTGAATCAATAGTAAACCTCACCTGGTGAGTAACCCCATTGTAGAAGGTTTGCATTGTCATCCATCACTTGAGTCCATGATGTGGGCATAGCTGTAGCAAGTCTTTAAACCACTCCCATGATTCATAGAGCGACTCATCTTCCCTTTGAGCAAACATTTTGATTTGACTTCTTAGACTCGTGATCCTACTAGGTGGAAAGAACTTTACAAGGAAAGCCTTGGTGAGCTCGTCCCATGTAGTGCGCGACCCCGAAGGCAATGAGTGAAGCCATGCCAGCACCTTGTCCCCTAAGGAGAAGGAAAATAACTGTAGTTGGATGGCGTTGCTTGAAACTCCGTTGAGCTTATAAGTGTCACACACATCTAAAAAGACCAAGAGGTGTAGATTCGGATCCTCCATCGGGGTGCCTCCAAACTGAGATTGTTGTACCATAGATATAAGAGCCAGTTTCATCTTAAAATTCTTAGCTTCTACCGTTGACCTAGCAATGCTGGATGTGATGCAATGGACACTTGAGGGGTAACGAAGTCCCGAAGCGTCCTTCTTTGATATGCTTCTACCATAATTGGAGATGTTTGTAGGGCTTTGAATCTTTGCTCCTCTAATAGAAGCTTTTTTTGCCTCGAACGAAAGGTCCTTTCTATCTCGGGATCAAACTCGAAGTGAAAGGAACTTCACATAAAAGGTAGGAAGTCCTGCAAAAAGCCCACAAATACTACCAAGGGAAATCACATAAGAAAAGAAAGAAATGAAATACTTAGTCAATTTTCGAAGAACCAACTCAATATTTGACAAATTTGATCTCCGATAACAGCGCCAAAAACTTGACAAGCCTGCAAGCACATGGGTGTTGTAGTTTAGATAAAATATCGCTCCTACACCCACCAACGCTATCTATAGAGTTTATCCTTTGTGAAAATGCTACACAAGTATAAATCGATTTTTGGGGGAAATTTCTAAATAAGTAAATCTATCACTAATTTCATAATTCGGTTAATTAAAAATGCCTTTGTGTTTGTTTCACCAATTATGAACCAAATCTAATAAATTATCTCTATCATTACTATAATTTGGATGAAGGAACGGATGACAAATATATAATATTAAATCCCTTCTTTCAAAATGAATTGAACTATTTAGACTAAGCATACAGCCAGCCATTCAAAAGGGTTTTTGATTTAGTCTAAAATTTAGAATTTGCGTTGTCAAACTTCCTCTCAACAAGCGTTTTTCTCTCAAAAACAGCTATATTAAGTGTATATTTGTCGATCCAATAGTGAATTTCTCCTTTTAGTACTTCATCCAACTATTTGATATTTACATGTTAGTTTGGCCAAAACTATTCACAACATTCATACACAAGATAGATTGAAACATTCCAAAGAAGGATAAGCATATTATTGATAAAGATTAAGGATTCATGTGCATAACTTGGCTATCAAATCCCAGGACTAGAGAAATTACTCACTCATGATGATTAAAAACAAACACAGTTGTTCAATAAAGAAAATCCACCAAACAAAACTAATGTAATGAGTTTAAGAACAAGGGAAGAGAAAACTTAGCAACAATGGAGTTTCACGGCAATTTCTTCAATCCCCAAGGCTCCAAACGCAAGCAATCCTTCTTCTAATCTTCTTTTTACTCCAAAAAGTGATAAAATTTTCAAAACTATTAAAACATTTCTAAGGAGATAGATTGGGGGGGGTTTTTCTCGAACAACCAAGCCCTCTTCAAATTGCAATCATCCCTTATTCTCAGCCACACAAGTGAAGGAAAATGAAGCGTTGCTATAGTTTTAGCCTTGCCATGGACCGTGGCCACCACCACGAACGCTTTGTGGGGGCCTCTATCTTGAAGTTTTCTTATTCTTATTTTTCCTCCACAAGCATCGTGACTGGGGGCGTCTGTGGCGACTCATATACTTGACTTTTAAGGATCAATGCTTGATCAAAAAGATCTCAAAACCTACAAAAATCATCAAAGCACTATACCCAAACATAAAATGGGATTTTTGGGATAATGACCAAGTATAAAACTCATGAATCCCTTTAAAACGCATCAAAATGACCTAAAATGATATGCTCTTTGGGTACTTATCAAGGCTAGAGCCATTATATCCATGAATTGGGAATAAATTCCAATGAAAAAGGCTACTTAATTTGCAAGTCATTATTGACCGTCATTTTTTTGAAGTTGGGGGGAAATTGAAAGTGAGAGGACCGTGTGGAAAGATAACGACAGTCATGTAGTGGTCATAAATAGCACACTTTTTTGATGTTTTTCTAACAAATGAGGAATGGGTGCGTAATTACTAATAATGCTAGTACTAGTACAACACAAACATAGTAAACTTTGTTGACTCATATTCCATGTTTACGTCCAACACTTTGCCACCCCCATGACTCACTTTTCTTGCTTGCTAAATCTACAAGCACTACCATCCTGGTTTACTTAATTACTTTTGTTGGTAATTATAAATTTGAGATTTAGTGAGGGTGCTAATTGTAATTAATTAGTATATCATCATGATCAGCACAGGATTACATACTATAATTATGAAGCCCTTTGATAATGTTTTGGCGTGTTAGTAATATGTGATTAGTTAGTTGTTGGATGGTGTACTATGTTGTTTGCAATGCACATATACAAAATGATATAGGTGTAATTAAACGATGTTCATATTTTATTTGTTAATAGCTATCTTTTCAATATATTCAACAAAAGCTATTAAAAATTTAAATTAAGTGTTCTTACCGATGCATCAATGTGTGAGTTGCAAATCTAAGTATAACAAAAACCATGGCCTTGATAGACTTCTCAATATCAATATCAAAGGTATAACAAAAGCAATGAAGATATACAAGCTAATTCCCTCCTTTTCTATTTATTTATTTTTTTTAGTATTTGGACCTCTATTTTATCAAAGTTGAGCTAATTGTTCACCTAAAAGGAGTAAAGTTGAAGGAATGAGTGCCAAATTAGTTGAACTAACATGTATTGATCTATCATGTATTTACAAGACTTGAACTCAAGACTACACTTGAAGGAATGAGTGCCAAATTAGTTGAACTAACATGTATTGATCTATCATGTAGCGTGCTAATTGATAGTAAATGTAAACAAAAATTCTATCTTTAGTAAGGAGCTAAGTGATTATCCTTAATATATCTATGCCCAATTACTTGGTTGGTCTAGTTTTCCTCAATGTGCATATATAACAATGCGCGCATCATGTTGGCAAGAAAGAAAGAATAAAATATCTCGTTTGTTTTAAACGCAAAGACCTGTCTTGTCATTTTCATTTATTCTTGTACGAAACATCCACCTTTTAGTATTTCAAACCCAACTAGGAAATAAAGAAAGAAACAAAAGAATATCTCAAAAGCTAGAATAAACATCATAGAACCCACTCCTTAAGACTGTTATGCCTTGTTTCTGCGTGTGTGTGCATATAAGTGTGTGTGCGTGTACATATATATATATATATGTATGTGTGTGTGTGCGTCTATATATATATGTAGACATATATAT
>JACYFF010010365.1:75212315-75233105 GCA_017589665.1 Selenicereus undatus | reverse complement strand
ATTTACATGATTTCGTTCTGTAAATTCATCTGTCAAATCACGATTGTATACCAGAAACCAACATCAATCAGTATTTTAATCTAGCGGATTTCACCTGAATATATGATTTTCTGGGGAACAAAATCATTCGGCAAATTAAACTTTGAACGAAATTGTTAGCCGATTGAATCAGGAATCGCTGGATTCGGTATTGTACACCACTGGCAAAATACAGCCATGAACTGACTTAGACGTGTGATGTCTAGAAATACAATGAAATTGACAAAAAAAAAAAATGCTGATTCAGCATTGTATACCACCAAGGAAATACAACGAAATGGTCAAAGAAAACATTGATTTTTTGTGCAACACCAGACCTGTGAAATTGCCTGATTTCATCAAGCAAGGTGGACGATTAGACCCAATTCAACTGTGAACTCACTTAGATGTTTATAGTTCGTAGAGTAGGGCGAAGGATCAGAGCAGCGATGGTCGTGCCTCGGCGTTGTTTGAGAAGAAGAAAAGCAGATGATGTCTGCAATTAGGGTGGGAGGGTGTGTTTAATTTTTCCTAAATCCTTTTTGCTAAATTGCCCGTTGCTATTTTTTTGCCCAGAAATAGTAAATTGTTATTATTAAAAAAAAAGTTGGCATGATTTTTAAACATATATTTGTTTTAAGGTTTCCCATGAGACAACACCATTATAAACAATACCAACATAACTCTTTACTTTTTCAAAAATGTTGGTATTTCTTTAACATTTCCAATAGTACATTTGCTGAAAATAATATCATTGGTAATATGTTAATAGGACTATCAGGTACCTTACTTCCGCTACAAGTCACCTATGCTCCTTTGGGCGCCAAAAACTCGTAGTCGTTATACCATCACAAAAATCTAATATGTTGGTAAAAGAAACTTTTACAAATAGAAAGAAACATTTCTTGCTAGATTTCTGTTGCAACAAATCACTTTTTTTTTGTAGTGTTATGTTCTTTTATCCATTTGGTTTAACTTGTTATACTCACTTAAAATGATGTTAAGGAGTAATTAATTACTAGCTATGTAAACATTGTTGGATAATTTTCTAGTTCATGCTTGGTAGGGTTGGTTTATATTTATATAACATTTGGATCACCAAAAAGAAAGTTTATTGTTCTTTTTTTTTCTTTTCTTCGCTTTCTATATTTATGTTGAACCTTGTCCAAATGACAATGAAATTGCATTATGATAGATTACACTTGGATAAAATACCTAGAAAATCATATGAGTATAGAATTGCACTCAATGCTTTTCTTGAAGATTCTTTCTTAAAGCATGTTGTTGGAAATCAAATTTGCTAACCTTGTGAAAAGTATAAGAGGCATTTTTTGATGTTATCGGCCTAATGTGTATGAACACCTAATTGTAATGGATTTGTAAATGTATGTAAGGAATGAGCGTATCAAAACAAAAAAAGCAATCATTCTCTTGTGGAGACTCAGGGAATACGAGGAACATAAATGATAATAGGAATGGGCTAAACACCCATGATGACATTGATAGTTTGTTGCATGATGCATTTTTGATGGGCTAAATGAGGAGGCTAGAAAGTTTTAAAGTAATTAGAGGATGGTAAGCAAGAGTTGTATCAAGGCTGTAAAAACTTTTTAAAGTTGTCCTTCCTTATTCGCTTGTATCTTGTTAAGTGTCTCAATGGAATAAGTAACATTGCATTTAATGACCTTTTAGATTTGTTGAGGGAGGCATTTTCAATTGCTAAAATTCCCACACAAAAAAAATTAAAAAAATTGATGAATCTAAGAATATAGTCAAAGAGTTAGGATTAGATTATAGGAATGCATGCCCTAATAATTTCATCCTCTACTGGAAAGGACATGAAGGAGCACAATTTTATCCAGTGAGTAAAGCTTTTAGATGGAAATCCTAATATGAAAAAAATCCTAGCAAAAGTACTGATGCATTTTCCTTTAAAACAGAGGCGTCAAAGCTTGTTCATGTGTGCAAAGACGGTTGAATCGATGATTTGGCATGACAAAGAATGATCTAAAGATGGAAAGCTTATGCATACTGTTGATGGCCAAGTGTGGAACGACTTTGATTCTTTATACTCTAATTTTGCGCACGATCCATGCAATATTAGATTGGGGCTTGTTACTGATGGGTTCAATCCATTTCGAACAATGAGTGTTGCTCATAGTACATGGCTAGTTATGTTGATTAACTATAACCTTCCACCATGGATGTCTATTAGAACATAATACTTCTTGTTGTCTTTGCTAATTCTGGGCCATAATTCCCCTGGAAATAACACAGATATATACTTACAACCACAGGTTGATTACTTGAAAGATTCGTGGAACTTTGGATTGGAAACTTAGGATGCATTTACAAAGCAATCATTTTGTATGCATGTTGCCTTAACAAGTAGAGTAAGTGATTTTCTAGCTTATTCAATCTTGTTTGTATGGAGCGCCAAAGGATGATGGGCATTTCCTCGTTTTAATCATGACACATGCTCTCAGTGTTTAAAATATAGTGGAAAAACTTGTTGCATGGGTCATCAAAAATTTTTGGACTTGAACCACCCTCGACGATCTGATGAACAATCATTCAATGGAGGCAAAGAGGAAAAATGTACTCCTAAAGCACTATCAATTAGTGACTATTTCAATGAATTATCTTAGTTCAAAAATGATTATGGGAAGAAGCAATCATAAAAGAAAAGTGTTAATAGTGATGGACCATGAAAAAAAAGGTCTATATTTTTTATTTACCTTTTTGAAAGGATAATAAATGTCATCATAAGTTGAATGGCATGCACGTAGAAAGGAATATTTGTGACAGTGTGATAGGGACATTGTTAGATATTCCTGGGAAGGCCAAAAGTCACACCAATGCACATCTTGACCTAATAATTTAGGCTTGAAAGAACACCTTCAATCTATTGTATCGGATGAAGGGCAGAAAATTGAGATACCACTAAGACCCTATTCTATGGGATATGAACAGAAGGATATCATCGTAAAAGTTTTTAAAGAAGCAATTCTACCTTATAGATGTGCATCAAACGCATCGAGATGTGTATAGGTTAAAGAAAGAAAGTTCACGGGTTATAGGAGTTATGATTCCCACATCGTAATGCACTATTTGCTACAGGTTGTAGTTTAAAATTCTTTGCCAAAAAGGATAGCCCTAGCTTTAATAAGATTGAGTAATTTCTTTTGACGTTCATGTAGCAAAGTCACTAATCTTGAAGAGCTAGAAATTTTGGCTTCTGAAATTGTAGAGGTGTTATGTGAACTTGAAAGAATTTTCCCACATGCATTCTTTGACATTATGGTGCATTTACCTATCCAAATTAGAGAATGAAATTTAGCTTAGAGGACCAGTACAACATCTACGGATATGTTTTTGTTGAGAGGTATCTACGTAAGTTGAAGGAATATAGCGTAACAGGTATAATCTAGAAGCTTGCATGGCATAATGCTATTCGCCTAAAGAATCTTTAATCTTCTACTCTAGATAATTGAATAATGGTGTCAGGACAAGACTAGACAAGATCAGCACGGTATGACAAAATAAATTCTTATCAAAATCAGACTTCAATTTTCCCTTATGTAGGTTGTCCGATCAGGGGAAGAAGAAAACAGAATTGGAAGGGATTCTCGATAGACCAACAATGTTTGAAGCAAGCTCATAGATGTATTATTTTCAACTGCAATTGTGATGATGTTGAGAAGTTTATTGGGTACATTCATAAACTTGCTAGCATATTTTTAAACTTTTTGCACTATTTTGTCTAAACATTCATTTACTTTGCTTTGTATTATTTGTCATTGATATAAATAAGCTCTTGAGTGTAGGGAACACAAAAATATCATTTACAACCAAGGCCAAAGAATTAGATGGGAGAGAGCAAGGAATCACAACCTTGAATTCATCATTGGTTCTAGGGCAAAAGTGAAGGAAGATGTTGTAGCCCATATTTTTTTGGCTTGCCAAGGGCCTGAATCCTAAGGCTCGAAGGTTTAATGCATATTTTATCAATGGTTATAAGTTTTATATGAAGGAACGTGATTCATAATTGAAAACTTAGAATAGTGGAGTCACTTTAGTAGCCTTGGCTTTGAGTTTTCCTAGTTCCAAAGATCTAAATCCAATTATTAGAGATGTTTTTTATTATGGAGCAATATGGGAAACTATCAAGGTGGATTTTTGGTCCAATTTTAGTGTTCTTCTCTTTAAGTGTGATTGGATTCATACAGAAGTTGATGAGTTTGGGCTTACACAAGTCATTTTGAAGTGGTTATGTTATAAAGATGATCCTTTGAGACACGCATCTCAAGCCCATCAGGTTCTCTACGTCTAAGATCCAACCAATGTTAACATTGATTATGCCAAGAAAAGGGTTCCACATGATCTATTTGACTTTCAAGAATCAAGCTTGAAATCATATTGGAGTGAGCCAATTGCGTCAGGTCATAACATTACCACGACATTTGGCCCGGATGTCAGTTGCTCATCAGAAGGTGTAGAGGTATGAATAATTAACATCGACAATGGCTTGAAGGATAGTTAGAATATAGATAATTGTGAAGATGACTCTGAGTGTGATGATACTATGTGGGAGTGGATGTGTGCTGATAATGAGACATGGCCTGAGTCGTAAGAGCTGTGAGTTTCAAGCTGTTTCTTTTTTGTTGTGGTTCTACATCTTTTCTAGTTATTCACTTATTTGGTAGGCCTTCTTGATTTCTATTTTAGTTTAATATCAATTCTTATATATGCTACTAGCTTTTCTTTTATTATTTGTGAATCAATGATTATGATGGATAATGATGCATTTAATACTTAAATTATTATTAATGTATCTAACAATTAATTGATAATATAGTATAGATCCATTGTGAAAAATGGCAAGAAATAGAAAAGCTTTCTGTTTTGAACAACTGGATGGTACTTTAAGGCCTGTAAATGCCTATGAGAAGGAAATATGCATAAATATTGAGAACAAGGCAAGGAAATTACAAGAAATGGGGTTGTCTAAACTAGTACATCAATTGAGAATGAAAAACAGTAACGAGATTTAAGGAAAAGAGAAGCTTAAAAGAAATAGCAAGATCAAGATTATATACCTTCTAAAGATTGTCAAGACAATGTGTTTGTTAATTTGGATGAAGAAGCTAAGCAAAGGTGTGATTTAGTTCGATCAAAATCCTACAATGTCTCCATAAAGGTATCATGTCTCTATTGCCTTGTTAAATGGCTGAAATTATTATAATTTCTACTGAGAGTGACAAAGTTACTTTACCTTACATACTACTAATAGCGGTTTCATACTATCAGTATCTTATTATTTAAATTTTTTTACTTTGAAAACTTGTCAATAGTTGTTTTTTTAGCATATTATGAAGAATAATGAGACAAAGATAAGGAAGCAAAGTAGACCAATAATGCAAAGCATGTAGCAATGTCTACCATTGTGCCACACAATATCAATACCTAAATTTTTAAAATTACAGCAAGAACAAGGCCCACAAAAAAGCAAGGAGAAAAAGAGAATCATGGACAACGAATAGAGTAAAGGAGAAGATTTAAGCACTAACTTGTTACACAACATGCTATGATTGTACAATCAGATAACTAGGTAGCTACAAAACAACCAAATTCTTCTATAAGTTCATTAGAGAATGGTAATGGTTTGCATTGTTTTCTACTTGTGTTTTAATGCATTGACATGAATCCTTATCAATATTGTCATATTGTTCTCACCCATATTATCTTATTGTCAAGATAAACGTTGTTAAAAAGCATAGGGGACCTTCAATGTTATTTGATGTCCATGCCTGTAAATGGGAAGATTGTATAGCCATCTTGTTTAATGAGAGAAACCAATCTATTGGACCTACAGATGATGATGTGGGTGAGTTTAGCAAATTTTGGAAATTATGGCTTATGGTCATACATGGGGGTCATTAAGTTATACAAACTGGACTAAAGATTCCGCCCAAAGACAAAATCTAGGAATATGCAAATATAAGGTTTCTTATCATACATTTCATGAATGAATACATTATTTTTTTCATTTCTGAACCTAACTTTAACACTTTATAGAGCAAGTATATAGTTCCTCTAATTGCAGAAAAGTGGGTGATGCAATCAATTCGAGACCCCTAAAGAGTTTTCAAATGTCAAATGAAGAAAGATTGCTACTACAAATATGAAAATGATGAAGACATAGGGAAACATTGTCCCAAAAGAGTGCAAGAACCAGATTTCAAGGTTCTTTTAAAATATTAGAATGATACTACAATTAAGATACCATATATGTATAAGCTTTGATGCTTGTTTTTAAGCTCTTTATAGAATTTTGCTTTGACTACTGATTGATATCTAACTTTTGGTTATGTCCTTAGTTAGAAATCAGTGCCAAAAAGTTTAAAAATCAAGAACAACAAGAGAATATGCACACAGTGGGCAATGTAAGCTTTGCAAGGATATTTCATAGGCTAGTAAGATTATGACTTAAATATTATATTGTTAATTGGTATGAATTTATAACTTTTTGATGTGATTGTGACTAAAAAATTGAGCACCCAAGGTAAAGTGATCTTTACATATGTTTTAGACAATCAAAGGCAGTCAACCACTATTAAAAAAAAAGATGTTCAAAGAAACTCGAGCAAGGGAAGAGGGACAGACATACAAACAACCAAATGGTGATACATTCGATAAAATTGTAAGTCATTGATTTATTTATGATACGTTATGTGGAGAATTTAGTAGCATTTGATTTATTATAATTTCATTTTCTATTTCCTAGAGAGATGAAAGATTTTCAATGCTAACATGAGTTAAACATGGTTTGTGCAAAAACTATGAGCGAGACCAAGGAAGTATTTAGGGTCAACAAGTAGATTTTTGTCAAGACTTGATATATAGTGACAATGACATAGATCCCTTTGACAAGGTAATTTGTTAAGATTGTGTGGAAGAGGTGTTTCTAGTAAAGATTTGAATTGAAACAATAAAGGGCCATCACCGTTTGTTGCTCCATAGCTAGTTGATGCCATGAAGTCTTCTCTAGTAGATGAAATAAAAATGATATAACTACTCGCAAGGAGAAGTTGGAAAATGAAGACAATGTCAATAGGAAAAGGTGGAAGGTGACTTACAAGCTGAAAAAGAAAACTTGAACCAGGTGCTAGAAGTTGAATGTGCAATAGTGGTAGATACGCAAAAGGAACCAGAAGCTTAGAAGGCTAAACTGGATGATGTTGTTCTGAAGGCTTTAGCACGACTTTTAGAAACTAGTGCCCACCATAACCCTTGAAATGATGGCACAAACATTTGCATCATCCGTAGATACTACCTTTGACCCTCTAACACAAGGTATGCTAATCACAACATCTCTACTAGATTTGTTTGTCATTTAACTCTCTACAACAATCGCCTTCTTGTCCTTCTCTCTGAATCTGTCTTAATTACCAATACTACTTCCCCATCCATTCTTCCCTTTTTTTTGTTAGAGGGGGAGAGGCCCATTTGTAGTTTCTAGAGAACCAGTCAAGGATCTATCTTAGTTAGAGTTGGGTAACATGTCAAATAGGCTCGGGTCGAGTTCGTGCTCGTGTCGAACTTTAACGGGTTAAGAATTGCTCGACTTGAACTTAACCCTTTTATTAAACAAGTTGAAAAACCTTGAACTATACCCATTTAATCTTTAAATGGGTTGACCCGCTTAACCCGTTTAAGATAAACAAGTTGAGTTTAGTTACATAGTTACCCATTTATGCATGTAATATTTTCAACTAAAACGTAATTATATAGCATTAAAAATTAATTTTACATATCACTTTAAAGAATTGCTCTCTAAAACTCCCCTTATTCATAATTCACATTTTTCAATTTTTGTATTCTTAATTATCTAATAAAAAGGTAAACGAATAAATGACAAATGAGAAAATGAGTTGACTTGTTTAACCCATTTAATTAAATGGGTTAAACAAGTACTTTTCTTGCCTAGAATCTTGACCTGAACCTAACTCATTTAATTGAACGGGTTGAACGTGTTATTCCATTTAATTAAACGGGCTGAAAATTTATACCCAAATCCACTTAACTTCGTGTTGGTTTTAAGTTAGTAATCGTATCGGATTAGCCTTGCCTAACTCTAGTCTTAACTCATCTAGCTTTTAGAACTGACTAACATTGGTAACTTTGATGCTTTGATGTGATTTCTCTGGGTGTTAATCCTTTATCTTTCGCATTTTAAGTTCTATGATGATTATTGCAGTTCAATAGCATGAGGTATTTTAAGATTGAGGCTTAATGGCTTTTTCTAAATATTTGCATATCTAATAGATGTATGATAAAATAAAGTGGGCACCTTCAGTGCCAATTTGGATCGCTAAAAAAGTAGGTGCTCCTCTATTACTTACTTCGGCATATGAAATGAGCCTTGTTCAAGATATTGTGTGTATTTGTTCTATTAGTTTGATGTCTATTTAAAAACAGTGTGTGCATCTCTAGAGATACGATGACTATTAAGGCTTCTGAAACGAACCCTCTATTTGGTGGTGTTTCTGGTTGTGATATTTGTTTGTTCTACTAGTTTGGCTGGAATTGTTGGTGCTTTTGGTTACTCATGTTTGTGTTGATTAAATGCAATTCAGAATGTGTAGGATAACAAGCATTTTCAGCATTCCTATGTAAGGCTTTGTTGTTCATGGATGGGACTTGATGTTGTGCCTAAGGATATCGTTGATTTGACGGACTGGATATTTTGGATGGTTTTGGCGTTACAATCAGTTTCTTAGTACATCTAATCAACAAGTGAACTATTTCCTTTGGGTGAAAGGACAGGTACTGTTGTAATTATCTGGACAATTTGGGCTTGATTCAAGTTTTAGTGAAAATATTTTTTTGCATCAAGTTGTTTGGATTTTAAAATTGATACTTCAGGTCCCATTCAATATAGGCAAATGATGATAACTAGCTACTTTCAGAAAGATACGATGAAAGGTGTGTAAATTATAGCAATTATACAACAAATGCAATATGGTTATTATTTGTCTCAAATCGTTGCAAATCAACAAAAAAAATGTTGCATTTGCTGTCATATTAGAATTGCCGCACTTAAAATCTTCTACAACGATTTTCTATCCCCTGTTGCAATAGCTCAGAAAATCGCGACTACAACCTATTGTAGCCGTACATAATGCAGCCTTTTGTAAACCATTGCATTAAGCCTATTGTGATAGATTTGGTATCTGCAGCAATAGTGTTACAAGAAGCCTATTTTGTTGTAGTGCAAAGATTTGGCGCCGCTCACTAAATTTTGTGGTAATTTACCAACAAGAACAGCATCCATACTAAATCTTTGGATATGGTTTCCAATTTAGTCCCAACGGAAGTATCCTAAAAGAACAACGATATGGAAGATGGTGGCGCAACATTTGCAATCATTAGTTTTCTTGATCACGACATTTCTGTCTATATAAACATATTAAAACAATACAATCTAACCTAGTACAGACACATTGCAAGCTGTCATCACTAAGGATTTTCAAACCATGCAACTCCAAACCTAATTACATGCCTGATAATTGTTAGCTACAATTATTGTCATTAATTAAAATAGATTGATGTCACAGTTATAAAAACTCCATTAATTGTCTATTCACACAATATATTTTAACTGTTTAACAAATTAATACTAACATTATAAATAATCCATATTATTATTGTTTTAACCACAGATTAGATGAACTTTGGACTATTATAATCTTTAAATCATGATACAGAAACTGACATATTACACTGCAGACATTGAAAAAATATTCACTATGTTAGTTGTAATCTATTTTAGCATATTAAAACATTAATTTAATAATTTGTGATAATGTGCTTCACCTAATAACTAATTATTCTTAAATTTAAAAGACTACTGTGATTTTTTTAAAAATATTCTAAAAGTTTCCATACATTCCATGACTTGCAATATGATTTACTATAATTTTTACATATAATTATGATACAGACCAAACTAGAGAACTCATTCCAAAAGACTAGCTTATCCCTCATCAGTTGCCCATACAACCGATGCGGGACAAGTCTCATACCTTGCAACTGGTCCAATCCATAACATTCGACCCCCCTTAAGGGCCAACGTCCTCGTTGGTCATGGTCACGTTGGTCAAGGTTGGCTCTCCTAGGCCACCACTCCGAGCTGACTCTGATACCAATTGTTACAGACCAAACAGGAGAACTCATCCCAAAAGACTAGCGTGTTAGGTGAGAGAGCCCATTTGATCTGTAAACCCCTCATCAGTTGCCCATACAACCGATATGCGACAAGTCCCATACCTTGCAACTGATCCAGTCCATAACATTAATGTTATGGACTGGACCAGTTGCAAGGTATGTGATTTGTCCCACATCGGTTGTATGGGCAACTGATGAGGGGTAGGCTAGTCTTTTCGGATGAGTACTTCTATTTGGTCTGTAACAATTGGTATCAGGGCCAACTCGGAGTGGCGGCCCACGAAGTGGTGGCTTGGCAGAGCCAGCCGTGACCAACGTGGTCGTGACCAACGAGGACTCGGAGTGGTGGCCCACAGAGTGGTGGCTTCGGAAAGTTAGTCGTAACCAACGTGGCCGGGACCAACGAGGACATTGGCCCTTAAGGGGGGTTGAATGTTATATACTGGACCAGTTTTAAGGTATGGGACTTGTCCCACATCGGTTATATGGGCAACTAATGAGGGGCTTATAGACCAAATGGGTTCTCTCAGCTAACAGGCTAGTCGTTTGGGATGAGTTCTCCTGTTAGGTCTGTAACAAATTACTACAATTAGGAAAAATTATTTAAAAAATCTGTACATCTCACATATGCAAAAATACTACTTAATTTTTTCCTGTATGGAATTGATTGAATAATTAGTTATTATAAATATAACATGCCCTTTAATCAGGAACTCAGCCTTCATTTACTAGAAAAAAGATAAATAGCTTGTAATATTAAAAAAATTTACAATTTTTTTAAAAGAAAAGGTACGTCTCTTACTTAAAATAGATGTTGTCTTGAGTATGAGAAGCAAACTTGATCCTTTCAAGAGAATGCAGAATCATTTGCAAAGCAAGGGGATAAATTGAAGTAAAATAGGATGAAAGAAATTTACAACAATAAAAATAAAATATTTATCTTACCTAGATTACTACCAAATGTGCAAAGTTAAACTCGTCAAAGAAGGAAGAATACTAATTATTCTAACGAATCATTCTAAATATACACCAACAAAAATTGCACTGACTTGATACTAATATGACGTAGACTAATAAAAAACAATTTAAAAAGGAGAATGGTAGACGTTTTATTGCAAGACACTTTTCTTATTTTGGATTAAAAATCATATTATCAAGTATGTATTGTTCTAACTGAAAAATCATATTATCATGTATTAAATTGAAAAAGTAATAATATGTTTGAGTAGTAAAAGGGTGGTACCACTCATAAATTGTGAGGAATCATCATTTTTGGTCATAAATTTTCACAGTTAAAAAATGATACCTATAATACTTCTTATTGATAGGATTGATCTAATTAGGGTGTCATCTGTATATATCGACTTAGCTAATAACTAATAAAGTTCATAATTGATATTTAATTATAAACATTAAAAAATTTGTGATTTTGGATCATTGATCATTCAATACACTAATTCAGGACATGCGAGAGAGTTCATCCTTGCTACAAGACATTTTGATGTAGAGTTTTTTAATCCCTGGGAAACACAATGTCCCTTACTCTCCGTTTAAGCAAGTTTCCAATAAAGACATTGATTAAAATTTAGTAAAAACTAAAGGAAAAAGGAAGAAATCATTGCCAATTATGTACCACAGAAATGCTGATACGCAACGCCAAGTGCAGAAAGTAGCAAGTAAAAATGAGGCATCACAATAAATGCTGCAACTTCACGGTCAAGCATTAAAGCGGACAACTATGCAGCAAATGAAAGCTTTCATGCAAATAAATGCATCCACATTCATAGTGTGTGGGCGGCCTTAAGTTTATGCTTTAATTTCTTTGGGTCCTTTTCTCACTAAATCCATGCAACCTAGTTTAGCACACGGGGTCCATTACATTAATTCATTGTTTAAATGTTTATTACTCTCTTTGTCTCCTTTAATCTTTGTATACATGAAATAACTCGTCAATGAAGTTATTAATCGTGTAGGCTACTGAAAATTGAATTTTTGACAAAAGCGTAGGATAAATAAAATGGATGTGTTTAAAAATGTATACAAAATGGAACATAATCCATTAAGGAAATAGGAAACCAAGTTTAGATTTAAATATATATATCATAATTTTTTACAACTTGCAATAGAATTATTGACGTTAGCTTACGTTACTAGCTAGTATTGAATAAGCTAACTTATGACCATTTCACATAGAGTAAACGGAACTATTGAGGCCAATAATTTCTAGGCATCATCATCTATGGATGATGTTCAAGTTAAAAAATGGGTGGAAGCTGCAAAATCTCCTCTACAACTTGACGAGAAGAAGTGGTTTCATCCAAGAGCCATTTCTCCAGGAACGTCAATGGAGGATTAGTCACTTCGTCGATGTTATCCATGTCATGATCACAGCTGACTTTTTGGCCCTCATTAATGTTCTCCTCCACTGAGTCACCCGTGGTGGTGGCGCCGGCAACGCCAACGTTGTTGTCATTGTCAAGGTTATTGAAGGACAAAATTGAGTCGAATTTATCTTCCTCTTCTTGAGAGATCGCTCCAATTGTTCGACCACCACCATCACCTTCACTATTAACAGTGTCACTAATATTCTCGCTGTCATTGTTGTTGTTAGTAGGAACCTTGCCCTTGGACATGGGGGCACCCTTCATCCAGTTCTCGAGGAGCCTAGAGATATTCTCGGTACTAGATGCATAGCAGAATGATGGTGGCGATGGTGTTGGTTGCACCAAGTTATCATTGGCGCATGCTCTCTTGAACAAAAATTGACCTTCGAAAAGACTACGATGGCCATTGTCGATGGTCGTGTTAGGATTTGACGATGAAGACAACATGGTAGTTGGTGGCTCTTGCTGGAAAGCAGTTTGGAAACCCTTCAATTTCTTCTTCAAGTGAGTATTCCAGTAATTCTTGATGTCGTTGTCGGTTCTTTGAGGAAGATATGAAGCTATTGCTGCCCATCTAGGACAAAACGAAAAGGTGTTCATTCTTAATTAAAAAAATTAAGAAAAAAACGAAAAAAAAAAATGCATCAAAGGGCATGTTCAAGTGTTACATAGAAATTACACCCTTTTGAGTTTTCTTCATATTTGTTTATTACCAGTACCATATATTATAAATTTAAAATATTTTTCCCCTTATGCTAGATCTCTTTTGGATGCTTTTTTCCCATAAAATTATGATATGATGTGAAAAGGCAAAACTAAGGAACAATGTTATTGTGAATTTCCTATTTCATCCTCGTGCTCATACTAGCCCACCGCTAAATGAACCGTTGTATTTGTCCTTCAAACTTTGAGAATATAATTAGAGATAAGGGAAAGTTAAGTACTTGTTACCCAATAATGCTTGCAAATGGATGATCATGCCTTCTTCATGAGAAGTGAAATTACCACGCTTAATTCCCGGTCTAAGGTAATTCGTCCACCTTAGGCGACAACTCTTACTACATCTTAGTAAACCTTGACAAAGCCATAATACAAGAAATGTTATAAAATAAATAGACGATAATTTCAAGCAAATTTAATCTACAAAATCATACGTAGACATGATTGACGATTCCTAGGCTACTGATATCAGTGCAAACATACCAGTATTAGTAGGAACAGATCTCCAATTTCCAGGACCGTGTTCTTGGATGTAAGAGACGAGGATGATATCCTCTTCAGGAGTCCATGGGCCTTTTTTTATGCCATCTTTGTCACAGCAAGGAGGCCTTCCCATGGCTTATACTCTCCCCCTCTTTTCTCTCTATCTATTCGTAATGTGTGGAGTGGTAGCTAAAGCTTACCCCTTTTCACAAAATGGTAGTTACAAGATGAGGCAATTGATTATATAAAAGACTGGCTCTAAAGTGTGGGCAACTTTAATTACCCCGTTGATCTACCCTTGCTGACTCCCCTTGGCCTTTCCTATCTTTACATTAAATATGGGTGGTCAATTAAGGGCAACTCCAAGTCAAAAGGGAGGTTCATCAACTTCACCTTAGGCTGCTTTTGTAAAGGGCTCACGTGCAAGTTCTTCTGTGCAAGATAAAGTTTTAACTTAGCATATGCTTTCGGGTTCAGGAAAAAGCTTTCTCAAGCTCAGTTTAAAATATCGTCAAAATAATCCGACTAAAAGTCTATATCCCTATTTTTGCCATTTATCATAAATAACATATTGATCTGTGTTGATTGATGCTGGTTAGCGCTGATTAGTCTCGATCAATACTGAAATTATAATTAGAAAATATGCCCAAATTTTGATTAGTTTTGTATGTTCATGATAAGTATTTATGACTAGTTAAAAAAATAGGCTGGGGCGGATCCTTGTTATAGCTAGGGGTGTCCATGGACACCCCTAGCCCCCAGAAAAAAAAAATCTATTTAAAAAGTAGTTAATTTAGTAACAATATTGACTAATGGATACCCCTAAAAAAAATAATGTGTATTAGTAACGATGTTAATTTATGAACACCCCTATTCCAAATGTCTAGATCAGCCATAGAAAGTGGGGTTTAATTTAATAGTTGAATATTTAAGATGGATGTCTATTATACGCTTATGAACTTAATGTAGATGTCCTTTTAATTTAAAACCCAACAGTGTCACCTATATTCTCCGCTGCCGCCTTGTGGCCTTTGTCCACTAAGTTAATACAAAAACGACATACTGGTATCTGAAATCAAAACGCCTCAATTGTAAAAATTTTACGACCTTGTTCTATAGAAAAGTCAAGTGACTATAAAATTACAAATAAACTTGCTTGGAATGTTCAACCTTTGATCAATGATACTCGCGACCTACCAACACCTATCTAGTACGGGACATTGAAAATTGTCCACTGGATAAATAGATTCCCATTCCTTTTGTATTTACCTGAGAGCTTATGACACATTTGAATCTTGAGAAATCACGTTATTCAAATCATAAGAGATAATCTTATATCCAAGTTTCAATCATGCCAAACTTAACCTCAAGGCGGTCGAATAGCCAAACTTAGGCTTGACTTATAGACAAGCCCTGGACAAGCCGATCCTAAGGTCAAGCCTTGTTTAAGCTAAGTCCAAGATTGATTTTGCTGAGGTTGTCAAGCCACAAGCCAGGCCCGAGCCCTAACTAATGCAAGCTTGTGGCCAAATTCAAGCTCGGGAACTGTGGGCTCGACTTCACTCAAATACGCCTAGTTGTCCATAATGATACTCGTCATCTTGGGATTCCTGTCATGCACCTAAATTAGAACCCAAGTAGCTATAAAAAGGTGCTCACGACTTCTGCTCTGCACAATCCTCCACCAGGGTCGGGCATGCTAGGATTGCAAATAACGAAACCTATTCAAGTTATCATCGAGTCGGTAATCTGCAACAGATAATTAAACCGTGGAGTGCAGTACCTTGGTCTAGCTCTCGGCTGAACTCTAAGACTAGGGTGTATCATTAGACAAACAAATGATTTGGATTGAATTCAACATGGGTCGCCTTTCAATTGGATTAAAGGATCTGTAAAATTCGATTGATGTTCACCAATGAATTTTGGACATGGCAACATTTCAATCTATTATAATATTCCTTGCTATAAATATATGATGAGCAAATACCATCTTGGTCCATGTTGTTTGAGTACATATTTAATCATGTATTTCATCTTTAATTTCACACCCCACAAAAGAATAACGTTCTCAGCGAATAGAATCGAGTTTATTTGACATGAACCTATCAATTTCTGATAATGCTGACTTCGGATAGATGTTGCCTTGAGCTGAGGTTGAAAGCAAGGTACGCCATTGATATCGCAACAGTGTTGAAGATTGCAGGAAATTTTTGTAGATGTTAGGAAAAATAATTATAAAAACAAAACCAAGAGTAGCAAAATATGGAAGCGCAAAAAGATGTGGATATTCGAGAAAACTAGGCAAGATTAACAAGATGACGATGGGCCCACAAAATTTTTACGTGAAAACCCAAATTGGAATAAAAGTATGGCTGTCAATGACGACTCAAAATCCACTATAATGGTGAGAATACAAAACAATGTCAAATGTGAGTTAAAAGAGATCAATACAAAGAATGTACGGATCTTAAACTAGCAACCAGATCAAAGAAATAAAATTGTTATAATTCTCACTCAACCTAAAAGTGGAATAAAAGAAGCAACAACTCACAAACAGCTCATAACAAAATGGCCAGAAAAGGAATCTGTCGGGGTGTATTATCCAATGCCAAAGACTCCACAAAATTGCCCACCAAAACATTGCACCAAATGCCTATGGGGAAACACCTAATTTATAGAGAGCTAAAATGTAACTCTCACAATAAAGGAGAATACACCCAAGGGTCGAGTCAAAAGCTCATTCATTAAAGGCTCATAAAAAGGATGATAATAACACATAAATTTATTGTATTTGTGTTCTTGTACAATGCCCTCAAAACAAAGTCCAACGAAAATCGAAGAAACCTTCAATAAAACAGAGCAATCCAAGAGACATGTGCTCCGTCGAACCACGGCCATACCATGGGCAGTCCATGGAGCTTACTGTAAGTCCAAAACTGTTGGGCCAAGAGGAAGGAGCACAAAAGCATTGTTGGGCAACCATGAATATACTAGTTGGGTATGATGCTTGGGCCAATCCAATGTCAACTACCTCTAATGAAACTCCATCTATCTGGACCAATTAAAATAATATCACATAGCAAAGAATTTTGGATCTTTTAACCCTACAACCTCTCCCTTGGATCAAAATTCCGAGAATGATTGAGAACATGAAAATTGAACTTGTTATCGAAAATCCCAATATCGAGGAGAAACATCATGCAACAAAAACCCGAAATTCGGATCAGAGGAAGGCTTGACTCTAATGCTACTTGTTAGAAAAATACAACAACAACAACTCCTAGTGTGGGTCCCGCTTTTGTGGGGTCTGGGGAGATCCAGATTTAGGCAACCTTACCTCTACCAACATCTCTGCCCGTAGAGAGGCTGAATCCAAAAGACCCACAAAATTAGATTTTGTGAAAACATTTTATAGAAGAAGGATTTTGTGAAAACATTAAATGGAAAGACTACGGCTATGCAGCGGGGAGTGAACTCAAAAATACTAATAAATCAGGTAGCTGTAACTATGTAAACATAAGTACATCAAAAAGTATAATATAGTAGAGGAAGGTACTATACCTTACCAAGCAGCGGTAGACCAATAATATCTCTTCCTAAATGTATGTACCACCTGCATGCAAATTTGACACAAAAAAACCACATACAAAACTACCCTACTACAACCGAAAAACGACAACCAAATTAGGTGGTCAACTCTCTGGGATCTAAGATCCCAATCCTATCCCGCTATAATCTCCTATCTTGAACCATGTCCTTCGTGAATCCTACAACTTTCAAGTTCTCTCTAATCACCCCTTCCAAACTCTTCTTAGAACGTCTCCTCCCTCTTTTACCTTCGGGGATGTTAATCCTCTCACATCTCCTCACTGGAACGTCCGCACTCCTTCTTTTCACATGGCCAAACCATCTGAGTCTTGTTTCTCTCATCTTATCTTTGATGGGAGCCACTTTAACTACGTCTATGATTACTTCGTTCCTAATTCTATCCATTCTCGTATAACAACACATCCACCTAATCATCCTCATCTATGCTACCATCAACCTTTGAACTTGCGTATTTTTTATAGACCAACATTCCGATTCATACAGTATAGCAAGTCTAACTATCGTTCGATAAACTTTGCCTTTTAATCCCACAGGTATCCTTTTATCACACAACACACCTGAAGCATACTTCCATTTTTGCCAACCCACTATTATGCGTTGGTTAATATCTTCTTTAATATCCCCATTCTATTGAATGATCGAGCCTAAATACTTAAACTTCTCACCCCTTTGGTATCGTCAACCCATCAATAGTGACTTCTCCCCCCGCATCCACCCTTCCACTGAAACAATAATGAGGTATTCCGTTTTCGATCTACTAACTCTAAAGCCTCTAGACTCTAGTGTATGTCTCCATCGGTCCAACTTGTCATTAACTCCATCTCTGGTTTCATTAATAAGAACAATGTCATCTGCAAATAACATACACCATGGTATCTCATCTTGAATTCCTTTCGTAAGTTCATCTATAACTAGAGTGAAAAGAAAAGGGCTTAAAGCGGAACTCTGATTGAGGCCCATACTAATGTAGAAGTCATTGGTAGCCCCTCCTAGCATCCTGACACTCGTCTTACCTCTCTCGTACATATCCTTAATAACTCGAATATATATAGGTGACACTCTTTTCTTTTCCAAGCACCTCCACAATACTACACGTGGAACTCTATCATATGCTTTATCTAGGTCAATGAATACCATATGGAGATCTACCTTTCTATCTCTGTACAATCCCATAAGCCTTCTAAGGAGGTGAATTATGTCCATGGTCGACCTACCAGACATAAAACCAAACTGGTTCTCTGATATCGAAATATCCTTCCGTAACCTTCTCTTAATCACCATCTCCCATAACTTCATAGTGTGACTGAGCAACTTTATACCCCTATAATTATTACAATCCTGAATATCACCTTTGTTCTTGTACAATGGGATGAATGTACTAAACCTTGATTCTCTAGGCATCTTAGCGGTCCTAAAAATAACATAAAAAGATCTGTTAGCCACTCTAAACCCTCTTCACCCTAACACTTCCACACTTCCACCGGTATTTGGTCTAGTCCCTCTACCTTCCCGCTGGTCATCTTCTTTAGGTCTCTTTAACCTCGTCCTTCTTGATAGGTTCACATAGTCAAGGATCCAGAAGCCTCTCACTACTCTCTGTTTCCCTAATTCAAAGATCTTCCATCAATTAACCATTGAGGAGTTTAGCAAAGTACCTTTGCCATCTCTCCTTGATTTCTGCATCCTCAGTCAGCACCTTACCATATCCATCTTTGATGCACCTTACGACACCCAAATCTCTTGTTGTTCTTTCCCTAGCCCTCGCCAATTTAAAAACTTCCTTATCACGTACCTTGGTCTCCATTTTTTGCTATAACCTATGACAAGCCATGCTCGTAGTTACCGCAACAACCTTCTTGGCTACCTGTTTAGCTGCTTTATATCTACCTCTACTAGTCTCTATCTCTTCTTCCGTTCCACTGTTCATGAAAGCAGTGTATGCCTCTTTTTTCTCCTTGAATTTCTCCTTTACCTCTTCATTCCACCACTAGGCTCCCTTCATTATGTTACCACCTCTCCTAGATGACCCTGGGATTTCCTTAGCTAACCTTCGAATACATTCTACCATTAATTTCCACATTGTATCTGCATCCTCTACCTATTTTCAAGCTTCTTCTTCTATAATCCTCTCTAATAATTTCATGGCGCTATCCTTAGTAAGGTTCCACCACTTAATTCTAGGGTCCCCAACAACTCCTCTTCTTCCACTTTGAACATTTGAACTCCACATCCAACACTAGTAACCTATGTTGAGTACCTAAATACTCACTAGGTATCACCTTACAATCCTTACAAAACCTTCGATTATCTGCCCTAATCATGAAGTAATCAATTTGAGTCTTTAGGGCACCACTCTTAAAGGTAACCAAGTGGTCTTCCTTCTTCTTAAAAAAGGAGTTTACCACCAACAATTCATAAGCAACCGTAAAGTTTAAAACTGCAACTTCTCCATTGTTTTTCTCCCCTTACCCGAAACCTCCGTGAGCCATATCATACCCGTATGAGCCTTCACTAATATGGCCATTAAATTCTCCTCCTATGAAAAGTTTTTCAGTCCAGAACACATCCTGAATTACCATATCCAAATCCTTCCAAAATTACTTCTCAATATCATCCGGCAAACCTATTTGAGGTGCATAAACACTAACTACATTAAGAATTTCTAATCCCACCAATACCTTAATGGCCATAATCCCATCACTCTTACACCTCACTTCAACAACAAAGTCAACCAACTCCTTATCTACCAAAATGTCTACTCCATTCCTAGCCTTGCTATATCCTGAATACCACAGCTTATACCATTCAACTTCTTTGGCTTTAGCCCCCACCCACTTTGTCTTTTGAACACATGCTATGTTTATCCTAGATCTAATCAAAGACTTAACTAACTCTATAGACTTATCCGTGAGAGACCCAATATTTCAAGATGCTAGGCGCACCTTCCGAAACCCTGCACACCTTCTAACCCCATTTTCCCCCGGAGGACTGGCTGGAGCTACTAGCTTGCTCGCCACTAGCTTAAGTTACCAACACCCACCCCCAGCAACACAATCATGAAAATTAATACTACTAATAATAAAATAAGTCGCACTTGAGATCAATGAGAGAGTAAGTGAATAAAATCACCTAGAAATCATCGCTGGCTGGGCCAACTAATAGAAAAAGAACAAAGTACTAGAACTAAAAGGCTAAGAGACGCTATCTAGTAATAACACCAAAATTAGTAACCAAGACAAGAAAACTACTTGGTAAGAATACCCAACTAGTCACTCGTAAAACTAATAATTAGAAATAATATAATAATAATAATAATAATAATAATAATAATAATAATAATAATAAT
>JACYFF010010365.1:75175402-75212305 GCA_017589665.1 Selenicereus undatus | reverse complement strand
ATAATAATAATAATAATAATAATAATAATAATAATAATAATAATAATAATAATAATAATAATAATAATACTATCAACAACAGCAACAATAATAAATTACCTAGTAAAGACCCCGCAATAATAAAATTACCCCCAAAATATCACCACCAACACCACCACCAACAATAACAACAGTAATACTCTCAAGTACCAATAATAATACTACTACTAGTTAAGGCTTAACTAACTATAAATAAATAATAGAATAAATAAATAACTAGCTAAATAAATAAACACTAGAGCTAATGCAACTATTAAGCGAGATAATGACAAAATTAACCACAATAACAACAACAATAGAAATAATAATAATAGTAATAATAATAATAATAATAATAATAATAATAATAATAATAATAATAATTATAATAATAATAATAATAATAATAATAATAATTATTATTATTATTATTATTATTATTATTATTATTATTATTATTATTATTATTATTATTATTACTACTATTATTATAAAAATAAAATCGAGCATACTAACTTGCGGAACCATAGAAGGATGTAGATATTCGATAAAACTAAGCAAGATCAACAAGATGACAATGGGCACACAAGATTTTTATGTGGAAACCCAAAACAAGGGAAAACCACAGGCGGCAATGACGACGCAAAATCCACTATAACGGTGAGAATACAGACGATCTCAAAGGTGATTCAAAAGAAATCCACACAAAGAGTTTAAGGATCTTAAACCGACAACATGATCAAAGAAATAAAACTCTCATAACTCTCACTCAACCTAAAAGAGGAATAGATAAGACAATGACTCACAAGCACTTTACAACAAAATGGCCAGAAAAAGGTGTTGCATAAAGCATCAAAGGCAAGTTTGGTTTACAATTTTGCAATAAATGAGTTTAGGATGAGTTAAGTTATTTACTTTATTCCATCTAGTTATGTAGCCCAAGCATCAATAAAAGGGAGAAAAGAGCATCAAAATGAAGAATCTACTATAGTGATCCAAATCCAGTATACAAACCAGGTCAATTTTGGTCCAGTAAGCCCTAGTTAAGAAAGTCAAACTCTGGTCAACAGTGGTCGATGTGGGTCAAACTTTGGTCAAAGTTCAAGGTCAAGATCCAAATATCGAGCTTGAAAATAAGGAAGAATTTGGACAACCCATCACTATTCACTAGCTTAAGCTTCTAATTTCAATTTTCATGTGATTAAATTGTTGTTTTAATGTGATTGGTTAGAGTAGATGTTTGACGCTATTGGTCCACATTAATCCCATAGTTGTTTAATTTATGTTGGCTTGTTTTTTGTAACTTAGGGGTGGGGGCACTAGTTTTTGTGGCTATAAATTAGCCTCCTTGTATTTCAGTAGGAGATTTGATTGGAGAATTAATGTATGAAAGCTAGAGTGTTTTTCTCTGCTGCAGAGAAAATCGTTATCTTTATTTCAAATACTCAATGATTGAATGAATCCTTTAGATTAATTATTGGTGCTTTTACTTTAAAGAATTAATTGGTAGATTGATAGACTAAGTGGTGGCTTGACCTTTTATCTTAGTCATACGCCTTTTTATTAACTATTCTCCCACATTCAAAAATCCAACATAAAAAAATTGTCCTTATTTTTTTCTGTGGTTATTCAAGGCCTAGCTTGGTCCAAGGTCTTGTTGATTGATGATTGTTGAAGTTTAATCACTATTGTAATTAAGTGATTAAACTTCAACAACCATCAATCAACAAGACCTTGTACCAAAGCTAGGCCTTGAATAACCAAAGGAAAAACAAGGAAATTTTTTTGGTGGGATTTTTGAATGTGGGAGAATAACTAATAAAAAGGGATATGATTAAGATAGAGGCTCAAGCCACCACTTATCCTAGCAATCAACCAATTAATTCTTTAAAGCAAAAGCACCAAAAATTAATCTAAAGGATTTACACAATCGCCATTCAAATACTCAAGTATTTGAAATAGAGAGAGAAAGATTTTAAAATACTCTAACTTTCTTTCATTAATTCTCCAATCAAGTCTCTCCTACTTGGATAGAAGGACACTAATTTATAGCCACAAAAATTAGTGCCCCTTTTCCCAGGTTACAAAAATTAGCCAATATAAATTAAACAACCATTGGTTAATGTGGATTGACAGTGTCAAGCATCTACGCTAGCCAATCACATTCAAACAACAATTTATGCACATGAAAATTGAAATTAGAAGCTTCTAAGCTAGTGATGATTGTGCAAATTCTTTCTTATCTCCGAACTTGATATTTGGATCTTGACCTTAACCTTGACCTTGACCATTGATCAAATTTTGACCAGCACTGACCACTGTAGACCAAAGTTTGACTTTGTTGATCAGGGCCCATTGGACCAAAATTGGCCCTTTTTGTCTACTTGATTTGGATCATGGTAATAGATTCTTCACTTTGATATTTTTTTTCTCCCTTTTGTAGAGGCTTGGGCCACAAAAACTAGATGGAATAGAGTAAATACCTTAAAATTCATCCTAACCTCATTTATTGCAAAATTGCAAACAAAACTTTCCCTTGATGCTTTGTGCATCAAACTCCCCTTCTTCAAAAGAATTTGTCCTCAAATCCTTGTGCTTGAAACCCAAGGATATGAATCTTAATAACTTGTTACACCCCTTGAGTTTTAGGAAACTCATTCTGCTAAGAGTACTATCCTTCTTGAGCATATGCTTTAGGGGTTTTCTTATCATTCATGAGACCATCGAAAGTGCCAATATAATCATCACAACTCAAACCAAGAGAGATTTTTTTATCATTCACAAGCTTGACTTATGGAGGCTCATTTTTGAGGGGAAAGGAGCTGAATAATCTTTGTGCCAACAAGGGTGGGAGTTTCAAATTTGGTTGAGAAGGGTGAATGATTTCTTTATGGAGCTTCAATTTTGCGAGGTTTCAGGCTGTGGAGGATTTAGGAGGTTGAGAGTGAGAGTTTGGACACGGAAGTTGGGTCTCTCATGAAAGAAAATTAGGGAGGCAAATTTCAATAGTCTTCTAAAAAATAGTGTAGCACCCCGAAATTCGTAATTCCTTTTTATTTACTACCATTAACCTACATGGTAGCAGAAAAGCGTAAGGGGCATTACCGCCGTATTCCCTGTTAAGGAATACAAGGCTAAGTATCACATAAATCCTCTACTGAGTAAGTTACCACCAAATTCAAAACACAATCTCAAATTTTGTTCATAACACACCAATTTGTCCACATTTCAACAACATTTATCCCAAAACACAGCCAATCCAAGCCTTATTCATCGTAACTAGGATTATGAGGCACCGCAGCCATGCTCTAAACCGAAGCTCCCTCCCCATGCTCATGAACTTCACCTGAAAATAAAACATTTTAAGAGAATAAGATAAACTCAGTAACAACCACCCCTAACTGTCAAAACATGCACACAAATTCATTTCAAATCGTTTTAGGGGTGGGGAAGACACAAGCAGTTCCGTTATAACATAAAAGACGTCCTACGAGTCTCAACACCAGTCATACACCCATCTCAGTCGCATCCAACAAGGTTTAAGGATAAAAGAGGCGAGCGATGTCAAAACATCTCATAGGCTGCACTCGGTTTTAATGCAACCGCTTAACCCTATCATGGCCTACCGTCAATTAGGGCGGTTACTGCTAACTTGGCCCACATCCACTCACAAGGTAGCACGTGGCTGCTAACCATGCATGCACTTTACCCAGAGAAGGTTAATGACCTTCAGATAAGCAGGAATAAGCTCGCTAGTCTTGCCTAACCATTTCCTTAGTTCATACCCTTACAAGTATGGTCAGTATTTAATTAGACCACAACCCATACCAGCTCGTCATGGTCCAAAAGCATATCACAATTGTAATGGCCCAAACTTAAAATTCATCCTAATTACCTTAAATTGTCCTAATTACAAATTAATTAAGTTAGGCGCCACATTTCAATTTAACATTTTATGTATATGTATATATGTATTTGTGCATTGCAAGTTGAAACGATAATGTCGCCTCAAAATGGACCCCGTTATACTCCAAAATAATTCATTCAAGTGTTAATAAATATTTGAATAGCCACTAAATAAACATTAGCCTAATTATCAAAGGGCTAATTTGAAAAAAATGATAGCAATAATAATATACAAATAAATATAATAACAATATAACAATAATAAAAAGGGCAAGTTATGTATATAAAAGAGGAAGTTAATAATTAAAATGAAAATGTCTTCTCCCATATTTACATCCAAAAGATGTAAAGTTTAATTTATTAATTCTAACTAAAACTACTAATTCAATTTTCCATATATGCATATGTAATGAAGGGTAATAAAATTAAACAAACGTAAACATAAATGCAAGAGAGAGGATTAGGATAATTATAAGAAAACTCCAGATAAAGACTATGTGTCAACAAATAAAAGGTAGAAAGAAAAAGGAAAAAGAATTAAGTAAAAATAAAAAAAAATAACTCAAATCAAAATAAGCCAAAAAAAAGGAAACAAAACCCCCAAAACCCCCTGATTTTACTGTCCAGCCCGAACCCCCCGTCCTTTGCTTCTGCTATGTTCTCGTCGCCAGCCCCTCTATTCATTTCTGCCAGACGCTGCCGGCCATCCAGCGTCGCCGTCCCAGTCGTCGTGCGCCTCCAACCCCGCTGCCCAGTGCTACCTCCAACTGTCCTCTTTCTTCACCTCCTTGTGTGTTAAGGTAGGTTGAGAGGTGAAACCCTAACTATCCCTTAATTCAATTTTTCATCTTTTATGCTTGAATTTTGATAGTAAATGGTGTAATTCGCATTGATGAGCATTTATTTGTAAACTTCTTGGATAATTTTGGATATTTGGATTGAGTTGTGAATTGGGAGGATTGGGAAGGTGGTGTGTGAGGGTTTAGATTTGGATGTGTGTTAAGCTTGTTATGTTGATTTAATGGAGTTTAAGGGGATGCTAATGTATATTTGAATGAGATTAAAAAGAAAAATATGTTGGATGAGTGAGTTATGTTCATGAGTTGGTGGTTAGGGTTTGTGGTTTGGATGAAAAATTAGGCTTATTTATGTTGCTTTAATTGTGTTTAGAATAATATTAGTTAATATTTGAATGAGGTTAATGGGTTATACTTGTGTTGGAAATGTATGTGTAGCCATGTATAGGGTGATTAAGGTTCTTAGATAATGTTTATTTTAATTATATTTATTTTTAATTATGTTGCTTCATTAGTGTTTAAATAAGTTAATTATGCTAATTAGATGAGAATGTATGTGTATGAGGTGTTGTGTGGATATATGTCACGAGTTAGTTGTCAAATGGAGATAGTAGAAGAGAGGAAGGAAGGTGAATGTAATGATCTTGGGTATTTTAAGAACATTAAGTTGAAGTGTGTATTTTAACTAGGTTGTAATGGTGGTTGTGGAGCTAGTGATATTGCTAACCTAGAGTTAATATGGGTTAGTAATGTCAATCACTTAAAGGGGATTGACTAAGAAAGTGACGTGGCTTGAGGGGATGAAAAATAGAGGGAAAATATGGTTTCAAGTTCAAATTTGGAGATTAATTTACCTAAGGAACGGGATTGCGGATGTTTCGAAAGTTCATTTACGGGTTAAACATGTTAAGACTATCGTTCGGATTGTACTCAGAACCAAGCCCATATCGTCCCTAAGCCATGCCATGACTTGTAGTCTACCCTGTAGCCGTGACTAATAATAATAAATATAACTATAATAATATTAATAATAATGATAATGGTAATGATGATCATAATAATTTATAATGACGTCAACACTAATATTGCAACAAAATAACGATAGTAACAAGCTTGTCATAAGAGTTCAAAAAGGAATGGAGATAACATCGTTATTAACAAGTACACGGCGAGTCATCCCCATTGCACCTTCATATCACTCATTAAATGAACATCGGCAATGTGATGGAGAGGAACAAATGAAAATAAAATAAAAACAAGTTAAGTTAGTAACAATTGTTATACTTATTATAAAAGAAAGGGGTCGAGTGAATTTAAATTATTCATTAAGTCAATAAATGTAATAAAAACTTCTTAATCTTACTCTAATCGAGAAAAAGATTACATATTTGGAGCAGAACTGCGGCCACCATTGTCGCTTCAAGCTGCCAACAAACAATTTTCAATAAAATGGAGAGAGATTCTCAAAGATCAGGTACGTTCATTGCTTATGCTCTTCGAAAATTCACATATTTCTCAAATTATATTAGTCAATATAATATTCGCACAATGAATCATTTGATGCAATGTTTTGTCACCTAAGCGAGTGGCCCCATAAATTATCAATCATGAGGGCTTATGCCCTTCAATTTACCAGTGTAGCTGTAACTCAGGTCTTCTGATCGGCCTGGGAGGTGTGCACCTATCTCAAGATTGCTACAGATGTCAACAGGTGTCCACTTCCAAATAATAACTAGCAAATCAGTTTTACTCATACATTCTCTCTCTCCTGTTTGCAAAACAAAATGTTTTGAAATGCAGACACCCAACTAATTAAACTCAAAGCTTATTTTACTGCATACGGATGTACATGCTGAGCTTCGGCTCATATTTCGAGTGCTTTTATGTTTTCTGTTTTAGGTAAGGGATCGGTGAACAGTCCTCGTCCTAGCAAACCAGAGAGTAGTAAGAAAGGAAATAGCGTTACAATTCCTTTAGCTAAGGATTCGCTAGCCAAATGCTCACAGTGATTTATAGGCTAGCACCCTAAGAACCTGAAGGTTGTGTATTCTTTTGGACATTGCGGTTGCTAGTATTTTGTAATCATACGTTTAGTTGTCAGTGTATCATAACTTGTATAGATGATTGAATGTGTTTTATTTCAATTATGTGGTGAGTTAGATGATTAAATGAGTAACACCATGATACAGGTAAATTCAGTTAGCCTTGTTTTGTTACAGAACGACAGTAATGCCTCCAATCAAAATATTTCCGCTGCCAATCAATAGTATATGAGTAATTAAGTTAGAATAATCAGGAATTAAGAATTGGGGGGTCATAGTTGTGGTATCAGAGCTAGGTTTATGAATCACTGTCAGCATAGGATGCTCGAGGATGCGAGATAATAATATAGGTCAATTGTGTATTCCTAGGGGAAAATTTATGTGTGAATGTGGCTTATTCTTATTTCTGTTAACTTCATGCTTATATGGCTCATCTAGGAGCACCTGTGGACCCTTACGCTATCCACATGGCATTGCATACCTCAGTGGCGACCCATATTTCTAACCTGCATAAGGCCATGGTGGCCCACATGTAGGATGCCCTTTCTGAGTTTCATGACGTGATGGCCTGCACTTGCAAACTGTTGTGGTCTTTGCCCCTCGTTGCCCCGTGGCATGAGTTCAGGTTACCCTATCATGACTTCATGGTTACAGGAAATCCAGGGACTGATGGGGAGCGATTCCAGCCCTTAGGGGCCTAGTTTGTGATAACTAGAGAGTTATTGCTTCGAGAGGAGCTAGAGTTGAGAGGCATTTCTTACGATCTTCTTCTATGCATTTACCCTGTCCTGGATGTGCACCCACCTATTGTCCTACCCCCATCTCCACCGACTCAGGGACTACGGCCTCCGCAGCTGCCACCTGCTTCTCTGCAGGCTGGCTCAAGAGTTGAGGCCTCTGATGAGGTTCATGTGGTTGAGGAGGGTGTGGAGATCCCCAGAGCTCATAGAGGTGAGTTCTGATGAAGAAGAGATAAAGCCGAATAAGGACAAGGAGGAGCTAGAGGAGGAGGTGGGAGAGCACGAGCCACTAGAGGATGATCTAGAGGATCATAAGAGTGATCCTAATGATGAGGATGCAGAGATGGAGGATGCTAACAGTGACTCAGGAGAGGAGGATGATGTTTCCTCCGACCCTGATTACGATCCCTCTCGTGATCTTTAGGCGTGACCCTACTCTTTTTTATGGGTTAGGCCTATTTTTGGTTATTTTGTCCCGTGTAGCTGGTATAGTGTGATATTCCTTTGCGCATTGTGTGTATATATGATGTATATAGATAGGCTAACCTAACCATCTATGATGAGGTGATCTGGCTTTTCTTTTTGGTTTCGGGGTGGATTTGACTTTGTAGACGACTTCAGTTAGTGGGTATGGTGGAGGACTAGGATAGGAGTCTCAATTAGAATGTGGGAAAGGTTACCGCGAAATATTGTGATATTCTTTTGTATGAACTTTACATATATATGTGTGTACATGCAAATGCAATAAAGGTAATGTTTGAGTTAAATTGAGCTTTGATTTCCGAATTATTACTGCTTTATGATAATTTTATGCAAATTGAGGTAATAAACTTTACATATGTGATTCAGTATTACAGTATGTTAGAGTCTGTGAACAACAATAAGCATAGCACGGAAGATAAATCTCAGGGTTCAGGTAATCGAGTAAATGAGAACGCCTAACGAGATCCTACTAGTGGCCCAACAGTGGCCTTGGAAGTGTCTAGTAGTGTGGAAGACCCAAATTATTGAAAAAAATTTCGTAATTAAGATGATGAAAAGCATTCCTCCTGCACCCTCTACACCCCCTGTACCTCCAAAAAATCCTCCAAAGTCTGATGAACTAGCTGATAGGGTAGCTCAAAGCAACCCTAAGGTTTATGATAGAAACCTTGATCCTATAAAACTAGAGGACTGGATTAGGGGTTTGGAAAAGATATTTGCAATGGTTGAAGTACCTAAGGAGAAAAAAGTAAACATAGGGACTTTTTATTTAGCTGATGAAGTAGATATCTAGTGGACTACTATGAAAGATAAGTCACAAGGACTCAAGATTACTTGGGTTAAGTTTCTTTAGGATCATAAGGCTATGTTCTATCCAATCACAGTTCAACAATAGAAGGAGAAAAAGTTAATGGAGCTAAAGATGAGCGGTAATATAATGGTGATGCAATATGATGGTAATGGAGAAAAAGTTAACTGAGTCATCAAGATTTGCTCAAGATTTTGTGGCGACTGCAAAGCTGAAAATGAGAAGGTTTGAGGAAGGTTTAGCCTTTTATATTCATAATCAATTAGCAGGCCAACCAATTCAAACTTACCAAGAGTTGTACGAAAGAGCTGCTGAGGTGGAATGAGTAAAGGGTGAATTAAGGGCTTTGAATCCAAGAAATCAGAAAAGGAAGTGGAATGATTGTGGTACATCAAGTGAGAATGTTACGCAGAAGAAACTTGTTGCTGGCCCTAATAAGAGTCGTTCAGCGACATCGAAGGAGCCTTGTGCCAAGTTTGGGCAGACAAATCATACTACAGCTTAGTGCCGTGTAGGTACTCAAAGGTGCATATGGTGCGGAAGCCCCAACCATTCGGTTGCTACGAACCCTACGTGGCAAAAAGCCCTGGAAAAGGGAGTTACAAGGCCGGTACTGCCCCCACACTATGGAAACTTGCCCTCGAAACCCCCAGCGGTAGGACGAGCTTACATAATGAGCAAAAAGGAAGCTACAGTCTCTAGTATGGTTGTCATTGGAATTCTCTTTTTAAATTCAAAACCATTTTGTACTTTGTTTGATTCGGGTGCAACCCATTCATTTATATCCAGTTGAGCTACATTACAATTGAACTTGAAACAAAATAAAGAGTGGGCCAACTATAGAATTAGTTTGCCAAATGGGCAAGTGATAGAATGTCATGTTCTTTATAAGCATGTTATTATTGTAATTGCTAAGCATGAGTCCCTGGGGACCTAATGCAGTTTGATATGTCAGAATTTGATATAATCTTGGGAACAGATTGGTTGACTATTTATAGGGCAAACATAGATTGTAAGGACCTTAAAGTCACTTTAAGGGACCTAGAAGGTCGAGAAGTATGTTTCTATAAGGAAAGACTTAGGAAGGAGTGTTCTATAATTTCAATCATGAAGGCAAGTAAGATGCTAAGATGGAAGTGCATAGGATATTCATGTTATGCCATTGAGGTTAAAGAGGAAGAGATGAAAATAGAAAATATTCCTGTAGTTTGTGAATTTCCTAATGTTTTTCCTGAAGAGTTGCTAGGTCGACCTCCTCAAAGGGAGATTGGTTTTGAGATTGAGTTAATCCCTTGTGCACAGCCTGTTTCAAAAGCCCCATATAGGATGACTCCAACCGAACTCAAGGAGTTGAAAACCTAGTTGGACGAGTGATTGTAAAAAGGGTTTATTAGGCCAAATGTTTCACCCTGGGGAGTCCTAGTGTTGTTTGTGAAGAAAAAGGATGGAACCTTAAGGTTGTGCATAGATGATCGAGAGTTAAATAAAATAACCATTAAGAATAAGTACCCTTTGTCTCGGATAGATGATCCTTTTTATTAGTTGCAAGGAGCTGGGGTGCTTTTAAATATTGATTTGAGGTCTAATTATCAGCAGTTTAGAATTAAGCTAGAAGATATTCCCAAAGCAGCGTTCAGAACTAGATATGGCCATTATAAGTTTACTGTGATGCCTTTTGGGCTGACAAATGCTCATGTTGCATTCATGGATCTTATGAATAGGGTTTTCAGACCTTATTTGGATAAATTTGTGATGGTTTTCATAGATGACATTTTGATATACTCCAAGGATAAGGAGCAACATGTGGATCATTTGAGGACTGTGTTACAAACCTTGAGGGAACGTTAGTTGTATGCCAAACTGAAAAAATGTGAGTTTTGGTTAACTAAGGTGACATTTTTCGGGCATGTACTTACTAGGGAGGGAATCAAGGTTGATCCTCAAAAGATAAAGGCTATTACTGAATGGCCCATGCCCATCAATGTGACAGAATTAAGAAGTTTTCTGGGTTTAACAGGATATTATAGAAGATTCGTGAAAGGTTTTTCGAACATTGCATCTCCACTTACCAACCTGTTCAAGAAAACTACTAAATTTGAGTGGTCAGACAAGTGTAAAGAGGCATTTCAAGAACTAAAGAGATGCTTAACCACAACGCCTATCTTTACCTTGCAAGGAAAAGAGTACACTATTTATAGTGATGCTTCTCATAATGGGTTAGGTTGTGTATTAATGCAGGATGACAATGTAATAGCGTACGCCTCTAGGCAACTCAAGCTTTATGAGAAGAACTACACCACTCATGATCTGGAGTTAGCTGCAATAGTTTTTGCCTAAAAAATCTGGCGACATTAACTATATGGAGTGCCATGTAAGATCTATACTGACCACCAAAGCCTAAAGTATATCTTTACTCAAAAAAATATCAACTTAAGACAACAACAATGGTTAGAGTTGCTAAAGGATTATGACTTGCGAATTCAATATCATCCCGGGAAGGCCAATTCAGTAGCAGATGTGCTCAGTAGGAAGGCCCAACATGGTTTAAATACAATGATAAATACTCAACCTGACATTTTAAGGGACCTTGAAGCCATGGGTATCAAGCTTGTGCTACTAGGATACACAGATGGGTTACTGACGGCATTAGAGGTGCAACCTTCCATGATAGAAGAAATTAAGGCAAGTCAAAAGGATGATGCAAAGCTAGAGAAGCTTAGATGTAATGTTGCATAGGAAAAATCACTTGGTTTTGTAATACATGAAGATAGAACCTTGAGGTTTCAAAACAGACTATGTGTACCAAATAAAGAGGAGTTAAAAAGGAGGATTTCAGAAGAAGCTCATAATACTCAGTACTCAGTGCACCCATGAGGAATAAAAATGTATAACGATATCAGGCAATTCTTCTGGTGGGATAACATAAAGAGAGAGATTACAGAATATGTAGATAAGTGTTTGATGTGTCAAAAGGTGAAAGCTGCACTTCAATGCCCTATGGGCGAATTGACACCTTTAGAAATTCCTACCTGGAAATGGGATTCAATTTCAATGGATTTTATTATGGGATTGCCCCTCTCCGCTTCAAAGAAGAATTCTATTCAGGTCATTATAGACAGATTGACCAAATCTGCCCATTTTATATCAATTCATGACACTTGGGGTGTAGAGAGACTAGCACAATTATATGTCAGGGAAATAGTTCGGCTGCACGGCATACCGAAGGATATAGTGTCTGATCGAGATCAAAGGTTCCATGCTCGGTTTTAGCAAGCTCTGCAAAAAGCTTTTGGCACTAAGTTAAATTTTAGCATTTCATACCGCCTTGAGACTGATTGACAAACTGAGAGGGTAAATCAAATCCTAGAGGATATGCTTAGAGCATGTGTGCTTGACTTCCAGGGAAAGTGGGAAGAGCATTTACCATTGGTGGAGTTCTCCTATAATAACAACTATCAACCCATCATTAAGATGGCCCCTTTTGAAGCACTGTATGAGAGAAAGTGCAGAACTTTGTTGTGTTTGAGTGAGCTTGATGAAGCATTAACCTTAGGGCCTGAGTGGATTCAAAAGACCAGTGAAACAATAAGGAAGATTCAAGAACATATCAAAGCAGTCCAAAGCAGACAGAAAAGCTATGCGGACAAAAGGAGAAAACCATTAGAGTTTCAAGTGGGAGATAAAGTACTTTTAAAGGTGTCCCCAGTTAAAGGAGTTAGAAGATTCAACCTAAGGGGCAAACTAAGCCCTAGATATATTAGGCCTTACGAAATTATTGAGAAATTAAATCCTCTGGCTTACAAGCTAGATTTGCCAAGAGAACTTGAGCATGTGCATAACATTTTCCATATTTCACAGCTCAAAAATATATGTCCCAGATCCAAATCATATTATCATAGCAGAGCCAGTAAGTTGCTGAGAACCTAATGTACGAGGAGCGTCCCATACAGGTTTTAGACTACAGAGTTAAGCAACTTTGAAACAAAAGCATTCCTCCGATTAAGGTCCTCTGGGCCAACCATAACTCATCTAAGGCTACATGGGAAACCAAGGAGGACATGAGAAGCAAGTACCTATATCTATTTGAGGCATGGATAATGTTTCTCTCAAACTGCAAGCTTCAAGGACGAAACTTATTTGAAGGGGGGAAGACTGTAATGGCCCGAACCCAACATTCATGCTAATTACCTTAAATTGTCCTAATTACAAATTAATTAAGTTGGTCGCCACATTTCAATGTATATGTATATATGTATTTGTGCATTGCAAGTTGAAACGACGACGTGGCCTCAAAATGAACCTTGTTATACTCCTAAATAAATCATTCAAGTGTTAATGAATATTTGAATGGCCGCTAAATAAACATTAGCCTAATTATCAAAGGGCTAATTTGAAAAAAATGATAGCAATAATAATATACGGATAAATATAGTAACAATATAAAAATAATAAAAAAGGCAAGTTATGTATATGAAAAAGGGAGTTAATAATTAAAAACCAAAATGTCTTCTCCCAAATTTACATCCAAAAGATGTAAAGTTTAATTTATTAATTCTTGTTAAAAATACCAATTCAATTTTCCATATATGCATATGTAATAAAGGGTAATAAAATTAAATAAACATAAACATGAATACAAGAGAGAGGATTAGGATAATTATGAGAAAATTCTAGGTAAAGATTGTGTGCCAACAAAAAAAAGGTAGAAAGAAAAAGGAAAAAGAATTAAGTAAAATTTAAAAACAAAACAACTCAAATCAAAATAAACCAAAAAAAGGAAACAAAGCCCCTAAAACCCCCCTGATTTTACTTCCCATCCTGAACCCCCCGGTCCTCTACTTCTGCTATGTTCTCGTCGCCAGCCCCTCTGTTCGTTTCTGCTAGACGTCGTCGACCGTTCAACGTCGTCGTACGCCTCTAGTCCCACTACGCAGTGCCGCCTCGAACCGTCCTCTTTCTTCACCTCCTTGTGTGCTAAGGTGGGTTGAGAGGTGAAACCCTAACTATCCCTTAATTCAATTTTTGATCTTTTATGCTTGAATTTTGGTAGTAAATGGTGTAATTAACATTCATGAGCATTTATTTATAAACTTCTTGGATAATTTTGGAAGTTTGGATTGAGTTGTGAATTGGGAGGATTAGGGAGGTGGTGTGTGAGGGTTTACATTTGGATGTGAGTTAAGCTTGTTATGCTGATTTAATGGAGTTTAAGGGGATGCTAATGCATATCTGAATGAGATTAAAAAGAAAAATATGTTGGGTGAGTCAGTTATGTTCATGAGTTGGTGGTTACGGTTTGTGGTTTGGATGAAAAATTAGGCTTATTTATGTTGCTTTAATTGTGTTACATTAATATTAATTAATATTTGAATGAGGTTAATGGGTTATACTTGTGTTGGAAATGTATGTGTAGCCATGGATAGGGTGACTAAGGTTCTTGGATAATGTTTATTTTAATTATGTTTATTTTTGTTTATGTTGCTTCATTAGTGTATAAATAAGTTAATTATGCTAATTAGGGAATATATGCGTATGAGGTGTTGTGTGGATATATGTTATGAGTTAGTTGTCAAATAGAGATAGTAGAAGAGAGGAAGGAAGGTGAATGTAATGATCATGGGTATTTTAAGAACGTTAAGCTGAAGTGTGAAGCTTAACTAGGTTGTAATGGTGGTTGTGGAGCTAGTGATATTGCTAACCTAGAGTTAATATGGGTTAGTAATCTAAATCAGTTAAAGGGGATTAACTAAGAAAGTGACGTGGCTTGAGGGGATGGAAAATGGAGGCGAAATATGGTTTCAAATTTAAATTTGGAGATTAATTATTTGAGCTAAAAATGTGATATTTTTAAGGTACTTTTACACTAATTTTAAGCTCGTTTTAATAATATTTTTTTAGGTTTTTAATTGATTTTATTTTATTTTGCAGATTTTGAATAAATGCGGAAAAAGGGCTTAAATGGCGGAAAAAGTGAGAAAAAATAGAAGAAATGTCGGAGGTTGAAGAATCGGGCCAAAATTGATAAAAACCGGCCAAGGAAAAAGGAAAAAGAAGAAACCAGATCGGTCCAGAAAACCGGACTGGTCCGGTTCAGTCCGGTTCACTCAGAAAACCAGTTTATTAAAACAATCCCCTCCTTGACTTTCTCTCTCTTATTCGCTCTCTCTCTCTCCCCGACCTGTGGTCTTCTTCCCTGCTTCTTCGTTCCCAACCCCGAAACCCAGACCCTCGACCCAGAAAGTCCCCAAACCGCCATTCCCACCTCATCTCCTCTCTCTCTCTACCCGTTCTCTCTCCTCCAGCACAACAACCCCATGTACACCCCCAGCCCACCGAATTCCCGAAACCCATAACACCCTCTACCCACGGCTTTCTCCAAAACCAAAACCACCCCATCCCACCACCACAAACACCAAGCCACGACACCCCATGCGTTGGCTTCATCACCACCATCCAAGCAAGCAGAAAATCAAAGGGTCAGAAGTGAAGAGGGCTTTGGGTATAAGAAGGAACGAGACGCCATTGAAGAAGTCGAGCTAGGTTAGAGTTAGTTTTAGGTTAGTAATTTAGGGTTAGATTAGGATTTTAATTCGGTTTTAATTTCAGTTTAGTTTAATTTCGCATTTCAATTTCGATTCGTGTTCTCGAATTTCAGAAATTAGGGTTAGGTTTATTTTCGATTTCGTGTTCGAACTTCAGAAATTTTGGTTAGGGTTAGGCATTTCGATCTGTTTTTGGCTTTCAATCTCATGTAATTAGGCTTAATCTTGCTAAATTGGAGTTGACATTCCAGAATTTCATCTTGTAATTGCAATATTTTGGGCACAAGTGTGATGCGTTTTGATCCTCTTCCTTCCCTGTTTCGATCTGCTATCTGCGTCCTGCTGCTCGGCTTTCAGGTCTGTTTTGGCTTGAATTCAATACTATTGCTTTCCCCTCCCCTGTTGCGTAGTTCTTGTTATGCCATAAGCCTGTTAATCTTCGATTATAGGCAAGTTTGGGTGTTGACTGAAATTTTAGTTCCAGGTTTGTAGGTTTAATTTTAGTATATGTCTCGGTTTTTCATTCCAGTTTTCATAATTTAGAGTTTGGCCTTAGTTCTGAGTTAGAATTCTAGTCTACTGCTCACTTTCATGGCTCTGTTAATTTCGATTACTGTTGAATGAAGTATGGTTCCAATGGATCTGCTGTTACAGCATAATTCTGTTGGTTTATACAGCTGGTTAAAGATGTTTAATGGATCTATGGCTGTTGGATTATTGAATGATATGGAATGGTTTCAGCTAAGTGTGGTCGAATGATGACCTTAGTTGTGCATTTTCTGTGCTCAGTTTGGTTGTTCTGTTCCCTTGGGCCTGAGGTTGCTTTGTTTAGATAATTATTGTTCCTTTGTTTAGACAATGTAATGAACTGTGGTTAAGTTTGCGTTATTTCAATTCATTAGGACTTATGAGATTATATGAGAAGCAGTAATGAACTAGATTGTCTTTTCTTGCAATTGGTTTGTTTAGTCGACTGTTGTTTTAGTTAAGAAAGAATTAGATTATGACCATAATTTCACGTCTTCCCTGTGGACCGACCCTTAAAGTACTACGATTGACAACCGTAAGTGCTTGAGGTATCATTTTCCCCTTTTATTCACTCACTTTAGTTTAGTTTTAATTTCCCACCTCAAAAATCCTTCAACATTAATTTACATAAGGATCGGGATTACGGATGTTTCGAAAGTTCATTTAAGGGTTAAACATGTTAAGACTACCATTCGGATTGTACTGAAAACCAAGCCCATATCGTCACTAAGCCACGTCATTACTAGTTGTCTAACCCGTAGCCATGATGAATAATAATAAATGTAACTATAATAATAATAATAATGATAATGATAACGTTGATCACAATAATTCGTAATGACGTTAACACTAATAGTGCAACAAAATAAGGATAGTAACAAGCTTCTCATAATAGTTCAAACAGGAATGGTGATAACGTCGTTATTAACAAGCACACGGCGAGTCATCCCCATTACACCTTCATATCACTCATTAAACGAACATCAACAACGTGATGGAGAGGAACAAATAAAAATAAAATAAAACAAGTTAAGTTAGTAACAATTGTTATACTAATTATAAAAGAAAGGAGTCGAGCGAATTTAAATTATTCATTAAGTCAATAAATGTAATAAAATTTCTTGATCTTACTCTAATCAATAAAAAATTATGTATTTGGAGCAGAATTAAGGCCACCTCTGTCGCTTCAAGCTACCAGCAAACAATTTTCAGTAAAATGGAGAGAGATTCTCGAAGACCAGGTACATATATTACCTATGCTCTTTGATAATTCACATGTTTCTCAAATTATATAAATCAATATAATGTTCACACAAAGAATCATTTGACTCAATGTTTTGCCACTTAAGTAAGTGGCCCCATCAATTATCAATCATTAGGGCTTATGCCCTTTCAATTTACCCAAACAGCTGCAACTCAGGCTTTCCGATCGGCCTGAGATGTGTGCACCTATCTCAAGATTGTTGCAGATGTCAACAGAGGTTCACTTCCAGATAATAACTCGCAAAGCAGGCTTACTCATACATTCTCTCTCTCCTGTTTGCAAAACAAAATGTTTTGAAATGCGGGTGCCCAACTAAGTAAACTCAAAGCTTGTTTTACTGCATAAAGATGTATGTGCTGAGCTTCGGTTCATATTTCGAATATTTTTATGTTTTCTGTTTTAGGTAAGGGATCAATGAACAGTTCTCCTCCTGGCAAACCAGAGAGTAGCAAGAAATGAAAGAGCGTTACAACTCCTTTTGCTGAGGATTCACTAGCCAAACGCTCACAGATATTTATAGGCTTGCACCTTAAGAACCTAAAGGTTGTGTATTCTTTTGGACATTACAGTTGCTAGTATTTTGTAATGATACGCTGAGTTATCAAGTGTATCATAACTTGTATAAATGATTGAATGTGTGTTATTTCAATTATGTGGTGAGTCAGATGATTCAATAAGTAACACAATGATACAGGCAAATTCAGTTAGCCTTGTTCTGTTACAGGACAGCGGTAATGCCTTCAATCAAAAGACTTCCGCTGCCAATCAATAGCATACGAGCAATTAAGTTAGAATAATAAGGCATTAGGAATTGGGGGCATTATGACAAGTACTTTCATAATAAAAAATCAAAGATGCAAATTCAAACCTTCACAAAAATGTCAATAAAATCCAGGAGTTCTAGCACCCATTTATCTAGAAAAATCCCCCAAACATCAATTCAAATACATTTTCACAGTTTACTCACAAGCCATATTTTTGAGGGATATTTGGGACAGTTAGGGCATGATCATTACCTGTTAGAACACGTCATCTAAGCTTGAGCTTGGAATGCTAGTTCGGGCCTATACAATTTCCCAAAAATAATTTATATCAGTATTAACTCCTTAACCCGACTTCCCGCACGTCAAAATATACCGCAATAAATTCTTTAGGCCTTCATTTTTATTCCCAACTATCGATTTAGGCCCGCAATTATATTTTTAGGATACTTTTGCATTATTTTCCATTACATTTGTCTTTGCTGTGCACTTCCAAATTACAATCAGATGACAAGCCCAACTTCCGGTGCCCATAACTTTCACTCCTGACGTTAGATTTTTAAGAGCTAGCCCATTAGAGACAGGACAATTTACAGACTACAACTTTTCTTGTATGGCCATTAGCAGAATCTAGGTCTCAAGGACTCGAAATTAACAAAACCCGTAAACTGTCTCAATGACTATCAGGGTTGCGCAGTTGCTGTACAATGGCGATAACTTGGTGGTTTTAGCTCCGATTTACAAAATTTAAAATTCTCCAACCAGAGGACCCATAAATCTACCATCTCTAATTTGTTTATAATTTTTCCAATAATTACCAAAACATCCATGAAGTCAGACTACGTTCCGGGTGTAACGAATGATCGTTATACCATAATTTTTAGACTTGATTTGACTTAATTCCGACTTGAACCCTTCCCCAACACACACACGGTGTCTTCACTCAAAACCCTACTATTCCTAATCATCAAAACAATCCAACCATAGAAAGGATGAGTCTTTTACCTCGAAACAAATCACACAGAGAAAGAGGGGACTTTAGGGTGTATTATCCCTCTAACTAAGTGCTTCACTCTGAAATTTATAGAATAACATGAAAAAAACAATCAGATTCCATGCCAAAATATAGAGGTTTTACGAATAATTTCAATTAGAAAACTAGCATGCTTGGCTAGGGTTTGCATTAAGCCTCATCACTTACCAAGGAAGAGTGAGGGAGAGGAAGAAAGGCGGCTGGTGGTGGCGGCGGCAAGCAGGGCGATGCACCTATGGGGGACAGATAGAGAGCACCGGGGGGTGTTGTGAGAGAGATGAGGAGGGGAGAGGAAGAGAGAGGGAAAAAGGGTCTAAATACTAGGGCTTTCCCCCTTGCGCTTCTTTTGTTTTTTTTTTTAAAGAGAAACTTTTGAATTTTTTTTTCGGGAATAGAGAATCGAGAGATTACTGTTCATTTGGCTTGGACCGCTCGACTAAGCTCCGGACTATACCACTAAATTTTCAAGGAATTAAACCACTATGAGCTCAAGCATTCTAAGGCAGTTAAATTCATAACAATTATAAATAAAAGAAAAATATATAATCCTAAATAAATAAAATAATTTTTTGGGGTTTCACAACCTTAAAGGATGTTTCATCCTGAAACTTTGCACACACCTAGTCATTCAAATAAGTGAGGGTATTTGGATCGTATTTCTTACTCTAGTTCCCGTGTGGCCTCCGATATCTCGTGATTTGCCCTGGAGAACTTTCACTGAAGGCACTATCTTCCTACGAAGTTGTTTTTCTCTCCAATCCAAGATGCGAATCGGTAGCTCCGCAAAAGAAAAATCTTCTCACAACTATACAGGATCCAGTATAATGTTATGCGATGGGTCAGGGATATACTTGCGAAGCTGTGATACATGGAAGATGTTGTGCACTTTAATTAGTTTTGGCAGTAGCTCCAGATGATAAACTATTTCCCCGACATGTTGAGTGATAGGGAATGGCCTGATGTATCAAGGGTTAAGCTTGCCCGTCATGCCAAACCTCATAATGTTCTTGGATGGAGACACTCGAAGGAAAACTCAATCTCCCACTTCAAATTCCAAAGGTCTGTGCCTTCAATCCGCATAGCTTTTCTATTGACTCTGGGCTGCTTTCATTCATTCTTGGATTACTCTGACTTTCTGGGTAGTCGTCTGGATTAGCTCAGGTTTTATGGTTAGTGCGTTATTAATCTCCTGCCAGCACAATGGGGTTCTGCATCGTCGACCATACAACGCTTCATAAGGGGTCATACTAATGCTGGAATGATAAATATTGTTGTAAGAGAATTCGATCAGTGCCAACTTCTCATCGAAATCTTGTTTAAAATCTACCTCATATGCTCGTAGCATATCCTGTAGTGTTTGGATCATCCATTTAGTTTGACCTTATGTTGCTGGGTGGAAGGTTGTATTGAAATGTAATAGTGTCCCGAATGCCTCCTGTAGTTTCTGCCAGAATCCATATTAGAATCTGGTGTCCTGATCTGAAACTATAGAACTCAGCACTCCATATAATCGGACTATCTGCTCTACATAGGCATAGGCCAACTGATCTAAGGTCCATGCGTTCCTCATAGCTATGAAGTGGGCTACCATCGTGAGTCGATCCATGATGACCCAAATCGCGTTGTTTTTCCTCTAGGTTGGTGGTAGACCCACTACAAAGTCCATGGAAACTAAGTCCCATTCCCACTTGGGAATCACCAATGGTTGTAAGAGTCTTGTGGGTCATTGGTGTTCTGCCTTCACTCATTGACACGTTAGACATTTCGCCACGTAGCTTGCCACCTCCTGTTTCATGTTGCTCCACCAAAATGTTCTCTTCAAGTCCTTGTACAACTTATTCCCACTAGGTGAACAGAGTCTGGGGTGTTGGGCCCCTCATCCAAAATTTTCTTCTTGAGTTCCTCTATGGCAAGGGCATATACCCAGTTCTTGAACCTTATCATCCCATCTTCATGAATCACGAAGCTAGGTTTTTTTCCTGCTAACACCTCAGTTCTGATCCTATCCAACGGTGGGTTCGTGCCTTGAGCAACCCGAATTTCCTCATGAGGGTAGGTTATACCTCCATGGTGTAAAGCATAGGTCTGATCCCCCTCTTCACCACATTGATCTCCAGTTTCTTAAATTCTTCGCACAACTCCTTGGGTAGTGGCAACAAGCTGCTAAGGGTTTGGTCTGGTTTACGACTTAATGCATCGACTAGCACATTTCCCTTTCCTAGGTGGTATCAAACGTTGATTTCATAATCCTTCAAGAACTCCAACCACCTTGTTTGTCTTAAATTTGTATCTTTTTGCGAAAACAAATATTTCACACTCTAGTGGTCAGTGAAAATCTCATAATGCACCCCGTATAGGTAGTGTCTCCGAATTTTTTATTTGAACACTACTGCCGCTAGCTATATGTCATGAGTTGGATAGTTTTGCTCATGAATCTTTAGTTGCCGTGAGGTATAAGCTATGACATGGTCCTCCTACATCAGCACACACCCTAATCCCTTTCTAGACACATCAATGTATACCATAAAGTCCTTGTCATTGGCGGGTAAGGCCAATATAGGTGTACTAGTTACCCTTTTCTTAAGTTCTTGAGGGGAGTGTTGATCTTCGAGAAGTTCTGGACAAATCTACGATAATAACCTGGCAATCCCAAAAAGCTTCTCACCTCAGTCATGTTCTTGGGTTTTGGCCACTGCATTATTCCTTCTATCTTTTGAGGATTGACTGGTATTCCCTCTGTAGGCACCACATGCCCCAAGAATGCCACTTTCCCCAACCAAAACTCACACTTCTTCAATTTTACAGACAGTTCATTCTTCCTCAATACCTCTAGAACTATCCTCAAGTGATGGGCATGCTTCTCCGATGTCCTTGAATATATTAGTATATCATCTATGAATAACACTACGAATCGATCTAAATAAGGTTTAAAGACCCTATTCATGAGGTCCATAAATGCCGTTGGGCCATTAGTGAGCCCAAAAGGCATGACTACAAATTTATAATGTCTGTATCGATTACAAAAGGCAGTCTTGGGTATATCCTCTTCCTTGATCCAGAGTTGATGGTATCTAGAACGGAGATCTATTTTAGAAAAAGTTCCCACACCCTTAAGCTCGTCAAAGAGTTCATCTATCTTGGGTAAAGGGTAACGGGTCTTGACTGTTATTTTGTTAAGCTCTCTGTAGTCTATACATAATCTCAAGGTCCCGTCCTTCTTCTTCACAAACAATACTGGGCTCGCCACGGGGAGGTACTAGGTTGGATGTAACCCTTCTCTAACAACTCATCAAGTTGGATTTTTAATTCCTTAAATTCTGCTAGTGTCATCCGGTAAGGTGCTCTGGAGATAGGGGTTTCCCTTGGTACTAAATCAATGCAAAATTCCACCTCTCTAAAGGGTGGCATGCCAGGGATCTCCTCAGGAAAGACATCCAGAAACTCCTGAACTACTTGAATGTCCTAGAGGGATGGCCTAAAGGTATCAGTATTAACCACATTACATAGGAATCCCTCGTAACCTCGTCCCAACAGCTTATGGGCTTCCATCGTGGTAATAAGTCTCACCTCGCTCATTAGAACCCTCCCGTTATGAACTACTTGGGCCCCCTTAGGGTGATTATTTGTTTAGGACAGTTTATTTGGGCTTGGTACTTCGTTAACTAGTCCACTCCCAAGATGATGCCGAAATCGGTCAATTCGAATTTGTACAAGTTCTCCAAGAATACATGTTTGTAAATCTAGATAGGGAAGTCCTTGTATAGCTCATCACATTTAACGGTCTTCCCATTAAGAAGAGCCATAGATAGCAGAGGGGGTCCAGATGTCGAAACTAGCCTTAATGTCTCAACCAGCTTGATAGAAATAAATGAATGCGCAGCACCAGAATCAAACAAGACATCTACATGTTGAGTTTTGATAAAAAAAAAATGTACTGATCACCTTGTTTGGAGCGTCCTTGGCTTCCTCCCTGCATATAACGTAGACTCTACCTCCCGTGTGTTGTAGTGCCTGGTTGGGAGGTCTTGCCTGATTCTGGTGGGGTGTCCAGCCCTAATAGTTCGGATTGGCTGCCTGCCCACCTTTTTTCTGGTAACACCGCTGAGGCTGTTGTCCCCCAAGGCCCTGATTGGCATGAGGCGGTTGGTGTGGGCAATCCCTCACTTGATGTTGAGGACTCCCATATTGGTAACATCACCTGTTGGCACGACACCCTTGCGCATAGTGGCCCGACGTCCCGCAGGCATTGCACGTCACTCTAGGCTGGTTGTTGGTTTGCTGGCCCTCACTCATGTCGTTGCTGTTGTAGTAGTTCCCAGGAGGCCTCTTGTACTGACCCTGAGAGTGAAAGTTTTCTCTCTAGTCCCCCTTCCGCTTATTCCCCCGCATCTCGTTGTAGTATTCATTTTTCTACTTCATTGCCCTTTCCACGTTCAAAGTGGTGTCATACAGGTCCTCATAGGAGACATATTCACACGCTGACATTCTCGACTAAAGGTTTAGGTTTAGCCCTCCCTCTAAGCGATTCATCTTTAGTTTGTTGTCAACTTCGAAGGTAGGGGTAAAGCGAGAGAGTTCCATGAACTTGGAGTCATACTCCAATACAATCAGTCTTCCTTATTACAGTTGCATGAACTCATTATCCTTTGCCTTCTGGAGGGACGCTAGGTAGAAGTGGTTCTTAATCAACTCTTTGAATCTCCTCCAATCAAACCCGGGCTCATACCATCTTTCCCGCACGATAGCCCACCAAAGATCAGCATCGTCTCTAAGGTAGAATACTGCAAACCCTACCCGCCATTCCTTAGGGCACTGGAGACCATTAAACAACTTCTCCATGCCCTGAATCTAGTATTTACAAACCTTAGGGTTGGGAGTATCATCGTAAACCGGTGGACAATGGCTGGCGAGCCTTTTGAACATGTGGGAGTTGTCCTCCTTTGTCTTCTTTTCCTTGGCTCTGACCATCTTCTGTAGGTGTTCGTTCTGTTGCTGTAGTTGCTCCCCTTGCTTCGGTAGCAGCTCCAACAACAGGAGATTGGTGAGTTCCGTCCAAGTGGGTGGGTTAGTCTCATCCACTTGACTCATATGCCCATTTTAGTTCTTGGGCCGAAGGGCTTCCACTCGCTCTCTTAGGCTGGCCATGGGAATGTCCAAGTTCATATGGGGCCTTGGAGTGGAATGAGACCCACTTTGAGACTCGCCATTATTTCCCGACATCCTGATTGGGAATTAAATCGAGTTTAGTTACTTCCCTTATAGTCCACTATATATATTTCATCACAGTTTAGTAGCCCATCTTACATCACATTATTGTCGACAAGCAGTTATACAATATTGTTTACAGTTACATTCACTTGCCATAATCACGTGGCCCAGTTCTGGTGCCTCATTATCACATGCCTCATACATATTCCATTAACACTAATAGTATTCCTACATAATTCAGGTACGCAATTCTCAATTACTCATAACAAGCAGTTGCATCTATGTAACCCAATGAAAATTCCAATCCATAAATTGGAAATAAAAATTGTTTCTCACACATACAGTACCATTACATAAGTAACTCAGTAAACCCTTTTTAGTTCACACTTTGCTAACAAAGAAAGGAAAGAACAGTAAAATCTTTAAGGATTATGACCCCAGTTTTAAGCAAATTTTAGCATTTATTGCCCAAGAGCATCCAATCAGTAAGTACCCTGACACATCCTCCCATGCCTTACCGACTTCCAACGGGCAACTTCAGGCTTGGGTTCCTCTCGGCTACAAGTATCCCCTCCATATCAGATTCTTCTATGAGTATCTCCCCTTATCCCTGGTCTTGAGCTATTTCCTCGAGATCTTCATCACCCTTCCACTGTTCTTTAAAGTCCCCGTCCTCTATCGGTTCTTCTTCAGGGTTTTCTTCACCTACAGGTTCCTTTTCTGGGTTTTCCTCTTCTAAGGATTCTTCTTCAGGGTCATCCCCCTCTACAGGCTCCTCTTTAGGGTCTTCGTCTTCTATAAGTTCTTCCTCGAGGTCCTCCTCTTCTAGGGATTCTTCCTTAGGGTCCTCTTCCTCCTCCCTTTGCTCATTTTCCTCCTTAAACTCTTCCTCCTCAAGCAGTTTGGGTTTTATGGTCGTGCTATCCTCAGTATCCTCCTCCTCTTGGGTTGGTGGGGTCTCATAATCTATGTCAAGGGTAGGGGATTGATCATATGGGCCTATATCCATTAGCTTATCCACTAACTCCGCTAGGTTCATTCCCATCAATTCCTAGCCACAGAAACAACACCTAGTGTAATAATGGAACACTCTCATCTTAGGGTGGAGCTCGCTAATCCTATAATTTTATGTTGGGTCACATCAGAGGGTTAAGAGAAAAAACAGGGCCTGGTTGTCCTCAAACCTCAAACATTAATTTGGTGCCCCCATTAAACGCCCATGTATAACATCTTCAATTCTTTGTAGGTAGCTAACTATGTCAACTTCAGGTCTTTTTCCCACCCTTTGGTGGAGACAACAATGACCCATGCAATCGCAATGACATGTACCGTTGATGCTATATATCAACAAGTTCAATTCAGACATATATTCAAAAGCAATTAAGCATATACACACATGCCCTTGCTCCTATCCTACACTCATGCTCCACGCAGTCCTTAAGTCTACAGATTATGATTACGATATTTTAGGGGAGCCTTCAGGTCAATCAACCTGAGCTCTAATACCACTTTGTAATACCCTAAAATTTCTAATTCTTTTTTATTTACTACCATTAACCTACGTGGCAGTGGAAGAGCCTAAGGGGTGTTACCACCGTATTCCTTGTATATCACATAAATCCTCTACTGAGTAACTTAACAACATATTCAAAGCACAATATTAAATCTTATTCATAACACACAAATTTGTCGACATTTCAACAACATTTATCCTAAAACACAACCAATATAAGCCTTATTTGTCACAACTAGATTCTTAGGTGTCAGATCCTTGCTCTAAACCGAAGTCCCTTCCCCATGCTCATGAACTTCACTTCAAAACAAAACAATTTAAAAGAATGAGATAAACTCAATAACAATGACCCCTAATCATCATAACACGCACACAAATTCATTTCAAACCATTTTAGGGGTGGGGAAGACATAGGCAATTTCGCTATAACATGAATGACACCGTACTAGTCTCAGCACCAGTCATACACCCATCTTAGTCACATCCTTTTAGGTTTAAGGATAAAAGGTGCGAGCGACCTCAACAGGTCTCATGGCCTACACTTGGTTTTAATGCAGCAGTTTAACCATATCATGGCCTGCCATCATTTTGGACGGTTGTCACTAACCTGGCCCACGTCCACTCACAAGGTAGCACGTGGCTGCTACCCATGTATGCACATCCGCAGAAGGCTAATGGCCTTTAGCTAAGCAGGAGTAAACTCCCTAGTCTCTCCTAACCGTTTCCTTAGTTCTTACCCTTACAAATAGGGTCGGTATTTAATTAGGACATAGCCCATCCCGGCCCGTCCTGATCCAAAAGCATGTCTCAAGTACTTTCACAATAAAACATCAAAGATGCAAATTCCAACCTTTACAGCAACGTCAACAAAACCCAGGAGTTCCATCACCCATTTATCCAGGAAAATCCCCTAAGCATCAATTCAATACATTTTCACGGTTCACTCACAAGAGATATTTTCACAGGATATTTGGAGGAGTTAGGGTATGATCGTTACCTGTTAGAACACATCGCCTGAGCTGGAGCTCGGAATGCTAGCTCGGCCACATATAATTTCCCAAAAATGATTTATGTTAGTATTGATTCATTAACCCCACTTCCGGCACATCAAAGTATACCCAATAAATTCTCTAGGCCTTCCTTTTATATCCAACTATTGATTTAGGCCCTCAATTATATTTTTAGGGTAGTTTTAGATTATTTTCCAACACGTTTGTCTCTATTGTGCACTTCTAAATTACAACCAAATTACAAGCCGAACTTCTAGTGCCCATAACTCTCACTTTCAATGTTAGATTTTTAAGATCAGACCCATTCTGGAAAGGCTAATTTTTGAACTACAACTTTTGTTTCATGGCCATTAGCAGATTCTGGGTCTCACTGACTTGAAATTAACCAAAATTGTAAACTGGCCCAACGACTGTTAGGGTTGCGCAATCACTGTACAGTGTCCATAACTCGGTGGTTTAGCTCCGATTTACAAAATTCAAAAATTTTCAATCAGAGGACACAAAGATCTATGAGACCTAAGTGTTTTATAATTTTTGGAGAGTCTAATAATTACCAGCAATCTGTGAAGTCAGACTACGTTCTGGGTGTAACGAAAAGTGGTTATACTATACTTTTTAGACTTGATTTCATTCAATCCCGACTTGAACCCTTCCCCAACACGTATACGGTGTCTTAACCCAAAACCTTACTATTCCTAATCAGCAAAACAACCCAAGTCATAGCAAGGGTGAGTCTTTTACCTCAAAACAAATTGCAGAGAGAAAGAGGGGACTTTAGGGTGTATTATCCCCCTAACTAAGTACTCCACTCTAAAGTTTACAGAATAGCATGGAAAAAAAAAAGATTCAATGCCAAAATATAGAGGTTTTATAAAGAATTTCAATTAGAAAACTAGCATGCTTGGCTAGGGTTTGCATTAAGCTTCACAACTTACCAACGAAGAGTGAGAAAGTGGGCGGAAGACGGCCAATGGCGGGGACGAGGAGGCGGCGCACCGACGGGGGTGGAGACAGAGACAGAGACAGAGTGTCGGGGGTGTGTCGTGAGAGAGAGGGATTTTCCCCGTTGCTCTTCATTTGGTTTTTTTTTTTAACAGAAACTTTTGAATTTTTTTTTCGAGAATAGAGAATCGAGAGATCAATGCTCCTCTGGCTTGTACCACTTGACTAACCTCCATACTATACCACAAAATTTTCTAGAAATTAAACCCCTACGAGCTCAAGCATTCTAAGTCACTCAAATTCATAATAACTATAAATAAAAGAAATATATATAATCCTAAACAAATAAAATAATTTTTTCGTGGTTTCACAAATAGATACCAAGCAAACATGGAAAACATATCATATAACCTTATTCCTCAACTTGCTCATTGAAAATAAAAGTAGTGCTTCCTTAGTGATGTTTATCTCAATTCTAAAATTGGGACAGAGCATAAGAGTGGGTTTGGCAATAGCTAGCAAAGCCTTCAAGGTGGACTTAGACTCAACTTATTTCTATTCAAGATCCAAAATGATATCATTTACTTGCTTGGCCTCTTCTTATCCCTCGGTAGACTCCTCTTCTTCTTGAATTTGAGCTTTAAGGGAGCGCTCATTTCGTTAGATCTTAATCTCTTCTTGAGCAACAAAACGTCCTTCCATCATGAGTTCTTCATCAAAGAGTAAATCTTGACAGAATCTCGCATCCATGTATGATGTGAGCCAACTCCAAGCCTTGACTATAGACTTGCCTTGAATAACTCTTTCCCTCCTAAGGCATTTGAACCAATATTGGGCACAACCTTAGAGTTTTTGAGCAGCTATCATGAAGCTCTATTCAACTGAGCATCCTTTCGCCTCAAAATAATCTTCAAGTGTTCAAACCTATCTTAAATAGATGGTAGGATAAAAAATACAATCAAAGAGAGGTGGTTCTTTCAAGGCCTTCTTCATTTGAGCCATTATCTTGCTAAGCTTCATTATTTGAGCTTGGAGTTCAAGGATAGAAAAATCTTTCACAATCTAGATGAAAAAGGGATGAAAGGAGTAGAGAATTGGTGGAAGAAGATGGCACGGTCATGCTTAAAGGTAGCATGAGCAGAAAAATGAAAGATTGAAGAGTGGCACGGTCGTGTTGATTGATAAGGTTGGGTTGTCCCAATTCTCTACCTGAAATTCCTTATGTAGGATTGTGGCACGATTGTGCTAAGAAGCACAGGTACGTCGTGCCAAATTTCTATATGGGGGTTTTTTAATGGTTTTGCGGGGGTTTTTTAATGGTTTTGCGGCGGGTTTTTTTTGTGAAGGCTTCTTTTGTGTAGTGTAAGTGTTTAGGCTCTTTTGGGGTTCTTTGTGGACTAAAAGAAGAGATTTAGAGAGGGGCAAATAAATGCAAGAATGGGATAGAAAAGTATAGACTTTAAGCAAATCAGAACACAAAGATGGATGGATTTTATGCTTGTCAAGATGAATGAACGTTTTGCTCTAATGCCAATTTGATGCATGTGGAGCACCCTTAATCACAACAGTGATTAAACTTCAACAAACATCAATCAAAATACCTTGAACCAAGCTAAGCCTTAAATAACCAAAGGAAAATAAGGAAAATGTTTTTGTGGGATTTTTAATGTGGGAGAATAGCTAATGAAAAGGGATATGAAATAAAAAGAGAGTTTTTTTGGGGGGGGTGATGGAGTCCCCACCACCATTGCCAAGGAAGAAGGTCCCATGACTCGTTCAAGGTCCAAAATACACTCCAAGTTACATGCACTACTTCAAAATGTCCAAGAAGTTCAAGGAGATGCATACGGGCTAGCACACCTCAAAGTGCCCGGTTTTGTCCATGCTATTACTTAGGCCTAATCAAGGCTTAAGTCCCTCATTTTTGCATTTTTGGAATCCTCAAGAAGCCGACAATCAAGTCCAAGCATTGATTTCAAATCATGCTTACAAGAGGAAAAAGAATCAAGGTGTTTTTCCAAACCGTTCCCAATTGGCCTCCATTTGCACGGTTTTGTACATGTGTTTAATTACCCTACTTAAACACTTCCTAACCTTGATTTCTTGATTGGGGGGGATTATACACACCCTAAAGTTACCCCCCCCCCCACTATTAAAATCAAAATCATGACCACTTTTTCCTTACTCACAAAATGCCTTAAAACCGGTTTCTCACTGCTTGAACCCGATTCATTCTTCTCACAAACCAGCCGGCCAACCAAGTTCTCTAGAGCATGGAACACGTCTCAAGGAAGGCACGCAACTTAAGAAGGCATGGGATTGGCTGCAACTTGAAGAAAACCATCCAATGGGAGTAAGATTGGTGGCGCTTTGTTGTTTGCTTCTCATTGGCTAGCCGCAAAGTGCCCCAAAATTTCGGCTGCCCCCCTTTTCCCTAGAGTAGTTTGCTGGTTGTATTAGCATGTAAGTAAGGTCTAAGCATTGTATAATTAGCTTAGACAAAGCTTTAAGTCATGATTTGATGTATTAAGTTAGGATAAAGTATGCTTGTATTAAACTAATCCTAACCGGTTGTAGTTAGCTTAAACTAACACCTTTCCTCACTAGTAAGGAAGGGAAAGGTGCTTGTTTGTTTACTAGAAGGTTACCTTGGTCATTTTTGCTGCACACAAAAGGGCAACTCACGGCCATGGCTTCCTCATTCCCATTGTTGAATAAAATTCAGGTTTGAGAGCATTTGCTTTCTAATTCTTAAATCCTTGCTTGCTTATCCTTAATTAGGCCAATTAAGGTGGTGTCTAAGTGAGTCTTAATCTTGATTAAATGGTGATTCTGTATTTTAATCAAGGTTAAGGGCCCTAAGCTTACAGATTGGTGGTGTTTCTGTATCCAATCTAAGGGTTTAGTATCATCTATCCTAGATTCATCTCTACGGATTCTAAGTGATGTTATTAACTTAGCTTCATAAGTTAATTACCCTCACTTAGCATAATCCTCATACCCCCTCATATATTTATCTCGAATACCTTCAATTCTACCCATTCCCCACGGCTTACACTTCACAAAAGAAAGCAAAATCAAAGCAAACATCAAAAGCCCACAAACCATGCTTGGTGTGACTTTTCTAGAGTTTCTGGGCAGCAAGTTGGCACGGTCCCCCCATGCACATAGGCACGACCGTGCCACTTTGAGTCGTGACCAAAATTCTTCTTTTGGCTACCCCTTTATGTGTATTGGTTTGGGTATCCCTTTCCCTTGACAAATACACCAAGGGGGGTGCACTCTAGCTTTTATTCATTAATTCTATAATCAAGTCTCTCCTCCTTAGATACAAGGACGCTAATTTAGAATCACAAAAATTAGTGCCCCCTTCCCTAAGTTACAAAAATAAGTCAATATCAATTAAACAACTATAATATGGACAAATAGGTTCAAGCATCTACTCTACTGAATCACATTAAAATAGCAATTTAAGCACATCAAAATTGAAATTAGAAGCTTCTAAGTTAGTGATCAGTTGTCCAAATTCTTTTTTATATCCAAACTTGATATTTTGAACCTTGACTTTGACCTTTGACCAAAAAGTTTGAACCGTATTGACCACTATTGACCAAAGTTTAACTTTCTTGAGTGGGAATTGTTGGACAAAGATTGACCCGATTTATCTACTTGATTTGGATTATAATGGTAGATTCTTAATTTTGATGTTCTTTTCTCCTTTTTGTTGAGGTTTGGGCCACATAAACTAGATGAAATAAAGTAAATAACTTAATTAATCCTAAAGTCATTTATTGCAAAATTTTAAACTAAACTTTCCCTTAATGCTTTATGCATCAAAAGGACATGCCAAGAGGCACTCCCAAATGCCAAAGATGCCATCAAATTGCCCACCAAAATGCCACACACAAATGCCTATGTACAAAACCCAATTTATGGACCGAATTGTAATTCTCTCAATAAAGGATTAGACACCTAAGAGTCGAGACATAAAATCATCCATTAAAGCCTCATAAAAATGATGATAATGATGCATAAATTTATTGTATTATCCTCTCATCCAATGCCCTCGAAATAATGCCTAACTAAAAATCGAAGAAATCTTCAACAAAATGGACCAATCCAAGAGACATGCTCTCACGAACCATGGTCCATATAGTCCATGAAGCTTACTATGAGTCCAAAACTTTTAGGCTACCATGGAGGAGCACAAACCATTGTTGGGCACGCATGAACATGCCAGTTGGCACTAATGTTTGGGCCAATCCAATGTACATCATCTACATATAATGAAACTCATGTATAGCGACCAAGTAAAATACTATCACATGGAAAAGAATTTTAGGTTATTTAACCCAGCAGTAGAAAATACCTCAAAATCAGTGGAGAACATTTCTTTTAAAGTACATGAAAATGGTAAAGAATTTTGGGTCATTTCTTTTAAATTGAAACACAATAAAGCACAGTAACAAGATCAACAGTTGCATACAATACGCATATACTACATCCAATTTACGAGATATAACATCAAAATTAGAAGTTGCCACAAACAATCAATTGCCAAAATTAGATAAAGATAGAAGATAAGGGTTTAGTAGTAGCCTGGGTCAAAGAAGGCCAAAGCACTTTCTTAATAGAGGAAACGACCTAACTATGCTAGTGAGAATTCTTCAACTACGACTGTCTACCAAGAATCGACAATCTGTCAGTCCTCTTCCTATGCAACAAGGAGAACCCATGTTATTGTTGCCTCAAGTTGAGGTTGAAAGCAAGGTATGTCATTGCTGATGCGAAAACAATGTTGAAAATTGTTCAAAATTTTTGTAGAAAATACCTCAAAATTAGTGCAGAACTTTTTCATTGATTTGCAATATAATAAAATACAATAACAAGATCCACAACTGCATACACGTGCCTTATTAATATGTATAAATACATCTAATTTACAGGATAGAACATCAACATTAGAAGTTAATACAAACAACTAATTCCCATAATTAGATAAAGAGAGAAAATAAGGGTTAAGATCTAGCTTGGTCCAAGAACACTGAAACACTTTTTTTAGAGAGGAAGCACCTCATTGCATTAGTGAGAACTCTTCAAGTGCAGCTTTCTTCCAAGATCTAACAATTCATTAGTCCTCTTCATATGTAGTAGGGAAAACTTAAGGCCAATATACATCCAATGCTTAAAATATAATTTAATTATAATAAATTGGTAATCAAACTGTCTAATAGATTGGACAAGAGAATTAAACACGATCAAAGAGTTTCTCAGCTACATAAGCTCGATCACTAGACTCTCCCATACCATTAGGCCTAAAACTATCAAATTTATGGACAAAAAGATCATATAGCCAATGTCAAACAAAAGCATTGAAATACGAAAAGAAAAGAAAATCATCTCAAAGATCTCCATCATCCAATCCACATCCACTAGCCCAATATCCCTTAAAAATCTCAAAACAAGTATTAACATTAGGCATGAATGTAAACAAATTTTCCCCTAAACAAACTTAAAACATATTCAATTTTGTAAGCCTAAAATTCAGGGAGCAATTGCTTTAGATAAATAAAGCGAAAAAATAAATAATTTTAATAACAAATTTTAAATCATAAATAAAATCTCTAACAATCCCCTGCATGGTTTAAAATTTATAAAACTTCAAACAATCGGGACAAAAACACTTTTATATAATGCACATGGATTACGATGTAATAGGTGTATGTGTATTTCGAGTTTGAACTCATACTTAGTGCATGTGGAGTTTTGTCTATAGGTAGAATAGTGGTATAATACTTTAAACAGAGGCGAAGCCAGCATGGGTGCAGTGGAATCACCAAACACCCATCCCAAAAAGGAAAAAATTTAATATATGGTAAGCATTAAAAAAATTAATTAGGGGTTTACTATAAATAAAATATTGGTGGATAACAAGATTGGAATGTGCATAGCTGAGCTGTTGGAGTGTGCATGTGTTATACCTTGGTTGCTATGAGGTTGTAGGTTCAAGCCTTCCTATACACATTTTCATTGTTTTATTTTTTTAAAACTTTGTTCATTTTGTAACTCACAAATTATCAGCCTCTGTAACACATTTTCATTGTACATTATTGTTCTGACACCCCTCCCCAAAATTCTTACCGTTGCCGCCAAAGTTTAAACTAAACCCTTTTAGTTAGATTTCCAACTACACATACAGAGTATGTTAATCACCATAGTACTTTCGATGAGTTGCTTTTCAATCATGTGTAAACATTTTCATTGTTTTATTTTTTTTTTAAACTTTCTTCATTTTGTAACTCACAAATTATGAGCCCCTACGACACATTTTCATTGTATATTATTGTTTTAACACCCCTCCCCAAAATTCCGACCTTGGCGACCATAGTTTGAACTAAACCCTTTTAGTTAGATTTGCAACCACACACACAGAGTATGGATAATCAGCATGATACTTTTGATGAGTTGCTTTTCGATCAAATGCACGAATCTCGTATTGTGGGTGTCTATAGGGAGTAGCCAATTTTTCACAACGGCAACCTCATCTATGCACTTATTTAGGTGAACCTTGCAAGGGCAGCCCATGACTAATCCACCTATAAAATATACAACCCTGGATTCATTAAGAGAATATAACCTCAACCTCAAATGTCCCATGAAAAGCACTTCAACACTATAGGAATAAGACTTGGGAATTGCTCACTTAAATATTTATTCATAATAATAATTGTGTTCTTCCAATTAACAGATTCATTTCTACCCATTGAACTTCATTCATGGGATTGCCATAGCTTTGAAGATGGGGTTTCCACTACAATGACTTATTTTTAAACATGGTTGAGAGAACCGGACCGGACCGGCCGGTTCAACCGGTTGGACCGGGAACCGGCCACAGTACCGGTCCGGAAATTCTCTACAACCGTTTAGGCTGTCGAACCGGGGAAAACCGGTAAAACCCGGTTGGACCGGCTGACTCGGTGAAACCGGCCCACCCGCGGTTGAACCGGTTTTTCCCGGCTTTTTATAAAAATCAATATTTTTTTTTTGCTATGAAGATTTTGAACACAACTCAACCCTTCAATAGCATCCTTGGCTTGACTTCCCCTTCCATACCTTTTTTATAAGGCTACCAAGTTTGAGAATTCTCTCAAAATGGCGATGTGGGACTTCTCATTTCTCACAATCTAACAAACCTTATATTTATGTAATGAGGGTATTGCAATCACTTCTTACTCTATCAATGTGGGACTATAATTAAATTTCTTATTTCTCTTCTTTCTCATTATTTTGTACTTGTAACTTTTTTTATTAAATTTTAGTAATTTATGTTGTTAAATCAAAAAGTATTTTTTTCATCAAATATATAATTTAATGATCTCTTCTTCCACATTATTTTATAGTAGTTCACTTATTGTAATTTTTATTTCGTTTAATGTAATAAATGTATAATTTTTGTTTATCATATCAAACTCTTGTAATTTGTATATTCAAGTATGGTTTACCAAATTATTCAAATCAAAAAAATTATGACCCTCTAATTATTTGTGTTACTATATTATTTATATCTAAATTATATTATTTTTTTCTAAGTGTGAATGCCAATTATAGGTGATAAAAACACACAAACCTTGAGTTCTTTTACAAAGCATAGCTTTAAATACAAGCCCATGACTTTGTATTGTCTTTGACTTGCCTTCTATGCTTTTTTATAAGGCTACCAAGTTTGAGAATATGCTCAAATTGGCAATGTGGGACTTCTCAATTTTCATTCTATAATAGAACTCATATTTATAAGGCTACTCCATTAATGTGAAACCATAAATAAATTTCTCATTTCTATTCTTCTTTATTATTTTGTACTTGTAACTTTTCTATTAGATTTTAGTTAGTAATTTGAAAAAAATATATATAACAAATATATATAAAAAAATTTTCAGGTTCACCGGGTTGTGCCGGTCTAACCCGGTTGGACGGTAAACCGGGTCAACCGGTCCAAACCCGGTCCAAACGGTCCGACCGGTTGAACCATCGACCCACTCGGTCGACCGGGTCGATCGCCGGGTCGGTTCTCTCAACCTTGTTTTTAAACTCCGATCTCATTCCTCCGGATATATTAGAATTAACTTCATGATAATCTCTTCTTATGTTGACAACTTTATCACTACGTACTTTATATAACCCTTTCGACATCCTCTTGATGCTTCAAGATTCAATAATCTCGTGTCATGAGAACGCAAAATTTTATATAAGATATCTTATCTTATCAATATTTCTATGCTTTACTTAGTCTACACCATGAGGCCAACAACTCATAAATACAATATTAAACATACAAGGCTGAGCATCTCATAATTACAATCATAAATAATGCAACATCATTATCAATAAGCATGCAATTTTTGTTTTCAAACTAACCATGAATATCTCAAAGCATCCTCTCTAGACATATGAAGTTCAATCATCAAAAAAATACCACCAATCTTGTTCATCATATTAATGCCAATAAAACATGTGTTTTTTTCCACCAAACATGTCCATGCATAGATGGCCATAACTATCCAATCATAATCTTATATCATGCCATCATCATTCGAAAATTAGGTGCCCACATGTAGATCATAATTGTCATTAACATAATCAACACATCAAAGTGATTGCAATATGTCGTTAGTCGCTTCATAATTAAAGCATAATAATAACTTCATATTCACATGTCCATAATAAGGTCTCAAATAATTACTAACATCCCATAATGAAGCAATAGATAATGCCTTATAAACCCTCACATTGATAGCATTCACCTAAATAAGAATACTAATGGCATGTTCTTTTCGTCAATAAATTCCAATTTACTAACTTCAACCAATTTTAACAAAAAAATTCTGACTTCAACCCTCTTCAATCCGCATCAATAAAAAAATACCAACTTCAACCCATCATACCAAAATATATATCAACTTCTTCTAACTTCAACCAACTTCAACCAACTTTAACCTACTTCAACAAGAAAAAAAACCCCCATTTCAATCTACTTCAACCAATCTCAACCAACTTTACCAATTCACCAACCCATATTTCCCAACGAAAGAATAGGCCCTAACTCATCAAAATTCATACTACGCATGAAAAGCTCATGTATCGATTAAGACCCCCATATTTTCACAATCACCACAACATCAAAGCCCATAATGAGAGTACATACCAACTTTATCTCATCATATTAATCATCATTTATTATAGCATGCTTATGGTATGTATGTATGTATGTATGTATGTATGTATGTATATGTATGTCTATATATATATAT
>JACYFF010010365.1:75076712-75170402 GCA_017589665.1 Selenicereus undatus | reverse complement strand
ATATATATATATATATATATATATATATATGAATGTATGTATGTATGTATGTGTATATCCCCAAGTTCATAGCAAGTCAAACATGACAATCACTAGCTACTAATATATAACTCAATGTGATAATCCACTGTGAAACACACCCGCACGATACATCGTATCCGGAAATGATATATCAAATTTAAAATTTTAAAAATAATAAGAATAGAATGCACCCTCTTTGAATCCTTGATGTTTATTAGGTAGGACAACTCCAATGAATATAATTATTATCTTATCGAATCGGTGGCTACTGTCATTGGTGATATCGTTAAGAGAATTCCTCCAGTAGAAATATGAGATAAATGTGAGAAGGTCATCCACATTATGAGGCCTATAATCTCAATCAGAATTATACACAATTGCCGTAAATATGATTATACATATATTACAGCTCATGTGAATTAAATACCCAGTAAACATATATTCAATAATCCTCCAATAATAAAAATCTAGCTTGTATACTGTCTACGTGCTGTTATTATTTCACAATCCTGCTTAATACGCGTGACATAATGATATATAGATTAGAAAGCACTTTGACAAAAATGATCTTATACCAACACAGAAATGGTTGTTAGGAAATACCGAATTAGGCTTCCAAACGGCATAATTTACAAAATAATGATTCCACTTAAAACTTGATCACAAAAGAATCCAGATATTATGAAACAACCATCAAAATCAATCCGTGATATCCAAAACAATACAATGAACGTCCGAATTTAAGGCCACGATCAAACTATTAAAATAATAGTAATGAGCATCCTTTGGAACCACATATAAGATCCTAATTAAATCAACTTTCATGGGGAAATTAATCCATAGGTACCCAACACTCCTTTCGTGCCTTCAGATACACTAGTTGTGGAATTTATCTGACATCAATACAAGGCCTAAGTTTTGGAGTGAATATTTTAGCACCTCGAAGTTTGTCAACCGAATTTTTAGGTACCTTCCGTATTTTCGTGACCCCCTAAGCTTTTCAAATTTGCATTTTTAACCCCAATTCTTAAAAACTTACTTTCAAAAATTTTAAATTTCTACATGTGTAATTTCTATAACTACTACTACTCGAGGTCCTCTTTTACTTGGTATCAGAGTCATGTGACCAAAAATAATTAAGATAATTAAGATTAATTAATAGTTAATTAATCTAATTAACTATATTTAATCCTCGAATCGTCATCTTCTTGTCCTGCTCCTAATTATTATCATATTATGCACTCACTAGAAGGAACCACTTCCTTAGCAACTCAACTGAACTATATCACTTATATAGTTTTAGAATTAAAAGTTGAATTAGCAAACATTAAGACTGAAGTTAAGGAGATTAGGAATTCATTATCTGTGATCCATGTTTCTTTAGTTAACAAAATTAGACATTGTGAAAAATCTACTTAAGTATTACTACTCCATTTCAGCATAAATATCCTTTTCAAAACCCAAAAAACAAAAATCCATTTCCTTTGCATGACATAAAAATTCAAAAAGAAGTATGAGAAAAATCAACTAAAAATCGTCTAGAAAGGTAGAAAAAGAAGAAAATGGAGTATAAGCAGTTTAATATTGAAGATTTACAAAATATGTTTGATAAAGAACAAAACCCATAAGTACTAAACAAAATCATGAGTGCAATTGTTGATAAACAAGATGTGTTATCTGATGATAATGAAGTGATAAATAATGTCGAGTTAGAAGAAGAAATATATCAACAGATGAACCTAATTAAACTAAAGGATCTTAATGTTATACCTTTAGAAGAAGTTAGAAGGAAACTAGACAAAAAAAAATATGGTATAATTCTAGTTGATGATGAGATCAATGAGATTGGAGAAGAACTCAACATAGGTGAAATCGAGACCAATATAGTTAACAATGTTTTTCTTAAGTCTAAAGAATTTGGTGAACTATCTAGAAGAAATACTCATTTTATGAGACCTATATACATTCCACTAGGAGGCACAATCAATTTTTCTTTTGGGTCTATCCCAAGAAAAACTATGACCTTTGCAGAAATTGGTCTTACCCCAATTAATCAAACGTGATACATCTTAAATATTGATGGAGCTCATAATAGAGAATAAATATTTGAGCACTAAAAAAGAGAAATGAAAAGTGTCTTCGTAAATATCAAATGGACTACCGAAATTTTTTTAAATTATATCGAGTATAGTTTTTCTAGATAGCTGATTGGTATGATTCATTAAATGAGGATGGTAAAAATGCATTAAGAATGATGGAAACACAAGCTGCAATGTTCAAAAATTTGTGCTAGAAAATCGAAACTGGGTTTATCGGAGCTAAATTTGATTATGAAGAAAAAGTTAGAGAATGGAAAAGAAAGATTAATAACATAGAATTATCGATATGAGGTATTTGGAGAATTATCTTGCTGAATTTAGTAAATATTATTACAAAATTGGACACAATGAAATCAATCTTGGTATATTTTATGAAAATTAGCATATCCCATTAATTTTATAATCAATGAAAAGTACATTGCATGGCTTGAAAAAGAAAATGTCATTGATACCCTTGTTTCAAGAATCTCTTATTTGAAAAAATGGGTCAATGATCATGTCTCGATCTCCAGAACCAAAAGAAAATGAAGAAACAATTTCTAGCTTGTTGGGACAATCCTCACCAATGGGGAAAAGAACTTAAAAGGAGAAGGAAAAGAAAATTTTATAAAAAAAGAGTTTTACCAAGCAAATGGGAGAGAAATATAAAAGAAAATATTATAACAAGCCAAGCCCTAACAAACAAAGATTTTTTAGGAAAGTTGCTTATTGTCTTGTAGGGAAAAACAACTATAAGTGTTGGGCATGCGGAGAAGTAGATCACCATGCAAACGAATGAAGGAGGAAGAATAATTAGCTTATTGAAACTTTAGGAAGTCTATATTATTTTGAGCTTAGCGAAGAAAAAGCACTAAATCTAGCACTAAAAAACAACAAGGGAATTTTTGAGATTGTACTAGAATACGAATACGAAGAAACCAGTCATATGATGGAAAGTAGTTCAATTAGTCATGGTGATCTCCAAGGAAAAGAATTTATTGTAGCTAATAAAAAATGAGGAAGTCAAAGGAGATTTGGTCCTTTCCATAATTCAGAAAGATAATGATCTATAAAAAATTCATCTTTCAATTAAAAAGTAATTAAAGTACCTATGTGAAATGATGGAAGGAGACCCAGAGATTAAAGATTGTGAATATGATGTGGAAGAAGTTAATCTCATTCATTAGAAAAACATCCTTAGGCATAATAAAGATATAAAGTACAGGTATATCCATGTTGGAAGTGTCCAAGTGCAAATTACTCAATTACAATATTATGGCAAAGATATTGATCTTTATGCTTTGCTCTGTGATATTAGGCATATGCAATTTAATAATCAAATTATCACATGGACTAAGACCAAATTATGTAAGGGATTACTAAGATTCAATTGTTGACCAGGATATCATGTGAGCCTAAAAGATGAATTTGTCAAAAACTTCATATCTCTTAAGACAAAAACAATTGGGATGGACATGAAAAGATGAGGACACCCACTAAGGATATTTTGTAAAACAATCTACAAATTAGATAATATTATACATCCAAAGACTAAGGTAATAATGATAGAGGCAAAGAAATTTAAAAGTCCTATCCCTATGCCAAAATTCAAAGGATAAAATTCAATCCATATGAGATAAAGATTGATAGGTCATGGATATCGAGCTTTGCTAATCCCACAAAAATCAATAAGAAAAATATAATAAAAATTGATGAGGGTGGTAAAATTACCATTATACCCCAATTATTAAGAAACATGAGTACAAGATCAAAAAGGGGAGAAGGGTCTTCATTAGCTAAAGAAGAATTTAAAGAAGATAACACAATTAGCATGATTAGAAAAATGAGTAGAATGAGTTTCGAATCTCCAAGACACAGTGTAGAACAGAGTGTGAGCCTAGATAGGAAAGTTATAGGGTGCAAAACAGCAATTGTTAGTGAGTCAATCTATGAGGATGAATTAGTTAAAAATATAATTATGAAGACATGCTATGAAGTCATCAATACAAATCTTAATAGCATCTATATCCCAATAATTGTATGTTTAGAGGGATATAATAAATATGAATTGTGTGCCTACATACATAGTGGTTACTTTGTTTGTTTTGGAAAACCATCTTAATTTCTAGAATTCATGCGGAAGAAAGCAAAGAATCATTTATAAGTAAGGATAGCTGACAATAGCATAATGAGCCACAAGGAGACCATAGAAGGCTTATTCATAAAAACAGGAGGAGTTCAATGCATTATGTCAGTTTTATGGGCTACTAATCATACCTCTCATGATATGATTATTGAAAATAATTTTTAAAGGTTGTACTCCCCTTGCACACGGAGCATAAACTAAATAATATTCACAATAAATGGTCACTCAGCTTTCACTGATAAATTAAATAGAGCTTACACTCATCATAAAATTGAATTTACACACAGCCAGAGTGCTAAGAAGGCAATGTCTGCACAACTTGAGATAGCACTAACAATCTCACTACTTGAGTTATCTATTAAAGAGCACATTGCTGAATAACAAGAGTAATGATGCAAAGAACTCTACCTTGATAATCCTTTAAAACTTTGGGATAAACAGAAGACATTTGCAAAGATTGTTTTGTAAAATCGCACCACTATTATTCGAGTTAAACAAATGGTATTTACATACCAGGATATCCAAGAATTTGATAAGCAAATTAGAGAACTTCTGGATAAGGGATTAATGAGAAATAGCAGAAATCGTCACCCGAGTCTCGCTTTCATGGTAAAAAATCATGCTGAAAAAAAAGGGGGAAAGCTAGAATGGCAATCACAAAAGCTTAATGATAATACTGTCTATGATGAGTGTCATATTCCTAACAAAACAGCCATTTTTAATAGAATTTAAGGAGCCTCTTGGTTCTCAAAAACGAATTGCAAAAGCAGATAATGGCATATAAAAATAGATAAAGAAAGCATTCCTTTAACTGCTTTTAGTTCCCCTCAAGGACATTATGAGTGGATAGAAATGTCATTCGGACTTAAAATGCATCTCAAATATTCTAAAGAAGAATGGGTAACATCATTAAAGATCTTAATCATTGTTGCTTAGTTTACATTGATGATATTCTTATCTTTTCCAATACCATAGAATAGCATAAAGATTATGTCTTAGCTATCACCCAATGATGCATTAATCATGGTATTATCCTTGCTAAAAACAATTGCAATTATGCTGAGTAAGAAATCTAGTTTTTAGGTCTAGAGATAAAAGTTAGACAAATCATCCTACAAAAGAATATTCTAAAGAAAATAGAAAATTTTCCTGAAAAGATTGAAGATAAAAAGTAATTAAAAAGGTTTCTTGGATGTCTTACCTATGCTTCAGATTTCATCAATGATTTAGCTAAATTGAGAAAACCATTGCTGCAAAAACTTAAGAAAGAAGTAAGTTGGTTGTGGACTATTAGTGATTCAAAGATTCTTTAAAACTTCAAAAAGGTGCGTAAAAAACTTCCTGTCCTTAATTTTTCAAATGAAGGAAATGATTTAATTCTTGAGACAAATGCCAATAATGAGCACTGGAGTGCAGCACTCAAAATTAAAGAAGGAGAAAAACTCTGTAAATATTGTAGTGGAATTTTAATAAAGCAGAATGCAACCATCCCACTATGGAAAAGGAAATCCTTCCAGTCATCCAAAAAGTTCTGAATCTTTTTATCCCCAAAACCTTTTCTTATTCAAATTGATTGCAAAGGAATACTTGGTTTTGTGAAAAAGATTTATCAAACATGAAAACGCAAAGGAGACTCCTGCGTTGAAAATTATGGCTTAACCAATTCTTTTTCTCTATTATCCATATACAGGGATCAAAGAATTCTCTAGTAGATAGTTTAACTCGAGAACTCATCAATGCTGATCATCAAAGTAGAACTCCTATCGGGAAAGGAGGAAATCCAAAATGAAATTACTTCTGCAACGGGTTTCTCCTTCTAGAATCCTTATGGATATTTTGGAATTTCATATAAAAAGTAGATCACACTTTCGTCTATTTTATTCTTCCAACCTAATAGCACAAAGGTTAGTCCTTTAGAGTTACAAATGAATTACCTAAGTTGTCCTTATGATATTTCAAAAAAAAAAATAAGTTTTCATGTTCACGAAAAATAGCTCAACGACTGGTATGCAACTTGCATCGACTACTATAATAATTATTCTTGTGATATTTGTGAGTCATAGAGTACTACGATCTTCTTTCCTGATAGTTTTGGAGTTGCTGGCGTTAGATTTTCAGTTAATTCAATCTCTCTAGATGACCCCATCATGAAAGTCTCGGACTATGGTATGGCAACTTATCTCATGGAAATCCCAGATCCAAAGTTCTTATTCTTCTCAAGACTAACTAAGTTTCAACAATGCATGTTTAAAAAGATCCATTGGATTCTCATATCTTTAGATGACCCAACAAAAATTCCATACATTAGAAGTTCATATATCGACATACATTTTGCAGCAACTAAGTATGAACATGAAAAGGCCAAACCAGCCTGTTATTTTGTCCAATTAGTTAATTTAGGTGATCCCAATGATCCACGACAAGAATGGTTTCCATAACAATGAGAAGTAGTTTGTGATCCTACTTTAGCAAGTGACATTGGGTTTTACAATATTTATCATCCCAATATGAGTTTTTCTATTTTGACTTGCTCCTCGCCATGAAGATTCTTCTTTTTTGATGTGTTCCTTGAAGCAGGGAAAGACCGAGTCTTACTGTTCTTTAAAGGACAGCTCCAGCTCGCAACCAAAGGGGCTTGCCCTTCCAAGCGAGAGTGGGCATTAATTGAAAAAGAAGACCACCAATGCATTACGGGAACACTAATTTCATTTATCATGATGATCTCAGCAAATATATGAAGGTAGAAGGAGCTACTTTAGAAGACATATTTAATTATCTATTTGATGTTGCAGCTGAAAAATTCTTTTTAGAAGAAGGAAAGAAATACCTTCATGAATTATTTAAAAAATGGGATCCATAGCATCTTCAACTAGATGAAGATTCCAATGATTATATGGATAATGATGGACTAGAAGACATTATTAGAGATGAAGACATGCAGAATCTCAATATAGATGACTAGTCCTGTTAGCATTAAAGGCTATGAAAACTTGTTGCTCCATTATTGTACTATTTTGCTAAGTGTCACGTTAGTAAAATAATGATGTCTATTGTAACTACGTGATGACAGATGTACTCATATGAAAAAATTAGTATGTACGGTAGCCATTAGGGCATAGAATGTAGTATATCTCCTCTATAAAAGGAGATACTGAGTGCTGAGAGGAGAAACAACCATTTGAGCATACTTGAGCAAAAAAAAAAAGTCAGGAATCTTCATTTTTCTATGAGCAAGCATCTCTGATGATATTAGTAGTTTAAGTCCCTCTTAAATCTTTCCATTGTAATATTTCCACTTTCAAACTTTCAATAAAGAAGTTTTCCAATAAGAAATGTTATTCAATCGAACCTTATGCCTTAAATATTATAATTTCTTGATTAAAGTTCCATAATCCTTTAAAATATAAAAAACTTAATTAGTGACTACAGTCCGAGGTAGGAAACAAGACGGATCTATGTTGTGCATGACATAAGGAATGTGTGGTTGAGATTAGCAATCTCTGTAAACTGAAAGTTAGAGGAATGCCATTATCCAATACTGATTAAGTTCAGGTAATGGTTGAAACTTTTTAACTAAGCTTTAATTATTTTGCTTAGCATGGTGTGCCTATAACCATAGAAAATATAGTATTTATGGACAAGTAATAGATTATGATAACTAGAACTAGTGAAGTCATTATAAGAATTTTAATCGTTTAAAACAAGCATATTTCCTAAAAAAACAATAAAAATAGCTTATTTGCATATTTTACTCAATTCTAGGGTATTTCTATAATTTCCAAAAGTTTTGGGCCAAAAGTGAAAAAAAAAATAGTATCGGATGTATTAAAAAATTAAAATATTCATTCGGAAGGTAGCAAAACATCAAAACGTCATACCTCAGAGTACTAAAAATTAAGCCCAAAAAGTTATGCCCAAAAAAAATCAATGACACCTATGTTGAGGCACTAAAAAGTCTCTTGCGTAATTATTTAAACTGTACCGCCACTTCTAGATTGATAAGCAAAATTTTTATTTGCTATTACTGCATGATGCATATAATAAACTTTGAGGGCTTTCTACGTGGAAATGAGGCAACTTGATCCCAATAAGGGTCACAAGCATATTTATAGAGTAAATTAGGATTACAATATACATCAAGATTACGCGGCCCAATTATAAACATAAACTTCATATATACACTATTATACCCCCCTCAATCTATGCAGAGGAAACAACACGTAGATTGGCCTTGAATTGATGAAATTGTTGTGAAGAAAGTCTCTTGGTGAATATATCTATTGCTTGAGACTTAGTAGAGAAGTACTTCACTTGCACCTGACCCAAAGAAACCATTTTACGAACAAGGTGATGCTAAACTTTATGTGTTCACTGCGACTATAAAGAACGAGATTGGCAGTAGGATAAGTAGCAAAAATATTACCCTAAAATAGCCGGATAGGAACTTGGACAAATATACCCAGATCAGATATAAGGTAGCGTAGGCACTGAATCTTCGCAACAATATAAGCAGATGCTCTATGCTCAACCTTAATAGAAGAGCAAAAAACAGTGGGTTGTTTCTTGGCACGCCAAGAGATAGATTACAACCCAAGAAGATAGCAAAATAGTTGTAGAATGGCTACTATTTGGGCAGCCAACCTAATCAATATCATAAAAGGTAAGCAGAAGATCCAGCTTGGAATTAGCGTTGAAAAAGATCCCATGTTCAGTCATTCTCTACAAGTACCTGAAAATTCTTTTCACGACACACATGTGGGCAGTATGGGGGCCGTGCATGAATTGCGAAACCTCATGTACAACATAGGCAATGTCTAGTCCAGTCATGGTACAACATTATAGTGCACCAACCATGCTCTGATATTTGGAGGGATCAACAAGCAACTCACCATGAGTCAGGGACAAAGCACTGCGAAAAACACATGGTGTGCGTACGACCTTAAGGGTATGAAGATGGAATTTCTTGAGATAACCAAAGACATATTTGTGTTGTGACAAAAAAGAGACCACCCCAAGAAAGTAATGAAGGTCACTGAGGTGCTTCATCACAACATGAATAGAAAGCTCCAAGATGAAGGAACGAATAAAAGCAAGAATATTACCAGTGAGGAGTATATCATCAATATATAAGAGTAGAATAAGAAAAGTAGAGTGTTGACGATACATAAACATAGAAGTATCAACTATACTACAAACAAAACCTTTAGTGAGAAGAAACAAACTAAAACAATGAAACTAAGCATGAGGGGCTTGGTTCAAACTGTAGATAGATTTCTTAAGATAATAAACATGAGAAGGGAAGTAGGGATGAATGAAGTTGGGACACTGTTTCATGTAAACCTCTTCATCAAGAAATCCATGCAAAAAGGCATTTCAACATCAAGTTGTTGTACAGTCCAATTACAGGAAGTGGTGATAGAAAGAATAAGGAGGATTGTGGAGGATTTAACAACAGGACTAAAGGTTTTGTGGTAATCAGTATCTGCCTGTTAGTGGTTGCCAAGAGCCGTCAGACAAGCTGTATGACGTTCAATTGAACCATTACCCTTGAACTGTGTCTAATAAATTCACTTACAACCTACCACATTCATAAAAGGAGTATGAGGCACCAAATCCCATGCATCATTTTCTAAAAAAGCATTACACTCTTCAACCATGGCTTAACGCCAATGGGAATGTTTAACAGCCTTCGTAAAACATCTAGGATCATCAATATCCTTATGCAAAACACTCAAGGATAAAATGTTTTTATGTTTTGAAATTCCAAACTTGGATCATGTTTACATAGGATGTTGATTGGGAAGGAACCGTACGGTATTTGAAGTTGTAGTGGATATCTCATACAACATGGGCTGATGTGTAAAGGAAGGAGATGTTGGATCAGGGGAGATGACTGATTGGACAGGATGAATATGGGAGGGAGCAGGTTGCTCAGTTAAAAGGAGTTAGGTCACGGATGGGCTGGAGAAGAAAACATACCCAGTGGAGAAGCCAGTATAAATGAAGAAGATGGGCTGGCATGAGATGAAGACCTGAGTAGGAGAAGCGAGCCCATGTGAGAGGTCAGGTCAGGAGACGACATGGGCTGTGGCGTGTCTTGGGCTAGGAGAGTGACATGCCGCAAAGGATGAGACCCATCTAGAGTAGATCGGGCATTGGGAAGGTTCAAAGTGGCAGGCGCAAATGTGGGAGTCCTGGAAGGGAAATAAGGGGAAAAGGTAGAAGGTAAGGAAGATGCTCTAATGAGTTCCAAATAAGGGAAGATGTGTTTGTGAAAAAGAACATGTCGACTTATGTAAATGCACCCTGATTTAGGATCAAGACATTTATAAGCCTTTTAATGTGGGGCATAGCCTAGAAACACACACCTTAGGTTGAAGCTTATCTTTCATGTAGGGTGTAAGGTTTGGAAAACATTGACACCTAAAAACACGTAAAAAAAACCATAGTCTAAGGAATGTGAAAGTAATTTATGAAAGGGAGACAGACCATTCAAAAGTGGAGTTAGGGATCTATTGATAATGTAAACTGCTGTAAGAACTACATCATAGCAAAATTTATCAGGAAGATTAGCATCAAGTAACAGTGTTCGAGCCATGTCAACAACATCGTGGTGTTTCTATTCAGTAACACCATTTTGTTGCTGAGTACGAGGAACAAATTTGCAAAAATAAACCCCTTGATCAACCAAATGCGAAAAAAGGGTAGAATTATCGTATTCCCGTCCCCCGCCACTTGGAAAATATTTTATTAAGGTATGAAAAATAGTCTCAACCAGTTTATGAAAGGCGTAAAATATGGAAAATGCAAATTTATTTTTCTTAGGATAAAGCCATGTATATTGAGGGAACATGTCAATAGAAATGGCACAATAATTGCGACCATTCGTAGAAGAAACAAGCGATTTCCAAACATCACCATGAATTAAAAATAAAGGTCTATCAGCATAATGCTTAACCTCGAAGTTTTGTAGACTTGCCCAAGCATCACGAAATACAATCCTTCAAAGTTTTAGCAGTTCTAATAATGAACTTATTTGAATATAAATCATCTAAGATCCTATGACTAGGGTGACCTAACCTATAGTGCCAAACTTCAGCAAATTGATGGACAGCGAAATAGGCAGGTAATAGGGATGATGATGAAGAAAGGTGGAGGGGTAGAGATCACCACTACGTGCCTCCCGAAGTGGAACAGTCCCCATTGGCTTGTCCTGTACAGAAATAGAAAAGGCATTAAAAATTAGTTTAGAATTCTTATCTTGACACATCTAATAGAAATTAAATTCTGTTTTAAAACAAGTACATGAAAAACAAAATTTTATTAAAGAACTTGTTGATTGGTAGGAAGAAAACAATCGCTAACATGAGATATGGGGACAATGGTGCCATTTCATACTATAATTTTAGTGGTACTAGCATAAGGGGATTTAGCAACAAGATTACCATCAAGCGAGGTCATATAGGTCGATGCTCCAGAGTCATGATACCAAGTGGATTCTCATGGATCACCACGAGACATGGCATTGAAAGAGGAGTCAAGAAATCAGGAGTGGAGCCGACTGTAGAGGGTGAGCGTGGACACTATAGATCTGAATAACTAGAATTAGAGCAAATTTGGCGAACAATATAAGTGGGGCTAGAACCCAATATCCCTAACTATGAGTTACCTACAGACACAGAGTTAGAGCATGGTCTAGCATGAGTAACAAAACATGAGAAAACCAAATTATCTACACACATACCTACAAGGGCCCCATGAAGAAGAATGTGAAGTTGTATTGTTGGAGTTGCCATGACCCCGTCCTCCCCCACCATCTCCATTCTTGTTAAGATGATAATTATTACAGCGACCAACCCCACAACCTCTACCATTATGCCAGTGTGTATTGGAAGTGGAAGTGTTCCGGATGGAACTCAAAGAAGTGTGAGCAATAGCAAGGGCCAGATGACTAATAGAATTTTGTTCAAATTCACGAAGATGTAGAAGTTGCTATTCTTGGAGCAAAAGGCAAGGGAGAAGATCATCAAAACTCAATTCCGTGAGAATATGAGTGAGTGTGTAACCAAGATTTCATACACACATCCTGAACCAAGCAAAGTGTAGCAGACAAGATCGAACTAAGATATGGGACAATTAACATATGCTAAATTATCAGCAATTGTTCTATTTCTCTTAAGTGAGTATCCATGGATTGATTATCTCCCTTTTTAAGAGAAGTTCATCCCTAGGTACCCCGTGATATGTGACATTAATAATTCAAGACCTAAGTTTTTGGAGTAAATATTTTAGTGCCTCAAGTTTGCTGACCGAATTTTTTGGTACCCTTCGTATTTTCTGGACCTCCTAAACTTTTGAAATTTGCGTTTTTATCCCTAATCCTTTAAAACTTACATTTGAAAATTTTAAATTTTTGCATGTGCAATTTCTCTCATTAGTATTACTTGATGCCCTCTTTCATTTCGTATCAAAGCCACAAGATCAAAAATAATTAAGATTAATTAGTAGTTAATTAAGCTAAGTAACTATGTTTAATGCTTGAATTACCACCTATTTACCATGCTCCGAATTATGCACATATTGTTCATTCTCCAGAAGGAACCACTTTAGTAACACCTCAATTAAAATTATGTCACTTAAATAATTGTACAATTAAAAGTTGAATTAGTAATAATTAAGACTGAAGTTAAGCAGATTAACAAAAAATTATCTATAATCCATCTTTCTTTAGTTAATGAAGTCAGACATACAGGAAAGTCGACTTTAAGTATCAATACTCTATTTTAGCATAAATATCCTTTCCAAAACCTAAAAAATAAAAATCCACTTCCTTTGCATGATATAAAAATCGAAAAAGAAGTAACTGAAAAATCATCTGTAAAGGCAGAAAAGGAAGAAGAAAATGGAGTATAAGTAGTATAATCTTGAAGAACTACATAACGTGTTTGAAAAAGAACGAAACCCAGAAGAATTAAACAAAATCATGGGTGCAATACTTGATAAACAAGATGTATTATCTGATGTTACTTAAAAAAAATAAATAATGTCCAGTTAGAAGAAGAAATATATCAGCAGATAAACTTAATTAAGCTAGAAGATCTTAATGTTGTACCTTTAGAAGCAATTAGAAGAAAAGTAGATGAAAAATATGGTAAAATGGTATTTGATGACGAGATTAATGAGATTAGAGAATAACTTAATGTAAATGAAATTGAGCTCAATTTAGTTAACAATGTTGTTCCTAAACCTGAGAATTTTGGTGAACCTTTTAGAAGAAATACTCATTTTATGAGACCTAAATATATTCAAGTACGACGAGCAACCAATTTTTTCTTTGGGCTTATCCCACGAAAAACTACGGTTTTTGAAGAATTAACCTTACCCCAATTAGCCAAATAGGATATATCTTAAATATCCAGAGAGCTCTTAATAAAGAAGAAATATTTTAGCATTGGAAAGGAGGAATGAATAGTGTCTTGAATTTAAATCCCACTTGGACTGTAGGAAATTTCTTAAAATATATCGAGCATAGTTTTTCTAGTACTGTAACTGACTAGTATGATTCATTAAATAAAGACAGTAAAATGCATTAAAAATGATGGAAACACTAGCTGCAATGTTTAAAAATTTATGTAAGAAATCGAAACTAAGTTTATTGAAGTTAAACTTAATTTAGAAGAAAAAGCAAGAGAATGACAAAGAAAGATTAATAATACATCATTATGGGATATGCGATATCTGGAGAATTATATTGCTGAATTTAGTCAATATTATTACAAAATTAAGCATAATGAAACCAATCTCGGTATATCCTATGACAAATTGCCACATCCGATCAATTCTATAATTAATGAAAACTACATTGCATGGCTTGAAAAAGCAGATGTCATTGGTACCCTTGATTTAAGAATCTCTAGTTTAAGAAAATGAGTCAGTAATCAATGTTGTGATCTCCAAAAGCCAAAGAAACTTAAGAACCAATTTCTAACTTATTAGGATTCTCCTCACAAATGGGGAAAGAAACATGAAAGGTGAAGAAAAAGAAAATTTTATAAGAAAAAGAGCTTTAACAAGCAAATGGGATAAAAATACAAAAGAAAATATTATAACAAACCAAGTCCTAAAAATAAAGATTTTTTAGAAAAGCAGCTTATTGTCCTGCAGGGAAAAACAACTGCAAATGTTGGGCATGCAAGAAGTAGGATGTTATGCTAACGAATGCAAGAATAGGAAGAATAATAAGCTTAGCCTAGATTATTTGAGCTTAGTGAGGAAGAGGCACTAAACCTAGCCCTAAATAATAACAAAGGAATTGTTGAAATTAGACTAGAAGATGATATGAAGAAAGCGATTATGAAGAGACTAGTCATATGATTAAAAATGGCTCGATTAGTCTTGGCGATCTTGAAGGGGAAGAATTTGTTGTAGACAATGAAAACGAATAAGTCAAAGGAGATTTGGTCTTTCGCATAATTTAGAAAAACATGATCTATAAAAAAAATCCATCTTTCAATTAAAGACTAAGTACGTATGTGAAATGATGGAAGAAGATTTAGAAATAAAAGACTACGAGTATGATGTGGCAGAAGTTAATCTCATTAATTTGGAAAATATCCTTTAGCATAATAAAGATAGAAAATATAGGAATATCAATGTTATAAGCATCCAAGTTCAAATTACTCCACTACAATATTATGCAAACATATTGATTTTTATGCTTTGCTTTGTGATATCATGCATGCCAAATTTAATAATCATAGGGGTTAAGACTAATTTATATAATGGATCAGTAGGATTTAACTGTCGACCTGGATATTATGTAAGTCTAAATGATGAATTTGCTATAAAAAAAATTTATCCCTTAAGATAAAAAACAGTTGGGATGGACATGAAAAGAGGAGGATACCCACTGAAGATATTTTGAAAAATAATCTACAAATTAGACAATACTATAAATCCAAAAACTAAGGTAACAATGATAGAGGCAGAAAAATTTAAAAGTCCTATCGCTATGAAAAAACTCCAGAGGATTAATCCAATCCTCAGGAGATAAAAATCGATAGGTCATGAATATCTAGCTTTGCCAAGCCTAAAAAATCAATAAGAAAAATACAATAAAAATTTATGAGAATGGAAAAATTACCATTAAACCACAATTATTAAGAAGAATGAGTGCAAGATCAGAATAGGGAGAAGGTTCTTCATCAGCTAGATAAAAGCCTAAATAAGATGCTACAATTAGTATGACCAATGAAATAAGTAGAATGTGTTTTGATCCTGCAGGACACAATGTAGACAGAAGTATGAGTCTACATAGGAAAGTCATTGGGCACAAAACAAGAACTGTTAGTGAGTCAATCTATGAGGATGGATTAGTCAAAAATATGACTATGGAGATATGTTATGAAGCCGCCAACACAAATCCTAATAGCATCTTTATCCCAATAAATGTGTACTTAGAGGGATATAATAAGTATGAATCGTGTGCTACATAGATAGTGGTTGCTTTGTGCGCTTTAGAAAAAGGTCATTATTTTCTGAATTTATGTGGAAAAGGGCCAAAAATTCTTTGCATGTAAGAATAACTGATAATAGCATTATCAGCTACAATGACGCCATAGAAAGGTTGTCCATAGAATTAGGAGGGGTTCAATGTATTATACCAGTTCTATGGGCTACTAATCAACCTTCTTATGATATGATTATTGGAAATAATTTTCAGAGACTAAATTCTCCATGCAAACAGACCATAAACCAAATAATATTTACAATCAATGATCACTCAGTTCCTATTGAAAAATTAAGCAAGGCTTATATTAAACAGAAAATTGAGTTTACACACAGCCACCGTGGTGAGAAGGTAGTGCCTACACAACGTGAGATAGCACTAACAATCTCACTACTTGAGTTATCTATTAAAAACCAGATAGCTGAATAACAAGAACAATTATGCACTGAACTATACTTGATAATCCTCTAAAATTTTATGATCAAGATAAGACATTTGCAAAAATTACTTTATTAAATCCCAACATTATTATTCGAGTCACACAAATGATATATACACATTAGGATATCTAAGAATTCGATAAACAAATCAATGAACTTCTGGATAAAGGATTAATCAGAAATAGTAAGAGACCTCATACCACTCCCACTTTTATGGTAAGAAATCATTGTTAAGCCAAAAATCATGCATTATTTTTATAATTATTTTGATTATATTATATATATTATTTCGTCTAATTTGTTTTGTTTTATATATTTTTCAGGTTAGGCATTAATTCAATAAAAAGGATAAGAGATGACGTCCAAGCTCGGGTTTCATACGCTTGGCTATAAAGACGGTCCAAAATTAAATAATTATGGAAGACATTATTTCCATGATTATTTAATTTGGCTAGGGTTCAAGAATTGGAGGAAAGCTAGAAGTCTTGATGGAGAAGAAGTCTAAGGAAGAGAGGAAGGAAACCCTAAGTACTAACCCTAGTCTCACCTCACCATCATCATCATATATAATCAAGGCTACAGCACCCTCATCTCACAACGTCATCATGCAGCTCCCTCTTCGCCTCCTTCCCATCATCATCATCTTGATCACCATCATCACATCACATGCCACGACACCCACACCCGACCCTCGTTCATCACCTTCTTCATCATCCATCATAACTCACGGCCTTCTCCTCCATAATCATCAACCCACGGCTGCTTCTCCCTCTTCATCATCATTCCATCATCACGTCACAGCCACGGCCTTCTCCGTCCCTCACCATAATCATCATCAATCACCATAAATCCCCACGGCCTTCATCAGGAAGTCACGGCTACTTCGCTTATTCATCCCATAATCACACCCTCACGACAACTCCTTCCTCCTCACCAAGTAGCCTTTTTTTTTCCCCCTTTTTTTCTTACTTTAATTTATTTTATTTGTTTAAGTTTATCGTTACACATGAATTGTTTCAGTGAATTTTGTGATTTAATTTTTAATATGAGTGAGTAATTCTTTATACTTAGTATAATCTTCTTGAAGCCATGCTAAATTTACTATTTTGAAACAAGTCTTATGCTTTATTGCCTAGTTGATTCATATTTATGATTCTATAGCGATTAGCGTTTATCGTTTATGATATTCGTGTTAAATTAATTAGAATGCATGCTAGTTAGTTTAACACGAATTCGATTGATAGTTTAGAAGACTATAATACGTAAAAGTTATAGTCTTTTATGCTTAGGTATCACCCTAATTAATTATGGATAGCTCAAACCCATCTCTTTTAATTAGGTAATCGCTGTAGATCTTTGTTAAATTGATTTGCTGGTAAATTGGTTACAAAGTGTTAAATGATGTTTTTCTAATATGCAATGCTCTAGTTTGGTTAAATTTTTGCACTGATGTAAAGATTATCAAATTAATAGGATTTACATTAGGGTTGGACCTAAGTAAACTAGAATTTAAGGAAAAACGGAGAAGAACCGCTGGTGGATGTCTTCTACAGTTTATCTCATGAATGAAATTAACTTGTGTGCTGATGATAAATATTAATTTGCATGGTGGATTGAGATTATACTAAATATCCTTGATAAATTTGACAACTTTGATAATTATTTGTTGCTTAGAGTTAATTTGATTAGTTTGTTAATTTTTGTTCTATTATTATTAGCTTCAATATAATTTCAATTGACCCCCCCAAAGTATAGTCTTTTAGGAGTGTCTAGGTAATTTTAGATAGTTTAGATTTTGCTTTTTACAGTGGTTATAATTTTAGATTGATTTATATTCAGTTTTAGTATTTAATTACCGGGTTGTTAGAAATTATACTAAAAATAGTTATTTTTGTTCTTTTTCTATTTCTATCAGTTCCTAGGGTTTATTTAGTGTCCTAGTCTGCCCATATTTAATTTCGTAATTTTGGAAGTTATTTGATAATTTTTCAGAATTATTTTGTGAAATTGATATGTGTAGGTTTTTAGGTTATTAATTCTGAAAATTTTGATTCTAATTGTTAATTCATGATTATTAGGTATTGTGAAGTCCAGAAAATTGTGTCCTAGAATTAGGGTAATTTGCTTAATTATTTTCGTATTTATATTTATGCAGATTATTTTATTTCTGATTTCAGATCTAATATTCTGCATTGATATTCTGTGCTAATTTTCTGATCTGATTTTTCTGAAATAAATTAGATACAATTTAGAATTTATAAGCTTATAGACCTGAAGAATAATATTTTAGGTTACTGTTTGATATTTTTAATATTTATTTTCTGACTATTATTTGTTGTTATTGATTTTTAATTAGAATTTCAGTTACTATTCTGTTTTTATTTTTCGAAATTATTTAGGAAATATTTTTACTGTTTTATTTCCCGAATAAGATTTAGAATATTTAGGACCATCATTGGGTGTTTTTCTAGATTTTTATTCATTATATTTTAATTATTTTAGAATTATTAAGATTAGATTTAATAAATTGGATTAGTAAAATTATTTAGGATTAAGCTAGCCTTTTTAAACAATCTTTCCTCGTGGATCGATCCCTACTTCCCTATGCTATAAAAAGTATTTAATAATCGAAGTAGTGGTTAAATTTGTACCTCTCGACAAGGTTAACAAATTTTGGCGCCGCTGTCGGGGAAAGAAAATTAAATTGGTAGTTTACTTCTATTTAATTTTACTACTTTTATTGTTTTGTTTTTATTTTAATTTTTACAGATTGTCAGTGAGTCTTAAGGTTAAAGAGGTAAGAATGTCTACTCTTCGGGAACTTGCTGCCCCTAAGCTAGAAACCCAACCTATGTCCATTACTTATGTTGTATTAGATAAACCCTTGAAACTGAACTCTGGATTCATCAATTTATTGCCTAAGTTTCATGGATTAGCTGGAGATGACCCCTATAGACACATTAGTGAAGTCCTTATTACCTGTTCTGCTATGGTACCGGAAGGAATTTCCGAGGACCAAATTAGACTAAGGGTCTTTCCCTTTTCTTTAGTTGGTAATGCTAAGGACTGGTTATATTATATGCCTGCTGGATCTTTTTCTAGAAAAGTTTTTTTTTGCATCCCGTATTGGATCTATGAGGAAAGATATATGTGGAATCAAACAAATGAATGGGGAAACTTTTTGTGAGTATTGGGAAAGATTTAATAAATTGTGTGCTAGTTGTCCCCAATATCAAATAACTTAACAACTATTGATTCAATATTTTTATGAGGGTTTGCTTCCTATGGATCGTAATATGGTAGATGCTGCTAGCGGAGGGGCTCTAGTTAATAAAACGCCAGCAGAGGCTAGAAATTTATTTAATTTAACGGCCCAAAATACTCAGCGGTTTGGTATTAGGGAGTCACAAGTCAAAAGGGTCAATGAGATTGGTTCTAGTTCATCTGTAGAGAATCAGTTAACTTATATTACTGTTATGCTAAATAAGATTATTGCTGGGGGTATTCAAAAAGCAGAAATATGTGGTATTTGTTGTCTAGAGGGGCATCCTACTGATGTATGTCCTACTCTACAAGAAGGTAATGTTAATGCTCTTTACTCTAACCAAAATCAAAGAAGGTATGATCCCTATTCGAATACTTATAATGAAGGATGGAGAGACCTAACCTTAGGTATGGCCCTAAGCCTAATCCACTTGATTTTGACCAACCCTCTCGTCAACCTTCTAGTCAAGATAGGACCAATTTCCTCCTATAACAAGTCCTGAAGAAAATAGATGATAGGTTCCAAATTTTGGAGACAACTCTTAAGCAAGTTCAAGAGAAACAGACTACAACTGATATCATAGTTAGCAACTTGCAGGCTCAAATGCAAAATAGATTACCATCTCAGCCTTACCCTAATCCTAAGAAGAATGTTAGTGCCATAACACTTAGGAGTGGAAAAGAGTTACAAGAGCCTAGGAAGAGTGGAGAGGTTGAGCCTGAGTTAGAGGGCAAAGGGGTTGAACTAGAATTAGATACAGAGTCTAATCAAACTACTAAGGAATTAGGAGAAAAGAAAAGAGAATCTAACAAGCCAATCCCACCTTTCCCTAATAGATTTAGAAGCTCTGCGTCTAAGGCAAATGAGGCTAACCAAGAGATTTTAGAGCCTTTTAGGAAGGAAGAAATTAATATACCTCTCATTGATGCTATTAAACAGGTGCCTCGTTATGCTAAGTTCTTAAAAGAATTATGCACTACCAAGAGGAAACTCATTGGTAATGAGAAGATAAGTGTGGGGGAAAATGTGTCTGCTGTTTTTTAAAGAAAACTTCCCCCTAAGTGTCAAGACCCTGGTATGTTTTCTGTTCCTTGTAAAATAGGAAATCTTTGCTTTGATAAAGCTATGCTTGATTTAGGTGCCTCTATTAATGTTATGCCTAAATCTGTTTATGACAAACTGAACCTAGGCGAATTAAAGAAAACTGGCAAAGTAATTCAATTAGCTGATAGGAGCAACACTTATCCTGATGGAGTGTTAGAGGATGTTTTGGTTCAAGTGAATGAACTAGTGCTTCCTGCTGACTTTTATGTAATGAATATGGGTAAAGCATGCCATGATATTCCCATCTTGCTTGGTAACCTATTTTTTAAAACAGCTAGGACTAAAATTGATGTGCATGAAGGAACATTAACCATGGAATTTGATGGTGAAGTGATTAAATTTAATATTTTTGATGCCATGAGATTCCCTGCTGATGTGAGTTACGTGTATACACTTGATGTTATTGCTGAATTGCCCCAAGATATGTATGACTTATCCAATGAGGATGAATTTTTGACTGTGCTTACTAAGAGTCTTGATCATGCTGAGTTTCAAAAAGTTCCTTACCAGATTAATGATGAGTTACTGGAAGAGATCCAACTAGAGGATTCAGGAGCTTCATGAAGTTGAGTCAACAACTATAAACAAAGGCGCTAGTTGGGAGGCAACCCAATGTGTTTAGGGAAGTACCCATTTAATTTTGCTTTTATTTTCATTATTTCTTTCTTTTTGCATGCATTAGGGACAATGCATGAATTAAGTATGGGGGGGGTGCATCCTGCATTTAATTTTCGCAATATTTTCACAGTATTTATTCTTGGAAAAAAAAAGTAGAAAATTGAAAAACAAAAAATTCTTTTCTTATAAATAATGCATGATATGAGTTTATGCTAGGCTTGTTTGTTTTAAAAAAAAATTGTTTCATTAGCTACTTTGTATTTTATTCTTTTATAAGTGAAGACTTCTAAGCATGATAGTTATCCTTTAGAGAAGTTTGAGTTGATCCTCATACATCTTTTTAATGAGTAACTCTCTTGATTATCCATCTTATTTAATCATGTAATATATCCGATTCAGAGGTAATAAAATGACCTAGCCCATCTCTTAGACTATTGAATTAGTTGAATAATTCATTAAAATTGTGATTTTACTTGTCTATTTTTTAGAATCAAAGTTGGAAATGACAAGTACCCTTTTGAGGCATGCGCTACTGGGTGCTACCATTTGAGGCAATACTGCCACTGGAAAGCTTGCTTCCTATACTAGTGAGCCATTAAAATAAATAAAAGTAATGATGTTAATAAAATGTTTGCTCCAGCACCTCTATTCGGGTCAGTGTGAGACAGGGAGTGTTTAATTTCTAAGACTCTGTATAGGCCTCGAATATGTGCGCAAGTGGAGTTTGAACAGAAGAAGAAGAGGAAAATAAATACAAGGCAAGTTTAGGAATCAATTTAATGAAGTTATTCTACCTAGTTCAATTGTCTCTATAACCAGTCCATACCTAAATTTTTCTATCTTAAATTCTTTTTCAACCTCTTGATTGGTGTATGCATAATCAAAAAGAGATTGATAATTATTGATCTTGTTATATCATTATAGAAGTGTTGTGAGGTTGATAAATAAACTCTCTAAGGATAGTTGGATGTTTAGCAGGTATTCATTTATTGAAGGAAAAACTAATTAATTTAGTAACACTGTTTTTCTAAAGCAAGCCAAGGACTAGTATCAACATCATAGTTATGTATGTCTTTATAAGAAAGAAAGAGGGTAAGTTTTTAGGTCAATTCTAAAATTTCTTTGCACGAGGACGTCCAAAGTCTAAGTGTTGGGGAATTTGTTAAGCCAAAAATCATGCATTATTTTTATAATTATTTCGATTATATTATATATACTATTTCGTCTAATTTGTTTTGTTTTATATATTTTTCAGGTTAGGCATTAATTCAATAAAAATGATAAGAGATGACGTCGAAGCTCGGGTTTCATACGCTTGGCTATAAAGACGGTCCAAAAATTAAATAATTATGGAAGACATTATTTCCATGATTATTTAATTTGGCTAGGGTTCAAGAATTGGAGGAAAACTAGAAGTCTTGAGGGAGGAGAAGTCTAAGGAAGAGAGGAAGGAAACCCTAAGTACTAACCCTAGTCTCATCTCACCATCATCATCATATATAATCAAGGCTACAGCACCCTCATCTCACAACATCATCACACAACTCCCTCTTCGCCTCCTTCCCATCATCATCATCTTGATCACCATCATCACATCACAAGCCACAACACCCACACCCGACCCTCCTTCATCACCTTCTTCATCATCCATCATAACTCACAGCCTTCTCCTCCATAATCATCAACCCACGACTGCTCCTCCCTCTTCATCATCATTCCATCATCACGTCACAGCCACGGCCTTCTCCGTCCCTCACCATAATCATCATCAATCACCATAAATCCCCACAGCCTTCATCAGGAAGTCACGGTTGCTTCGCTTATTCAACCCATAATCACACCCTCACGACAACTCCTTCCTCCTCACCAAGTAGCCTTTTCTTTTTTTTCCTTTTTTTCTTACTTTAATTTATTTTATTTGTTTAAGTTTATTGTTACACATGAATTATTTGGTTGAATTTTGTGATTTAATTTTTAATATGAGTGAGTAATTTTTTATACTTAGTATAATCTTCTTGAAGCCAAGCTAAATTTACTATTTTGAAACAAGTCTTATGCTTTATTGCCTAGTTAATTCATATTCATGATTCTATAGCGATTAGCGTTTATCGTTTATAATATTCATGTTAAATTAATTAGAATGCATGCTAGTTAGTTTAATACGAATTCGATTGATAGTTTAGAAGACTATAATACGTAAAAGTTATAGTCTTTTATGCTTAGGTATCACCCTAATTAATCATGAATGGCTAAAACCCATCTATTTTAATTAGTTAATCGCTTTAAATCTTTGTTAAATCAATTTGCTGGTAAATTGGTTACAAAGTGTTAAATGATGTTTTTCTAATACGTAATGCTCTAGTTTGGATACAATTTAGAATTTATAAGCTTATAGACCTGAAGAATAATATTTTAGGTTACTGTTTGATATTTTTAATATTTATTTTCTGACTATTATTTGCTGTTATTGATTTTTAATTAGAATTTCAGTTATTATTCTGTTTTTATTTTTCTAAATTATTTAGGGAATCTTTTTATTGTTTTATTTCCAGAATATGATTTAGAATATTTAGGAGCATCATTGGGTGTTTTTTCAAATTTTTATTCATTAGATTTTAATTATTTTAGAATTATTAAGATTAGATTTAATAAATTAGATTAGTAAAATCATTTAGGTTTAAGCTAGCATTTTTAAACAATCTTTCCTCGTGGATCGATCCCTACTTCCCTATGCTATAAAAATTATTTAATAACCGAAGTAGTGGTTAAATTTGTAGCTCTCGACAAGCTTAATAATCATGCTAAAGAAAAAAGAGAAAAACTAGAATGGTAATCAAGTACAAAAAGCTTAATGATAGTACCGTCTTTGATGGTTATTATATTCATAACAGAATAGTCCTTTTCAATATAATTCAAGGGGCCTCTTGGTTCTCGAAAATGGATTGCAAAAGCGGATACCGGCAAATTAAAATGAATGAAGAAAGCATTCTTTTACTTGCTTTTAGTGCCCCCTCAAGGACATTATCAGTGGATAGTAATGTCATTTGGCCTTAAAATGGACCTCAAGTATTCCAAAGAAGAATGGATAATATCTTCAAAGATCTTATCATTGTTGTTTAGTTTACATTGATGATATTCTTGTCTTTTCCAAACCCATAGAACAACATAAAAATGATGTCCTAGCCGTCACTTAAAGATGCATTGATCATGGTATTATTCTTGGCAAGAATAAGTGTATTTATGCAAAGCAAGAAGTTGAGTTTTTCGATCTAAAGATAAAAGTTGGACAAATCATCCTACAAAAGCATTTTTGAGAAAAAATAGAAAATTTCCCTGAAAGATTGAAGATGCGAAGCAATTCGAAAGGTTGCTTGGATGTCTTATGCTTCGTATTTCAATAAAGATCTAGCCAAATTGAGAAAAGCATTGCAGCAGAAACTCAAGAAAGAAGTAAGTTGGACATTGACCCCTGGTGATTCAAAGATTCTTCAAAACTTCAAAAAGATGTGTAAAAATCTTCCTATTCTTAATTTACCTAATGAAAGAGATGATTTAATTTTTAGGCAGATACTAGCAATGAGTACTAGAGTACGATTCTCAAAAACAAAGAAGGAGAAAAACTCTGCAAATATTGCATTGGAAGTTTTATTAAAGCAAAATGCAACTATCCTATGACGGAAAAAGAAATCCTTGCGGAGGGAATTAAAAGTTATTAATCTTTTTAGCCCCAAAACCTTTTCTTATTTGAACTTATTGCAAATGAATACTTGGCTTTGTGAAAAAAAAATTATCAAATATACAAGCGTAAGAGCGACTGCTATGTTGACAATGATGGCTTAACCAATTTTCTTTCTCTATTGAAGATATAAAGGGATCAAAGAATTCTCTGGCAAATAATTTAACTCGTGAACTTGGCAATGGTGATCATCAAAGAAGAACTCATACTGAAAAAGGAGGAAATCCAAAAGAAAATGTCATTACTACTGGAACAAGCTTCTCCTTTTAGTAAAATCCGTATGGATATTTTGGAATTTGTTACAAAAAGTAGATCACATTTTGGTCTGCTATCTTCCACCACTAATAGTCCAAAGATTTTTCCCTCTAAAGTTACAAATTAATTACCTAAAATATCCTTACGATATATAAGAAAAAACAAGTTCTCATATCCAAGAAAAGTGGTTCAATAAGTAATATGCAGTCTGCATTGATTACTATCATAATTGTTCCTATGATGTTTTGGAATCATGGAGTACTACAATCTATTTTCCCGATAGATTTAGAGTTGGTGGTGCTAGTTTTCTAACAAATACAATCTCTCCCTATGACCCTCATCGTGAAAGCATGGGAATATGAAATTGTTGTTTACCTCATGGAAATCCCATATCCAAAGTTTTCACTTTTCTTACGACTAAGTAAGTTTCAACAATGCATGTTCAAAGCGATGCATTGAGTTCTCACATCTCCTAATAGTCCAACAAAAATTCCATACAATAGATGTCTATATGTGGAGATACATTGTGCATTAATTGAACATGAAAATGGAAAAGTCAAACCGACCCATTATCTTGTTCAAAATAGTTATGTAGATGATCCCAATGATGGATAGCAAGGATGATTTTCAGGATAATAAGAGCTAGTTAGTGATCCTACTTTAACAAAAACCATCAGTTTTATAACATTTATCATCAAACATGGGCATCAATTGAACAAGCAAGAACACTACTGCATTGCGAGAACACTACTGCCACTTATCATAATGAATTTAGCAAATTTATGAAGGTAGAGAAAGCTACTCTAGAAGACGTCTTTGATTATCTCTTTGATGTTGGAGCTGGAAAATTCTTATCGGAAAAAGAAAAAAAAATATCTTCATGAATTATTTGAAAAATGTGATCCTGAGCAACTTCAACTTGATAAAGATTTTGATGATTATCTGAATAATGATCGGCTGGAAGACATTATTGGAGATGAAGGCATGCAGAATCTCAATATGGATGACTATTCTTGTCTGCAATAAAAGGCTCTGAAAAGTAGTTGCACCATTATTATACTATTTTGTCCATATCAAGTTAGTAAAATAATATTGTCCACTGTAGCCATTGCAAATAGCTATAGCCATGTGAAAATATCAGTGTATACTATAGCCTTTAGGGCATCCTATGTACCCTCATCTCCTCTATAAGAGGAGAGGCTAAGTACTGAGAAGGAATACTCTCATTTGAGCATACTTCAACAAAAGAGAAGTCGGAAATTTCCATTTCTCTATGAGCAAGCATCTCTAATGATCTTAGTAGCTTAAGTCCCTATTTAATCTTTCCATTGTAATATTTTCACTTTCAAGTTTTCAATAAAAGAAGTTTCTCAGTAGGGAACGTTATTCAATTGAACTTTATGTCTTAAATATTATAATTTCTTGATTAAAGTTCCAATATCCATTAAAATATAAAGAACTTGATTAATGATTGCGGTCCGAGGTAGGCAACGAAATGAATCTGTATTGTACCTGATCTAAGAAAGATGTGGTTGAGATTAGTAATCTCTGTAAATTGGATGCTATATGAATGCGAGTGTCCAACACCAACTAAGTTCAGGTAATGATAGAAACTTTCTAATTAAGCTTTAATTATTTGCTAAGCATAGTGGGCCTATAATTACATAAAATATAATATTTATGATATAAGTAGTAGATTGTGATAACTAGTACCACTAAGATTATTATAAGAAGTTTAATCGTTTAAATCAAGTATATTTATGAAAAAACTCTAAAAATAGCATATTTGCATATTTTACCCAGATCTAGGGTCTTTCTGTAATTTCTAAAAGTTTTGGGCCAAAAGTAAAAATAGAAATAGTACAGGAGGTATTAAAAAACTAAAACAGTCATTCGGAAGGTAGAAAAAAATCAAAACATCATACCTCATGGTACCAAAAAGTTAAGCCAAAAAAGTGATGCTAGAAAAAATCAATGACGTCTATATCAAGGTACTAAAAAGTCAATTATCCCCATTCCACCCCTTTTAATTCTAGGGCCCAAGCCATGCTTGAATGCATAAAACGATGTGATGATCGATCCCGAAAATGGAAAGATGTTGGACAATCTCTAATATCAATCAGTACCTCAGAACCCTCACCCATTCTTGAAACTCAAGATTGACTCGAATGTCACCAGTTAATGAAGTAACCGTAGCTGGAGCTGGTAGAAATGACTCATCAACCAAACCAAGCAAACCATGAGAGACCAGAACAGCATTGTTTGCCATGTGAGATAGCCCTCAGGTGTGGTCAAGCGACCCTCACTAGATTGGTGATATTTGGTGCAGCAAGGGTGACACCTAGGTTTGATGGATTCACAGTTGTGCCGAAACGCAGCAGCGGATTTAATGATGCTAGAATCGAAGAAGATGAAGGGAACGCTTGACTGGACGACCCAACTTCATACTGTGAGAATGGAAACCGTGTTGCTACTGAGAAAGGAGGATAAGAGCCTGTCGTGGCAACAGAGTCATTCAACGGCAAGGAAGGATGGGCGTTGAAAAAGGTTGGATAACTATTGAAGAGAAAGGTTGCTTGGGTCGGGCAGTAGTAATGGTGGTGTGCATAGTCATGGCAGTCGTGAAGTGAGGCAGAGGTAAAAGGCAACCACAGCAACAGTTTAAGGGTTGCTGGTAATAACAGTCCTAAAGCAGGTATGTCGTTGCCAGTACTGGGTGAAGGAGTACTTGGCTCCAATGGAGATGACAAGATCCCAAAGCAGGAAGGAGGTGGGATGGTCATGATACGGGAGGCACTAGAGGAGAGTTTAAGCCCACGTTTTTTTTAAGGCTAATTAATTAGGGTTTTGCTCTGATATCATGTGCGGAAATAAGGCGACTTGACCCCTCATTGGGGTCTTGGGTAAAAGGGTTACAATATACATCGAGATTACAAGGCCCAATTACAAACATAAACTACATATGTGCACTATTACTTTCAAACCATATTGCAACGATTTACATCTACCTCATACCATCTTATCACATGCATATATAATTCCAAGACAAAGAATAACCTGTAGGCATGTAAGCATTAGTTACATCTCCAATTAGTATTAAAAAAAGTAGTGTTTCCTATCTAAATTTGTTGGAAATTTTTGTAGGACATACCTCAAAATTCGTGGGAAACTTTTCTATTAATTTGTAATGTAATATGAGTACAATGAAAAGATTAGCAATCACATACACATGCCCAGTTAATATGCATAAAATATATCCAATTGATGGATATCAACAAAAAAAAATTAGAAGCTAATATGAACAACTATTAGAATTAGATAAAGACAACAGAGTTTTGAAGTAGAGTCTACGTTCAAACATGTCGAAGCACTCTCTTTAGAGAGGAAAAGGCCCCCACTGCACTAATAAGAATGGATTCAGAAGTAATCTACAGTGAAGTGTGTCAAAGCATTCTCCTTATAGGAAAAGTTCTCACTGCACTGAGAAGAATTTTTCAAGTGTAGCCATCTCTCAAGATTCGACAGCCTGTTAGTCATTTTCATATACAAGGAGAACTTCAAACCAAGAGACACCCAATACTCAAAATATAGTTTAATAATAATAAATTTGTAATCAAACTATTCAATAGATTGGACAAGAGAGTAAAACCATCAAAGAGTTTCTCAACTACATAAGCTTGATCGTTAGACTCCCATACCATCAGCCCAAAAACTATTAAAAGTTGTAGGCGAAAAAATCAGGTAGTCGACGGGCAACAAAAGTATTGAAATAGGAACCCGGGGGGGAAGAAATTAGCTCAAAGATCTCCCTTGTCCAATCCATTAACCCAATAGATCCCTTAAAAAGGTCGGAACGGATGTTAATATTGGGCATAAATCCCAACTAATCCCCTGAGTAGACAAATTTCCCCCTCAACAAAGCTAAAACAATATAAATTTTGTCAGCCTGAAATTTAGTAAGCAATTACTTGAGATAAATAAGTGAAAAAATAAATAATGTTAATAATAAATTGCAAATCACAAATAAAATTTTCTGACAGGAATTACGTTATCATTTAAGGGTGATATACTTATGATGCCAATACGTTTCAAATTTTTCACGGTTGTTTAGCTCAACATTTTTTCATAACAAGATATGAAATCATTGATTTCCATACGTAATATTTGGTTCTTTTTTTATTATTGAAACCACATGCCTTTGATATCAATTAAAGCTTCAGGTAGAGGTTTGAGTAAGCCTCTCGTTCCCTCGGATTTATGTGAATCTACACTCTTGGAATCAAATGGTTTTCATGTATAGACTGTGAACCAGACAAATTTTAGGAAACAGAAACCATTCCTAGATCATCTTGGTTCATTCTTGACAACATTTTATTTCAACCTTTAGAACCAAACAGCCCCTCAATTAGTTTGCTTTGCTCATGCTCCTTGCCGCCCTAGTTCCTCCAACATCCCCCCCCCCACCCCCCCCCCCCCCCCACCCGCGGGGCCCCAAAAAAAGGGCGAAGACGGGGTGCTTTCGAGATCCTAAAACAAGGGTAAAAACATGTTTAGGGGGGAAAAAAAGGTTATGACATATGTACTATCGCAAGACAACCTCTTAAGATTCTTCTTGTAACCTAAAATAATATGTTGTATAATTTAAAATCACTATATTTTCATTAGTTGCAAACTTACCATTAGTGATTAATAGTAAACTTTTAGTCTTTTCGGCCCAACAGTACATAAAATAATACTCTAATTGGATCAACCCCACCCTTCAACCATTCACTCATATCATTTTTCTTCAATTTAAAACATGAAAATATATTTTTTAAAGCATGATAAGTCAGTTAAGAAGTACCTTGTAATAAGACATTTATCATTTTAAAAAGAAAAAAAAACAAGAATTGCATATAAGTGAGTACATTTTGATTCAATGCTTAAGCTATTGATTAGACCTACCAATTCGTACGAACAGTTAAATACAAGCCAGGCGTATTTAAATTTAGCTGACAAGTTAAGTGTATTAAGAATTCAGGTAAAATATGAGAGGTGCTTCGGGTCAACTCGATCGTTTTCTTTTTGCATCAGTCATTTTTCTTTCATCAGACATAAAACTTGGCATATTTATTTCTTAAAAAATATTTGTAGCCTGTAGAAAAATATAGTAATTGTGTTTTCCTGGAAAAAAATTTTAAAAATTCAAAGTTCTTCAACATGAATGGGTGCCCACTGTGAGCTGATCCCCATTGGGCCAACACAAGGTGCCTCACTCAAAATAAAGTCAATAAAAAGTAGGGTTAATAATCTGCTAAGAATAACAAGTTAGCCCATTAACCTTTGAGCCATTCAAAAGAACACGAGAAAACACTTATATAATATTTAGTTAGATATAATCAACATTATAATGCAAACAAGCTTGTAACTACGATTTCATTACTTTGTTTTGTATAACAATATTGCAATAAAATAACAATCATTTAATTATGATTACCATAAACTAAATCATCGTGATTACATTGCAAAGCTGATTGCCTTACATTACTATTACATTACATCCAACCAAATATCACATTAATTGCAAAACAATATTCAATCGACCACCTATTGCAAATTTTTTAGGAAATACATTACCTGACTAGTTACGTCACTAATCATTGTATTAGAGTATAAAATATATTCCTAAACCTTTGGATTAGTCAATTATTGAACATTATATCAAACCCTTTATCCAAAGAAGAAATCTCAAGTTTGAATCTTAACAATCTTGTATTTAACATTGCGCAAGGATAACATTTGCAACATCCACGCTCCAAAACCAAAAGCACTTTTATGAGAGGGCATGTTAAAGGATAGAACCTATTCCTAAGCCTTCTATCATGAGCTTAAATTTTGGTTAAATTGGTTATTGAAATCTTTCACTGCCAAAAGCTGTATTGGTCACTATATCGAAGGACAATCTTCAGCTCCCAAACATTTTCACAAGAAGAAACAAGCAAAGTTTGAAGATAACCATAACCGCCTCCAAAAGCAATCATCAGCTCAGCTGATAAAGCAATGCCACATGGTGGATCACAGGGATTGTAATTGGTGTACATCACAGCACATAAATTATACGATAGGTGTGCTGGGAATATAACCATAATTACGTGACCCACCGGGGGGGGGGGGGGCAAAGCTACATGCCAATGAGAAAACCCCCAAATTTCTTTCCAGATTCATACAATGCACTGCCACGGACCATCAAATTGCAGCAGCTCTTGCTGTTAGGATATGCAATGCATCTTCATAGTCGAAGAAACTGGCCAGTGAAAAACCAAGGTCGGTTTTCCCTGTCATCGTGATCCAAGCATCCATCCAATCATCTAGACCTGGCAAACAGGTCATTCGGTTCGGCTACGAATCAAGTTAACCTTAGGTCGGATTGTGTTCAGGTCGAACAAATTCAGTTAGACTCTGGTTTCAAGTCAGGTCATGTTCGGTTCAAGCCGACTTTGTGTCACTCGAATTTTTGTCCAGTCAACTTTTTTTGCAAAGAAAAATAAATTTGGGGAAAAGAATCCGGTCAAGTCGGCTCATGTCAAGCCAAGCTCGGTTTTGGTTCATCTAATTTTGGCTGTTGGGGTCGGATACGGGTTCACGTCATTCAATACGGTTTTGCATCAAATTTGCCAGGTCTAGATCTAAAATCATCCGCTTAAAAGGCGATTCTTAAGGGAAAAGACCAACCGGAGTCGTCATGACTTCTCACTGTGCGTGTCTGTCACCTGGATGGAAATCACACTAACGTGTCAAGGTCTATCCCACTTTTGGCAAATGCCAATGTGTTTTGGTTCCCCAACGAGAGGAGGGATCATGTCATCAGCTTAATGGTTTAATCATACTCGATAGTTAAACATTAAGGCTTCAACAGAACAGAGAGATCAAATCATCAGCACAAATTGACCAAAGCCAAAAACCCAACTATCATCCCCATAGAACTACTAGTTTTCAGCATGAATTTTTTCATCTATAATCCAAAGTAACCCACAAATGAATGGGTTAGACTCGACTGACCTCAGCACACCAAAATAACAATAATATTTCTTGATATTTAAGCAAGATGTCCTCATTATTTGATTCCCTTTTGTTTTGCACCTCTAACTTATAATGGTTATTCATTGCATCCGAGTATTAAGAGAATTCAGCATTAAATAGATATCTTTCACCCCCTACAAATGGCCAATAGTACACATTCCTCTCTTAACTCTCTATTATTAGTAGAAAATATGAAAGACAAATACAATTAGAAACAATTCATTCAGAGTGGGGCAAGTTAAATGTCACAAAATAAAAAAATACTTAGCCTTAATGGAATTCATAACAATCAGACGTCCATTGAAAAAGCATCAATCAAACTACTATCATTATAATTGGCAAAACATATCATCAGTCTTAATAATATGACTCCATAAAAATCTAAAATTTTAATGTGCACATTTTTTAAAAAAAACACACACAAGCTTCTTTCTAGGTTTTGGGGTTTTCCTCATTCGGATCTTGTTTTAACTTGATTTCTATCATATCCTTGGGGCTCATAGTTAATAGATACGACACACTGACATGGTAATTTTGCCATCGTACCCATGTGATACATCCATCCGGCACGGATACATCCCGACACATGTTGAACCCGTGTTTGACATGGCAAAATATGTATCAGAAAAGAAAAAGAGAAAAATAGAGGGAGAGCATGCCGAACATAAGCGACGGACATGCAAATCGCATCCATATCTTAGATTAAAAAAGCCCGAGACGCAAAAAAGCGCAAGGAGTCCTAGGGCCCCAGGCATGGGCTACGAGGCAAAGGCGTGGGCTTTTTAGACGCGAGGTGCACTTTTACTAAAAAAAATGCTTGAATATCATTAAAAAACCATATTTCTTCTAAAATCAGTTAGATAATGCCACCAAATAAATAATTTTCACCAACCACCAGAAAAAAAAGAGAATCAATTAAATACGTTAAACATCGCTCAATTAGATTACTATAAATTGAACCCCCAAAATATAACACATGCTGCCAGCATGCCAGGAAGAAAGAGAGAGAGAGAAAGTCCGAGAGAGATAGAAAGGGAGAAAGATTAAGAAGCCCAAAAAAAAGCAAGGGCTCGGTACCATTGTAGCACTAGAGAAGGCACCATTTTCGACCACCTTGAAGCCCCAAAAAAACAAAACGAAACAAAGAAAAACCTTTCATAGCTGTCCAATAACAGAGGAGAGGGATGAAGAAGGAAGTCTGAAAGACGACAGGAGAACAAAGCATTTACCTAATTGTTGCCGCCAGGGTTGGAGGGTTTCTAGCTCCAAACTCATGTTCAATAGTAGCAATATGTTTTGTTTACTTCTATTAGCATCTTGATTGAAAGGTTTCCAAAAACAGAAAGAGTGTTTGAGGCCCCTTAAAGGTTTTTTTCTTTTTTTTCCCAAATGGTCTATTACGATCTATAAAGCGCGGGCTTCGTGGGCTTTGGGCCTCGGTTTGAAGCCCAAAAAAGCGCGGGCTTTAAGAATGGGCTGAGCTTCACCCATTCCAAGGCGCAAGAGGGTGGGCTTTGGGCTTTTGTGAGTATAGGGCGCGCTTTTTTAGACACAAATCCATATGACAAAGGCTCACTTCAGACATTCATGCTGGAACCTACTCCGGTGTCCCCTTGCTCGTCCGTCTACTGTTGTGTCTCCAACAAATTATGAGAGAGATAGGAGGTGGTTAAAATGGAGGATTGATGAGGTTTGCTAGTGTTCATAGCTGCAAATTTTTTGATTTTGGGTAAGAGATTGGTTTTCTATATCTCGTTCTTATATAAAGAATGGACGACAAAGAAAGGAGGGTATAGGGAATTGGTGAGTTTTAACATTACAAAAGTACTAATTTTGGCTTTGAGGAAAGAGGGAAGAGATAGAGAGACCATTACTCGAGGAACACTGACTTCATAACTAGCTTTAGTAACCTTTCATCAAACAAAACCAAAAAAAAAAACAAATTACAGCTAATCGCTACATGTCCCCCACCTTCAATGCTCACTTTCCTTACATACTTCCTGTGACTTTAACTATTACCCCGTAAAACCATCCCAAATCTACATAAGCATATGAAATGATAAGATATTTCCATCTAATTTTATTACTAAGTTCTACATTTTATAAATTATATGCCCAACTACATAAAAAATATATATAATTAATCAACGTGTGTCGAACTATGTGTCGTATCCTTATTTTTTAAAAATCACGTTTCAGTGTCAGTGTTGTGTTGTACCTGTATCACATATCCAAGTCCGTGCTTCTTAGATTAATAGTCTTAGCATTTTGAACATTATTTCGACAAATACAACTATTCGACCCAAAAATTAGACCAGACTGAAGACTGGCAAAACTTAATTCAGCCCTATGTAGTCCTCAGTCCAAAAGGTATGAGGATTGTTAGGTCTTCCATTGGGTCCCATTCTAGACCAGATGCACCAACAGACCAGATTAGGACAGAATACTTTATTTTTAAAAAAATCAAATTCAGTAAGTTAGGGTGCGCTGCCAGCTCCACTGGTACACACTTCACACGGGACTCTCTTGGGCGACTCATGCCTCTTCTCAGTCTCCTCTGAGTTGGCAGCACCCTAATTCTTTTCCAGCCTTCTTCACCACCGTCAGCAGTGCTACAATGCATCCCTCATTTTCTCCTTTCGGCTCCCAAGCAACTCACGAATGCACACTTATCAGGTTTCCATTTTAGCCCCAACTTCTAACCATGCTCGTCACAAATTGTAAATACAAGCCCACTCATGCCTGTGATATATCATGGTTGACTGTTGAGCACTAGGTTGCTCCGCACACAGAAACAGCTCCGACAAATCTCTTTTGCATGGTTCATGCTTGACTCAATGGAATTCCCAACACTGCCCAATTTTAATTATGCTTCATTCTTTTTAGCTTTTCCTTCAACTGAATTCTCCAAACATTGCAAGGATGAGATTTATGGCATTGATTGTTAAAGATGCAGTGATGAGTTGTACAAAAAGTAGGTTTTTTTTTTATGATTTAGCTTTCACTTTGGTCCAATCAGCCTGCTTTTACGGTCTCAACCGGCTCTTATTCGGTCTAGCCTCAATCCGAGTTTTTACAGGTCTTCGGCCTAGTCTAGTCTTGGCCCAGTTCGGTCCAAGTTTGCACAAATGAACACCCAACACGGGATATGAGTTCCATGTGCAATCAGATTGTAGAATGGAAAGCGTGAAAAAAACAGAAATGTATAAACCATAAGATTCGAGTGGTTAGCTTCACGCTTTGCTTATCACAGCTTTTCACGTCCTCTTATAGCTTACTACAACTTCTACAACTCCTTAAAGCTGCTGGAGCTATATTCTATAGTTTCTTCCAACTACTTATAATTCTCCAACGTTTCTAGGACCTTCTTACACCTCCTTACCAGTCCATATAAGTTACAACTTAGCCTTGTAGTTTGAAAGAGCAATGTCACAGTCTTTTCTTCATTCCTTTCTTTTCATGGTTCTCTCGTGTTTACCAATTTGACTATTGGGCAATTTTTATTTTGCACTCTCTTTTATTCTTTTACTGATTCAAAAGTTAAGAATAACTGATATTTATTGTTTCGTTGTAATTGAATTAGGTTTTCGAATTAAAGTTTTAATTGATGAGATGAATGCAAGCTTCAGATGCAAGGACGAGAGCCGGTATCCATGTGCAAATTTCAAACAGTGTTCTTGTGTCCTAAATTTAGAAATTTTTTGAGCCTCACAGTCAAATTCATAACCATGTCTGACAACCCAAAGTCCATGTAACATGGGTGGTGAGTAGGTTCCATCCTTCTTTTACGGGTTGGGGCAAGGGCTTTATTTCTTTTTCTTTCTTTTTTTGGAGGGGAACTCAGAGGAATTATAAGTAGGCAAGGCTTTAACGGGCAAGGAAGCAAGGATAAAGCCCCCAGTTACAAATCTACTAAGCAATAACAAGCTCTGGAATCAGATGCAGGCTACTCAGTTAAGGCCCAGGGTGGCAAGCATGCCAATTGGGGCAAATGCCCCTTGGCGCATTCAAGAATATGTCATACAAATTGCAGATGTACAACTGAACATGTTCTACAAGCAATATTTGATATAAAAGAACAATTTCCTCTAGATAGAGATCGTTCTTCCATTATCAGGGCATCAGACAGTGGACTGTGGTGGATATGTATTGTGGAGGATGATATGCCTGGCGCATTAGCCAACAAATTTGTTAAAAATTCTATATAAAAATCCTCAAAAATCATAATGTTGTTAAAGTGGACACCCGTAAACATTAATCAATACTTATAAATTTAAGAAAGCTTAAACATGGAGTCATGGACACAGTTTGACAGAATTTCTGGATCTGCCGCTAGTGCCAGACACAAAAACAAACTTGAATGACAGGTTCCACTAGCTCAAGTAGGAAACCCGCCTTGGTCTCCAGTCTAATAATACCCTTTGTCCAGCTAGATTTGAATCAGTCTAAACCTAGTTCAACCAGGGGACCCAGCCAATGGCCAGTTTTAGAGATTAAACAGGAGGATTTCAAATTTGGCTCAAATGTACAAACCTGAAAGTATGTCAGTGCACCTGCAAAAATATCGTCATACTATCCACCTCTCTCAGCTAAGCCATTAACACTTTGTTAACTACTTTTATCACTTATTTTATTTCTTCTTAAGTGATTTCCTATGTAGCTGCAGGCTAGATTCCAGTTTATCCCCTACCCCTCCTAAAAAAGAGGGGGGGGGGAGGGAGAGAGGAGGGGACGGGGACGGGGAAGGGGATGGGGATGGGGATGGGGACGGGGGCAAGCAGGAGGAGGAGGAAGAGCAGAGGCGAGGAAAGAGGAAAATCCTTTGTGCTGTTAAGCCTCTGAATTTTTTATTTCATCACTTCTCTCCCATATGCTATGCTTGGAAAATAAGATTGGAGCAAGATTTCAAAATGAAATGTTAGCCCATTGGCAAAAATCAACAAAGTTACACAAGAAAATAAAATGCTAATTGGACATAGTTAAATATGACACAAGTTAGAACAAACATACATGACCTAAAGTTAAGCATAAATATCATGACATTAGCCCTCAAGATGAGAAATGCAGGTCAACAACTAGTCAATCCATTGACTCAATTCTCGCAGGTCGGGTTAAACATTGGTCATGTGGAGAGAACCATAAAAACCACTCGCCACAGTTTTGGCTGGATGGTACATAAGGACAGGGAAATGCAACTAGTTACTACAAAAATGCTGAAAGACACAGCAAGGGATGTGAAACTTACCAGTGGTGTCCCTTTTCAACTTCTTCCTCTTATGACTATGATCACCAACCCTCTGCTCAACCATCGAACCATCCTGCAAAGGATGATACATCATTGATGATAGCTGTTCCTTTGCTGCTTCAAGTCTTTGCTTTTCATCTCTCTGATACCAAACAAAATGAACCAAAGGATCACTGAACATGCACTTTATAAATCTATACAACACGTTCTTGGAGTGCAATGAGAGACAAGCTCTTACATATGCCTTTTCAAACACAGCAATTTGCTGCTTACAGAGCTTCAATTCCATCTCAAGCACATTGATTCGGGAATCAACAGGCACAGGACATTGCTCCACTATTTGCTTCTGTCTTCCCCGGATAACTTCAGGTTGCCACACATTCAAAGCCACAGAAGCTTGCCTGAAAGTTTTCAAAAGATTCTATGTATAAACAAATAGCCAAAATGGATTGCAAACAAAACAATTAAAAAGGGAAATTGTACAAGAGCCAAACATCTAACATGATTCAAAATAGTAATTTTCTTTAAAATAGTTCTCACCAAACAGTTTCTCATATTAAGATAGCACTCTTCACACTCAGATTTATGAACCGGTTCATTTAGCTTAAAATAGCTTCCAGAAAGCTATAGAAATTCTGCCCTCATCCCCTTTTTTCTTCTTCAGGTCACACTTGGAATGCTCAACTTTTAGACTCAATCAAAAATAATTGCCTCGCACTTACCAATTAGGAAGCGTCCCAACTTTCCCTTGACTGCAAATTGCAATACAGATTGAAACACAGATGACAACAATGTCAGCTAACTTAACTGGTAAGTTTTCTAGGTTAGCTTCACACCTCTAATCCATTTGTACCAAATTTCATGGTGGGTTACACTCAGTTCTCATTTATTTGTTCCAAGTTTCATAATTGCACAAAATTCAAATTAACTAAGCGTCCCAGAACCCTAAGATACGAATACTTAACGGTTACCATCATCCTAAATATCATTACCTGACCTTGTGTAAATTGGACAGTTCAGAAGCAACTGTTCTAATTTTGTCAGCCTCTTCAGCTCTACGATCCTCCAATTCCTGAAGCCTTCTGGTGTGTTCAGCAATTCGACTCTCAATTCTCAAAACCGCCCGCCTATGCGCGGCAATCCTTCTGGCCTTATCTTTCTCATACCTAATTCCTCATAAAAAATCAATCAATCAATTCAAATTCCAAGCCTAAAAGTTGCAATCTCAGCGAGAAGAGAGCACCTTGCTCGATAGAGTGACTTGCGTGAATTGGTAGTTGTCGAAGAAGAGGAGAGAATATTGTCGGTGTTCAAATAAGCAGGGAAATCAGACGAAAGCAAAGAGGACCAAAGAGAATCGTCGCTGGATAAACGACGGAAGCGTCGACAAGAGATGCAGATGCAACAGAGGTCTTTCAAAGTGAGGCGGTTAGGGTTAGGATTTGGGTATGAACCTGAAACCCCCATTTCAAGGATTCTTCTCCACAGCTCGTCTGGCAGCTCCGCCATTGTCGGCCACTCTCCCTCGCTCCCCTTCTCTCTAGTCTGTGGTATGGCCGGTTGGTGGAAGTGCGCAACACCGCTCGGTCGGCTCTTCGGTCGAAGGGGCTGCTAGAATTTTGGGGAATTTGCCTTGCGGTCTTGTTGAAAGGGGCCTATCATCTGTTTTATTTAAAATAATTTGGCAGAACAACATTTATTGAAGGTTGATCCAAAAAATTAAAAAAAAAAAGTATCGACTATCAAGTCTATCATGGAAGGTTCTTCAAGCACAGTCGCTGCGAAAAACTCAATTGTTCACAAAACAAGCTCAGCACGTCAAGCGAAGGATGCAATCAGTGTCTTGCAATTTTCTACACAAGTTTAAAACAATCCAATATGAACAAAGCTGCATAGTAGGAGGAACCATCAGTCATGCCAGTACAAGAGACATTCAAAACGAGTTCATGTATCAACTCCATCAATTAATTGGTGCAACGAAGATTCAAAACAAGGCAAGAGATTCAAGAGATGGATATGGAAAGGATGCAACTATATTCATCAAAGTAACAATGGTCATCAACCTCAACTTCTAAAGAGAACGTTTGAGATGCTATGTTAGGAAGTGATGGGGACCATCCAACCAAACCTTTCATTAGTCTTCCCAATGATCCAACCCCTGTTAGGGAGTCCAAGAAGGTTAAGGAAGTTCATGCCACGGTTAGAAACCACTTGAACAAAGAAGATGATGGGCTGCCCAGTTCATACCGAAATTGGCCCGGCTTTGTTTCTCTGTTGGAGAAAATTATAAAAGGGGAAATTTCCTGCACGCACCACCCCCTTAAATCTTAAGATCTTAGCTTTCCAACAAGACCTTTTGCAAAGCATTTGGATTTCATTTGGTCAGCCAACCAAGCCAAAAATCGAAGACAGTGCACTACAGGGCGCAATCCAGCACAGTCCGAAAGAAGGGTCCGTTTGGTTAACCTACTTTGCTCCAACTTTTGTCAAAATTTAAGGCATGAAAAAGCATCTAAATATTTATCAAATCATGGCCCTAAATTTGAGCTAAGGGACCAGCTTGTGTTGCTTTTATCCAGCCAAAGTAGGGAAGAAATTCCTTTACACGATTTTTGGGTGTAACCGGCTGCCACCTTGGGTTTTGGTGTCCCATTTGTACTACTTGCAGGTTCAAGGCCCTAAGCTGCTGTACTTAGAGTATTTAGATGCTTGACACCTCAATTTGGAGATTATTAAGCTAATGAGGTGTCAAGGTTAGGCTAAATCTCTTGTTTTATCAACTTGTACTTGTAAAATAGCTTAGGCCATGTCATTTAGTGACAACTTCAGCTTGTAAACAGCCCTTGGCCGAGTGCAAGAGAGGCATGTGTTATAAATACCCCCTCTCTTCCATTTGCAAGGGTCTTTTGCCAATTTGAATACAAAACTTAAGCTTTGTCTCTCTCAAATTCCTAGTTCTATATCTTAAGTGTGGCAACTTAAGTGGTATCTAGGTCTCTTTATCTCAATTAGGTGGTGATTCTGTATCCTAATTGATCTAAGGAGATTGCCCTAGTGTTCAACGAGAGTGGCTCCATTGGATTATCTCTTGAAGGCACTTGTGTTATCCTCTTCTTCTTTTTCTCATTCTCACTTCCTAACCTACTCTCTTGGCAAGTGCAAGGTGAGATACCTCAATTGGTATCAGAGCCTAGGCTACCCTCCTGATCTTGCTTCCAACCTCAAACACATTCCCAAACACTAAGCGACAAATCACCCTTAACCACTTATCCTTTTTTCCTCCCTTGTACATTCCATACCGTGCCCAAGGCAGCACTTTAGCACGGGTACCCCGTGCCATACAGCACGACTGTGCCTCCTCCCCAGCACACCTACTCGATTCCGGTAGCCTAGCACGGCCAGACCATGCCCCCTAGCACAATCGTGGTCCTTGCTTACAGACCCGAAACACCCCACCTCCTACTCTACTACAACCATATCTTCAAGCCTCACCCTGGAACAAGTTGTAGAGGTCGTTCTTAAGGAGAAGGCCGAATTTGGAGGCCAAGGTCAAGTACCTCCAAACTCAACTTGGCCAACTCTTAGAAGATAAGAGAAGGAGTTTGAGAAACTCAAGGAGCCCCACGGAACAAGAACCTCAGATTGATCTTGAGGAAAAAGAAAGCTATCCCCATGCGTTTTCTAGTGAAGAAGGTGAAGGAGGAAGGCCATTTCGGTCTAGTGGAGGCGGCAATCTTGATTTCAAGGTTGACATCCCCGAGTTTGAAGGTCGTCTATACCCGGATTTGTTTCTAGATTGGCTTCGGATAGTTGAGGGAGTCTTCGACTACAAGGACATCTCATATGAGACAAAGGTAAAGCTTGTAGCCCTTAAGCTTCGCAAATATGCTTCAATTTGGTGGGCTAACGTAGTGACCAAGAGGGCAAGGAAGGGAAAGGGAAAAATCTGTACTTGGGCTCAAATGAGGGACAAACTAAAGGCCAAATTCCTACCCACCCACTACCTCCATGATAACTACCTCAAATTTCATAACCTCAAGCAAGGAACCAAGAGTGTGGAAGAATATACTAGGGAGTTTGAACAACTCCTCTTGAAATTTGATTTGAAGGAAGATGAAACCCAAACTCTTGTGAGGTATTAGAGTGGTTTGGATGATCAAATTGCCCATCTTATTGAGCTACATCCTTACTCCTCTCTTGATGAACTTAGTTCCCTTGCATACAAAGTTGAACAACACCGAAAAGCCAAAGGGAAAGGAATTGTGTCCAAACCTCCTACTCGGTCTTACCCTTTTCAAAGACCCCCAAACACAACTCCTAGACCACAAGCTACACCACCTCCACAGCCAAATCCCCCAAATGCCCAAAACACACCTCAAAGAAACCCTCCCAAACCGGAAGATAGAAGAAGATATTTTCGTTGCCAAGGACTAGGGCACATTGCATCCGAATGCCCAAACAAGAGGATTGTTACTTTGGCTGAATTTCAAGCTTCCTTTGCGGAGCTTGAGGGAGAGGACGAAGGGAAGAAAGAGTTAGACTTGAATGAGTCTCTAGAGGAGGTTGAAGAAGGTCCGGATGAAGGGGAACTTTTGGTAATCCGAAGGGCCTTAAGTGGCCTAGCTTCCCAGGATGAACTTGAGCAAAGAGAGTCCATGTTCTATACAAGGTGCACCATAGGTGGAAAAGTTTGCTCTCTTATCATTGATGGGGGGAGTTGTGCGAATGTGGCCTCACAATCCATGGCGGACAAGCTCAAGCTCTCGGTGACCCCCCCAAAGCCATACACAATCCAATGGCTTAATCAAAGCAAAGGTTTGCCAATCTCTACTCAGTGCCTCTTATCTTTAAGCATTGGGAAGACTTACAAAGATGAGATTTGGTGCGATATCGTACCAATGGATGCTTGCTATGTCTTGTTGGGTCGACCTTGGCTCTTTGATAGGAGAGTCATGCATGATGGCCTCATGAATACATATACCTTCACAAAGAACCACAAGAAGATCACCCTCACTCCACTCAAATCGTCCGCCCCTTCCAAACCCAAAGAAAACCCACAAATGGATGTCTTTCTCACCACCCTCCTCAAGTCCCAAATGCATGAGTATGAACCATACAAAGAATGGATTTTGCTAGGCCTAAAACCGGCCCTAGCCACGGCCTTAAGCCATCCCATGCTAACCCCTCTCCTACACACCTTCCAACATGTTTTCCCTCAAGAGATACCCCACGGTTTGCCTCCCAAAAGATCCATCCAACACAAGATTGACCTTTTTCCCGGTTCCACCCTTCCAAACAAACCGGCCTATAGGATGAACCCCCCAAGAAACCCAAGAAGTCCACTGCCAAGTTGATGACCTCCTAGCCAAGGGGCTAATCCGTGAAAGCCTAAGCCCGTGTGCCGTCTTGGCTCTACTTGTGCCCAAGAAAGATGGGAGCATGAGAATGTGTGTTGATAGTAGGGCCATTAACAAGATCACCATCAAGTATCGATACCCCATTCCAAGGTTGGAGGATTTACTTGATGAGCCTCATGGAGCCACTATCTTCTCCAAAATTGATCTTAGAAGTGGCTACTACCAAATCCGGATCTTTGAAGGGGATGAATGGAAGACGGATTTCAAAACCAAGGGCGGCCTCTATAAGTGGTTGGTCATGCCATTTAGCTTGACTAATGCACCTAGCACCTTTATGAGGCTTATGAATAAGGTGCTTAGGCCAATCATAGGCAAGTTTGTTATTGTGTATTTCGATGATATCCTTGGGTATAGCCGGGATGAACAAGAGCATGTCGACCACCTCCACCAAGTCTTGAGTATCTTATCTCAAGAAGAGCTCTATGGTAACCTTGAGAAGTGTCACTTCTTCACACCCCAAGTCATCTTCTTGGGTTATGTAGTTTCGGCTCAAGGCATCCATGTTGATGAAGACAAGGTCAAGGCCATCCGTGAGTGGCCTACTCCCTCCTCCATGCATCAAGTCCGAAGCTTCCATAGTTTGGCCTCCTTCTACAGGAGATTTGTGAAGGACTTTAGCTCAATTGTCTCTCCCATGACCGAGGTTCTCAAGGGCAAGACCTTTGAGTGGAATGAACAAGCTCACTTGGCATTTGAATAAATCAAGAGAAGGCTTACAAGTGCTCCCATACTAGCACTCCCTAGCTTCTCCAAGGTCTTCGAGGTGGAGTGTGATGCCTCCGGAGTGGGCATAGGGGTTGTTTTGTCTCAAGAGAAGCAGCCTATTGCATTCTTTAGTGAGAAATTGAATGAATCCAATCGGAAGTACTCCACGTATGCCAAGGAGTTCTATGCAATAGTCCGGGCTTTGGAACATTGGAGACACTACCTAGTGGGGGCCGAATTCATCCTACATTCGAACCATGAGGCCCTTAAGTTCATTCAAGGGCAACATAAGCTCAATCCCCGCCATGCCAAGTGGGTTGAGTACCTCCAAGCTTTCAAGTTCATGATACATCACAAGACCGGCAAGTTGAACAAGGGAGCGGATGCCCTTTCAAGGCGATACTTTCTCCTCTCGGCCCTAGAATCCAAGGTACTTGGGTTTGAGATTGTCAAGGGAATGTACATCAATGATGAGGACTTCAAGGAAATCCATGCCAAATGTGCTAGCCACCCCCACGACCTATTCCACATCCTAGAGGGGTTCCTCTTCAAAGGGCCACGACTTTGTATACCCAAGTGTGGATTTAGGGAGTTGCTAATGCAAGAACTTCATGGTGGTGCTCTATCCGGTCACTTTGGGGTAAAGAAGGCTTGCTCAATGCTCAAGGAGCACTACTATTGGCCGAAAATGGCCAAGGATGTAGAACACTTCATCAAGAGGTGCTCAATTTGTCACATGGCTAAGAGTCATGTACTTCCCCAAGGCCTTTACTCCCCTTTGCCCGTGCCCTTGGCCCCATGGGAAGATATTAGTTTGGATTTCATCACGGGCTTGCCACGGACTGGAAGAAGCAAGGATTCCATCATGGTGGTGGTGGGTCGATTCTCCAAAATGGCCCACTTTGTCCCTTGTCACACCACCCATGATGTCTCCCACACATCCAATCTCTACTTGAAGGAGATTATGAAACTTCATGGCATCTCAAGGAGCATGGTTTCGAATAGGGACACTAAGTTCCTTAATCATTTTTGGCTCACTCTTTGGAGAAAGATGGGGACACACCTCAAATTTAGCACCACTTGTCACCCCCAAACCGATGGCCAAACCGAGGTGACTAACTGGATTTTAGGGACCTTGCTTAGGGTACTTGTGAAGAAGAACATCAAGGCTTGGGATGAACTCCTACCTCATACGGAGTTTGCTTTCAACCGGGCCCCAAGTAAAGCCACCCACCTTTCCCCATTTCAAGTGGTCTATGGGTACAAACCAAAAACTCCCTTGGACCTCACACCCATCCCCACTCCTAGCAAGTTTAGTTAGGAGGTCGAGAAATGAGCCAAAGAAATCAAAGACCTTCATGTTCAAGTTCGGGAGAGGATTGAGAAGTCCAATACCCAAGCCATGCATCAAGCCAACAAGCACAAAAGGGAGGTCCATTTCCAACCAAGGGAGTTGGTGTGGATTTACATGAGGAAAGAAAGGTTCCCAAGCAAGCACAAGTCCAAAATCATGCCAAGATCGGATGGCCCCTTTGAGATATTGGAGAAGGTTGGACCTAATCCCTACAAGGTCGACTTACCTGGTGAGTATAGGGTCTCCACCACCTTTAATGTGGTTGACCTCAGCCCATACTTAGAGGAAAATGAAGAAATCCCAAGTTTGAGGTCAAACTCCAACCCACTCGGAGAGGATAATGGGGACCATCCAACCAAACCTTTCATAAGCCTTCCCAATGATCCAACCCCTGTTAGGGAGTCCAATAACGTTAAGGAAGTTCATGCCATGGTTAGAAACCACTTGAACAAAGAAGACGATGGGCTACCCAGTTCATACCGAAATTAGCCCGGTTTTGTTTCTCTGTTGCAGCAAATTATAGAAGGGGAAATTACCCCCCTAAATCTTAAGATCTTAGATTTCCAACAAGACCTTTTGCAAAGCATTTGGAGTTCATTTGGTTAGCCAACCAAGCCAAAAACCGAAGATAGTGCACTGCAGGGCGCAATCCAGTACAATTCGAAAGAAGGGTCTGTTTGGTTAACCTACTTTGCTCCAACTTTTGTCAAACTTTAGGGCATGAAAAAGTATCTAAATATTTATCAAATCGTGGCCCTAAATTTGAGCTAAGGGACCAACTTGTGTTGCTTTTATCCAGCCAAAGTAGGGAAGAAATTCATTTACCCGGTTTTTGGGTGTAACTGGTTGCCACCTTGGGTTTTGGTGTCCCACTTGTACTACTTGCAAGTTCAAGGCCCTAAGCTATTGTACTTAGATTATTTAGATGCTTGACACCTCAATTTGGAGATTATTAAGCTAATGAGGTGTCAAGGTTAGGCTAAATCTCTTGTTTTATCAACTTGTACTTGTAAGATAGCTTAGGCCATGTTATTTAGTCACAACTTCAGCTTGTAAACAGCCCTTGGCTGAGTGCAAGAGAGGCATGGGTTATAAATACCCCCTCTAGGGTCTTTTGCCAATTTGAATGCAAAACTTGAGCTTTGTCTCTCTCAAATTCCTAGTTCTATATCTTAAGTGTGACAACTTAAGTGGTGTCTAGGTCTCTTTATCTCAATTAGGTGGTGATTCTGTATCCTAGTTGATCTAAGGAGATTGCCCTAGTGTTCAACAAGAGTGGCTCCATTGGATTATCTCTTGAAGGCACTTGTGTTATCCTCTTCTTCTTTTTCTCATTCTCACTTCCTAACCTCCCTCACATCTACTCTCTTGGCAAGTGCAAGGTGAGATACATCAGGAAGCTATGGAGTGTATAATCAAGAAGTGTTGGGTAGCATGTAACGATAACATCGTTGATTGTAAACTTTAATTTTGGTTGTCGTATATGTAGGATATAATCGAGTCAAAGGATGGTAGGTGTTTGTAATGTAGTTGTTAGGATCTCTTCTGTATTTTCTGTATTTTGCTTTTAATACTTGCATTACCTTATAGACAAGAAAAAAATGGTTCCCTGGTATTTTTGACATGTCAATGTATAGAGATGGGAGTTGTATTCAAACCCAAAAAATCGACTTCGAACCCACCCATTTATAGCGGGTATGGGTAAGAAAAATTGAAAAAATGGGTATGGTGCTGGTACACTAAAAATGTGTATGGGGGGTACAAGTTCAGGTATAGGCATAGCTCGCCTCGTACCCGAAATTTTTTCGGCATCAAAAAAATTGTTGAGTGGAGTTTTGTGGTTTGAATGTTAGTAATTCCTTAAAAAAAAATGCCCAGTACTGCAACCCAGCGCCAACCATGTGATCTATCCATTTGTATCGCTCATATACTAGGCCGATACAATCACAACTTATAAATCTAAAATCCTAATTCACTTGTTGTGTCTTTCACCCCCTCATTTGTTGTATCCCTCATTCCATTCATTTTCAGAAACAGTTTTTGTTCGTGCGCTAAGTATGAGCTCTTGTATATGACCCAATGGGTATTGTATTTCTTTAGAACACTCTATCCAGTTGAATTTAGTTTTATGAATGTCTATAGATAATAAAATTATCATACCCGGTAGGTATTATATTTGTTTAAAACATTCTACCTAGTTGAATTTAGTTTTGTGAATTTCTTTAAATAAAAAAATTTATCATACCCTATGGGTTTAATATTTTAATATCTATATATACCTGAATAAAGCTCGAAATACCTAAAATACCTGAGGAGCATGGGTATGATGACACATTGTGAAAACCCGATGGGTATGGGGATAACTTTTGAAAATAGATATGCGTGCAACTATAACTCTACCCCCTACCCACCTCACACCCATCCCTATCAGCGTAGAAGGAGGGAAGAAAAATAATATTCCAAAGTTGTCCCTCATAAATTTTGCATCAAAATTTGTTTTGAAATTGAGAGGGATTGAATGAGTGTTTGAGAAGAGAAGTTAAAAGCGATCGCCATTGAAGCAAGAGGCCAGAGGGCACACTTGAAGGAGGCATCGAGGGAATGGAAACCATTGATCTTGAGAGTGGAGGAGAAGCAAGGAACATGTCGCAATTTTTTACGGGTACTATTGTTTTCACTAGGCGGTGGATAACTCATCTCAAGTGGTGTAAATTTGCGGTGGAGTTCATATCATAAAGGTAAGGCTTAATTTCTTTATATTTTGCGTAATTGTTAGTTTTTGTTGTAATTTCTAAGAAAAGAAGTTGAATTTGAGTTATGCATGGTTTATAGCACTTGAGGAGAGCAATTATGGTCTCTGTTGGAGTGATTCAAGTGAGTACTTTGTTTGCGCTTAGTGATTGTAAAGGTAGGGGAAAATGGGGTGGTGTAGTTGTAGTGAAAAATGTACACATTTTTAGAGAAGACATGCATTGATTAGGTCATAATTTTTTTGCATAATGAGAGTATCCCAGAAATGTGAAGTGTATAACTCAGGTTATACATAGTGAATGAAATCTTAGTGGTGTTCAAATTGTAATGAATGTAAAGCTAAATTATGGTGTAATTTGTATAATGTGTTGGCTAATGTTGTAATTTTTTAGAGAAGTTGTTGAATTAGAGTTACGCATGGTTTATTTTTGATTGAGGGTACCAATTGCAGTCCCAGTTGAAGTGACTAAAGGATGGTGTTTTGTTTGTGCTATGTGATTGGAAAGTTAGGAGCTAATGGAGTGTTGTTAAGTGAAAAATGTATGAATTGTTTGGGAAGACATGCAATGATTAGGTCCTAATTGTTTTTGCATAACATGAGTATCCCAGAAATTGGAAGTGTACACCCTATGTTATACACAATGAGTAGGTCAGGTAATGCGTGTGCATTGAGCCAGGTTATGATTGAATATCCCTGACAGCATACATAAATGAACCCGAAATTTAGTACATGTGGTTGATGTTATTCTTTAAATTGTGGATTCACTAAACTATTTGTGGTGAGGTTGACAATGTGGGTGATAGTAGTATGCATTTGTTGTTTCAAATGGTGTTTATGTTGTATGTGTAATGTTGTGGAAGCACTTGTAGGGTTATGTATTAGGTTCCGTGTAAGGGTAGTTGGGCTGATGTTGTGGGATATAGCATGAAAATGTGGACAGTTGTGGATTAGGTCTAATGTATTGATTTCAAGGTTAACAATGGGGTATGTTGGAGGGGTAGTGGTATCCTAACAATTAACCCAATTCAGTAGTGACCGTTAACCCATGTTCTTAGTATATGGAAATTGGGGAAGTGCATATTATAGGATGGTCGTAATGGTTGAGTTTGCATATGTACTTTGTAACTTGTATGTGTATGATAGGGGCATGAAATGGTTAAAATAGTATGGTAAGATATGAAGATTCTGTCATATGATGTAGTTGCATGGGCACAGCAGGATGGTATGATTTGAAATGGTTTGTGGGTTGTTTGCTTGGTGTGAATGAGACATGAGCAGGGAAGAATGTTGGGTTTTCGATGTGGTCAGATGTGAAGGTTCCTTCATATAATGTAGTTGTATGAAATATGGTTGTTTTTGTCGTAGTTTGTGGATGCTGGATTGATGTATTCTGAAAAAATCTTACAGGAATGTACGACGAAGTTACGAAGTGCTTTTGAACGACGTGTCAGATTGGTTATGCAGAAGGGGGAGGGATCACCATGCAATGAAGGTTTTGTGAAGGGCTCTGTAGGGGGTAAATTTTTGCCTAAAGAGGTGAATGGTAGTATAGAGGGCAATACCATTTGTGGAGGAGAGTTGTGTAAATCTTGGAGGGGACGGCATGTCTGCAAGTGACAGAGATGATGTGGCATATGTAAATAATGATAGTGTGGAGAATAGTGTTAAGGGAAAAAGTCGCAAGAGGAAGAGACAACCTCTCATGGAGGGTAGATGATGGAGGCGTAAGGCTGCAGGTGATGGGGTTGTCTTTGATAATGATACAAGGGTTGTGAAAAGAGTAGTTCTAATACGTGTGTGGGGGAGGTACACATTGGACAAGATTGGTAAATTCAACAAGATATTGGAACCATACTAGAGAGAGACAATCGAGGGGCCATATTCAAGCCGATAGTGGAGTACTGACTGCTTCCAATGCAGAAGGACTTGACAACTGCACTTGTAAAGGCATGAGCTTCGTGAAGAACAAAAATTGTTGAGGGGTTTTTGAGGGGTGGAAAATTAAACGAAAGAAAAAGAGAACCTCAAATACTCGATTGTCAGTCATAGTACTTAAGGGTCGGTCCACAGGGAAGACGTGAGATTTTATGGTCATTAACTGATTGATTAAACTCAATGGAATTAAATTATTTAACTAACCTAAGTGATATTATTTAAAGCATCTAATAACCTAATTCAACTAAACTAATTGCACTGCTTTTAACTGAGAATTTAAACGACCTAAACAATCTAGACCTAAACTAAACCTTGTATTGATTATCCAAATTAAACCAAACTAAGATGGAATTAAGCATGATTTAAAACCTAGCTACTAACCACATTATTTATTCTCTTAACTGTTTCAATGAGCAAGAGTAATCTAAATGTCCTAAAATCAACCGTTAACACTTATCCAATATGCAAGCATAAATCAACCATCAAGCAATTAAGCTACCTTAATCATCAAAACAAGGCATAACTGAATCAAAACATCACAATCTAAAACTGAATTAAAACAGCAAGCAATTGAATAAACCAAGCTAACCCAAAACCGAAGCAACAGTAGGGGAAGGGGGTAAACATAACTGCAACAGCAGGGGAAGGGGAAACAGAACCAAAAACAGATCACGAAGAGCAGAACAGAAAGCTGTAGTAGGGGGAATCGAAAGCAAACCAACACAGAACATGATTGAACTCGGCACAAGGGAGGAAATTAGCCAACAGCACTGCCAACCAAACCCTAGCCTCACCAGAGCAAACCAAGACCCAAGTCGAAGCCAATGTCCCCAAAACGAAGCCAAAGAAATCAGTAGCAGGGATAGGGGAAAAATCGAATGAAATTAACCGAATTTGTCTAAGGCTTTCACACAAAATCAACCAAACTTATGAATTACAACCAAGGAATCTCGAAATTGCACTGAATTCAACCATAAACCGAATCTAAAACCTAACCCTAATTCTGAAAATTGACATTAAACCTGAAATTCGAATATGAAATTGAAATTAAAAACGAAATTAAATTAAATCTAAACCCTAAAAACGGAATTTAAACCTAATCCTAATTACCTACTCCTATTCGACTCCCCTCTATGGCGTCGCCTTCTTCCTTGCTTTTATACCCCGAAGCCTCTTCACTTCTCAACTGTCGATCTGCTGCTTGCTTGGACGATGGCAATGAAGGCCAGCAAAGGGGTGTACGTGGCTTGTGGAGATGAGACCCAGCGAGGGGTGGTGTGCTGGTGGTTGGATGGGTTTCGAAGTGGAGGGTCGAAACTGTGGGTAGAGGGTGGTTTTGGTTTCTGGGTTGGGTGGTTTTGTGGTTCTAGAGGTTTCGGGGTTGTTGTGCTGGACGAGAGAGAACGGGGTAGAGAGAGAGGATGAGATGTGGATGAGGATGGAACTGCAAAAGTTTTGAGAATGGGGGATGGGTTTCGGGGTTTTGGGATTTGGGATCTGTGGGGTTTCACTGTGAAGAAGGAGAACGAAGAAGGGGAGGGGGCTAATAGCCGAGGTCACGCGCTAGGCATGCCTGGGGCCTGGAAAGAAGCTGAACTGGGTTCTTTGTAATTGGACCGGGGTTTTTTTATGAACCGGGCCGGTCCGGTTTAATGCTGGACCGGTTCCGTTTTTTTTGCTGAAATCCAGACTGGTTTTCGACCATTTTGGACCGGTTTTTTCAATTTCCGCCATTTTACCCAATTTCCTCGCATTTTTGGCCCTTTTTCCACTTTTATTAAAAATCTGCAAAATAAAATAAAATAAGTTAAAAACCTTAAAAATATTATTAAAACGAGCATAAAACCGGTGAAAAAGTACCTTATAAATAGCTCATTTTTAGCTCAAACAAATACTCCCACACCAAGATTTTGCTCGTCCTCGAGTAAAACAAACTAAACTAACTAAAAGAAAATGAAAATAAAGGAAGAAAATCCTAACTCACTATCGTAGGAATTACGATTGCATTTAGCGTATGCAACAAGCCTTTTAAACCCCTTGGACTCCCAAGTGGACGAGTGAGGTCTCGTGAGGGTTTCCAAATGAAAATACCCACAAAATTATTTCAAAAATAAAAGAAAAATCTTTTTGGGTTTTCTCAAAACTGATATGTACAAAACTCGGGAAACATATGCACAAATCCTAATCAATTAAATCACTCATGTGCTCAATTATTAACCTGTATATACATAGAACATACTTCAAAGCCCTCTACCTCTAAATGACATCAAAACTCTAATTTTCACCCCCATTGAACATCAAGATTTTGAATCCATCCCGGTATTTGTGTGCAAGTGTATCATCATCTTCAGGATTCAGATTTACTAGAACAGACTCAATCCCACTTAGTTGACACAACTACATTATTCTTATACTGACTTTGGAAGCAAGTTTTTCCAGTAGCAATATTACCTCAAAGGGTAACACCCAGTAGCACATGCCTCAAAGGGTAACGCCCAATAGCGCATGTCTCAAAGGGATACTTGTCATTCCAAATTTTATTCTTTTTCTTTATTTATCATACAATTTTTTTCATTTTTTCAATTTTTTTCAAAGTAATCATGTCTCAAGCTAGTGGGAGAATCATTCATGGAAATCAAGGACCTAAAGATAATGATGAAAGAATAAATAATGACTGGATTTCACAACCCATAATGAACAACTGGGGTTAGAATCAGGGCTTAGAATATCACATCCGAAGTTGGAGACTTATCATGCACATCCTATTAATATACAAACTAACAACTAAAGCACAGGGGATTCAAACTAATCAGAAAAGGTACACATATCCCCGAAAAAGAACAAAAATCTTCAAAAATTTCGAAAAAGATAAAAAAAAAAGTAGCACCTCACCCCCAAACCAAAACTTCACAATGTCCACATTGTGGGAACTAAGGCGCTAAAAAGCAAGCTCAATAAACTATACAACCTAAAAACGAAAATATATACAACTAAAACACAAGGAAAAATCAAAAAGAAAAACAAAAGAAAAACAAAACAGAACAAAAATGAAATGAAAATAAAAATCAAAACCAAAATAAGAAACAAAAAATAAAAAATAAAAACAACTAAAACCAACACTAAAAGCAACAACTAAGACACAAGCAAATACAAAAACAAAAACAAAAACAAAATGAAACCAAAATGAAAAAGAAAAAGCAAAACTAAAATCAAAGAAACACACAAAAAGTGAAAAACAAACCACAACCCTAAAAACTAAAGAAAAGAAGACAAAAAGAAAAATCAGAACAAAAATCAAAACAAAACCAAACACACACATATATTTACAAAAGCAAAACTAAACAAAAATCAAAGAACTACTAAATTGCAAACTAAACAAAAATAAATCTAAAGCAAAATAAAGGAAAAGAAAAACAAAAATGAAACAAAAATGAAAATAAGATGAAAATAAAAAAAGAAAAATAAAAATGAAAGTAAAATGAAACAAACAAAAATGAAATAAACAAAAATAATGAAAATAAAATGAAATAAACAAAAATGAAATAAAAAGGAAAAACTAAAACATGCTAAGCTAAAGAAACAAAGTATTTGCAACTAACACATATTCACAAAATCCTAATATATACAACTAAATACAAAAAGAAATAAAAGAAATAAAAGAAAAGAAAAGAAAAGAAGAGTGGAACGATCATACCAGGTTGGATACAGGTTGTACCCAAACTATAAAGTGTGTGGAGCATTAGCCACTCCATATTAAGCTGAAAAGTGCTACTCAAATCAAAACTCGTTAGAGCACGCAACAGCTTATCAAACAAGGATGCCCAACTCTCAATAGTATAGCAACTATGAAATGCAGTGAGTTGGAACCAGATTGAGTACATCCATATAGCTAGGAAAGCACAGGTAAGGGCTCGTTTCAACTTATCAAACAATGGGGCCCAATCAAGAAAGAAATGAACGTACTCAGAATGAGCCAGAAGTGAGGTCATTGGCCTAGAAACTATATTAGCATGAATGAACTGTCTAGGCAAAGCAAAGAGTTCTAAATCCACAAGTCCTTTAAGTTCAATATGCATATGAGTCTGATCTAAAGTAAAATTATCAGTGGTAATCATCTCAAACTCAACAGATTCAGACTTGCTGGATTCAAAAAGGAAGTCAGCCTGGATGGAATTAAAAGAAAATGACTCATAATCAGCATGAAAACCATCATCAGAACTTCCACGGATACCAAACTCACCAGAAAAAGATTCATACTCTACAGACAGAATATTATCATCAAAGTCAAACATAGTGAGTTCCGGTATCTCATCATACAAGTCCTGTGAAACATCTTTCGAATAATCCAAATCATGAAACTCTACTGCAGGTATGATGCTAATTTCTAACTCACTATCAGAATCAGATTGTTCATTAGTGACATTTTCAGGTGAGCTAGTATAGGGTGCAAGATCTGATGATAGAGACTTAGGGAGATCACTTTCTTGTTCTAAACTAGGCAAAAGCATGTTTTCTGCCAAATCAGGCCTAGCAGAATAAGAAGGTTCAGACTCATCGTAGAGACTAATTTCGGATTTAGGAGATCCTAAACTAGAATCAATCTCTCTAGAAGTCCCTCTATTTTGATTAAAACATTAAGAATATTCAGCAATTCTCAATTTCACGGTCTCTATAAATTGATCAGTCATATCATCAATTTTGATCAGTTGATCAGTCATATCATCAATTTTCTTTTCAAGTCTTACACAGGTAGCACGATAAGGACACGTAGAAACATCATGATAAGGAGATTCACAACAATCACACAACACATGAGGCATATAAGAATAAGATGGGTCATATGAGTTTAGAAAATGATCCGGGGGGAAAGGATTAGCATAAAAAGCATACTCATCGGAAGTTGGGTATCCAGAAAACTGATTAGCTTGTTCAAACTCGTAAGTATCCCAACCTAATTTTTCAAAGAAATCCCAAACTTCATCTTGAGTTTTAGATAACAATCCTAGCAAACCCCCTCGGTACATGGACTCAACATGACCACGAAATTCAGAATTTAGACCCAAAATAATGACCTCACAGATTTTCCATTTTTGAAAGGTTTGAGGCAATTGAGCATGATAATCATTAAGTCGCGACAAGTAGCTCCAAAAGGGTTCATGGTCATATTGTGGGAAACTGAAAACTGGCATTTTGAAAATTTTAAAGTTTTTAAAGTTTTTTGAAGTTTTTCATTTTTTTTGGATTTTTGGTTTTTCACCTTTTTTTTTGGGTTTTTGAAATTTCTAATTTTTTTGTGGTTTTTTTAATTTTCTAATGTTTTTGAATTTGTAAGCACTTTTCATTTTTTTGGATTTTTGAAGGTTTTTCAAATGTTTTTGAATTTTTGAAGGCTTTTTCAAATGTTTGTGGATTTTTTTTGGTTTTTTCAAAAAGAAAAACGATACCAAAATGAGAAATTGAAAATCGATGCGAAACTTAAAGTTACGAAATGACTAACAAGAACTCATTAAGTAAATAACAACTAAACAAAATAACAATGAAACTAAACAAATAAGAAAGCAACTAAAAACATGACCAAATCTCACCGTCTTCCCCGACAACGACGCCAAAATTGTTGAGCTATTTTTGAGGGGGAATGGAAAATTAAATTAAAGAAAAAGGAAAAGAAAACCTCAAATACTCGATTGTCAGTCATATTACTTAAGGGTCGGTCCACAGGGAAGACGTGAGATTTTATGGTCATTAACTGTTGATTAAACTCAATGGAATTTAATTATTTAACTAACCTAAGTGATATTATTTAAAGCATCTAATAACCTAATTCAACTAAACTAATTGCACTACTTTTAACTGAGAATTTAAACGACCTAAACAATCTAGACCTAAACTAAACCTTGTATTGATTATCCAAATTAAACCAAACTAAGATGGAATTAAGCATGATTTAAAACCTAGCTACTAACCACATTATTTATTCTCTTAACTGTTTCAATGAGCAAGAGTAATCTAAATGGCCTAAAATCAACCGTTAACACTTATCCAATATGCAAGCATAAATCAACCATCAAGCAATTAAGCTACCTTAATCATCAAAACAAGGCATAACTGATTCAAAACATCACAATCTAAAAGTGAATTAAAACAACAAGCAATTGAATAAACCAAGCTAACCCAAAACCGAAGCAACAGTAGGGGAAGGGGGTAAACATAACTGCAACAGCAGGGGAAGGGGAAACAGAACCAAAAACAGATCACGAAGAGTAGAACGGAAAGCTGTAGTAGGGGGAATCAAAAGCAAACCGACACAGAACATGATTGAACTCGGCACAAGGGAGGAAATTAGCCAACAACACTGCCAACCAAACCCTACCCTCACCAGAGCAAACCAAGACCCAAGTCGAAGCCAATGTCCCCAAAACGAAGCCAAAGAAATCAGTAGCAGGGATAGGGGAAAAATCTAATGAAATTAACCGAATTTGTCTAAGGCTTTCACACAAAATCAACCAAACTCATGAATTACAACCAAGGAATCTCGAAATTGCAATGAATTCAACCATAAACCGAATCTAAAACCTAACCCTAATTCTAAAAATTGACATTAAACCTGAAATTCAAATATGAAATTGAAATTAAAAACGAAATTAAACTAAATCTAAACCCTAAAAACGGAATTTAAACCTAATCCTAATTACCTACTCCTATTCGACTCCCCTCTATGGCATCACCTTCTTCCTTGCTTTTATACCCCGAAGCCTCTTCACTTCTCGACCGCCGATCTGCTGCTTGCTTAGACGGTGGCGATGAAGGGTAGCAAAGGGGTGTACGTGGCTTGTGGAGATGAGACCCAGCGAGGGGTGGTGTGCTGGTGGTTGAATGGGTTTCGAAGTGGAGGGTCAAAACTGTGGGTAGAGGGTGGTTTTGGTTTCTGGGTTGGGTGGTTTTGTGGTTCTAGAGGTTTCGGGGTTGTTGTGCTGGAGGAGAGAGAACGGGGTAGAGAGAGAGGACGAGATGAGGATGAGGATGGAACTGCAAAAGTTTCGAGAATGGGGGATGGGTTTCGAGGTTCTGGGATTTGGGATCTGTGGGGTTTCACCGTGAAGAACGAGAACGAAGAAGGGGAGGGGGGTAATAGCCGAGGTCACGCGCTAGGCATGCCTGGGGGCTGGAAAGAAGCTGAATCGGGTTCTTTGCAATTGGACCGGGGTTTTTTTATGAACTGGGCCGGTCATGTTTAATGCTGGACCAGTTCGGTTTTTTTTGCTGAAATCCATACTGGTTTTCGACCATTTTGGATCGGTTTTTTCAATTTCCGCCATTTTACCTAATTTCCTCGCATTTTTGGCCCTTTTCCCCCTTTTATTAAAAATCTGCAAAATAAAATAAAATCAGTTAAAAACCTCAAAAATATTATTAAAACGAGCATAAAACCGGTGAAAAAGTACCTTATAAATAGCTCATTTTTAGCTCAAACAAAAGGCATTCAGGCTAGCTGAGAGGCTTGTTCCCTTCTCTGTCTATGATGTGGCCCTATTTACAAGTTTACCAGCCATGAAGAAGATTGTGTAGTTAACTCACGATGATATGTCAACGACTATGTTGGCAAAGATGGTGAGGCAATGCATGGCATAGTATGTCACAGAGAATGGTGCGAAACTGAAGAGGGAAAAGGCAGCAAGAAGCAAGTTTTAAAGACTATATTTTGGTCATCAAGAAGCTATTGGATGTTGACAAAGAGTCAGGGAAGCTTGGGCTATGGCTGAGCCTTTACACGTGGATGGTGATCACGTACCTTAGAACCCCGTATGGAGCAGTATGAACTATGCAGCAGTATGTGGAAGACTTCTATGAAATGGGTGAACATGCATGGGTCAAAACTGTCTGGCGCATCCTTCTAGAAGCTGTGGAAGAGCTGTAGAGGAAATTAAAGGGGCATGTTTCAGATGTTCAGATGAATGGGTTTTTTCTTCTTATTTAGGTGAGATTTGGATGGTGGTAATGTAAGTAATGTTAGCATATTAATAATTTGCAATGGGCTTTGGTTCCCTTTATATGGTTATGGTAAGTATGGTTATGCGAGAACACTACATGCTTTGCGAAACATAACAAGTGCAGGTTCCCCTAATGTAACACCCGGGATTTATTCCCTTCGTTAAGCTGATTTATATCGTTATACATTGAGCTAATATCGATGTAGTCTGCCTGAGTGCTGATGTTATTGAAAAGAATATTACTATTATCATTAGCGTTATTGGTATTAAGAATTGCTATTGGGTACTACATTGAGTAAATTCCCGAATACGACTAGAACGTCGAACCTTGGGAATGAACCTGTAATTTATTGAATCGAACCTTAATATAATCAAAAGGCGAATAAATCAATCGATGATTATATTAATGGTTGCGGTTTAAGATTATAAAGGTCGGAAAATTGAATTTATGGTATAAGTGGGTTGGTGTTTTTATTAGCAGACCAAAAAAAGGGAAAAGGGGGCAAAAACCACGTAGAAAACCCCCCTTTCTTTCGTCACACTACGCGACCACCCCCTATCTCTGCTCTGCCTCGCTGCCACCGGCCACGGCACCGGCCGTTGGTCGATCGCCGGCCACCGTTTGGCCGCCCAGACACTCGCCGACACCACCCTACCTCTCTCTTCACTTCTCTTGCTCGCGCGTGTGTGTGTACAGAGGAGCTTCGCCGCCTCTGTTTTCGACATCACCGGCCAGACGCCGACCAGCTGCCGCTGTTCCGGCCGTCGGCTCACCGTCCCGACCGCCACCTACCGGAAACCACAACTTCTCTCTCTCACTCTCTCTTTCGTTCAACTGGAGGGGATGAGGAGGTAAACCCGAATTCCCTCTTGATTCAATTATCGACGCTTATGCTTAAATCGTTGGTAATAATTGATTCATTTGGCTTGGATACATATTTATTGATAAGTTTCTTGGGCTATTGATTTCGTTCAGGTTGAATTCAATGGTTATTGATTATAGTTCGTTCAGATTGAATTCAATGGTTATTGATTATAGTTCGTTTAGGTTGAATTCGAATCAATTATAAGTGATATGAGGAAATTGTAGCTTAAATTGATTATATATATATATATGTTAGTCGAAGTTCAGTACGACTAAAGTTTATCGTTTATATACATATAGTTTATTGATTATATATCATTTGGCAATTATATGAAATTTATTGAATATGTCAAGTTTATCGATTATATACAGTTAGCGATTACATGAAATTTATACTTAAGTTTATTGAATATATATATACATGGATAAATTAGCAATGCTAAGAAATTACTGATTATATGAGGGCTTCGGTTTATAAAGTTCATTGAATATATAATGTTCATCGCCGGTTTATAACGTTAAGTTCATTGAATATAAAATGCTCATCGATTATACAGGCTCACTGTTCCTATAAAAAGTATTAATTATATAACGTTCATTAATTATGCATTTTATCGATTGTATATAAATAACGTTCATTAATTATGCATTTTATCGATTATATATAATGTTCATCGTTATTAATTATATAACGCCCATATAATGTTCATCGTTATTAATTATACAACGCTCACTGATTATGTATGATTAGATTATCAATTATATGCATGATTATATTATCGATTATATAGAATTTAACAAGTAGACGATGTTTCGTGTTTACATAATGATTATCGATTGCATGAAAATCTCGATGATACGTAGTTCTTGGTTACATGAAGTCTATAGGTAACTAGCCGTTAATGTCCATACCTAAAATAGTTTCATGTTTAGTCGATAGACATTAGTCTATCGATCGACATTACATAGACATTAGTTTATCGATCGACATTTTTAAGTCTATTGCCTCTATATGTTTATCGATCGTATACACCGTATCCATTATATAGTTTATTGACTGCATAGTTCATTGTATCGATCGTATACACCGTATCCATTATATAGTTTATCGACTGCATAGTTCATCGTATCGATCGTATACACCGTATCCATTATATAGTTTATTTACTGCATAGTTCATCGTATCGTATCCATGGATTATGTGAAGGGCATTGAGTCTATTCATATCGTATGGTGATTACATGACGTTTGTCAATTGTATATTATAGTCAAGGTCCATGAATGCTTTATTACATGATCGCTAAGTGCTCCTAATTGTTTATTAGTCGCCTATTTGCATCGACAAGTCATTGGTAACGAAATAACCTAAAACCATCGGATTGATCAACCGAGCGAGTCAGGTGACTAGTAAATAGGTCGAGGGATAAGGCATTTTTAAAGGTTATTTGCATCTTTAGCTTAACCAACCCAGTACCTTCCTAGAAGTTTGCATGTAACTTCAACTTATATGTTTCAAGGCTCATTATTTGGCAGAGAATTCAAAAAAATTAGAACTTCACTTCTCTGCTAGAAGGCAGAGACAAAGCTCAGTATTTCATTTCTCTGCCAGGAACGTTGCTAGTAAGCATATGTTGACGTTACATGTTTCATAACTCTGTTAATATGCAGTAGAGTCACGAGAAACATGGTCAATTGAATAAACAAGCATGTAAAGTTCAGAGGTCAATATGTGCATTTTATTGCTCTTATTCAGCAGAGGATGTTTATACCTTTCTTACTTTTCAGCCATCAATTACGTACTTTCTGTAACTATAATGCCATTTCTCTTGCCTTGTGCTTGGAATGAACGATAGGTGAATTCTTCAAAGAAAGGAATGAACGACAGTCGTAAGTTATGATTGCATTTTTTTAGGGGAGGGGGCTATCCACTGTGCGATTATCGCTCATCCCATCTATCATTATGCCTCCAGGTTTCTGAAGTAAGCCGAAAGGGAGTCACTGCTGCCTAGAAGTTAAGTGATGGACTTGTACGTGAACTGCAATGTGTTTTGTGGTGTGTGATTGTAAATTGAGTTCTTGTGTGCTTAGTTGCATATCATTTAGAGTCGTTCTATATGGCCGTATGAGCCACCATCTAAGTTGCCAGGGCTGTATTTGTCACTGTTTATTTGGTTGAGCATTGAACTGCATTGGTTATAGTGCTCCGGGCGGGTGGCCCGTAGAGTTGTGAACTCCGGCGGATAGCCGTTGAGTTAGTTTTTATTCTTCTTCAATGCAGGGAATTAATTGTAAGGCTGTAAGCCTAGAAAAATGGTCAAGTTTTAGGAGAAACTCTGTCCGTTTTGTTCAAGAATTTAAGAACAAAATGGTAACACTTCTAGCTTTAGGGTTGAAGGCGTTACACCTAAGTTGGCAAGTTTCAATAATGTGAATCATAGGGGAGGGTACGATGCGTTTGAGCTTATGACAGCAATAAAAGAACCAGAGATACACAATTTTTCATGAATGAATTGGTGGGGGTATTATCATAGGCGTATGTTAAGATTTGTCTTTCTAATAATTTAGTTAAACATTGGTAAAAATTCTCAACAAAATGGTTGGTTACAGAATTATTGCTGCAACAAATAAGTCCATTATATGACACTGAAATGTGTAGATGGTAGGTGCAAATGAGCATTGAGTTTTACAGAAAAATGTAATTATGAAAACGAGGTGCCACAATCAGTGCTGTTTTCTGCAGTATGAAAGTAAAGGGTTGATAGGGGAAACAATTTGGAGTGATTGTGCTAATAAATAAAGAGTATGAGTATGAACAAAAGTTACAAACTAACAATTGTTACGTCTAGTAATACAGAAATGCTAAATAACACATTCACTATGTATGGTTCATTAGGAATGAGATGAGATATATAATGACAAATCTAGTTATACGTGTTTGGAAGACATTATATTGTAGTAAATAAGGGGATGTTGAGGAGCAAAAATTATGTACACTTAAAGATGCTCTACTGCATCGTGTAATGGTTGTTGAATAAGGTTAATCACATAACACTTGTTGTTTATAGAATGTTAATAAAAAGTGGGATTGAATCATAATATTTTCTGTGTTGGTTTGTTTGTGTTTATGGTCATTGAAGATAATTCCTATGTTGTGTCCTCTATAGGAGGAGAAGATGGTTCCCACAGTTCGGGATTTCATAAAGATAGACGAATTCTAATACTGTCTACTTAATGGAGAGGTAAGTGTGGTATGTTTTACATAGCAATGTGCACAACTGTTAATGGTTTGTTGTGTGTTGGTGAAGGTTGGTGGTTGATGTAGATGTGCCCTTGAATGTTGGGTGTATGCAGGGTGTGCTAACATTCAAGGAGCAGTTGAGCGGGCATGGGAGGAGTTGTGTGTTGAGCATCAATTTTTTGTAGACAGAGAGAAAAGGTTGCAATTCTGCATGTCTCATGGGGTAAATTACATCATAGACCATCGATGTATATGTTAGTATTTTTCTGGCCCAACAATTTTGGGAAAATATTCTCAGATCCATCCAAGTTTTGGCAAATATTTTCTGCAACCAAAAGTGACTAAACTTGGCTTTTTATATTACATAAAGTACTTTATGTTTTTAAAATTTTCATTTTTAACCCCAATCCTTATGAAGTACTTTAAGTTTTTAAAATTTTCATTTTTTAACCCCAATCCTTAAAAACTTACTTTCAAAAAATTTAATTTTAAGCATGTGATATTTCACAAATAGGTGCTACGCGAAGCCCTCTTTCAACTAGTATCAAAGCCACGTGACCAAAAATAATCAAGATAATTAAGCTAATTAATTGTGTTTAATGCTTAAATCATCACCAGCTTGCTCTGCTCCTAATTATGCATATATTGTTCACTCACCTAAAAAAACCACTTCAAAAGCATGTCAATTAAACTATATTACTAATGTAGTTTTAGAATTAAAAACCGAATTAGCAAAATTTAAGACTAAAGTTAAGGAAATAAAGAAGCAATTGTATGTAATCCATCTTTCTTTAGTTATCGAGATTAGACACAGTGGAAAATCTACTTTAAGTATTAGTACTCTATTTCAGCATAAATATTCTTTAAAAAATTCACAAAACAAAAATCCATTTCCTTTTCATGAATAAAATCCAAAACGAAGCAAGAGAAAAACTAATTGAAAAATCATTTGAAAAGGCAGAGAAAGAAGTAGAGGCTGAAATATAAGCAGTATAATATTGAAGAATTACAGAATATGTTTGATAAAGAGCAAAACCCGAAAGAGGCAAATAAAATCATGGGTGCAATAGTTGATAAACAAAATGTATTATCTAATGATAATGAAAAGACAAATAATGTCCAGTTAGAAGAAGAAATATATCAGCAGATAAACCTAATTAAACTAGAAGATCTTAATATTGTATCTTTAGAAGACATAGGAGGAAACTGGATGAAAAATATGGTAAAATGGTATTTAGTGATGAAATCAATGAGATTGGAGAAGAACTTAATATAGATGAAATTGAGTCCAATCCAACCAACAATGTAGTTCCTAAACATGAGGAATTTGGTGAGCCGTCTAGAAGAAATAGCCATTTTATGAGACTATATACGTTTCAGCAAGGCGTACAACTAATTCTTCCTTTGAGTTTATCACAAAGAAAACCATGATCTTTGAAGAGATTGACCTTACCCCAATTAGCCAAACAAGATATATCTTAAATATCAATGGAGCTCATAATCAAGAAGAAATATTTAAGCATTGGAAAAAGGGCATGAATGGTGTCCTAAATCTAAATACTGCATCGATGGCTCGAAATTTTCTAAACTATATCGAACATAGTTTTTCTGAAACTGCAGTTAACTGATATGATTCATTAAATGAAAAAGGTAAAAATGCATTAAAAAAGATGGAAGTACTAGTTGCAATGTCCAAAAATTTATGTAAGGAAATTAAACTGAATTTATTAGAGCTAAACTTGACTTTGAAGAAAAAGTTATGTAATGGAAAAGAAAGATTAATAACATAAAATTATGAGATATGAGATATCTAGAGAAGTATATGCTGAATTTAGTCAATATTATTACAAAATTCGGCATAATGAAACTAATCTTGGTATGTTCTCTGACAAATTACCATATCCAATCAATTCTATAATCAATGAAAATCCATTTCATGAGTTGAAAAAGCAGATGTCATTGATACCCTTGGTACAAGAATCTCTTATGTAGGAAAATGGGTCAATGATCAATATCTCGATCTCCAAAAACAAAAGAAAACGAAAAAACAATTACTATCGTGTTGGGATAATCTTCACCAATGGAGAAAGGAACCTCTAAGGAGAAGAAATAAGAAAAAGAGCTTTAAAAATCAAAGAGGAGAGAAATATAAAAGAAAATATTATAACAAATCAAGCCCTAAAAAATGAAGATTTTTTTAGAATAACTGCTTATTATCATGTTGGGAAAAATAATTGTACGTGTTGGACATGCGGAGAAGTGAGACATTATGCAAATGAATGCAAAAATAGGAAGAACAACAAGGTTATTGAAACCCTAGGAAGTATAGCTTATTTTGAGCTTAACGGAGAAGAAGCACTAGATATAGCACTGAAAAACAACAAAAGAATTGTTGAAATTAGACTATAGGATGAATATGAAGAAAGTGTACGAAGAAACTAGTCATATGATGAACAATAGCTCAATTAGTCTCGGTGATATTCAAGAAGAAGAATTTATGATGATAATGAGAATGAAGAAGTCAAAGGAGATTGGATCCTTCCAATAATTTAGAAAGATATGATCTATAAAAAATCGATCTTTCAATTAAAGAGCAAATGCGCATGTGAAATGATGGAAGGAGATATAGAAATCAAAGATTGTGAGGATGATGTAGGAGAAGTTAATCTAATTCATTAGGAAAATATCCTTAAGCATGACAAAGATAGAACGTATAGGCAGGGGCAAATCTATGGCTAGGGTAGGGGCGTCCATGGACACCCCTAACCCAAAAAAATGTCTTAGTAGCTAATTTAAAGCCTATACATATATTACTAATGGACACCCTAAAAAAATGGCCCAAAAAAACCTTTTACCATTAAAAATTGATCAGCTTGGACATTGTAATTGGACCAGCCCAATAGCTGAGAGCCAGTGCCTAACATAAAAAAAAAAAACACTGAATGAACGCGACTCACCTGTCTGGCCAGCCATCTGAGCACTCACCTTTCTCACGCCTTTGAGCTCTCCTTGCGACTTCTTGATAGCTCGCCGCCCACTCGACTCCTCGGTGCTTACCTTCTCCACTCTAGGCGATGTAGCCGTGCAACGGTCACCAGAAAACGAAACCTCTACTCGGACCACTCCAGTCTTCCACTTTGGTTGTTGCTCTGTCCAGAGCTCAGTCCTCAGGCCAAGGTTCGCTGCTTCATTCCCAAGCCAAGTCGCCGCTGCCCTCACTGGCCACAGAACCCCCCAACAGTCCATTGCCATTTTCCAAGTGCACGAGTTCGCCCTCAAGCCTCATGTTAGGGTTTCAAAAATAAATAGCCAAAACTAAGCTATTAATTTTTTGTGTTTCGTTCTGTATGTTGATTTTGTTTTGTTTTGTTACATTCTATTATGCACACTCACTGGTTAATCTTTTTAGTTCATCGATTCGTTCAAGCTTATCTCACGTGGCAACAAGTAAGCAGTCTTCGCCCTTTTTCTTTGCATTTTTTTTTTTGCTTTCAATTGGCTTGAATAAGGGGAAATAGTTATGGGGAAATTGGGCTTTTGCTTTTTATTCATCCCAAGAAAGAAAGGTGGTGTTCAAATGCAACCTCATGTCTTTAAGAAGAAGATGACTAGTTTGAGATGTAAAATTCATGATCCAATCCTGGTAAGTTTGTATTTTGTAAATTATGAACTTTCTGTTGCCCTCATGATTTGCCATTAGCCTTTGGGGCTTTGCGGGGGTTCTTCATTTGAAATGGGGTTGTGAGATTGTGGAATTTGTCCTTATAAATTGATGGTTTTGGGACATTCTTAGGGTTTCCCCTTTGTCTATAGAGAGTCTTTACGGGTTTTGCTTATTTTTTGCTTTTTTTTAGCGATAAATTTTTTAGCTAGTAGTTCAAATTCATTCTTACAATTGTTTTTTCCTTTGCTTTGTTAATGATTATTTGGCTGTGTGCTCTTACATTTGATCGACTCTATTCTGTTATAAAGATTGTTAGATTGAATTTGCTTACTTTATTGCTTGCTTAATAGCAAACTAGAACTGCTTAATTGCTTGCTTAATGATTTTGTCTACCTTGCAATGTATTATGTATTAATTGGCTATGTGTTCTTTGTCTCTTTTTTTCTTTTTTCCGGTCTTGTTTAATATACATCGATTCAGTTCCATTTAACGATAATTGAAAAGGAAACAATCTAAAAAAACCGAAAAAAATAATGCAAGTAGTGGAGTCGGTTCTAATATTAACGAGTGTTAAAGAGATGGGGGGGATGCGGGTGAATCTAATATTCATAGCAAAAGTCAATCATAATCATGTATCTATTCCAAAACATGAAAGAATATAAACGACAATTGTTATAGTAGACTACTCTAACCTTTCGTTCACTATTTAAATTTTATTTTATAGTACACATGTTAGTAGGTGGACACCCCTAATTCAAACGTATAAATCTACCACTGAGTATAGGTATATCCATATTGGAAGTGTTCAAGTCCAAATCACTCCATTACAATACTACAACAAAGATATTGATATTTATGCTTTGCTCTGTTATATTAGGCATACAAAATTTAATTATCAAATTATCACAGGGATTAAGACCAACTTATATGATAGATCAGTAGGATTCAATTGCCAACCAGGATACTATGTAAGCCTAAAGGATGAATTTGTCAAAAATTTCCTATCCCTTAAGATAAAAACGGTTGGGGTGGACATGAAAAGAAGAGGATACCCACTAAGGATATTTTGAAAAATAATCTACTAATGAGATAATATTTTAGATCTGAAAACTAAGGTGGTAATGATAGAGGCAAAAAAATTTGAAAGTCATACTCCTATGCTAAAAATCCAAGGATAAAATCTAATCCTCATGAAATAAAAATTGATAGGTCTTGGATGCCTAGCTTTGCCAATTCCACAAAAAATCAATAAAAAAAAAGTAATAAAAATTTATGAAAATGGTCAAATTATCATTAAACCTCAATTATTAAGAAGTATAAGTAGAAGATCAGAATGGGGAGGAGAGTTTTCCTCAACTAAAGAAGAGCTTAAAGAAGATGATATAATTAGTATGACCAGTGAAATGAGTAAAATGAGTTTTGAACTTGTAAAACACAATGTAGACCGAAGTATGAGTCTAGATAGAAAAGTCATTGGGTATAAAACAGGAACTATTAGTGAGCCAATCTATGAGGATGAATTAGTCAATAGTATGAATGTGGAGAAATGCAATGTAGTCACGAGCACAAATCCTAATAGCATCTGTACCCCACTAAATTTATGTTTAGAGGGATCTAATAAATATGAATTGTGTGCTTACATAAATAATGGTTGTTCTGTCCATTTTGGAAAAAGATCTTTATTTTCAGAATTCATGTGAAAAAAATAAAGAATCCTTTACGAGAAAGGATAGCTGACAATAACATAATGAGCCATAATGAAGCCATAGAAGGGTTATCCGCAGAAATAAAAGGTCTCTAATGCATTATAACAGTTTTATGGGCTACTAACCAACCCTCTAACGATATGATTATTGGAAATAATTTTTAGAGACAATATTTTGCATGCACATAGACCATAAACCAAATAATATTTACATTTAATGGTTACTCAGTTCTTATTAATTAAGTAAGGCTTATACTCATCAGAAGATTGAGTTTACACGCAGCCAGCATGGTGAGAAAGTAGTGGCTGCACAATGTGAAATAACAATCTCACTACTTGAGTTATCTATTAAAGAGCATATTACTGTACAACAAGAGCATTTATACAAAGAACTCTACTTTGATAGTCCCCGAACATTTTGGGATAAAGATAAGACATTTGCAAAGCTCACTTTGTTAGTTCCCAACACTATTATCTGAGCCAAACAAATTGTATATACACACCAGGATATCCAAGAATTTGATAAGCAAGTCAAAGAGCTATTACACAAAGAGTTAATCAGAAATAGTAAAATTCCTCACACTAGTCCCATTTTTATGGTAGGAAACCATGTTGAAGAGAAAAGGGAAAAAGCTAGAATGGTAATCAATTACAAAATGGTTAATGATACTACTGTCTTTGATGATTATTATATTCCTAATAAAGCAGTTTTTTTCAATAGAATTCAAGGAGCCGCCTGGTTCTTAAAAATCGATTGCAAGAGCGAATACTGGCAAATAAAAATGTATGAAGAAAGCATTCTTTTAACTGCTTTTAGCTCCCATCAAGGACATTATGAATGGATAGCAATACCATTTGATCTTAAAAATACACCTCAAATATTTTTAAAAAAATGGATAACATCTTCAAAGATGTTACTCACTATTGTTTAGTTTACATTAATGATATCTTTGTCTTTTGCAAGACCATAGAACAACATAAAGATGATACCCGAGCTATCACCCAAAGATGTGTTGATCATGACATTATTCTTCGTAAGACCAAGTGCATTTATGCTAAACAAGAAATCGGGTTTTTAGGTCTCGAGATAAAAGCTAGAGAAATCATCCTACAAAAGCATATTTTAGATAAAATAGAAAATTTTCCCTAAAAGATTAAAGATAGGAAGCAATTAGAAAGGCTTCTTAGATATTTTACCTATGCTTCAAATTTCATTAAAGATTGAGCCAAATTGAGAAAACCATTGCAGTGAAAACCTAAGAAAGAAGTAAGTTGGACGTGAACCCCTTACGATTCAAAGATTGTTCAAAACTTCAAAAAAATGTGCAAAAATCTTCCTATTCTTAATTTGTCTAATGAAGGAGATGATTTAATTCTTGAGACAAACACCAGTAATGAGCATTGGAGTGCATTACTCAAAATCAAAGAAGGAGAAGAACTCTGCAAATATTGTCGTAGAAGTTTTAATAAAGTAGAATGCAACTATCCTACGATGGAAAAGAAATCCTTGTAGCCATAAGGAAAATTAAAAAGTTCTTAATCTTTTTCCCCCAAAACCTTTTCTTATTTGAACTGGTTGCAAGGGCATACTGGATTTTGTGAAAAAGAATTTACCAAATATGCAAGCGCAAAGGAGAATCTTGTGTTGGAAATTATGGTTTAACTAGTTTTCTTTCTTTATTGAACATACACTAGGACTAAATAATTCTCTGGAAGATGGCTTAAATTTTGAATTCGCCAATGGTGATCATCACAGTAGAACTTCTACCAGAAAAGGAGGAGATTTAAAATGAGATGCCATTACTACTAGAACAGGTTTCTTCTTCTAATAGAATCCTTATGGATATTTTAGAATTTCATACAAAAAGTAGATAATTTTGCTTTGGTCTGCCGTGTTCTTGCTATCTAATAGTACAAAGATTCAGTCTTTTAGTGTTACAAATAAATTACCTAAGTTGTCTTTATGATATTCAAGAAAAAATGAGTTCCCATGTCCAAGAAGAATAGTTCAACCAATGGTATACATTCTGTATTGACTATTACCATAATTATTCTTATGATATTTGGAGTCATAGAGCACTATGATCTTCTTTCCTGATAAATCTGAAGTTGATGTTGTTAGTCTCCTAGCAAATTCAATCTCTTCGGATGATCCCATCATGAAAGCCTGGGAATATGGAATGGTGGTTTACCACATGGAAATCCCATATTTGAAGTAACCATTCTTCTCAAGATTAACTAAGTTTCAACGGTGCATGTTTAAAAGGATCCGTTAGATTCTTACATCTCCTGATGATCCAACAAAAGTTCCATACAATAAAAGCATGTATGTCGAAGTGCAGTAGTTGGGTAATGAAAATGGAAAAGCCAAACCAAGCCATTATCTTGTTTAATTAGTTGATTTAGATGATCCAATGTTCAACACAAGAATAGTTTCTAGAACATCAAGAATTTGTTAGTCATCATGCATTAACAAGAGCCATCGAATTTGACAACATTTATCATCAAATGTAGGCAATAATTGAACAAGGAACAACACTAACGCATTGCGAGAACACTACTTTCATCTATCATAATGATTTCAACAAATACCTGAAAGTAAAAGGAGCTGCTTTAGAAGATGTCTTTGATTATCTCTCTGATGTTGGAGCTGGAAAGTTCTTATCCAAAAAAGAAAAAAAATATCTTTATGAATTATTTAAAAGATGGGATCCAGAACATCTTCAACTTGATGAAGATTATAATGATTATCTGGATAATGATGGAGTGAAAAATATTATTGAAGATGAAAGCATGGAGAATTTCAATATGAATGACTAGTCTTGTCAGCATTAAAGACTTCAAAAAGTGGTTGTACCATTATTGTACTATTTTATCAAGTGTCAAGTTAGTAGAATAATACAGTCTACGGTAGCCATATCAATGAACTGCAGTCATGTGAAAATATCAGCGTGTACTATAGCCATTAGGGCATCCTATGTAGTCAATCTCCTATACAAAAGGAGAGGCTGAGTGTTAAGAAGCGACACGGTTATTTGAGCATACTTGAGCAAAAGACAAGCTGAGAATCTCTATTTCTCTATGAGCAAGCATCTCTGACGATCTTAGTAGTTTAAGTCCCTTTTAAATCTTTCCATTGTAATATATCCACTTTCAACCTTTCAGTAAAAGAAGTTTCCCAGTAGGAAAATTTATTCAATCGAACCTTATGTCTTAAATATTATCATTTTTTGATTAAAGTTCCACTATCCTTTAAAATATAAAAAACTTGATTGGTGACTACAGTCCAAGGTAGGAAACGAAATATATTTGTGTTGTGCCTGTTCTAAGGAATGTGTGGTTGAGATTAGCAATATCTGTAAACTGGAGTCTAGAGGAATGACAAGGTTTAATGTCGACTAAGTTCAGGTAATGGTCGAAACTCTCTAATTAGGCTTTAAGTATTTTGTTAAGCATGATGAGCCTATAATCACAGAAAATATAATATTTATGATACATGTAGTAGATTGTGATAAATAATACTAGTAAACTCGCTATAAGAAGTCCAAACGTTATACTTTGAACCCCATTTGAGTCAAAAAGAGGAATTTAGAAAAGTGTGGGCCAAAAATAAAAACATTTGTCCACCAAGAGATTGTTAACCCAAACAATTGTGCTCTGAAAACTTATTAGCCAACCCTGGGTAGTTCCGAAAATCTTTATCCAATTTTGCTAGATCAAGTAAATATTTTACCCATACCACAGTAGATGCAGAAGCTAACTTTTCTGTCTCATGCATGTGAAGGAGTTGGAGGCAAGGCTGAAAGTGTACAAGCTACATGGTGACCAGCCATCAACTTGCAGTTGCTATGGGTATTATGACCACTGATAGTGTAGCACGCCCTTCTGATAGAGGTGCCCATATTGGAGCTCATGGCAAGCAGGTAGACTTTCACAATGCAAGATAAGTTCAGTTGGTAGAACCTGGTTAGGAGGAGTGTCAAGAATGTCGTGCCGCAACAGACGCATCAAATGCCATTGTAGGTGCTGCACATGATGGTCTAAAGGTTACGATGGATGGTGACGTTGGACTGGAGAGGGTGTCAGCCATAGGGAATGATTTGGGGGTGATACAATTAAGCGTGAGAATAGTTAAACTACGATTCGAGAAGAGGATGCAAATACGAGTACTACATAGCACATATCAAGATATAATAATGTGGGGCATAACATGCCAAAATTACCATAGATTGTATGACGTCTCCCCCAGTTCGTGTTGATGTGGGGTAGGCCTCACATTATAGTGAGAAGGATGTAGTACCTACCATGTGAAGGATATTAGTTGTACACCTTCCACTACCACATGGTTATCTTCAGGAGAATGTGAACTGGGTGCATATGGGCCTCATAAGGAATAGTAAGGCTCGGACCCAACAAGTGGGGAATCTAATGCAATGCCCTAGTTTGATGAAGCCATGGAAAAAGCGAACCTTGAAAGTGAGGTTGGTTGTCTCCATAATGTGCTGCTGCCAATACATACCCCTGAAGGTAAGGTTTTTTGCACAGCATGGGAGTTGTCCTTCCGAACTATCGAGGTTGGTGCAGCACCTCTTACAGAGATAGTGAGGAATGTTTTTACGATGGATGGCGAAAGTTATTCATTGGAGCATGGTTTGACTATAGCTCCCGAGACCAATGAGGTAGAAGCTGCTGTGGTGGGGGTTATTGGGCCATTTGTCAATCCTTTAATGGGTCCTCTATTGGGGACCGTGATTGCTTATTAGGCTCACCAACAACAAAACCAGAGGTAGGCCGCCAACAATGCTGATAACCAGGAAATGCCATGTGAGGGAGATGGACATGAAAGAAGTTCTAACCTTGTTACAAGTATAAAGATGAGGCATAAGTGTCGAAAACTCACTATAGTTCATGGCACACCATACGCAAATCCAAATCAGCACTTGGGAGCATGGAAGATGCAAAAAGAGAGCAAGCAGGGGATGATGACTACTAAAACTGCATGTGCCAACAGTGACTCCACTCAGGGAAGCCTAGATCTAGAGGTACTTGATGTGCAGCCGATAACAATGTAACTGTCTAACTCCGGCTCTAGTGCGTAGGACTTGTCAAATAATTTGTTGACAGACCAAGTAGTTATGAAGTTTTATGTGATTATGTGAATAGGTTAACACTTTTTGTAATGGTAACACATTTTGGTCAACTTCATAGGTGTTGTAATGTTATATAACCACATAATTCTCTTCAATGGAGCTGGAGCTACTGAATAACGCCAGGAATGGGTTCAAAGGATCGTGGCCTAATAGCAAACTATGGTTAGTAGTTGTCATTGTAGTCTTTTGTTGGTGTTGGCACCTATGTACAGGTCTATGTAATTGCTTACTTGGCATTGTGAGACAAGGAGGAGGACTTAAGGGAATGCCTACCGAAGTTAGTTCCTATGAGTCGATTAAGGGGCGTAATCAATGTGATTCCAAAGGTTAGAGTTGGCGATAGGCCCGGGATATATTTCATTAGTTACTTTGTGATTGACATGTTCACTGAGCTCTTTCACACTTGGCAACAAACCTTTCCCAAACCATGGATGTCCATATTTTTGAAGCCCTATACCAATGTACGATATTGTTTTTTGGATAAGAACAACCTACAGGTTTTTGCGTCGACCTAAATGTATGAGTTGAATGACATGTTTCTTATTGTAGGAGGTCATATTGCACAACAAGGCACGTATTTTGGGAAAGACATGCAATAGCTTCAAGATGTCCCTTTCTACAGACCTTCGCTATGTAAGTCATGTATTAAAGTTGATGTCAACCAATATTTGTTAATACAGTTACCAATTTGTGTTGCACTTGGTAATGTTCATGACAGTAGATGTTCATGTCATTACTGAAAATAACCAAGAGTCACTGGTTACATTTGAGTACTTATTTGTGTGAGGATTGTTTCCTTGTTTATGATTCTTTATCGAGTGCAGGAGACAAGAACAGGGATGCACTTGTGGATAGCGCTGTGAGTCATAATTCTTGTTTGCAGTTAGTGTTCATTTTTCTTTTTAATTTCAACCCTCTATGGTTGGTTGTGTAAAGAACAAGACTAATGTTCTTAACGTTGACGCTGGTATAAAAAATTGCATTTGCACTTGCATTCCTACAGTTCAAGAGTTATGCTGATGTGGCCAAGTAGGATGTTCTCATGCCAGACTACCTTGAGTTGCAAAAGTACGTTTAATACCTTTTAATGTTTTTGATTTAGGAATGTCGTGTCCTAGTATGTGTGGGTAGTAACTTGAACTATGTGGACAGTGGACATGATTGCTAATGTTCATCATGTCTTACTTGGAGTTCATATCCGTGAAGGCATATGGGTTATACTTTAACCAAGACTATGTTGCACACTATAAAGACAAGTGCCTGTTGAGTTTTATGCAGGGTAGAATAGCTCATTTTTCTGATCATCTAAGAGGTAGGTTTCCGAGTTGTGCAACACTATCGCCCCTACAATATGGGGATACATGACTTATTGGTGTTTGTATGTAACCTGCAGGTTTGGGCTCCTCCTCTTGTGCCAATCACAATCGATGGTGTTCATTTTGGTCTCACGTCCCGAAACACTCACTTATCAAACTGTAATTCTACTTAAAAAACAATTGTGACGCGTATCAATTTGTTCAAGACATGTAGCCTACACTGGGTGTGAAGCAAGTAATGTTATTAGGGGTCATAAGTTATTACCTCAGTTTGGGTAGTTGATTTACTCGTAGTACATCCTTGTGGCGGTGTTCTGGGTATGTTCATAACCCGAGTTACTAACCTAAATTATTTGGGGTTATTTACATGTGCCATGACCCTAGCAATATATACATGTGGGCTAGGAATCACTTTATATATTTATAACCTAATTTATTCAATTATGATATCCCAACTTAGTACTATACATACTAACAGGTTAATCATATGTATTGCCCACCTTGGAAAACAATTTCGTTTACATTTTACCCAACATTGTATATGTCATTTTCCTAGTAAGTTTTATACAATGATACATTATTGTAATTAGAGTAAGCATACCATGTTACCTAGAAGGAGTGTCGCCTTCTGCACAGAATTTTATATATAATTAACCCAATATTTTTTTAAATAATATATTGGGATAGTACAATGGATTATTCACATAAATTGGATGCAGTATTCCCAAATTGTGCAGGTGAGGACATTAATTGCGTCATTTTCCATGTAGGTTGTACTAGACCACAATTATGGAATATGTCATATTACTCTTATGATGTCATCCCATACAAAACCAAGGTTTAACTTCATATAACGTAGGATATCAAGTAACATTATCTCGGGTTAGTGATATATACCCTTATACCTGCTTACATCAATGAGAGACTTATGGGGGATCATATTGTGTAGCATAAGTAAGGATGCAACATTATATAGGCATTGATATATTCCCTTGTACTTAACTACAAAAGAAAGTGAACTTCTGAAGGGAAGATATCGTGTTCAGACATGGTTCATACAGACATTGTCATCAACAACAGCATCCCTAAAAAAGATGCGTACATATGTGCACCAACACTGCTAACATGTCAACCCCTTACCAAAGTTGTCATATACTATGGAGGCTTGCCAGACAACTTCCAATATTTGACAAAACTTGTCATACTAACAGGTCTAGGACTAATACTATATCAACAAATTCCTTAATTATAATACTAACATATGTATAGCGATGAACCTTAAAAACCTTAGGAACCATAACATTAGTTAATAATAACAGTAAGAAAAAACATAACATATGCCATAAATGTAGTGAAGCAAATGGACATTGACACCAATTAACCCTTCAGGGCATCCTGCAGTGGTAACCTCACACCCATTTTAGCCTCCATATATTGACTGAGAGCAGCAATTTTAGTAGTGGCAATTTTAATTAGCACATCAGCCCTCAATGATTAGTTTTTTGCTTTAAGGGTCCTCACAGAAACCTCCTCTGCCATTGTCAAACAATGATCCACCCAATAAAAATGTTTGCACTTCCTCTACATGACATGAACATTCCAGTTGCAATTAAAGTAGTGTACTCATTGTTGGTATAACTTTTTAGGGGCGAGGAAAGGTGAAAAGTCGTCCTCGGGGATGATGTGTGATTTTCTTAAGAAGGTCTTGATTGAGAATAGGATTTTGATTTGGTTAACTATACTAAGCTATTCTAAAATGCAAATTTACACTAATTTCTCTACAAGTAAGGGTACAAAGCAAAATAATAACAAAGGAAGCTAAACTAACCCAACTCACAACTAACAAAGCACAATCAATTGACACATAGCACATAAGAAATGGGGTGATCGGGACTCAACATGGCCACCAACAAAATGCCAATAGTCCTTAAGAGACATCCTTAAAAAGAAAATCTAGCTTATATTACTACTAATCCTAAGTAAAAGCAATAAAAATGACGAGAGAGAAAATTACCGGATATTCTACCTTCATTGATGATGAAATTTCTATGGCCAAACAAACTTCGTACCCACATTCGATCACCAAATACCATAATCAAGGCCCAATTTGATCCTTTAGCATTGATTCTCCAAAATTGCAAGTAACCGACCCAATATTGTGATATGGATAATGAAGAGAAAGGATGATTGAATTATGAAAGGTAGATTTAAGCCTCAAATCCTTTAGGATTGATATCAAAATCTCCCCATAGCCCCCAAGTCATCAAAACCCATATTTGGTGATGATTTTGGTTGTTTAAAAACAGTGTATTTGGAGAGATTTGTGGGAGAGAAAGTAAGATTGTACACTAATGAGGAAAAGCAATAAGAAAATGGCAAGAACTCAATCAAAGGTTTAAAATTTCTAAGGTTTCATTAATGGAGAGTAGAGTGTTTACAAAGGCTAAACTAGAGAGAGAAAATAGCCGCCGAAAACCTTGATAAAACCTAAAAACATCCAAAAACCACTTTTATAGCCCTTACATCACTCTTTAAAAATATAACAGAACAGAGGGGGCACGGTCCTGTCACGTGGCACGGGGCCCTCATGCCAAATTACTGTCTTCACTTTTTTTCAGTTTTCTACTTCATGGCACTCCCTGCACAGTTTGGCACTCCCTAGTCAGCACCCTTAGCATGACCAATTAGTTGTGGTTCAAAGTGGGTTGCTCCTTCCTCCAATTTGGAACGTTTCTCATCTATCCCTTCAAAACATAAAACACTAATAATTAGCTACATTAGGGGTTATTTATGAGCTAAAATCAAGCATGATGTAGGTTAAAACTTTTCTTGGTTGAGAATCTAACAAATACCCTCACACTTGGATTTTGCTCTTCCTCGAATAAAACATGAGGAAATTACCTTTTAATAGGTGTAACAGCTGCATTTAGCATACGCAACAAGCCCTTCAAAACCTTTGGTCCCCCAAGTGTATGAGTGCGGTTTCATAAGGGTTTAAGAAATACAGACCCACAAAGTCTTTGAAGAAGAAAAAGGACATGAGAAAAAAAAAGGAAAAATCTATTTGGGTTTTTTTCACAAACTTTCACAAAATAACATCAATGGGTAATCATGCATTTCTTAAGTCAACAAATCACCCTAATTACCTAGGGACACGAAGCACACGCATAGGGTACACCATCAAGGTTCTTGGCCCTCCTAGATAACAAACATGCATTCATTCTAACCCTTTTTCAATGATGAATAAGCTATAGTTAGCTTGCTTTAAGTCATGTGGAACTCTCTTCTCAGGTGTTTGAAATGATGGTATGGTTGCACTCCTGCTCAACACCAAAGATGCACTCTACGATATGTTTGGCCTAATTCTCATTCTCCACCACTAAGATGCACATGCACTTTGATGATCAAAAGGACTTGTTTGAGGGTTGAAATGGGGTGCGGGTTAAGGGTTGAGAAAAGGATTAACATTTCGGGAGTGAGGAGCTACATAGCCATACTAAGGAGCCATCACATCCACAATCATCAATACACATCCCTAGCAGTCGCATACCATACCTAACACTATGAGAAGATGACTTAAGTGATCTAAACAACAAATAAAGCCTTCATGCCAAGACTTTTGTTTCATTTTTCTCTTCTTTTTTTCTTGTTTTGCTTTTCTTCATTTTTTTCTTTTTTTTTTCAATTATTGGCTAAAGATACTTGGCATGGGGGTTTGCATCCAATGAACTCATTCTCAATTTTGCACAAACTCAAGTCAATCACCACACTTTGTTCTTTCCTCATTGTATGACAAACCAAATATGCACTCCCTCATATCATTTCCCAACCCCTTCATTATGGTGATACTCCTTAGTCTTGGCTTAGGTAATGACAATGTTCAAGGCCAAAGGCTACGATATATAATTATGCACATGGGGAGGCGTTTTGGCTACAAGCAAGCACAAAGAATGTCTCTTTCATCCCATCAATCATGCAAATGTAATGTGTGGCTTCAAATAGAACTAGAGTAAACTCTAGAGACTAGCAACTTTGAGTGAGCCTCTCATGAAAGGAAATAAATGACCACAAGTGATGAAGTGGTCCAATTGGACTTAAATCCTCATATGTCCACCTACCATGCCTATTCTTATAAATTAGATGAAACTAAGCATGTCTTGCCTATAATTTGAAACTTTTATTCATCATATGTACCCTAATTATGTGTCATTTGAATCCAAGGAAAAAAGAGATCATTGCCAACAAAAGTCACACACTTTTCCCCTAAAACTCTCTATTTGCAAGAAAAATGGAAAATCTTTTTGAGTTTTCGAAAATTTTTGTCTATTTTTTCTTTTTCAAAAGTTATGGAGGAAGGTCTTCTCACCCCCATAATTAAAGAGTACAAATGTCCTCATTGTGGGAATAAGAGCCCAAAAAAGGAAAGGCAAAGAAAAGAAAGAAAAAGGAAAAAGAAAAGGAAAAAGTATATACAAGGGAGAAAGAGGAAGAATACCTTGGAACAAAATGAAAATGGTCACGCATGGATGCATATATACCATGCAAATGCATGACTACTTTAAATGCAACTATGTACATTACCTATGGCGCCCCAAAGCCATTGAATATTCACTCAAATCCACCACACGTGGATTACACAATCACAATACCCACATACATTACTCAAATGACAAGGCCAATCAGAGTCAATTGCTCTGTAAATGGCCATTAGCAATCACAATATCACAATAATAAGGGGTGGGCAAAAAATGCACAAATATCACCACCTAACCTAAATAAGATACCCCCCCCAAAATGTAATATGCAGTGAAGCACAAGGGAGGGGTGAGGGATACAATTCACAGTCATTGGGCCCCATCGGGCTCAGGTGCTAGCCAAAAGTGCGATGAAAAAGGCGAGAATGTTGATACACTTCCTTGATCGCCTGGGAAAGGATGGAACCGTTGCTCCAACTGCTAGATGGCCTCAAATTGTTGCCATATGATCTCATTCATCCGTGAGTGCTCCTTGTACTCTTGGGCCTCTGCCATGGGCCGCTCATCCTCTCTTGTCATTCGCCTCAACTCTCTCTCCTCTTAGTGTTCCACAAACCCCCTAAAATATGTCATGCCCTCCTTAATGGACTCTGTACATCTAGTCATACGATAAATGTCTTATTGAATTTTACTGCACTTCTCTCGTAGACTAATTACCTCCACCTGGAGGTTGGAGAAGGATTGGAGGAAGGTGGAGTTAAATGACATTTGGGTTGTGGAAGAAGACCCCCTATCTCAAAAAAGGTTGGTTGTTGATATTGTGGTTGGCGTTGTGGCATGGGTTCATTCTCTACTTGGGTTCCACTAGCTAGTTTGTCATCTTGACCCTCTTCTTCACCTTCATCCTCATCATCACCACTATGCTCCTCATTCTTATCATCACTCTTATCTCCCTCTCTTGGTAAAACCACCCCTCGAACAATCACCATATCACAATTCCAATTCCTTTTATTAGTTATGGTGGTGCAAGCCACATTAGAAAAAGTAAAAAGGATTTGTTTGTGGTGGGGGTATTTGTTGATGCCATCTTTTGTGTCAATAATGGTTATATAGGGTAGGGTGACAATGTCAATGTATTCTCCTAAGAAATAAGGCTCAAGGGTGCCAAACTTCCCATCATGGTTCAAAGCTAGGGGCAATTGTCGTGATGGTGCCCCCCGTACTTATCACATTCTCATACATGGTCTTAGCTACCTCTACTAAGTGGCAGATGATAAAGGCCCCAATATCCGCATGGGTACCCATCGATGCACACCAAATGAGAAATAATTCCGCTTTCTACATACCTTTTGGCTATTATTACACCCAGAGATGATATTAGCCATTAAATGTTGTAGGTAGCGGATGTTAGCATTGTACATGTCAATGGCCTTGGCTTGTCTAGGGTCATAGACTCAAGTCTCCCAAATCTATCTGTATCGGTTTTACGTTTTGAGCAAGTGATGCCCAAACAAACAGGGTCTGGTCTTCACCTACTCGGAACATCCCTAAAAGCATCCGTGTAGACTGAGACATGTACTTATTAAACCCTTAAGCTCATCCAGTGATTGATATTAAATATGCGGAACGAAATGAGCACCTCTTGACCCCTATATGACTCGACCCAATCCATATGCAAAGAACATGGGAACTCAATTACAAGCCGGTTATATGACACACAATTCATCTCCACATATTCCATCCAACCTAGATGGCTAAGCAAAACAACCATATCATGAAGCAATCCCAAAGTCCTTAAAGAGTCAACATGCCAAAATTTTTGCTCACTAGTTTTCCTAGTACTCAAGGTTTCATACTTCAATTTTTTTTCTTTATTAACAAATACTAAACCTCTAGTACTACGAGCAAGAATTTAAGGGTAGACATCCTTTGGACCTTTTGTTCTTGAAGGTGCATTGGAGGAGAAGGGAGTCCTTGAAGACTTCTTGGGTATAAATGGAGCATGAGAGTACCCACCAACTCCCTTCTTGCCTATGGTTGAGGTTTGTGAGCAAATGAAGCTTCCCTTGCTTTTAAGCCTTTTCAAGTGTAGAAATGGAGTCAAGAGGCACTCTTTCTTTCTCTATTACTTTCAACCTCAACAATGGAGATAGGGTTTTAGAGAGAGAAAGTAAGAGGTTGGGGTAAAGAAAGAGGATGAATTTAAGGGAGATTTGTTGGGAAATGAAGGATTATGAGTGGAATTTGGGAGATTTGTGAGAAAAATGAAAGATTTAAGGAGGAGTTGAATGTAGAGTAAGAGGGGAAGTGAGAAAGATTGAGAGAGGAGGCATGTAGAGAGAGAAAGAATGGATGGCGAAGAGGAAGAAATGAAGAAGCGAGAATGTCTCACGTTGTAGGACTACCAGAGATGGCACGACCGTGCCGCATGGCTCGGTGCCCCTAGCTAAATCTCTGTGAGAGCTTTTCGTTTGCTCCTTGAGTGGCATAAGGGTGCCCCTTAGGGCTGTTCATTGGTCCAAGACCGGACCGGAACGGACCGGGTCGGCCTAGACTAATGACCGGTTGGGGACGAAGTTGAGGACAGAGGATTGAATCGGGTCAAAATTTGGTTCGAACCGGGGATAACCCAGACTGGACTGAATATGACCAAATTTGGACCCAGTTTACATATTGTTGGGCTGCTGTTCACTTCAAAACACAAATATTGGTTATTCCAATCTCCAATTTAGACTATGTGACTTGAATTAAACCAATTGACTTAAACTTACCAATTAGCAAACCAATACATCCAAAACACAAATCTAAAGCAACTTCGAAACTATAAAAGTTTGATACATGACCAACTAATCTTTGAAGTTAATTACATAACGAAAATTTTAAATGTTCAACATGTTCTTTTGTTAAAGTGAGTCACGTGACTCAATCTTCAAACCAACGACAATGCGATTCCCAAACTCGAAACCATTGTCATGGACTTGGAGAAGGACTTCCTTGCCAGAAATGTGCTCTTCTCTCAAATGTGCAACTAATTACTCAAGTAGGATATGAAATAAATAAAAGATCGAGTTAGTAAATATAAAAACCAAAAATTAATTTGGCAAATAAAAAAAAAGATACCCACTTAGTAATATGATGCAAGATAAACACAATTAAAAGAAAATTACCTCAATATTAAATGTTTAAAGTATCACCCACATCAATCACATTATCTTTAAGACTCAATTTACCAATATCTAACAAAAATTAAAAGTTAGAACATGTAATCATATAAAGTAAATAAACAAAATTAAAAAAAGAAATGAAAAATTGAACATTGCCCTTATTAAGGTCCCTTCATTCATCAAAGTAGTCATCCATATCTAATCTACTGCTTGGATTGAAATAATTGAGCTTACACTAGAGGCCAAAAATGCCCTTTTAGGAACATTGGTGGCTTTCTTAGTGGTGCACAAGTCTTTGAGAAAACGGGCATATGGGGCATTTGTTGTATCACATCAAGTAAAAGAATGTTGATTTTGACTTAGGAATAGGTCTCCCTAATCTTATCAACATGAAATTGCACTTTCTTCCCCTTAAATCTATTTGGGAAAGAAGGGGAGGGCTTATAAGCATAAGAGGAAGGGGTAGGGGTATCCCTAAGAGGGATGGAATCATTGATTGACTCACTTTCTTTGGGGTCATCCACCTCCGTAGAAGAAATGGAATCAATTGGGGAAGGAAGCATATCATAACTTTAAGGAGGAGGGAAGGAGAAGATAGGGAAGGGAGCTCATTCTTATTTTGCTCACCCATGTGGATGTCAACCTTTTTACCAGACTATAGAGAAATTACGATGTTCATTTTTCGAACATCATCACGGTCAAAGGAAGAGGAGGATCCCGCTCTTGGGTTTACCTCTGATTGACTAGAAAGAAACCCATTTTTCCTTATTAGGCATGGCTAATTGTGCAAATTGATAGCTCATTGTCTTCATTATTCTCTCATTCAATTCCTTAAGTTCTAATCATCCTCTCCATATCTTTGACTTTTTTTCTTCACTTTATCTAAATCATTATAATCAAGAGGGGGAAATGATTGAGCCACATTTGATTGAGGGGGAGGGCCCATTGGAGCATTATATGCTCCTTGAAAAGGTAGCCTTTGGTATAGGAAGAAGATGAAGAATTCCCTTCGAACTTGCGCATTGGACATGCAAGCATTAGGCCCAATGAATGTGAAATTGAGGTGCTTAGCCCACCCCAGATTGTAAGTAAGAGAGTAGGGATCCAATTTTAGTTCTTGAAAGGTCGCATTCACTTGACCTTGCTCTTGGATTGTAGCCAATTTTTGATCGAATAGGGGGCATGTACTCATGGAATGGTCGATCGATTGACATTGAGAGTACGAAACCATTTGGGAAAAGGGAAGTTGATTGACGCTTAGGACAACACAAAACCCTTCAACATATTTTCTAGGGTGGCAAATTTATTATCAATATATGTTGTATCTGCCACTGCATGGATCCTTCCCTTTGACTATTAATTCCAGAACCTAAAATCTCATCCCTAGTGGTTTCTCATTGTAAGGTCTTTTCTGTTAACTCTTATAGGAAATCCCATGTCTCTGTCTCACTTTTGTTCAAAAAGCCCTATTGAGGCATAGACTCCACCATGGTCCTTGTGTCTTGGTCAAGACCCTTATAAATTATTTGGCACAACTGCCAACATTCTGGACCATGGGGAGGACACTGAACAAGCAAGAGTTTAAATCTTTTAAAGCACTTCCAAAAGGACGCTTTCTCAAGTTGGGCAAGGTTATTGATTTCATTCCTTAGTTTCATGGTTTTACCATTCGGAAAGTATTTTTCTCAAGAAAACCCTTAAAAACCCATCCCATTTGGAGTTGGAGTTTTTGGGAAGCTATGCATCTAATTTTTCACTAAATCTTTTAAGGAAAAGGGAATGAAATATGACTTAGCAATGTTTTGAAGCACATTGGGGAATTGCATCATTGAGCATGCTTTCCCAAATTCACTTAGAAATAGTTAATCATCACCATCTCTAGTGAATTTGGAAGCATGGTCGTGTATTGAGGGCTAAAACCAAATTGAACATCCCTGTTAAGGGCCAGTACTAGAAAAGAAGATAGATTAGTAGTCTTAGGGGGATAAAGATTTGGTTTAAGCTCCTTTAGACTGGATGGGGAGGTCCTTAAGCTTGTTCCTCCACCATTTCTTCCAGGTCGAGTGCTATGGGTTGGGTTACCACTATGCGGGGTGGTGCAACTTCCACATAGATGAGTCTCCCATAGCTAGGCAACCTTGTCCAAGCACTCATTCATTATCATTTTTTTTTTAAATTTTCAACAAGATCTAAACCAAGATAGGTACAATAATCAAGACTAAATCAAAAGCGAATCTAACGCCATCATACCTGACAACGATGCCAATTTGTTGGTATAATCTTTTTAGGGGTGAGGAAGGGTGAAAAATCATCCTCAAGGATGATGTGTGATTTGCCAAAAATCGTCTTAATTGAGAATAGGGTTTTGATTTGGTTAACTATGCTAGGCTACTCTAAAATGCAAATTTGACCTGCTTTCTCTACAAATAAGGGCTTCAAGCAAAGTAATAACAAAGGAAACTAAAGTTACATAGCTAACAACTAAGCACAATCAATTGATACACAAAGCAAAAGAAATGGGGTGATTAAGGCTTGACATGGCCACCAATATAGTGCCAAAAATCCTCAAGAGATCACCCTGGAAAGAAAATCTAGCCTAAATTACTACTAATCCTAAGTAAAAATTTTAAAAAAATGAAAAGAGAGAAAATAACCCAATATTCCACCTTCATTGATGGTGAAGTTTCTATGGCCAAGCGAACTTCTTAACCACATTCGATCACCAAAATACCATAATCAAGTCCCAATTTGATCCTCTGGCATTCATTCTCCAAGCTTGTAAGTAACCAACCTAATATTGTGATATTGATAATGAAGATGGAAGAGAGGAATGAAGAGAAAGGATGATTGAGTTTTGAGAGTTAGAATAAGGGCTCAAATCCTTTAGGATTGATATCAAAATCTCTCCATAACCCATAAGTCATCAACACCCATATTTGGGGATGATTTTTTGTTGTTTAAAAATAGAGTTTTTGGGGAGATTTTGGATAGAGAAAATGAAATTGTGCACTAATAAAGAAGTGCAATAAGAAAATTGCAAGAACTCAATCAAAGGCCTAGAATTTCTAAGTTTTCATTAATAGGGAGTACAGTGTTTACAACTTAAAAACATCCCAAAATCACATTTTATATCCCTTACACTTAAGATTATAAACACTTAACTGATACCAACTTTGTTGCGCAATATGGTAGTGTGGAGTACCACCAACGAAGTTAGTGCTCCTTTTCTAAATCCAACATAATTCGACCATTAAGTAAGAGATGTTTATATCAGTAAGCAAATAGTATATAATTTTAGTGCATACTTGGTTAACTATAGTCACAAGTTTCAAATGTGATGCCCTATAGTACATCCCAAGTTAGATGGGTACAACTGCAGGGTTTATCAGTCATACTTAACATTAAGTAGTTGGAGAAAGTGTCATTTAACTTCCTATAATGAACTAAATTCACAATGAAAAACATATTGGAAAAGATGTTTCCCGCAACATATATACAGTGACATTACCTAACATACAAGACATGTCTTCAAAATGATGTTGCTAGGTTGGTTGTTGGAAAGTGGGAGAATTTATGACAATTATGTCCTATAAAGAGGGGTTACTTGTTGCTCTTCAAATCCAACAAGCCTATCTCCCATCTGCCCGCTCCTTTTCCAAAAACATCCAACTTTAATTACAAATCTTTGGCCTAACCAACACAACTAACCTACATCCAAACTATGACTAACCCGAAAGAAGGTGAGATAAAATAACCAACACTTGGATGGGTAGAGAGTGTTCATTTCTTCCCACTAGACAATGTCCTACTTCTAACATTAATGGATTTCCTATTGCGTTTTTGGGATCACTTCAACCCATTAGATCATAAGCGGTTTCGCAACTTGAAGTGCATGCTACCTGATGGGGGAGTTGTCCCCACCCAAGTTTCAATCGTGAGGGAGTTTGATGTCAACTGGCCAGCTAACTGGAGAATAAAAGTTTGGGATTAATGTCGATGCTACCTTCATTTAGAGCTTGTTTGTGAGGTGGAAGATCTTGTGCAGGCTTTTGACCTTGAACCAACCCCTGCCCCTCATTATATCTTGGAAGTACAAATGTCAATTTCTCGAGGGTGTCTGAGATCCATTATTGTTGGATAGATGACACGTATGTATTTGTGCTTGTAAGCAGAAAATCAGTAGCCATGTTCAAGGTGAAGTTGACAACTATAAATGAATTAAAGGGAGCCATGTATGAGGTCAGTAGCAATATGACCACTCTACCATGGGAAGGGATGTCGATTGAAATCCCATGTACTTGTACCGAAAATGTTCGCATATATGTTTGGAATTGTAAAGGGATTGCAAGAGCATCTTTCCAAACTAGCCTGTACATAATGATGTCTATAATGGGAGGTAAGGTTGTTGTCTTACAGACATGTGATGGTGGTCGCAACACAAGACGACTCTTGAAAGGCACACTAGTTGCAGTATTACTACCGAGAGCCATTAGGATTTGTTAGCGGAGTGTCATTGGCATGGGACAAATCCAACTTGTGTGTCATACGTATTATGGGTCACGATATGCCTATCTCCTTTGTTGTCAAAGTTTGAACTCCACCGTAGCTATTATTATACTAATTACAGAGTTGTTACTATACTAATTACATTAACTGCAACATAACAGTTGTCAATTGATGACGTACAAGAAATTTGTCCAAATTTCAGGGGATTGTTTGAGATCAACAACTTTTGAACGGGATGCACCCTCCTTGACGTAGGCCATTATAAGACCTAGCAAGAAACATGGTACAAGCATGGACACTACATATCCACATTAATTTCATATGTGACATGCGTTTTTCATTTTAGTAGGATAATTTTCATCTTAGGTGCTTCAACTATATGTAATACAAAATGTGTTGTTGATGCCACTGTGAATGAGGTAATGCAAGTACTAAGCATGGGTTTACATTATTGAAGGTTATACATAGACAAAACAAACTTTCTCCATGATAACACATAGTAATATTCACCAAACATAATAAATATCCACCAGCCAAAACATTGTGCATATTTTGTCGGCATCATGGTGTTACAAATAAAGCTTACATACAGTTTAAACCATGCAAAAGGACCCCATCCAAAATCCTTTAGACATACTAACAATACTTGCTACCGCACAGTACTCACTAAGATAGATGACAAACATGATCCATCACCTACATCAACCTTACATAGAGATTTAATTTCACAAAAAAAAAACTCCCTATACAACTGCATCAACCACTTACGTAGGCATCAACTACATGACCGTCCCAAACAAAACAACAATAACATCAATAGCTACTCTGACCAACTTCTTCAGCGTTTCCACATTTGCCTTTCATTTCACCTCCACACGCATGTCCTCTTCATAAGTTCAAATTTGGGCATTACGATCATCAAGAAGTTTGTCCCTCTGAAGGATATGTTCACGTATGAGATCATCTATAACCTCCTTCACCCTTTCAAGGAAGTCTTGGTCCATTAGATTAAAGTAGTCACATACAATCTCATCCTAAGAGCAGAATTGCAAAGCGTTCAATAGTTAAATTACTATATTCGTTATGAAGTTGGTTTTGAAAAAAGAATAAATAAAACAAATAGTATGACGGTGGACTAACCCTTTTAGAGCATTGGGCATATCCCTGCTGACATTGATCGTCACCTTCAAATATATCTGCCTCAAGTACATAATTGTTGGTGTAGTTCTCCATTAAACAACAACTGCAAGTTGACTATGAATTTGAACTATCACTTATGTAGCCCAGGTTTCTTGGTTGGGAGCAGATAAGCAAAAAATTAAGATAGCTTTTTAGTCAAAATGGTGTTGCTAGTGTAGGACATGAAAGTGATTTCACATAGTTGTTTTATATAAAAACGTCAATAATAAGCACTATAAAGTAGGAGTTTTAGATGTTATTAAATGCTCATTGCTAGATTCCCCTTAATTAAATGCTTCTTCAAAGGGCAGACAGTTTATGACGATATAATAAACCTTCCCCTTCATTTATGTTGACAACTACCAAATGCATATATTTATGTGTAACTCTCTTCTCCTCTCCTCAAATATTAAATTCACATTAGATACATGTTCATAGCGAGGACAATATGAACTTGGGATAAGCTATTTCCTCAATTTATATGGGCAACCAATAAATGTGCATATGTATAAATGTATACCACTATCGCAAAAATACGTGACCTCCATCTTTTATTTATAGTTTGACACACATACGAAATCAATACCAAATATCCCAAACAAATCATACAATACTTTGTAATTTGCACTCTCAATGTTTGCATTTAGTTGTGAAATTACAACCTAATGTGATTACTTTCATTCCACAATTTTCAAGCCTAACCACAAACACAAGTTATCTTGGGTGACTAATATATATTTCCCGGGTTTCAAACACACACACACACACACACACACACACACACACACAATGGGGAGGTCATATTTATATCCTCGTTAGTAATATATATATATATATATATATATATATATATATATATATATATATATATATATACGTATGTGTGTGTCACACACACACGCACACACACATACTGTGATAGTTCAAACCTAATGTGATTACTTTCATTACACAATTTATACTGAATTTTCCTTTATCATCCCTCACTTAATTTTCCTTCTACTAGTCATTCTGTTTGACTATTGCATTGTGTGTATCATATATTAAGTTATTCTTTTATGAGCACATACCGCTATTCATTCCTGTCAACTTTGCATAGATTCCCACTGTCGTCACGAACCTTAAATGAGCCGCGTGAAGCAACTCAACCATTCACCACTACCATTGACTAACTTAATGTTTAGGGAAATATCATACAACTATCTGTAATTGAACACAATTACACACAACTAATATAAGTGGCATCCCCAAACAAAACATTTCAGTTTCAAGCTTCATTTCACCAAGTCACTCCAGAATCTCACGTATGACTATGTTAGCCCAAAAGAGTATATTCACTATCCTATGATGCTTCTATGTGAAGACAGGGGTTACATGGGTCCTCCACTTTCCTTACTCTATCTCCATCAACCTGTTGGGGGCTGCTACAATACATACATAATCGCATACCAAAGTTTCTTAAATTACAACAAGTTGTTCATTAATGCAGTTGCCAATGACTAGCATCCAACAACACAATGAGGCAATCAAATTTGTCCAATTATAATAACTACGACATAAATATCAACACTTTAGAAGATGACATAAACCAAGCACTTCTTTCACATCCACTAACCAATCATTATGGAGTCAGTAGCATGTGTTAAACGTACACAAAATAAGTATAGATTACGAAGCATGCAAACCATACATCCATTACACATTACATCAATTTAACCCCAAAATATAGTGGAATCATGCTTCTCCATTGGATGTATACTGTTCATATACATTGCATTTTGGGTTATCGTGTTGCAATAGTCGTCCACATAATCATATCTCCGCAACTTGTGCTTGTCAACTACTACCATTGCATGGGCACACTGCAACCCCTTCAACTTTCACCATTTGCAGCTATATTTGCTTCTTGCAAGGTTCATGAATGAGCTTCAATTATTCATCAAAAGCACATCATATTCACCAAGGCTATGTTAAACAACTTCACATCTGCTACTAAACCAATGTTGGAAACCGTCCTTCTCAGCTTCTTCTAAATCCTATCACTAATGTCGTTCTTCCATTTTGCAACTTCATTGTCCTCTTATCAACTTCTAACCAAGTTTCTATATATGTCCACTTATTAGCCACAAGACTATCATACCTCTCAATGAACACATCTAGTTGTTTTGGCTATCCACGGTATTGTTATCCAACCTAGCCCCTTGCATTTCCTTATCTCATCCATTGTTGTTTCATATTCTACCCCCGTAGGGGTGTGTGCAACCCTGTTGATGCTCAGCACCGGATCCCTAACTTCCTGGCATAGGTAAGGAAGTTCTCTTGCACGTGCCTCAAAAGTAAGTGTGGTTCTCAATATCAAAAACCTTCAGCATAGGAAATAGTAGCGATTGGTTCCTATCGATCATCAGCACAGGCTGCATTCCACCAAAACATTCACGTAATATAGTAAAAAATGACAACTAATAATCATTTTTCTCTATAGACACAACTACATATGCAATGTTGAATAAGTGGTCATCTGCATTAAGTGCAACTAAAGACAGTATAGTCCCTCATACGGCCCACTCAAATGAGCACCATCTATAAACAATATCTTCCAACATCCAAGGATGAACCCATTTAATAACGCTCCATATGCAACAAACATACGCTTGAACCTAGATCCTTTCAACTCAGAAAATGCTCTTGAGTTAGGATTTGCCCTTACAATAGTTGCGCCCATCTAGGGGACAAGCTTTTAAGGGTCCTCTAGTTTTCCATTTGCTAGCAACCACACATAATTACGGGCCCTCCAACACTGCATATGTGATGGCATTACTCCCATCTCTAGCTACAAGCCCTTCAATATCTTAGAGGTGTGTAATCATCACTTCATCGAACTTTCCCCTCAATCAAACTGGCGAGGAGGCTCGCCCTCATTCTTCTTCCTCCTTACTTCCCCATTTGTCATTCATCACCAAAACTATGGACGTGTCCGAACAAACTCCTTTACATACGTTTCACCCCCTTCTTAGATGGCTCCTCATACAAATGTAAACTTCACATCTTTCTGTAATGCACTTCGCAACAATGCGTTGCTGACAGTTTCTTACATACTTATATTTAAATATGCTCACTATATGCATGCTTCCAAATACTTTTCTTTATATCCATAGCAGTAGGAAACACCTGGCACTTCCCTTTAATTTCATTCTTTTATATCAGCATCGTATTCTAGTATGCCTCAGATTTCACCATCGATGTAGGCCATACTACATCATCACTTGCTTCATCCTCATTAGAGCAAGAGCTGGAATCACCAGACTCGTCATTAGGTATGTTGAATGATACATTGCTCCTTCTTATTGCATGCCTATGTTTCTTCACCATACAAGGATTATCAAGTTCCTAACTTCTTTTCTACTACCTTCAGCGACATCCTTGCATATTAATACAAAATTAGCACATGATCGGTCAATATTTACGTCCATTGTCAGTTGCCACAACCACAAACACAACTGCAATAAAGCTACTTACTTTGGGATAATGTCAACAAGTACTCACTCTACCTCACCATAGACTATACCATCTATATCAACTATCCTTACTCCACCCCTCCCAAGATTAACATAACCACCCCCCATCGACCGCCCTTTCAAAGCTCTATTTCCATGTAACTATCCCACACAAGCACCCTCAGTCCCCGCCACATAAAGGTATACATAATCATCATTGCCCTTCATCAACTTCCTAACATCAGCATCCCTCTCAAATGGTAATAACTCCGTTCGATTATATTTCAAACTATACGACATCAACCCCTTAAACATTCCCCTATGGCCTCCTTTACTAACCTCAGCACTTCAAGCACACCCATATTCTTATTAATCCACATATAGTCTTTTGTCCCCCCACGACAACATAACTCTCCCCCTCCCCCACACCTTCCTTTATAAATCCTCTCCAACACACATACATAGCTATCTCCCTAGTACAACCATCTCCTCCATCAACATATTATCCTTCCATTATGGTCAACGTTACTAATCAACTGCAAATAGACACATGTTTGTTAGCACCAAATCCTTACACTAAATATGCCACCAACTTCAGAACCTAACACATCTAATTCTAACTTCTCATTCAATATTAACCTGGGTTATATAAAATACCATACGGGGCTAACCACTTTAAATTACCACATGACATATTCAATTAGCTAAGTGTATTACTTGATGAACATGTGGATACCAATTAAGTAAATTTTTCAAGACATGCATCGCTAACTCCATACCACAATCACAATACAATTACACTCACTACACATGCAATATCAACCTGGGTTATTCAGTGCACCATTATGGATTAACCACTTCAAGTCACCACATTACAAAGATCACTACTAGCTATATCAAACTTGTGCACAACAATTACGGATTTTTCAAATACATGCATCACTAACTCCAGGCCACAACCACATACTACATTTACAACCCCATAGCATTCAACATTTAACATGGGTTATTGAATACATAATTTCCGATTAACCACTTTAAATGACCACATAACAGGTGCAAATCTTTGCACAACAATTAAGGAATCTCCCACCACATGCATCACTAACTCCACACTAAAGCCACACACTACAATTACAAACACTCATTTCATTTAAGCCCTAACTAAATACATCTAAGCAAACCCTACCTCTCATACATCAACTTCAACACCCAAAACTATAATTTTACAACAATTCATACCTTAATACGTTTATATATTGCACCATCCATTACTTACATAAAACCAGGGAAATTTGCACTTTCCATAGGTAATGAATGAAAGGAACCCAAACAAGTACAATACCATTTAACTTCTGATCTTACCTATTTACAATGTAAAGAAGGAATCCCACTTGCTCATTGAAACCTATATGTGCTACAAACCGCCTTCTCCCTTGCCCTGTACTCTCCCTCAAGTTGGTTTAACCAGCTTCCATATCCCCATTTCATTTAATTGCACAACCCTTTCCTAACGTCTCAAGTCCTCCCTTAATCCCCTAATTCCCTTCAAACCCCCTTGTAAGTATCAACTAATTCTACACAATTACATCCTCTCTTCTCCACCTGAAGTTTAGAACCTAACCTCATCCACCTTTTCCCCTGCATTTTTAAAACTTGAGGGTTGAGATTAGCTAGAATTTGAGTTTCATTCTGGGAAGCTTCCTTGCAAGCCTGGAACCCCAACTACTTCAGTTGAGTTTTCCCTCCAACTATAAGAAGTTCATTAAGGACAATGTAGTAATTCTAGGTGAATATGATATGGCTACCTCAAAAGCTGTTTCAGACAAATTCAACACCACTATGTAAGGAGAGCCATCAAGTGATAAGTGTTGTTTTAAATAACACCATAAGGTAAATTTCCCGATAGAATTTTTGTTGTGTTTAAATCCCCTGCCTTTATTTATATTTACAAATTGCAGAAGGTAGTAAACTTTTTTCAATTGTTGTAGTTAAACTTAATATGAACTGTTAATTATAGACATAGAAATATAACCATTAATGTAATTTACCTTCACCTCTTACAATAAGCAATACATTGTTGGAATTTTTTTTTTTTTTTTGGTGATAATCAACATTATCCTCTCTCTAGTCTCCATCTTTTCTCTTCTCTCAACTGCATTTCCACTTTTTAATTCTATGGGGAGGTAAATTCAGGGAATCTAATTACAAAAATATCACATGAATTACATACTCTCCCCTCACTTCACTCCTTCGCTGACCACCGCCATAGTCACCATCCATTAGGTCCCCCGACTACTGCTAGATCCCGACAGTACCCTGGATATGTCATCTACATCTTTGGCATGCACATCACTCGCACTGTCTCCTTCATTCAGCTCGATGTGGATCCTACCATCACTCATCATCTCGCACCTAGTCTCATCCACCATACTTATGATATCTATGCCAAGCTCAGACGATCATACCTAAGAAGGGTTCTACTAATTTTACTATTGGTTGGTTTTGGTTTTGACTTACCTATAATTTTAATGTGGGCTGATGTATTTGTTGATGGATGAAATCTAAGTTTGGTTTTTATCTGGGCAGGGAGTTAGGATTTGGATTAAGCTTTCTTTTTTAGCCATTAGATTGTGATTCAAAAAATTAAGCTATCAATAAATTGTAATGTTCGAGATAAAAGAGGTTATGATTTGGATTCGACTTAGGGAGCACGTAATAAGCTACCTAGCAATTATGTGATCGTGAGACTTTTGTTGTGCATTGGTATTAGATGACTTGTACAATAGAAATCTAGTGCTATGAGATTCATTCGCATTCAACTGCTCAATTTAATGGTAAATGTGGACATGTTTCAATGATGGGAGCAGAGAGAAAAAATGTATTGGTGTTGTAGTCAACCTGTTAAGAGGCCTGCAGGTAAATACTTTGAATAATACAAATTCATTATCATTAGTTCAACGATTGATATCTACCAATTACGGTAGTTGAATTGAGAAAAAGCATATTACCAAAGAATTTTTCATCTCTGTGTGAATGTGTGCAGGCGTGTGTATGTATGTGTGTGTGTGTGTGTGTGTGTCTATGTGTGCGTGTGCCAATGTGTGCGTGTGCCTATATATATATATATATATATATATATATATATACAACCATATACATACATATATATATATACATATATATATATATATACATATACATATACATATATATATATGTATATACACATATATATATATATATGTATATACATATATATTTAAATATATATATATATATATATATATATATATATATATATATA